>OY821770.1:50697440-51429940 GCA_963682175.1 Triglochin maritima
TGTATATGTTTAGGTTCTTCAACTTTATGATGAGTACACCGCGTTAATTTACCAACGATAACTCTGATATTAGAATATCGTACAAAGGGTTAGTTTAGCCTCATAACCTAGGAGGTGTTGTATATGATTTGATTTAGACAATTATTCATATATCATAATGTTTTGGTCAGTTTAGCCTCATAACCCGGAGGAGATTTATGTTTGATTTGTCAACGATAATTCTTATATTAGAATAATATCGTACAAACGGTTAGTTTAACCTCATAACCTAGGAGGTGATTTGTGTATATGTATGTTATTTGGACGATTATTCTTTTGGTATCAATATCGTCATGTCTTGGTCAGTTTAGCCTCGTAACCCGAAGGGATTTGTGTGTGCATCTTTGTTATATTGCCGATGATTCTTATGTATAAATATCATCAAATAGTTAGTTTAATCTCATAACTAGGAGAATATTTTATGTATATAATTTGTTAAGTGTGTTGGACAGTTTAGCCTCATGACCCGGAGGGATTTTGTATATATGTTTTTGTTTTCTTTATTTGATTTGTTAAATGAAGACTCCATCGCCAGTAAGGGAGAGAGAACTCAAGATCATGCTTGGCGTGCATCCTCACTTACGACTAAAGTAGTCCGTATTTTAATTTCTGACCACTCTAATGATAAGACAGAGGCAACCCAAGATCAAGCTTGGCGTGCATCCTCTCTTACTACTAAAGTAGTCAATGTTTATATTTTGAATTTATTTTCACATTTTAAAGTTGGTTGACATATTTTACAACTTTAAAGATTTGTTTCGCAATTTATCCAACTTGAGAGGTGGATTTATGATTTTGTCCATTTAGGTAGACTTATTTGTATTTTAGGATTGGATTTTTTTTAATTTGTTGGTACAAATTATATATTGTTGCAATTTATTCACATTTAGGGGTGGATTTGTAGTTTTGTCCATTTAGGTTGACAATTTGTATTTGAAGACTGATTTTTGCAAATCAAATGGTACAACTTATATATTGTAGTAATTTATCCACATTTAGGGGTGGATTTGTAATTTTGTCCATTTAAGAGAACTAATTTGTAAATTCACCATTGTGTTATTGTGGTATTGTCCTTTTCCTGTGGATTGTCTTACATGGAGACTTGCATTATAGTTGGATCTGGCTTGGACTAAATATGCAAAAGGATCCCACTTGCATGCTAAGATCCATGGCTCCATGCACGTATAAGTATGTTGAGGAAATTGCCGTTAATTTCCTTTCCTACTTTCATTCTTCTCATTGTATTATTTTATATATATATATATATATATTATCCTCTCAATAGTAATTATTGATCCTTATATCAAGTTCCAAAGAGGAATTCATTTGATGTCAGATTCCGATATGGATGTATTCCAAGTCTAAAGGCTACTTAGGACATAGAAGAATTCACCTTTTAACAGAAAGTAAAACCCACATATGTTGACAATATAATTGTATTTTATTAACTTGATATTTATAAACGACATTGGTAAGATTATGCAATGTTCCAGAACGCATGATGGTGTTTGAATCTTAAGACACCAAGATGTTGATTTCTAAATGGTGTTTCAATTTATGTCTGATGAACTTCCAGACTTGATTCCAAATTAATTCATTAATTAAATGGTCTCGGTGTAATCATTATTCCAACACCAATTAAAAATAACCTTTCACGTATTTCTTTCGGTTATTCAAGTTTTCCATTAGTCGAGTGAACCAAATCCAATTGAATATAGGTTTCAACATTAATTTTTTTGTTTCCTCCCATTAATGTTTCCTTGCCTGGGTCAGTTACTTTGTTTAATTTTACTGTTCATATTGGGTTTATATGGAACCATAATATTGCGATAGTGACCTATCATATATGTTGATATAGGCCAATTTGATGTGGTTTTGGTTATTATTATTATTATTTTGTATCAAACTTAGAACCGTTGTATTTATTTGGTTCGAGTATTTGGCTAAATTTCGACAGCCTTCCGGCGTACCCTTTTTTTTGCCAAATTATGAACGAACAAACCGGGTTCGATTCCTCAAAAGGAAGAAGCCGGGATGACGTATTTTTCCCAAGCCAAACGGGCACGATTCCCCAAAGGAGGTGGCCGTTTGGCCAAACGGGCGACCGTCCGGGTTCGATTCCTTAAAAGGAGGAAGCCGGAATGGTCGTTAAGTACACGGATGGGTACGGATCCCCAAGTGAGTAGCCACCCGTGCACATTTTATTAAAATTATTATTGTTATTATTTTTTTGACGAAGCAATCGTCGGTGCTAATGTTGCACTTGCCGGAATTGCTACGGAGATTTGACGAAGCCGGAGTCGTCGCAGAGAGTTGGAGACAGAGTTAATCTTCTTCCCTCTTTTTTTTGTCTTCTCTTTTTTTTCTTCCTCACGTTTTTTTGCTGCTTTTTTTGTATGCTAAAAAGCTTTCCTCTTTTTTTCTACTTTTTTTTCTCTTTGGTACGTATATTTTTTTGTAGGAGTTGATGGGTTTTTATAGGGGAGAAGAGAGATAGAATTAGGAGGGGGAAGTGTGATGATCATGGGTGTATTGGGTGGTTAAGAAGAGGTGGGGTTATTAATGTGGTTTGAATAATTCCATTATCCTTTCATATATCCATGAATATGGATTTTCTTTTTTCTTTTTTTTTTTGTATTACGTGTGAAAAAACAAAAGGATGAAGTTGTTTGAATTTTGTTGAACGTGGGATCATGCATGCACTATTTGTTTTTAATAAAATAAATAAATAAATAGTAAACCAAACCTTGTATTACGTATAGGCTTAAAAATCAACAATTTTGTTGGATTTATTTATTTAATGGCAAAATTTCATTTTCACCCTTACCTTGTGATATACTACATCTCTTCATGTTTTGACTATTTTATGTTCAATCTAATAAATATAGATAAAGAGATTGATAATTCCTTAATTTTCATTTCAATTTAATTGCTTAGTCTTCATCTCAATAGAGTTTCAAATTGCATATGTTTCCACTAAGCTAGGATGACAATTGTCGACCATCATCTGAAAATTTGCTTTGATTAGAGATTTTTTGTGTCAACAGTTTGCCCCCTCAAGAAGATATGATGAATATTGTGAATCATAACTTCTTGAGAAAAAATACTTCCAATATTTCAGAAGTACACATTTTTTTGTATACAAGGCCATCGATGTCGAAACATATAAAGCTTGAATAAGTTTTTTTTAAACTTGTATATGAGAGTAATGAGTTTTCTCATATGAGTCATATCTTACCACATATCAATATGTTAGTATGTAGAGAAGTATATACTCAAACCAATGAGGGGTTGTTGACGTCGGAACGCCAACAACAGTTGGGGTGACAATAAAGATTCTTTTATCTTGAATCTTATTGAGTACTCCGCATTCCATATGGTTGTTGATCAACAACTTATATGTTCCTAAAAATCTCATATATGTGCAATAGATTTGTAGATTAGTAAATATTTCATTTTAACATCTCTTTACCTCAAGAACCCTCTTATAGTAGAGAGGTGACTTGAAGGATATTTCATCGTAGGTAAAAAGAAACTGAGTCATCCCCTTATAAACTCCACATATGTTTCATAAATTTGAAGAGTGTGTTTGAGAAAAAAGTTAATCTCTCAGGAGGATTTTGTATTTTTGATTTTTTTAACGTTTTTATAAACTCCTCTAATGACAAGAGAGAGGGAACCCAAGATACAGCTTGACGTGCATCCTCTCTTATTATTAGATTCGTTGACATGTATTTATATGACTTATGAGATTTACGTTAATTTCATATTCTTTTTAGAGATTTTTTTATCCATACCAATTTTAGACATGTTTCATAAATTCCCGGAACAAATCTGTCATATAGTTTTGCCTCATATTTAGAAGGGAGGGATCTTTTTACATCGTAACAACCATCAGCTGTGGAGCCACAGTAAGGATTTCATCTTTGAAATCGTACCGGATGCTCGCTCTTCATATGGATGTCACCCGACATAGTTGGGAAGTTTCTACAAATTTCAGATATGCTTCATTAATCTGTAGAACGTTGATAACCCATTTCGCCTCAAGAACCCTCATATGTTGGAGAGTGACCCGAGGGACGTTCCATCGTCAGCGAAAGTTTTATATTATTATTGTCCTTACAAATCTCAGATGTACTTCATAGATTTGTAGAACATTTCTATCGAAAAGTTTTACCTCTTATTCAGGAGGTTTTTTTTTGTTGATCTAATTATATATGTGTATATATATATTTGCAAACTCTTCAACAATAGGAGAGAGGGAACCCAAATCTAGCTCGACGTGCATCCTCCCTTATTATTAAATTTATTTGCATTTTTTTATATATATGAGAAGTGCGCTGAATAAATTTCTCCACTTGATTCAGAGGTTGAAGTGTATGAGTAAATTTATCCTTGTGCTTCACGAGATGAAACACGTTTGAATAAGTTTACCCTTATTATTCGGAAGGATTTTGTCGTATGAGTAAGTTTATCCTCGCTACTCACGAGGTTGAATATATTCGGAAAGTAGCTTTATGATTACTACTCAAACGATTAGGACATATGGATAAGTTTAGCCTCATTACCCAGGAGGTTTTTTTGTTGATTTGATTTTTTTTTTATAATTTGTTTGTTCGTTACAAAACTCCTCTAACAACGAGAGAGAGGGAACCCAAGATCTAGCTTGGCGTGTATCCTGTCTTATTATTAGAGTTGTTTGCATTTTTTTTATATTTTATTAACATATATATTTTTATACAAATTTTTATATGGTTTGTAAATTTGTAGAACAAATGTGGCCAACCCTTTTACTTGATATTTAGGGTGATGACGACATATGTGAGTAGACTTATTATTGCTACTCATGAGATTAGGACATATATGTATGAATAAGTTTAGCCTCGTTATTAGGAGGATGGTGATATATATGTGTAGACTTATTATGGCTACAAAAGAGATTGGGCTATGTATGTATATATGAATAAGTTTAGCCTCGTTATTCAGGAGGACATGATTTTTTACATCATGACAACCATCAGCTGTGGAGCCACAGTAGATGTCACCCAACAAAGTTGGAAAGTTCTTACGAATCTCCGATATACTTCATAGATCTGTAGAACTTTGATAACCCTTTTCGCCTCAAGAACTCTCATATGTAGGAGAGTGACCCGAGGGACGTTCCATCGTCAGCGAAAGTTTTATATTACTATTGTCCTTACAAATCTCAGATGTACTTCATAGATTTGTAGAACATTTCTATCGAAAAGTTTTACCTCTTATTCAGGAGGTATATTGAAAAGTTTCACCTCTTATTCAGGAGGTATATTGAAAAGTTTCACCTCTTATTCAGGAGGACAGGATTTTTTACATCATGACAACCATCAGCTGTGGAGCCACAGTAAGGATCTCATCTTTGAAATCGTACCGGATGCTCGCTCTTCATATGGATGTCACCCCTACAAAATTTGACATTTCGGGATTAGTAGTAAATTCACAACTTATGTAACATATTATCCTATGTAACGATAAATCATTACACCCCATAATATTTACATCACATATGAATTTAATTTATATTCTAATTATGTTATTAATCACAACATAATTTTGATTTTGCTTGTTCACCACACGTGTCATATTTTCTACATGAAACCCGACACACCTTATGAACTCAAAATCCCCATTTCTTGTTTCCCAGTTTTGTGGTGTGACCTATGGGAGGATCTAAACTAAGTTGGCAGTGATATTAAGAGCTTAATACCACAAGCTATAAGCGGTATCTAGCTACACAATATAGCTCCCAATTAGTTAGATGTCTTAATTCCACTCGAACCAAAACCCGATCCATTTAGTGATGGAGTGCACCACTTGTGTCCGTCCATTGCCTCATGATATTAAGAATACACACAAAGTAGTATTGTGTCATCTTTGTATTAGTATTCATTTGTTGATCTCTTTAAGCAAGTTACAAATACGTGACTTAACTCAAATCACATTGTGCACATTATAACTTTGCTTTATCAAGGGGCCCACTAATATCATTACTCAATTAAGAGGGGCAATGATAATCTTTTGACTAACTATCTTCTCAAACGAAAGTCATACTTAACCAACCAATGCCTTTACACTACACTTATCGATAGCTTAAGACACTAGTCTAATCAAGCATTTCTTAAGTGATCGGATATAAGTCTCATATCAAAGGACCAAGGACACAGTAAAATATTAAAGACACAGAAACACATTTCTATAATATTTTACTTATTAGGTCCATTCAGTATACAAAAGTAATATTTTCCTCTTTTGTGTACCCGTGTTGTCACTCACTTGTAGAGCTACAATAATCTATGACCAACACGACAATCTTAACTCGGTAATTAATGTCCCATGTTAATTACCATGATTGCGAATATCTTTTGCTTTATGTAAACCATTATCTTTTAGAGCTCTACGGTTAAGGACCAAGAGTCTCTTCTTTAACACTTCTAAAAGACGAATAAAATAAACAAGGAACAAAATGATTTCTCATTCAATTCATAATAATTGACATTTAAAAGTAAAACTTTTAGAACACATTCCCTTCATGAGTATCCATTGATATCACAATCACTGTAACTTGTAACAACAAAATGCGGACCATATGCCAACCACTGTATTGTCTCCAAACATTACGCTTGTGAGCAACCTTTTTGAACCAAGAGATGAAGTTCTTATTTTGGCTATTAATTACTTGTTGATCACTCCATAAAGGATTACATCTATAAGGTTCATGTGTTCATTTTGATAAGGTTGAACTTCATTAGAATTGCACAACACATAGAAATTTGTTGTCATTAAGTTATCGCCATTTGGATTTACCATTTTCATCTCATGCGTTCCTTTACCAGTAGAATGTTCATCATGACGATTGTTAGGAAGTCCAATACTTTTGGTGTTTGCTAGGTATCCAGTGTAAAACTCGATAAGCTCCTCAGCGATGTATCCTTCAACAATACTAGCATCTGCCCTTTAACGATTTTTACAATAACATTTCAACACTTTCATATAGCACTCGAAAGAATACATCTATTCTTTGAAAAATAGGTCAACACAATATAACTTCTCTAATCAAGGTCGCGGAGGTGGCTAAGGTGGCGTAGGAGGTCACAGAGGTGGCTAGAGTTTGGTCACGGAAGGGTTTGGGTTTGATTGGGGTGGAGGTTTTGTCGGGATAAAAGATAAAATGAAACGTTTTTTCGTTAATATAAGACCAATAGACGACTGCTATAGAGAACACGCGACGTCGATTTGGGAATAGACGTCGGCTATACGACCCACGTGACGTCTATACGTTGGGTAATAAACGTCACCTAATACGCGTCGGTTAAAATGGATATTACAACAACCGACGTCTAGATAGCCATATAGACGTCGGATAACAGAACATGCGAAGTCAATACCTATAGACGTCGCATGTTATGATATCCGACGTGTATTTGCCGACAATTATTCACTATTCTGCACTAGGCACGAAAACACTGAAATTGCCAAAATGTTACTCGTGTTACTCGCAAATCTGAATTTGTTTGGATGCCACTCAAAAGAAATCCAAATTTGCTTGTATGCCACTTCATGGAAAATTCATGTCATTCCTCACTACCAGCGTAAAGTATATATTATTTTATTTGATTTTTTTGTAAAACTAACCCTAAACTATCTATAAATCTCTAATTAAATTGCGATATATCTTTATTTGCCTGTAAATTTGGCGAATTTTACTCACTTTTTCTGTCTCTACAATCGGGGGAGACTCATGCTTGTTATTTATATATTAACTGGAATTAGACAAGGAAATGATATTAAATTCCAAACCAAGGTTTGCACTTCTATATCAGGTTTATAACACTACTTATAGTGAAACAACAAATCAACAAAGAATATTCAACATTCACGTCTCTAACACTATAATCATGAATCTCTAGTGCAAGGATTTTGAGATAGATAGATAAGATGAAATCAATACAAGTATAAGTAGTTATAAGACCAAACGACATATTATTACAATATCAATCAGGGGAGACTCGTACTTTTGAATAAAGGAAAAGATGATTATGCAAAAGGCGATTCGTGTTATTAACGTGTTGTAAAACAAGCAAACCAAAAAGGAAAAGATTGGATATGGAAGAGAGATATGTCTTTTCTTCTCAATATCCAAATGTGTACAATAACCCCCTATGTATAAGATGAGGAGGAATTAGAAGTTACAACTGAATAAATAGAATTACACCATATCAATAAAAATAAAATTTACTTAAATGGTGGGGATTAAAAAAGATGAACCATCAATATTGATTTGGATTTCATAAGACACACCAATTAAACACGCTGATCTATTTTGATTTTTTTTTGAAGTTAACCAATGGAACCAAACCCATCTAAGGATCCGTTTGGGCCCATCTTCTGAGAGCTCATCTTCCCCCAGAAGGCAGTGTAGGTTCGTGTGGGTTATGGGTCCACTAATCACTTTTACGCTAATCCCTAACTAATCAAACAATAAACGCAGCGGAAACAATTTAGAGACTAGTAGGGAAAAGGAACATGCAAACCACAAATCGACTCGGCATTTTTAGAGGTTCGGCACCCCACCCGGGTCCTAGTCCTCTCTTGCAAGCTCCGCCTACGACTTCACTATCCGTTCCCCGTTCCGGGCCGGGAGACAACGCCTTACAACCGTCAAACTCGCGAACAACCCTCGCCGAGCTTGGAATCCTCTTCTCACAATCCGAGAAGGATCACTTCGGGCTCTCACCGAAGTCTATACTCTTGTCTTGGGCTTTCACCAAGATCGTTGCTCTCTTGACAACAAAAGTAACTTGAGTGGAACTCACTCTCTAATTGAGCACACTTGAGTTGGATGAGGATATGATCACTAAGTGTGGATTTAGGCTTATAGAGTGAGATTGGGAACTTTGAGGATTGAGAGCTTCTCTCTAATGAATTGGACAATTGGAAGTTGGAGAGTTGTGTTAACAATAGGTCTTGATCCTCTATTTATAAGCTCCTAAGGTGTTCTAGCCGTTGGGGATAGATTTGGTTGGGTTTTGTGTAAGATACACAAAGCAGAAAATCGGGCTGCAAATCTGTCCAGAACCGGTCGACCGAAACTAGTAAACCGGTCGACCGTTAACTCGATTTCAACGAGAACGATCAAACAAAAGAATATTCGGTCGGACAAACGAGCTAGAACTTAACTCTACTTAAGTGAATCGGTCGAACCAAAGTATGGGGCGGTCGACCGTTCAGGGGATTCGGTTGAGACAAAAGTGCAACGGTCGAACGAAGATGTGTCGACCGATAGCAGGGAATTTAGTTTCTGTTCAACCGGTCGACCGAAACAAAGTCATCGTTCGACCGGTTACCGAATGTATTTTGGGGTTAAGTTTGTTTTATACGAATACGACCGTTATAGGAATACGACAAGAAAAACGGTCGTATTAAAATCCGGGATCGGTCGACCGAAAAGGTAGAACCGGTCGACCGGTAGAGTTCGGTAAAATCACTGTGGAGAGTCTGTTATAAACCGGTCGAACTGAGAACTGGTTCGGTTGACCGGTTTCACACAGGAATTCTAGGTTTAGGTTTTAAGTGATTTCCGACTAAGGTTTGGGTGATCTAATGGAGTCCAAATGATATGAGATTTTGTGTGTGACTCCTACAGGGAACCTAGTGTGTAAGTGATTGGTTTTTAACTCTTGTATGCTCAATTTACACATGTTCCTAACACTCAAAATAAAATCAAGATTACAAGTCTTCATATAGCTTTATTACAAATCTTGACTTGATTTCCTTCTTCCATGAGTCTTGATCACCTGTAGAGGTTAGCACATGCAATATATATGCAATGCAATATGTGTGCTACTCTACATTACTTATGATTAAGATTAGGTTGATTAAATCATGAAAACAAGGATTAAGGCTAAAAAGCCAACAGACAGCTCTTCAGCAGAGCCCTAAGAAGATGCACATCTCCCCCACCTAGGAAGATGTTTGGCAAGGTGACCGTTCAACTTATCCTCCTTAGCTGCGAAATCCCTAAGATGCCCTCAAGACCAACGTTACCCCCTCCCCAAGCAACCCTTCTCCTTCCTCGTTCTTCCTTCCTCTGTTGTCGTCTGATCTTTCCCCTTTGGATCCTCCAAACCCATTTGAAGGACAAAGTAATGGTGGCCCCGTCCACCCATCCAGCGGTCCCGGATTGCTTCTGCGGTGTGCAGGCTAAGGTGTGGCTGCGAGTGGAGGAGGGTGCCCCTACCTGAGTTTTTTACGAGTGCAACCGTGATGTGGTAGGTTTTGGGGTTGGATCTGGTCAAGGGAACATAAGATCATCTTAACAAGGTTTGGTCCTCCCTTTTCGAAATTTCATTCCTTTTTATGTCATTTTTTATAAGTTCTTCGTTTTGAGAAATGGTAGACAAAATCGTTCAGTATAAACGTAAGATCATTGGTTGAGAAATGGATCATTTTTATATGTTCTTTGTTGGAAATTTCTTGTCCTCCTTCAATGGATCATTTTTATAAGTTGTTCGTTTTGATTGATGGTAGAGAAAATCAGTGTTGCGCCTTCGTTTGGTTTTCAACCAATCTTTGCTAATCAATCGTATTAATAGTATGAACCCCTAGTTTTTGTCAGCTTGTAAATTTGTGGTGGGTGAAAAATGAAGCAATATATTTTGGGAACAATCTCTAAAATAGAAACCTTCGTAACAGATTGACACATGTTATACATTACACAAAAATGGTAATGTATTATGTTAAACACATTTCATACATTACATACATTACACATTTCCTTTAATTAAAGTCAGTAACTTGATTAGTGCACGCGTGCAAGTATTAAGTTATCCACATTCTGATTAATTGGACGTTTAAAAACAAACATTCTGATAACTTTTGATATGTCATGTTTGTTACAACAAAACATCCTAATGAAGTTGTATGACTCTATGGGGCCTCAACTATTGAACTGCAGTCAGACGTAGTTGTTGGGGTTGCCTCCAGTTATTAGTCCATTAGGGTGCATGTTTTGGTTGGATCGAGGACGATTAAAGGTTCAGATTCCACAATGTCTTCGAATGCTATTTAATGGGGTTTCACTCAAAAGGACAAAAATAGATAGGTTCAGTAAATAATTGTTGTGTACAACTGTACAACTTTTCATTTCAATTTATATCTTTATGAGTTCGTTTCTCTACTTGTTCCGTCTAATTTAGAGACACTATTTGAGCTTTGACATATATGCTTGGGGTGATTGTATCAGCAAGATGAGTTGCGTTGTCAGTATAACCTGACCGAGGAGTCTGTCGCCGCCACAATGGTGGGAATGGTCGGTCACCTGCATGACCAACTTCAGAATATGGAGAACATGATCATGGAAAAAGTGGAGGCCGTGGTGGAGAGTGTGGCTGAAAAGAAAGTCAAACGCAAGCAAATGAGGCACCCATCCCCCCAAAAGCAACTCCCTGTGGTAAGTAATAATTTGGCTTTTGTTTATCTGATTCTAATTATATGTGCAGAATAATTTTGTTGACTACAGTTCTAATTCTAAGCAATAAATTTGTTCCTACTGTTAGGTGAATAATGTAAGTTATGGTTAGTCAGACCAATTAATGCCTGTAAATATAAATTCAGAAGGGGTGGGAATATGTTTTCTCATTGAAGGAGCAATATTTTGGCATAAATAACAATCCTTTGTATCTTTCAATTCTCTGTAATTCATTTAGTAACAAACAATTCGCAACGAGAACCTTTAATGTTAGACATTTCATGAGAGTTAGAATAATTTTATTATTGGATGGTTTTCAAGTTAGTCGATCGGTGCAACCGTTGGATGACCCACACAACTTGCGCATTACGGGTTGGGCATCCAACTCACCCCAAACCTTGGAGGAGATGCTTGTAGACCACAAACAAACCATGTTGGAGGAAGAGGAAAAAGAAAGGTGATGCCGCAACGACATTATTGAAGAGGAAGAACAGTGGTGACAAGTTCTTACTCAAGACGGGCACTTCCAAGGGCCATCCTATTGGCCTGACGTTGGTAGTGATAATTGATATGGAGGGGTGGTTGTGGTCTACGTTCTCGATAGATTAGGTATTAGGGTATTGGAAATGAATCTACTTTGAAAAGTTGTTCTTGTAAGAAGACAATGTTGTATCTCTATCTGAATCTTATTGTCTTAATAACCATGGAACTGAGTCTATAATTGCATGTAGTCTACTTCGTATTCCTACCCACAGAAATTGTCTGTAGTCCTTTTATTTAAATAAATTGCAACATGTGGGCCTTCAAGGAAGAAGAGGAAAGTGAAGATGGAATACAGGCAACACCGATGCAAAAAAATGTGGGAGCATTTGTATCGCTCAGCAGGTGGAAAAGTCGATTAACAGCCACTTAGTTAGCATGCACTGTCTTGTACTTAACATCAAGCCACTTCGAGTCATCCTCCCACACAACACCAATGTTTCCGACCGCGCAAGTGGTGTTCCGGGTGTTAAGAGAGGCAGAAGTCCTTTGTTGAATCAATTGCTGTAAAATTAAAACAAATCTTACTAGTTTCTTGATCGTGTATTCAGGGTTGTCGTGTTTTAGCTTGCAAGGTTTGAAATTATTTTTTTTGTGGAGGTTTGATGCCTTGCCTACGCAACCCATTTTTGTGTAATGTATGAAATGTGTGACAACAACAGAAGTACATTATAAGTAAATTTAACGATTACTAAAAATCTACATGTATATTATAAGTACATTATGAAATGTGTTACTAAAACAACTCACCCCAAACCATTGAGTTCAATTATTATCCAAGGTAACTCTGATGCTACGTGTTAATTCCACCCAGTTTGTGGCTACAATTGTTTTTAATGGTAGCAAATAAGCAACATGCATTATACATGAACTTCTCAATTCGAAATTTGTTATATGTAGTAGTACATTATTGTGTGTTGAATGACCAACACTCACTAACTTCCAATCCAGAATTCTACAAGATACCACATAGTCCCACCTCATTCATCACATAGGTGGCTAGAAGAAGCATTACTCATTCAAAGTTTTTTCAAGTTGGTCAACATAATAGTAATAGCAATGTTGTGGTCCTTAGGATAGTTCTGGCAGAACACTTGCAATAACACTGGTCAATGTGACATGTAATAATAAAGCATGAAAGAACATAATAATATTGAATGGTCGGTTATGAATGGAGCAATTTGTGAGATTTGAAAAGGCTACCAACGACACTAACAGTCTGAATTATTCCAAACATAAATGAGATCCTCAAACACCACTACTTTGAATTACTTTGCCTTACACTATCCATAGCAAGTTGTTTCTCTTTTAACTCCCACACCAACCACGTCTCCTGTGCTTCCACTATTTTAATGGTCTTGAAAGATATCTTGTTTTTCTTCTGCCAAAGCATAGACACTGCAAATGCATAATTCTCAGATGTTGTGTGTATTTTGTCTCGTCATGAAAGGAAATGCAATAAATGTAATCTTCATTTTCATCCACCCTGGCTGTTTTATCACTAGCCTCGGTCTCTGTCCTTTTTCTCTTTATGGCGCTCTCTATGACTGAAAGTGCATCAGTCATTTCGTCTGGCATTGATGGTGGTGACTTCAGGTTTGAACTACTAGAAGTTGTCCTACGTCTTTTTATCTTCACAGGCGGTGAAAGGAAGTCCTCTCCCTCGTAGGACACATTTCTTTCCCCACAATCGGCCTCGCCCGTGATGTTCATACTCGGTGAAGGAGTTGATGACATAAATGAGGAAGATGCCACACTACTTGTCTGAAACGAAAGCATCCTGACAACACATTTGCCATGGAAAATTTCATCCATCATTTCCAAATGCTTTGGTGACCCGTCCTTGAATTCCTTAGCCTCGGGAAATTTCTACAATATTAACGGTCACAATTGTAAATATATTCTATCACACAATTCAAGTCATAAAATGGAGCATTATTTGGTAATTTCATCTCCCACCTCTCAGAGTCCATTGTAAAAGTCCTAGTGTCCATTCGGCTTTAGGACCGTTATCTTTAATAGGCTTCTTCCCCCTTTGTCCTTGATCTTTTGGTTCCACCAAACTCTTAAGCGGTTGTGGTTGGATTGACTGGGACATATGTGGTAGGGGGCTGAGAAATGTTGGGGTGTGGCACAAGTTAACCTTGCTGGACACTCACTCTGTGTGGCAAGGGTTGGGGTAGAGTATTGTGGGTTCTGGGTGTTGGAAAAAATATACCGTCTGGGGTTTGATTCGACAAACCGATGGGGACATTGTATGATTTGCAATTGAGAGTTGGTTGATACCTATCGTAGACACACCAACTGATTGTGATCCTGTGGGAGTAGTTGTAGTGGTGTTCGTGAGTGGGACGTGAAGGGGGAGGCTGAAATTTTCAGGGTTCCTCCAACTTAAGTTACGACGAACAGTTGTTGTACATAAATTGATACAATCATTATTTTCTAGTGCTTGTAGTTGAGAATCAGGAGTAAAACATAATCTTTCAAGTTCCTCTGCCATTTCTACACAACCAAATTATATAAATATTGGAAATGAATCATACAACAATGGTTACAATATGGTAAAATGGCAAAAAGGAGGAATAATTCTTATACGTAAAACAGTACAACAACAATATAGAAGAAGTTAAGTTACATGAAATTTTGTCAGTAACCAGTAAATGCATGTAAATTACACTAGAGTCCATGCGCTTCGACTATTAAATCACAAATTGTTTCTCTGAGTGCATTCATGTGGTTGTCCTCAGCCATCCTGGGTTCTTCAGGTTCTGTGGTGGACTGAGGCAATGGGGTTGTATTTTCTTCGTAAGTGTCAAGGGTGTCATCCCCCATCTTCTGTTCAATTATGAAATTATGTAACGTCATTGCAACAATTACAATCCGAACTTGATTCCTTTAGGAGTGGGGGGGCATGACTCTCATGATTTTCCACCTTTTTTAGGACTCCAACTTCTCTTTCAATTACATTTCTTAAGGACGAGTGGACTTGGTTGAACAACTCATTCCGTCCTCTAGGTCCTTGGGATTGAAACTCAGAAAGATGGTATTTTGTATTACGGTATGGGGCTAGAAATCCTGGTCGGTTAGGATAACCAGCGTCAACAACGTAATACTTATCTAAGTATAAGAAACTGAGTATTAGTTCTGTGTTAACTGCCATTATAAGTGATAAAAATGTACGATAAGATCGTACTAACCGGGATGACAAGGGAAACTATTAGAGGGGTGGTTTAGCGTGTCATTCAAAACTCTATAGTTGTGTGCCAATCCCTCCCACCCAGTGGTAGGAAAATTGAACCAAATGTTGAAATCACACACTCCAAGGGCATTTAACTGCACTCCATGGGGTGTTGTCCTGAACGGTATGCTGGATGGAATTCTACAAGTACCCAAACGTCCACGTGTGTCCCATCTAATGCCCCAATACAATCTTTGAAGTACGGGATGTACTTATCCCCACCACTCTGTCTTATGTGACGTGGTGTGTCTGCTAAACTACCATTTCGTCGAACCATCTCGCATCCCCAAATGAAACAAGAGTGCAAGGCTTTGTTAAAATGCCTACTTATTGTCTCGCCACTATGTTGTAGTTGAGCTTGTAGTGACCGGTTAGAGTCCCCATGAGCTAATGTTTTCAACATATTCCAAACTTGCTCCTCCACCAAGACAACCCTCGTATCACTCATTAGTCCCCTACCCCTCATGATACCGCACAACAATCTAAATACACATGGTAAGATTCTAATGAAGTCGTACGTTATTCTGTAGTGTCCACCCAATAAGTCATTAATAATGTCATTTCCTGTGAAAGGAGATGTGTGAACGAGTGGCCTAGAGACACGGTACGTGGGTACGACAAAATATTGGAAATACGTTATGACGGTAACCAACTCTAATTCTTCCTCTGACAAATCAACTTGGGGGTCATTCAGAATATTTATTAAGTCATCCAAACGTGCACACCTAAACATAATAAAATAATACAGCAACGGTTACATATAAACGTCATGAAATTGTTGAAACAATAAATGAAAATGAGTACATGACAAACAAAATTTATTTAAATGTAAGGCATTTGATTTTAATTAGGTACAAATAGGGGGTAAAAATTAAAATGAAAGACTATTGCAAAGGCACATTAAACCGACGTATTTGGAAATTATAACAAAATCTTTTAGTATTTCATTGAACTAAAGCACACCCTCAGAAATTAATTGTCCTCAACCGCAACTACACTTTGTTGGCTTTTTGGCCTTAATCTATATTAATTTTGATAATTAAATAAACCAATCTTAATCAATCAACCAAATCAATCAAAGTGAGCAAACACGATTACATGCATTGCATATATATTTGTATACTTGCAATCATCTTAATAGGTTGATCAAGACAATCAAGGAGATGAGCATTTGGACAAGGACATTAAGACTCAAGACTTGTAATCAAAGCTTTGGACCAAGACATGTAACTTTATATTTATTGAGTCCATAGGATTTTATGTAAACTTGACCACTAGGATTCCGTCCCGTCATTTCTCGGTAAACCGAACCTATTTCGGTTAACTGAAATCTACCCAGTTCGGTCCACCGAACACCTATCGGATAGCCGAATACTTCCCAACAGTGAAACTTAGGTGTTCTCTGGAATTGCCCCTACGGAAGACTGAACTACCTTCGGTCGAACGAATAACCCTGGATCAGTTTTGGACTTTGCTCCAACGGTCGCATTCAAATCAAGTCCCTGGAGCCCAATTAACTTGACCCACTTCGGACGACCGCACACACTTCGGTCTACCGAATCCATATTGGCTTTAGGTGCCCAACGACTATTTAAACATGACACTTGACCGTTAAACAATTTCCCACGCATTGTCAGCGGAATACCCGCGCTACTTTGGTCTACCAAAGTATACACGGTCAACCGAACTGGAGTAGATCAGAGCCCAATCAATTCTACGGTCCACCTTGAACGGTGAACCGAATGGACTTCGGTGAACCGAATTTAATTATGGCTAAATAGATAAAAGCTACTTGAGGTTGGTGAACGGTGATCCGATACTTAATCGGTCAACCGAGTTCTTAGTTCAGACCAATGTTTCGGACTACCGTGTGGATAACGGTCGACCGAATCTTTCTCAATTTCTGGCCGAGCTTAAGTCATATCTTGCTTTCTCATTGGTCCATTCACCGCCAACTCTCCAAAGGATCTATAAGCTTTGAAGCCTATATAAACACCACTCTAGAGACACAAAACAAGAGACAGCACATTCTATTCATCAACTATCTTTGTGCTCTCAATTCCCAAACCTTCAAAGCTTATTCTTCAACACTCAAGCCTAAACTTCACCACTTGCCTATCCAATTCCATATCATATCCAAGTGTGCTCAAGTATAGAGTGTTAGTTAGAATGTGATTCAACTTCCATATCAAAGAATCAAAGAGTTGTAAAAGCTTCGGGGAAGCTCCCTCTCGGGTTGTGAGAGGAGACACGAGCGAGGCGAGGATTGTTCGCGAGGCTCGGTGTTGTAAACGACGTTGATCTCGGCCCGGAATGGAGATCGGTTAATGGAACCGTAAACGAGGCTCGGGGGATCGAGCGAGGCTTGCGAGGAGGACTAGGACCCGGGTGTGGGTGTCGAACCTCTCTAAACTCCGGTGTCGACGATTTTGTGGTTTGCATTGTCTCTTTCCTTAATCCTTCGCATAGCATTTTAATTCTGCATTTTTTGATAGCGATTAGAGGGCCATAGATCCTAACACACTTTTGTTCGTGTTTCAACATATATATTACGTATTAGGTGGATCGTAGTGATTGTTACGCAATATCATGAATAATGTCCATTGATTGTATGACATTCCTTACAAATTCCTTTGCTAAATTACAAGAAAATTTATTACATAACACTGGATCCCCAACTAGACATATTCATTTTGTGACAGTTTAGATATATTTGGTATGGTGCATAATGTCGAAAAGAAGGTGCTACTAAGGGTCTGTTTGGTTTCCAACCCAAGTGGTGTTTCTTTTCAGATTCATTTGTAACCCATGAATCGATCATAGTCTTTCTTGGACATTCTCATGTTCATAACAATTTAAAAGGTTAATGTTTGGAGCAACAAATTTACAGACCATTCACATCAACAACGACAGAGGAAACATTTGAAGGATACATAGATGGTGTAATTCAGGCAACAAAAGATTTTAGACTTCAAAGTTTTTTGGGCGTACCTGGAGCGATCGCGATTGGAAACAACCGCGAGAGAAGATCCATATGGCCACGACGGCGGCAGACTTCCTCTGGATCACGGAGGAGAAGAACCACGACGAAGGTGGGATGGGGGCGGCGAACGAAAATGATACGACGGTGAGGGGGAGGAGTCGGATTTGGTCAGGTGACGGGGGAGGAATCGGATTTGGTAAAGTGTGTGACAGATTTCGTAATTAATTGGTGGTTATGGTCGTAATTTTCCAGAAAAATGGAGTCATTTGTTATCGGAAGTGTGGATGGAGACCTGGAAGCAGACCATTTGGATCTTCTTGAGCACTTTTCATTTGTGAGTGAGTCGAATATGAAATTTCTTAGACTAATTCGGAGTTAGGAGATGTTTGGGCCTACAAAAAAATCTAGATTCTGCATTGGAATCTCACCGCAAAAGGCGATACCAAACAGACCCTAAGGGCATCCTTAACCATGCACTGTAGCACAGGGCGGTACTGTAGCGCGCCCGACACCTGTGCATAGTGGAGGACACGTCTTCTGATAACAAATCGTGGTTGGTGGGGTGCAAGTGTCCCCCACCATTGGTAACTATTTTGTTTTGTTTGTGTTTAGAAAATATTTTAAAAATTATTTAAAATCATTTTTTCAAATATTTTTTATGAAAATAAGTTTTTTTTGTTTATATTTTTTAGAATTTTTTGATAATTTTTCGTGTTTTGACTAAAATTGATTCCGAAATGACCTGTACGGGAGAGAATGTAGGACGTTTGACTTGTTTCTGGGTGTTTAAGCTGGCGTCACAGAGACAAGCCGTCGTTACTTAAAAAGAAACGTGGGCGCCGTTCACGTTGCTCTGAAAATTCTCAATAACCCCTCGTTTTCCGTGTCTCATCTTCTCCAAAACCCCTGCTTGCCTTCTCTTGCTGTCGTACTTCACTTTCTTTCTTTCCCTTGTCTCGATTTGATTCATGTGCTGTGCCCAAACCACATGGACCAACAAACCCAAGAGCTGGTAAAAAAACGCTGTTGGAGATCCTAGAATCCTCGGACTTGTCCACCACAACCGTAACAAAAGTCCGTATTGCCGCCTCCAAACGTATCCACGTCGATCTTTCCACATCCGACCGCAAGAAGTTCGTCCGTGACGTCGTCCACGCTTCCATCTTCTCCCAGACCGAACAACGCCGATATTTTCATATGTGAGGTGAGGTTTAAATAAAAAATGTTTCGGGTTATTAGTTTGGAAGTGCTTAAGTTTGAGTTTTGGGGTTTGTTTTGTAGTTGTCGAAGAAAAGGAGAGTAACGATCCACGAGTATAAAGGAAACAAGAAGGTGTGCATTAGAGAGTTTTACGAAGATAATAAAGGAAATTTCCTGCCTTGTAAGATTGGTATGAAATTTATTTCTATTTTGTTTGTGTTGTAAATGCCATTGGGAAATCTAATTTTTATTGTCCCATTAGCTATGTTGGTCGCTAACCCATGGGTTATGATTTTAGATATTTTAGCTAAGCAATGTAGTATGACACTTGGTTTTTTTTTGTTTTTTTTTTGGCTTCAGGTATAAATTTGTCGTTCGATGAGTGGTCCACTTTGAGCAAGGCAGTCCCTAAAATTAATGCTGCAGTCAAGAAGGTTCAAGATGAAAACATCTAGGCATATATGGTGTTGAAGTTGTTTTTGTGTTCCATGACTTTTGTTTTTGAATCAGAAACTATGATCGGAGCTGTTTAGCTTTTGTTTTATGTCTTGTTCGGTTTAGCACATGTAAATGTTAGTTAGTAAGCCAGACATTTAGAATGGTTTTTTTGTTTATGATGGAATTCAGTTGAACTTTACTACTACTACTTAATCAGGAACGAACGTTTAGCAGGCTTAACTTTATCGCTTTATGGATCCTTTTGTGTTAATGTCATTGGAGATTTATTTATCTCTTTATGGTTGCTTTTGTGTTAATCTCATTGAAATTTATTTTTCTTTAGAGCCATCCTGAAGTTTCTACTGCTTTAAATTATTTTTGCTGCAGATGTGGTAATTGCTAATTGTTATGGTCCTTTGTTTATTTTTAAGTTTAAGAATAATTTTTATTTGTGTTAGTACTTGGTAGTTTTTGTTTTAGTTTCAAAAAATGGTTCTCAGGAACTCTGTGTTCCCTCTCCAATCACAGGTTCAACATTGCTATGAGCCTACGATGCGAATCTATTAGTTTAGCATGTTTTGAAAGGTTGGTCCTATTTATATTAGCATCTTTAATTAATCTTAATTAGGCATTTGAACAAAGTAGCCTAGGGCACCAAACTATTAACAATGCTACGGATTGTTGCGAGCTTGGAGGGAGGGTGGAAGTGATTGATGCTCTCATCGGGTGCTCAATTTGGGCGATTGAAATGCCCTCTATGGTGGATTTGTTTTTTTTTGAGTTTTTGTTTTAAAAAATGTTTTAAAAATTATTTAAAATCGTTTTTTTCAGAAAAGAAAATGAAAATATGTTTTTTATTTGTTTATATTTTCTAGAATTTTTTGTCATTTTTTTTGTATTTTATCTAAAATTGTATTCCGAAATGACGTGTATGGGTGAGAAGGTAAGTGATTGAGTTGTTTTTGGGTGTGGTTAAAAAAGATTTAGGGGGTGGAGGCGTCTGCCTAACACGCCTCCACATACGTGGAGGCGTGTTAGACAGACGCCTCCACCTTTGTGGAGGCATCCATCTAAGACGCCTGCACATAGGTGGAGGTGTCTGGCTAAACCGCCTCCACCTATGTGGAGGCGGCTTATCCAGACACCTCCACCTTCGTGGAGGCGGCTTAGCTAGACGTCCGAGTCGGGAAAAAAATTCTGCCCCCGTTACCTCGCCGGATTCAGGTGCTTCGCCAGACCTTTTCCTCGTGTTGGTACTAGGAATGTGAGTAAAATAGAGTCAAACACCTTGTTTAAAGAGACGGGACGAAATGAGTATTAATTGATTTGTTAAGGGGCAAAAAGGTCATTTTTGGGGCGATTTAAATAGTTTTCCGGCGACGAATAGTAGTTCCCGAAAATTATGTGTCTTTGGAATACTTTAGATGGACATTTAATATCAGAACTACAAGATCAATCAAGTCCTTTAGCCAAATGAAATTTAATGGCGAAAAGAGTAGTGGTTTTAAAATTGTATTAGCTCTGGGATGACTGTAGTCTAGAATTAGAATAATTGTTTTTTTATGACAGAGGAACTCAACGGACCATCAATCTTTTTCTTTTTTTCTCCCTCTATCTCTTAAGTTATCATGATCCACGTCATCATGACCGTCGTCATCAACTTCTTCTTTTTCTCTCTCCAAAACTCTTTTTGCTCGTCATTAATTTTGATCACAATTTTTATTTAATTCTAAAATTATTTATATTTATCAAAAATATTAATAATTTACTTATTTTCAAATTACATATATTTTAATTATTTAACCATCAATGATTACCAAATACTATTAATATTAAAAAAACGAAATTTTACATTATTTTTAGCAAACATACGCTTACATTTAAAGAGACGACAAACTAAATACAAGACACAAACCAAATAATACACGACATAATTCAAATATTACACGACATAAAACACAATTAAGCGTCCTTTATTTGAATTTCTCACAAAGCCACACTTTCAAATGGAAAAAAATCATTGGTTAAAAAGGACTTGAAAGACAACTTCACAAATTATTCTGAACAGACACAAAACTTAAACTAGACAGACACACAACGTATTCCGGACAGACACAAAACTTAACTTGGACTGACACGCAACGTATTCCAGACACACAAAACTCAAACTGAACAAACACAAAACATAACCCGGACATACACGCAACGTATTTCGGACGGACTCCCAACTTAGTCCGGACAAACACCCAACTTAACTGAGACATACATGCAACGTATTCCAGACAGACACGCAACATATTCCGTACGGACTCCCAACTTATTCCGGACAGATACTCAACTTAAACTGGACAGACATACAACTTATTTAGAACAACACAAAACTTAAACTGGACAGACAAAAACTTAACTCGGACAGACACAACGTATTCCAGACGAACTCTTAACTTAGTCCGGACAGACACAAAACTTAAACAGGACAAACACAAAACTTAACCCGGACAGACACAAAACTTAAACTGGACAGACACAAAACCTAACCTGAACAGACACGCAATGTATTCCGGACGGAATCCCAACTTATTCCAGACATATAATCAACTTAAACCGGACACACCAAAAAATTAAAAAGAGCTAATCAAATTCTTAGAAAGTGTCGAAAAGGCTTCCTCTCTTCTTCCTTCTCCTCCGATCACTTCTTCTCTTCCCTTTTCCTTCGCTTCTTTTGGCTCGTCGACTCGTTTCCTCTCTTCTTCCTTATCCTCCCTCTTCCTCTGTTCTTCCTTCTCTTTTCTCTTCCTTTCTTCTTTCTTCTTCTCCTCCTCTCTGTTCTTTTCCTCCTTCTCCTCCTCTCTCCTTTTCTCCACTCTTTTCCTCTCTTCTTCCTTCTCTTCTTTCTGCTTCTCCTCTCTCTGCCTCTCTGCCCTCTTCCTCTCTTCTTCCTTCTCCTCCCCCCTCTTCTCTTCTTCCCTCTTCTTCTCTTCTTCCATCTCCTCCTCTCTCTTCATCTCTTCCCTCTTCCTCTCTTCTTCCTTCTCCTCCACCCTCTTCTTCTCTTCCCTCTTCCTCTCTTCTTCCTTCTCCTCCTCCCTCTTCTTCTCTTCCCCCTTCCTCTCTTCTTCCATCTCCTCCTCCCTCTTCTGTCTTCCGTCTTCCTATCTTCTTCCATCTCCTCTCTCTTCTTCTCTTCTTCCCATTGAGAATCCTCCTCTATATTTAGATCTTCGTCCTTCTCGCCAAAGCTAGCTTCACATGTCCCCATTCCACGAAGAGATACAATCTCTTCCCTCCCTCCCACACTCTTCCTGGGACATCCTGAATTCTTCCTTCAGGCTGTTAACCTCTTCAACCGCTTTCTCAAGGGAAGCTTCGGCTTGCAGCCATTTCGTCTTCACCTCACTCAGCTCCAACTCTTGTAGTAGCGGGTCACATGGAATGTTGCAGTCTCTTAGTTGCAGCCTTTGCAAAGTGCTTGTTGAAGCAGACCCCTTTGATGGGCGAGTTTTTTGAGCAGGAATTTGATCTAAACTAATAAGTTCAAGCTCCCTTTCACTTAGTAATGGAGGCCCCTTCAAGTTGAATTTGTCATTGTAAATTTGAGTTAAGGTGATTCCGCGTTCCTCCCATTTCCTCAGGGTTAAACGTTTCCCAAACATTTTCGTCCAACTTTTCATCCGTGGATAAGCTTCCTCGTCTGAGCTCCCTTAAATTGAATTTCTCACAAAGCCACACCTTCAAATGGAAAAAAATCATTTGTTAAAAAGGACTTGAAAGACACAACTTCACAAGTTATTCTGAACAGACACAAAACTTAAACTAGACAAACACAAAACTTAACCCAGACAGACACACAACGTATTCCAGACGGACTCCCAACTTATTCCGGACAGACACAAAACTTAACCTAGACTGACACGCAACGTATTCCAGACACACACAAAACTCAAACTGAACAAACACAAAACATAACCCGGACATACACGCAAAGTATTCCGGACGGACTCCCAACTTAGTCCGGACAAACACCCAACTTAACCGAGACAGACATGCAACGTATTCTAGACAGACACGCAACATATTCAATACGGACTCCCAACTTATTCCGGATAGATACTCAACTTAAGATGGACAGACATACAACTTTTTCAGAACAATACAAAACTTAAACTGGACAGACAGAAACTTAACTCGGACAGACACACAACGTATTCCAGATGAACTCCAAACTTAGTCCGGACAGACACAACTTAACCCGGATAGACACAAAACTTAAACTGGACAGACACAAAACCTAACCTGAACAGACACGCAACGTATTCCGGATGGAATCCCAACTTATTCCAGACATATAATCAACTTAAATCGGACACACCAAAAAATTAAAAAGAGCTAATCATATTCTTAGAAAGTGTAGAAAAGGCTTACTTGTAGTATTGCTACACAACCGTCGACGCAGCCCTGCTTCATAATGAAGTTCCCGACCGTTCTCGTTTCCTGCAGTTATAAGTTTGCTTCCTCCAGACCCCGAACCAGGTTTGTGTGAACTGCACATACCCATGTGTATCTATTGATGCGTTTGATGTCCCTCAAATGATTCATGAACCAGATCTTGGTTCGAAGAGTTCCACCAAAAAAAACAAAAAATGGTTGAAGATGAAAAAAAATCAGGAGACGAACGTACTCCTCGAGATTGCCCATTACACTAGTAGCAGTCAGATGACCTAATAGTTGGGTGTTGTCAAGGTTCACCCCTTCACGCTTCTGTACGCCCATGGGTTCCATAACAACGGTCATCCCACGCACGCTTAGCCCTAAAATTAGGGCAACGTCTTCAGGTGTAAGGGGGACTACCCCTAATACTATTCTAAGCCCCACCTCATTCGTTTCGTAGTGTTTGACGAACCAACCAAGTATTTCATTGTGCATTGGAATGTTAGGAAAGTGTAGGAAGTGACCGAAAGGGGTCCCCCGGAAAACCTCATTCTCACTGTCCTTCATCCTACCAACCTGCTTTTCGATCGCAGTCCATCAACACTTCGTTTTCCGGAAGTAGTAGGTACTTCTCTAAAACAAACGAATAAAGAAACAAAAGTTCGTAAATAACAAATCGAGATAGGTGAAAAACCTAAATCGACCCACCGTCTCAGCCACCGCTTCGCTGGCGACAACATTACTCGGAGATTCCATTATCCTTTGGAGTGGAAGAAACTGAGAGAAACTATTTTTCGGCTTCCTCATTTCACATGTACTAAGAAACAGATGGAGTCTCCCTTTCGATCGGTCTAATCGTTTCCTTCCTTGATATCCAAACCGTCGACGAACTGTTGTCTACGCGTTGTCTAATCTGAGGTTCGAAAATCAATCGTCGTACTTAGAAAACCGTCGATTAACTTTTAAAACCAAAAAAAGTGCTTATGGAAAAGACGACGTGTCAAGCTGATTGAACGATGACTCACCATATTTTATTGCCACGTAGGGAGCGTCACGGACGCCTGCGTTCGTCTATAAGGACCCTTTGATATATAGTGTCGTCCTTATTTCTAACTCAACCCGGCATTGCCATTTGGGTATATGGTTGTTGATGTCTGGACTTCATTGATCAAGATCCTAATATTTCATGTGATTAAAGCATTCTTGGGTATGAAACACCAACAAAACGAGACAAAATAAGGATTACAAAACCACTATTTTTTTCGCCGTTATATTTCGAGGACTAATTGATCTTCTAGTTCTGATATTAATTGTTCATCTAAGGTATTTCAAAGACACATCATTCTTCTGCTAAAGAAGTTGAACGCATTGCATGATTAATCAGACACTAAGAGAGTAGAACACATGTTTGTTGTAAAAAAAAGGGAAGAGGATGTGGGACATACTATTATCGAAAGCCCTTTATATCGAGACATATCTTCGTCCTGACACAACAACAAAAACGCCTTTCAAAGTAAAACTAAACTCAAACAACAAAGTAGCAGGCGCAATGAAAGGTGAAGATTAAAACCAAACACAAACAACAAAGTAGCAAGCACATTCTTAGATAAAACTAAAAGTTAAATAGCAAAGTAGCAAGCACATTAAAAAATAAAACTAAACACAAATAGCAAAGTCTGCTACTTACCAAAAGAAACTCACAACATCCATAGGAAAGACGTGATGACGCTACAAAACATAACACTGTCTAGCAAGCACTATTAGGAGCCAGACATTCTCCTGAAGCAACACGCTAGGCCATGTCTTTCGAACTTTTAGTAGCTTCCTTCCTCACAGAAAACTCCTCAATTTGATCATATATAAACATCTGCGATTCAATGTTATTTGCTTGTGCTCCCAACTTTAGAGCTTTCAAAACCTGAAAACCGAAGCAGCAATAAGAAAAAATATGGTAAATACCTGTAACAACAAATATCTGTGAAGATTTTGTAAATGTAACGGAAAATACATATATTTTTTTTGATTTAGGAGAAACACGAACAAATAAATATTAAACCTTTCTCTTCTCAGTTGCAATTCTGTACTTGAGTATAAGCTCACGAATTGCTTCCTCACGCTGTTTCTTGTGTTGGGATGTTGTCGCTTTCCATTGAATGGATTTTGGGGCTTGTTTGCGTCTCATGAGTTTCTTAGATGATTGGTTGTTGGTGTTGGTCTGGGTCATCTTCTTCTGCTCCTCCATTAAGAGTGGAGAGAAACAGTGTCTGTGTCTATAAAATGCTTGCCCAGGACTCTTTAGAGACCAAGATGTGTGAAGGTGCTTCAAAAGATACATAATTTTGTATCTTTTGAAGAAGTATGCTTCAAAAGATACTTCAAAAGATACAACGCACCACTTAATTACCTACTTGATATCACAGCATAGCATAAGACAATCTTGAAACATGTCCTTGGTCGTGTTTCAGTTTGGTTCGACGGCAATAGGGTTGAAGACGAAGGAGGACACACGTCGTGCTGGTTCGTGCTTTTTTTGTGAATTTCGTGTATAAACATGTATGAATGTATAGTGTGATTTTTTATCTTCTAGTTTCAGTTCAATGTTTGTTAAAGTGGTGTAAGCAAGTGTGGATTAAGTAATATTTGATGATTAATCATGTGTTGTTTGTCAACAAGTTTTTTGAAATGCAGCAATACTTCTTTTTGAAATTCGATCCACGGGTTTCTTCAATTTTCTTTAACTTTGAACTCATTAGTACAACTGAAGTGAATTTGTTGGTAAAATAAACCGAGAAAGTTTTTTGTTTTGTTTTGTTTTTTCTACAAAGAAATCTGAGTTTAAACCAAGAGAAGAGAGCTCCTTGATTAAATTCTAGGTGTAAAATTATTTAACAGAAATTAATGTAGATCTAAAGTAGTGCTCACGACCAAAGCTCATTTTATTGATTGCATCCCTCATAAAATTATTGTATGTCCTGCTGCTTTTGGATGTAGTGTGTTTGTGATGAATTGGGTGGAATTGGGATAAGTTTAGATCTTGTATTGTTATAAAATTTTCTTGTTATTCCCAGGATTTGAAGATTTTTACCTAGCAAATTTTAGAGGAGGTTCTACCAGAATTTCAAAAAATAATAATATCAATTGTTATTAATAACATGATATTTTAAAATAAAAACTTAGATTTTATATTTAAATGACTATAACTTAGATCATGTAAAAAACTTATGTTCAATTAGTTTAGTGAGTTCATACATTTATTTATGTTTATTAATGTTTACCTTAGTTAAATGTTTATTTATGCTGAAAACAACTTATTTTGTTTAGTTAAATGTTTATTTATGTTTAGTTTCTAATAACTCATTGCCCCCTGATGAGAATTTAATTTATACCGCAAGTGCACGACGTCAATGAAGACGCGGCAAGTACGGGTCAAACACAAGGAGGGAGATATATTGTTATTTTTGTGATTTTCGATTTAGGATAGAATCGAGAGAGAAATAAATTTGGTTTTGAGATTTTTGGTTTTTAATTTTCTAAAGCACGAAACATGAACAACTAAAACTAAAACAAGAACAAAGATGGTGAATTCCGTTGGGTGGAGGTTTAGATATCGGGTTTTGATTAGAGAAATCTGAAACTTATAATAAATCACATTAGTTATAAAGCATTACATGATAAATGATTCAACATAAACTCAAGTAATCAAAATATACTAATACGAAATTAAAATAATAACATCCTTCTCTTCTCATCACCCTAAATCCGTCACCCCCACCCTTTGGAGAGAGTTAGAAACTCAAAGATGGAGGGAAGGAGAAGGGGTCCTAGAGAAACTACAAAAGAAAACTAAAACCAAGAAATAATAGAACAAAATTTTATTACTAAAGTATGGAACGAAAACTAAGGACTCCTCACAACATCGTTTCGGGGCTATTTATAGCCGATACAAGGGATACAAGTATAGAATAGGAAATTACACGCGTCAATACACGACTGGACAATATCCGAGGCCACGGATCCAAAGGGGGGCGGCGTTTCCGCCGCATGTTGTATGTAAGGTGCGGCGATTTCGCCGCTCATTATGCTCTGATTTGATCCGGATTTTTCCTGTGTGTTTATGGTATGATTTAAATGTCCTTTGCGCGTCTTGATGATTTCTTTCCTTTCTTTTGAGCTCCGAATTTATTTCTTTATATATTTGGAGATCCAAATTGGTTTTTCTTTAAAACTTATCCAAAATAATATTTTGGTACTTTAATTTGCAGTCGGATCCTCGGCTTTTTGCAATTAAGTCCCTGGCTACTTTTGTGCTTAAGTCCTCAGCCTTTTTGTAATTAGGTCTTTGAATGCTTTTATGCTTGGATGAACTTCCATTTGAATCCCGATAATCTTGAACTTGGTCTTTATGACAGAAATGAGTCTCTTGCACGCATTTATGCTCGGGATATGGGTAATTTGCATTCAGGTCCCTGTATTCTGTAAATAAGACTAAACACATACCTTAGTAGCATTTATTGATATAAAATTAATCTAAATGAGAGACATATGATGCAATGTATGCAATGCATCAAATACCCCCACACCTAGATTTTGCTAGTCCCTAGCAAAACTGAATATAAGTGAAAATGAAAACAGGGAAATCCTAACTCACTTTCGTAGGAATCACGGTTGCACTTAGCATGTGCAACAAGCCTTTAAACCCCCAAGTTTCCTTAGAGGACGAGTTTTGTCTCGTGAGGGTTTTCAGTTGACACACCCACAATGTCTTAATTCAATATTCCATTAATAACTCTCAATATCTCCACCTCAACCTTATACATCTCACTTAGAATTCTTGCATGCTCATTATATAAGTCTAACTCATAAAAAAATTGACTTGGTCTTTGTTCCTCCAACATTCACACCACTAACCCTTCTACACATGTTATCACTTAAATTATTTTGCACGCCTCCTCTGGTGGTGAAGTATCATTCGGATCAACCATGACATGGATTATTCTTTTAGCTTTGGGCCTTGAGTATCTTAAAGTATTTTTTTCTTCCCGTGATTCAACACATTTGCTTTTTTGACACTTTTACCATTTTTGCATTCGTGTAGCGAGTTTGGTCGATAATCCCGAGATGGCAGACTCAAGTTACCGGGTTTTAAGATACCCCTACGGACCAGTGACTCGAAGGCT
Source organism: Triglochin maritima (assembly GCA_963682175.1). Classification (NCBI taxonomy): domain Eukaryota; kingdom Viridiplantae; phylum Streptophyta; class Magnoliopsida; order Alismatales; family Juncaginaceae; genus Triglochin; species Triglochin maritima. Next base: position 50,726,987 of record OY821770.1, read on the forward strand.
TGGGCTTTTGTAATCATTTTGCAAAATGTACTTTCCTCACTTTATTCCTTTATTATTATTTTATTTTTATTTTTTTTTACTTTTATTTTCCTCAAGGCTTAATTGCTATTAGAAGTCCACACTTCCCGGTATATTTTCCTCAACCTCTGTTTTTTATCAACCACTTCAAAGATTTGATTCATCCAATTTAAGTGCAAACATGTCTTAAAGGGTAATGGGTTATTTCTATGGAACTTAGATTTATGTCACAGTTTCTACAAGCAGAACTATATAATAAAGAACAAAAAATCAATGCAATTTGTACTCGGGGTTTTGGTGGTTCAATCTTAAGCTATGTCATGGAGCATTGAATTATTATTATTTTTTTTAAAACAAAATTAAAATAGATAGGTAGATAGATAAACACCCCCACACCTAAATCATGCATTGTCCTCAATGAATGTGAGCAAGATACTACATGGATTTATGCATGAAAAAGGAAAGATCTCACCAACGTGAAGTACAAAGGAAAGTTCATGGCTATGTTGATGGACAAAAACTCGAATTTCCTCAAAACCTGTGAGATGCTAAAGAAGGGATACAAATACGTGAAAGAAATGTGGCTCAAATACTAAAGGGTTGGAGCCCACACAAACGATGCTCACTGAATGAGTCTTTTATTGTACTTTTTTTTAATATAATTATGTACAAACATAAGTTCCCATCTTCATTTGTCAAAAGACATCAAATGGGAACCTCAAAAGTGGGTCAATGCACTTGGAAATGGAACATGACACCACGCGGGGCCAGAATATTCATGTGTGGGCCCCCTTCACAAAGAGCACAAGATGAAATGAGAGGTTCATGAATTAGACACAAAGGCATCTCATACAAAGGATCAAACTGAAAGAGCTTGAACCTCTCGAGAGTTTGGGAAATAAGGGGCAACGGAAGAAGAGTTTCTCCCGTTGTGGTGCTGAAGTTATTATCGTCAATCCAAACTCTCCAACCAACTGGCTGGTGCGTCGGAGCGAGGTCAAGAGCCTTGTTAGGCAAGTCCGACTCACCAGGCGAACATAAAATGGGTCTCATACCCAAGGTATCCTCCAAGGAACTCCTAATACCCTCATGAGCAATGTAGTTGTTTGATGTTCCATCATTTCCTAGATGATCAGGAACAATAGTGAGAGGCAAACTCTCATCAGGTTGTTTGAAATTGAGGGTGCTAGGGAGCTCTTGCTCCACCAGAGGTGAGTTCTTAAGAGGCACAACATGAAGATCATGTGGCTCAAGGGCCACGGGACAAGAAGATAAGGCACAATCCTGGGCCGACTCATGATGAAATTGGTCAATTTTATTCTCAATGTGTATCGAATCCTCCACTAAGTGATAGTGAATTGAAACCCCAACTCCTTCAGACTGACTTGGAGTTTGGCTTTGAAAGATTGTGCTTTGATATTGTGGATGTGGTGGTGGTTCGATATCAAAAGATGAATCCTCATGTTGACAAGAAAAGTTACTATCCTCACGTTTACGTAATTGCTGCGACATTTGACTCAATTGCAGTACCATATTTTGTACGGACTGTTGAGTGGTTTCCATGAACGTAAGGAAGGTTTGTTCCAGGGAATCAGGTATGCGGTCAACTATGAGGTTCAAGTCAGAGCTTGGGAAATTTTGAGGTTGGGTGTTGGTGGTCTGAGAATAAGTCCAATGATTTTAAGTGGGGTGTTGGTAGAATTCTGGGTATTCGGGAGGAGGATACTGAGGTGAAAATGAAGTATAAGAATTTGGATATAAATTGTCTCTCCACGAATCCATCACTCTCGAGTTGTACGCGGATGCGTAATAGTCATATTGAGCATTTTAGGAAAAGGTATGCTCATACTCAGGCTCTGGGGGAACATAAGGGCATTCCCTGATAACATGACCACTCAACCCACAACAGTCGCACGGTACGGCTACTGGAGCCACCAGTGCACTCATGTTGTCTGTCCTACGCATGAAGGAGGCAAAAGTTTGTTGTAATGTCTCAGTTTGTTGACCAGCATATGATCCGACATAACTAGATTGTGGTCTAGCAGTCGGTGCCTCTCTCATGTTACCCCAATGTGAAGATTGCTCAGTCACACAATTAGGATTGTCCCAACCATATGGGGTGTTAGTCTGAGCCACCCCAGGTTGCATGAGTCCAGAATACCAGGACGAATTGTCCTGGCCCAAACAATGATATGGATGGTCGCCCATGTAACCATCCATCTTCACAAAGAGCTTCTAGAGTCGACCACTCTCACCACCACGAGGCTAAACTCGTAAAAAGTGCTCGACTCGACCCTAAAAACGCTACCAGAGAGTGTAAAGGGGAGGAGACTATAACGTAGAAAAAGGTGAGAAGAAGATGACTCAGAGGAGAAGGGAAACTTAACTCTAAAAGATAAATGAGAGGGTTGGTCAGAAGTTTCCTAAACAAGCACGGTTCAAACAATCCAAGACCTAAGGGAGCCTAATTCTAGACGACTCCTAACTGGTTGAGTCGAATTGGCTCGCTTGATTCACCTCCCTCACTAATCAAATCAACTTGGCCAGGTAGTGTATAGCTAGTGGGGGCGCTTCCGACAGAGTCGGTGCCAATTAGACAACCACTTCGCTTGGAAGACTTACGTCAACACAAAAACACGTTCTAGACACCAAATTAAATTCGATCAGCTTCAAGTCATAGCAAGTCAAACCAATCTTCTCCTTAATTGAGTCCGAGTCCTTAGGGGCCAATGTCTAATTGATTTTAATTTTAAGGCTTGGGTGACACTTTAGGATTGTGATTTGTGGGTCACGGAAGGGTGATGAAATCCCCACCGTATCTTTTCCTACGGAGTTACCCTTAAGATAATTTAACTTAAATCTAGCAAAGATAGTCAAACATTGGTATTTTTAGTGGGGGGTAATTGCAAGGTTGTATGCAAACTAGATTATATGCTTAATTGCAATCGATAAAAAACGCGATACGTACCTTGCCTCCAGCACTCTTCAACAATAAAAATAATTTGCAAGAATTTAGCAAGAATAATGCAAGCAAAACATTATATGATGCATGCACTAAGTCCTTCTAATTTTGCCAATTTTTAGGTCAGAGTTGAATTATTGCCAATTATGGAATTTTGCCCAAACACGTGCAGTTCTACGAAAAGGAACTTTTCGAAAATTAAGATTTTACGAGAAAGACAAGAAAAGTTACCTCCGCAATGCTCAGACGGGTTCGCCGCCCGCTCTCGAAACTTCCCAGATGCTCTACGCGTCCACCCAGAGATGGCGATGACCTCAGAAAAAATTGAAGCCCAGATGCTTCAAACGTGCGGCGAATCCGCCGCAGGTTCTTCTTGATGTGCGGCAATTCCGCCGCCCTTCTTGCTCCAACTGTGCCCGGATTTCGCCGCGCACTCTGTTGTCTCCTGAAACGCAAACCCAAATAGTTAGATCGCGCACACGATAAACAGGACAGAATCAATATCACAAAAATAAACAAAATCTTCGTCGCCTCCCCAGCAACGGCGCCAAAAACTTGATGAGAATTTAATTTATACCGCAAGGGCACGGCGTCAATGAAGACGCGGCAAGTACGGGTCAAACACAAGGAGGGAGATATATTGTTATTTTTGTGATTTTCGATTTAGGATAGAATCGAGAGAGAAATAAATTTGATTTTGATATTTTTGGTTTTTAATTTTCTAAAGCACAAAACATGAACAACTAAAACTAAAACAAAAACAAAAATGGTGAATTCCGTTGGGTGGAGGTTTAGATATCGGGTTTTGATTAGAGAAATCTGAAACTTATAATAAATCACATTAGTTATAAAGCATTACATGATAAATGATTCAACATAAACTCAAGTAATCAAAATATACTAATACGAAATTAAAATAATAACATCCTTCTCTTCTCATCACCCTAAATCCGTCACCCCCACCCTTTGGAGAGAGTTAGAAACTCATAGATGGAGGGAAGGAGAAGGGGTCCTAGAGAAACTACAAAAGAAAACTAAAACCAAGAAATAATAGAACAAAATTTTATTACTAAAGTATGGAACGAAAACTAAGGACTCCTCACAACATCGTTTCGGGGCTATTTATAGCCGATACAAGGGATACAAGTATAGAATAGGAAATTACACGCGTCAATACACGACTGGACAATATCCGAGGCCACGGATCCAAAGGGGGGCGGCGTTTCCGCCGCATGTTGTATGTAAGGTGCGGCGATTTCGCCGCTCATTATGCTCTGATTTGATCCGGATTTTTCCTGTGTGTTTATGGTATGATTTAAATGTCCTTTGCGCGTCTTGATGATTTCTTTCCTTTCTTTTGAGCTCCGAATTTATTTCTTTATATATTTGGAGATCCAAATTGATTTTTCTTTAAAACTTATCCAAAATAATATTTTGGTACTTTAATTTGCAGTCGGATCCTCGGCTTTTTGCAATTAAGTCCCTGGCTACTTTTGTGTTTAAGTCCTCAGCCTTTTTGTAATTAGGTCTTTGAATGCTTTTATGCTTGGATGAACTTCCATTTGAATCCCGATAATCTTGAACTTGGTCTTTATGACAGAAATGAGTCTCTTGCACGCATTTATGCTCGGGATATGGGTAATTTGCATTCAGGTCCCTGTATTCTGTAAATAAGACTAAACACATACCTTAGTAGCATTTATTGATATAAAATTAATCTAAATGAGAGACATATGATGCAATGTATGCAATGCATCAAATACCCCCACACCTAGATTTTGCTAGTCCCTAGCAAAACTGAATATAAGTGAAAATGAAAACAGGGAAATCCTAACTCACTTTCGTAGGAATCACGGTTGCACTTAGCATGTGCAACAAGCCTTTAAACCCCCAAGTTTCCTTAGAGGACGAGTTTTGTCTCGTGAGGGTTTTCAGTTGACACACCCACAATGTCTTAATTCAATATTCCATTAATAACTCTCAATATCTCCACCTCAACCTTATACATCTCACTTAGAATTCTTGCATGCTCATTATATAAGTCTAACTCATAAAAAAATTGACTTGGTCTTTGTTCCTCCAACATTCACACCACTAACCCTTCTACACATGTTATCACTTAAATTATTTTGCACGCCTCCTCTGGTGGTGAAGTATCATTCGGATCAACCATGACATGGATTATTCTTTTAGCTTTGGGCCTTGAGTATCTTAAAGTATTTTTTTCTTCCCGTGATTCAACACATTTGCTTTTTTTTGACACTTTTACCATTTTTGCATTCGTGTAGCGAGTTTGGTCGATAATCCCGAGATGGCAGACTCAAGTTACCGGGTTTTAAGATACCCCTACGGACCAGTGACTCGAAGGCTTGGGCTTTTGTAATCATTTTGCAAAATGTACTTTCCTCACTTTATTCCTTTATTATTATTTTATTTTTATTTTTTTTACTTTTATTTTCCTCAAGGCTTAATTGCTATTAGAAGTCCACACTTCCCGGTATATTTTCCTCAACCTCTGTTTTTTATCAACCACTTCAAAGATTTGATTCATCCAATTTAAGTGCATACATGTCTTAAAGGGTAATGGGTTATTTCTTTGGAACTTAGATTTATGTCACAGTTTCTACAAGCAGAACTATATAATAAGGAACAAAAAATCAATGCAATTTGTACTCGGGTTTTGGTGGTTCAATCTTAAGCTATGTCATGGAGCATTGAATTACTATTATTTTTTTTAAACAAAATTAAAACAGATAGGTAGATAGATAAACACCCCCACACCTAAATCATGCATTGTCCTCAATGAATGTGAGCAAGATACTACATGGATTTATGCATGAAAAAGGAAAGATCTAACCAACGTGAAGTACAAAGGAAAGTTCATGGCTATGTTGATGGACAAAAACTCGAATTTCCTCAAAACCTGTGAGATGCTAAAGAAGGGATACAAATACGTGAAAGAAATGGGGCTCAAATACTAAAGGGTTGGAGCCCACACAAACGATGCTCACTGAATGAGTCTTTTATTGTACTTTTTTTTAATATAATTATGTACAAACATAAGTTCCCATCTTCATTTGTCAAAAGACATCAAATGGGAACCTCAAAAGTGGGTCAATGCACTTGGAAATGGAACATGACACCACGCGGGGCCAGAATATTCATGTGTGGGCCCCCTTCACAAAGAGCACAAGATGAAATGAGAGGTTCATGAATTAGACACAAAGGCATCTCATACAAAGGATCAAACTGAAAGAGCTTGAACCTCTCGAGAGTTTGGGAAATAAGGGGCAACGGAAGAAGAGTTTCTCCCGTTGTGGTGCTGAAGTTATTATCGTCAATCCAAACTCTCCAACCAACTGGCTGGTGCGTCGGAGCGAGGTCAAGAGCCTTGTTAGGCAAGTCCGACTCACCAGGCGAACATAAAATGGGTCTCATACCCAAGGTATCCTCCAAGGAACTCCTAATACCCTCATGAGCAATGTAGTTGTTTGATGTTCCATCATTTCCTAGATGATCAGGAACAGTAGTGAGAGGCAAACTCTCATCAGGTTGTTTGAAATTGAGGGTGCTAGGGAGCTCTTGCTCCACCAGAGGTGAGTTCTTAAGAGGCACAACATGAAGATCATGTGGCTCAAGGGCCACGGGACAAGAAGATAAGGCACAATCCTGGGCCGACTCATGATGAAATTGGTCAATTTTATTCTCAATGTGTATCGAATCCTCCACTAAGTGATAGTGAATTGAAACCCCAACTCCTTCAGACTGACTTGGAGTTTGGCTTTGAAAGATTGTGCTTTGATATTGTGGATGTGGTGGTGGTTCGATATCAAAAGATGAATCCTCATGTTGACAAGAAAAGTTACTATCCTCACGTTTACGTAATTGCTGCGACATTTGACTCAATTGCAGTACCATATTTTGTACGGACTGTTGAGTGGTTTCCATGAACGTAAGGAAGGTTTGTTCCAGGGAATCAGGTATGCGGTCAACTATGAGGTTCAAGTCAGAGCTTGGGAAATTTTGAGGTTGGGTGTTGGTGGTCTGAGAATAAGTCCAATGATTTTAAGTGGGGTGTTGGTAGAATTCTGGGTATTCGGGAGGAGGATACTGAGGTGAAAATGAAGTATAAGAATTTGGATATAAATTGTCTCTCCACGAATCCATCACTCTCGAGTTGTACGCGGATGCGTAATAGTCATATTGAGCATTTTAGGAAAAGGTATGCTCATACTCAGGCTCTGGGGGAACATAAGGGCATTCCCTGATAACATGACCACTCAACCCACAACAGTCGCACGGTACGGCTACTGGAGCCACCAGTGCACTCATGTTGTCTGTCCTACGCATGAAGGAGGCAAAAGTTTGTTGTAATGTCTCAGTTTGTTGACCAGCATATGATCCGACATAACTAGATTGTGGTCTAGCAGTCGGTGCCTCTCTCATGTTACCCCAATGTGAAGATTGCTCAGTCACACAATTAGGATTGTCCCAACCATATGGGGTGTTAGTCTGAGCCACCCCAGGTTGCATGAGTCCAGAATACCAGGACGAATTGTCCTGGCCCAAACAATGATATGGATGGTCGCCCATGTAACCATCCATCTTCACAAAGAGCTTCTAGAGTCGACCACTCTCACCACCACGAGGCTAAACTCGTAAAAAGTGCTCGACTCGACCCTAAAAACGCTACCAGAGAGTGTAAAGGGGAGGAGACTATAACGTAGAAAAAGGTGAGAAGAAGATGACTCAGAGGAGAAGGGAAACTTAACTCTAAAAGATAAATGAGAGGGTTGGTCAGAAGTTTCCTAAACAAGCACGGTTCAAACAATCCAAGACCTAAGGGAGCCTAATTCTAGACGACTCCTAACTGGTTGAGTCGAATTGGCTCGCTTGATTCACCTCCCTCACTAATCAAATCAACTTGGCCAGGTAGTGTATAGCTAGTGGGGGCGCTTCCGACAGAGTCGGTGCCAATTAGACAACCACTTCGCTTGGAAGACTTACGTCAACACAAAAACACGTTCTAGACACCAAATTAAATTCGATCAGCTTCAAGTCATAGCAAGTCAAACCAATCTTCTCCTTAATTGAGTCCGAGTCCTTAGGGGCCAATGTCTAATTGATTTTAATTTTAAGGCTTGGGTGACACTTTAGGATTGTGATTTGTGGGTCACGGAAGGGTGATGAAATCCCCACCGTATCTTTTCCTACGGAGTTACCCTTAAGATAATTTAACTTAAATCTAGCAAAGATAGTCAAACATTGGTATTTTTAGTGGGGGGTAATTGCAAGGTTGTATGCAAACTAGATTATATGCTTAATTGCAATCGATAAAAAACGCGATACGTACCTTGCCTCCAGCACTCTTCAACAATAAAAATAATTTGCAAGAATTTAGCAAGAATAATGCAAGCAAAACATTATATGATGCATGCACTAAGTCCTTCTAATTTTGCCAATTTTTAGGTCAGAGTTGAATTATTGCCAATTATGGAATTTTGCCCAAACACGTGCAGTTCTACGAAAAGGAACTTTTCGAAAATTAAGATTTTACGAGAAAGACAAGAAAAGTTACCTCCGCAATGCTCAGACGGGTTCGCCGCCCGCTCTCGAAACTTCCCAGATGCTCTACGCGTCCACCCAGAGATGGCGATGACCTCAGAAAAAATTGAAGCCCAGATGCTTCAAACGTGCGGCGAATCCGCCGCAGGTTCTTCTTGATGTGCGGCAATTCCGCCGCCCTTCTTGCTCCAACTGTGCCCGGATTTCGCCGCGCACTCTGTTGTCTCCTGAAACGCAAACCCAAATAGTTAGATCGCGCACACGATAAACAGGACAGAATCAATATCACAAAAATAAACAAAATCTTCGTCGCCTCCCCAGCAACGGCGCCAAAAACTTGATGAGAATTTAATTTATACCGCAAGGGCACGGCGTCAATGAAGACGCGGCAAGTACGGGTCAAACACAAGGAGGGAGATATATTGTTATTTTTGTGATTTTCGATTTAGGATAGAATCGAGAGAGAAATAAATTTGATTTTGATATTTTTGGTTTTTAATTTTCTAAAGCACAAAACATGAACAACTAAAACTAAAACAAAAACAAAAATGGTGAATTCCGTTGGGTGGAGGTTTAGATATCGGGTTTTGATTAGAGAAATCTGAAACTTATAATAAATCACATTAGTTATAAAGCATTACATGATAAATGATTCAACATAAACTCAAGTAATCAAAATATACTAATACGAAATTAAAATAATAACATCCTTCTCTTCTCATCACCCTAAATCCGTCACCCCCACCCTTTGGAGAGAGTTAGAAACTCATAGATGGAGGGAAGGAGAAGGGGTCCTAGAGAAACTACAAAAGAAAACTAAAACCAAGAAATAATAGAACAAAATTTTATTACTAAAGTATGGAACGAAAACTAAGGACTCCTCACAACATCGTTTCGGGGCTATTTATAGCCGATACAAGGGATACAAGTATAGAATAGGAAATTACACGCGTCAATACACGACTGGACAATATCCGAGGCCACGGATCCAAAGGGGGGCGGCGTTTCCGCCGCATGTTGTATGTAAGGTGCGGCGATTTCGCCGCTCATTATGCTCTGATTTGATCCGGATTTTTCCTGTGTGTTTATGGTATGATTTAAATGTCCTTTGCGCGTCTTGATGATTTCTTTCCTTTCTTTTGAGCTCCGAATTTATTTCTTTATATATTTGGAGATCCAAATTGATTTTTCTTTAAAACTTATCCAAAATAATATTTTGGTACTTTAATTTGCAGTCGGATCCTCGGCTTTTTGCAATTAAGTCCCTGGCTACTTTTGTGTTTAAGTCCTCAGCCTTTTTGTAATTAGGTCTTTGAATGCTTTTATGCTTGGATGAACTTCCATTTGAATCCCGATAATCTTGAACTTGGTCTTTATGACAGAAATGAGTCTCTTGCACGCATTTATGCTCGGGATATCGGTAATTTGCATTCAGGTCCCTGTATTCTGTAAATAAGACTAAACACATACCTTAGTAGCATTTATTGATATAAAATTAATCTAAATGAGAGACATATGATGCAATGTATGCAATGCATCAAATACCCCCACACCTAGATTTTGCTAGTCCCTAGCAAAACTGAATATAAGTGAAAATGAAAACAGGGAAATCCTAACTCACTTTCGTAGGAATCACGGTTGCACTTAGCATGTGCAACAAGCCTTTAAACCCCCAAGTTTCCTTAGAGGACGAGTTTTGTCTCGTGAGGGTTTTCAGTTGACACACCCACAATGTCTTAATTCAATATTCCATTAATAACTCTCAATATCTCCACCTCAACCTTATACATCTCACTTAGAATTCTTGCATGCTCATTATATAAGTCTAACTCATAAAAAAATTGACTTGGTCTTTGTTCCTCCAACATTCACACCACTAACCCTTCTACACATGTTATCACTTAAATTATTTTGCACGCCTCCTCTGGTGGTGAAGTATCATTCGGATCAACCATGACATGGATTATTCTTTTAGCTTTGGGCCTTGAGTATCTTAAAGTATTTTTTTCTTCCCGTGATTCAACACATTTGCTTTTTTTTGACACTTTTACCATTTTTGCATTCGTGTAGCGAGTTTGGTCGATAATCCCGAGATGGCAGACTCAAGTTACCGGGTTTTAAGATACCCCTACGGACCAGTGACTCGAAGGCTTGGGCTTTTGTAATCATTTTGCAAAATGTACTTTCCTCACTTTATTCCTTTATTATTATTTTATTTTTATTTTTTTTACTTTTATTTTCCTCAAGGCTTAATTGCTATTAGAAGTCCACACTTCCCGGTATATTTTCCTCAACCTCTGTTTTTTATCAACCACTTCAAAGATTTGATTCATCCAATTTAAGTGCATACATGTCTTAAAGGGTAATGGGTTATTTCTTTGGAACTTAGATTTATGTCACAGTTTCTACAAGCAGAACTATATAATAAGGAACAAAAAATCAATGCAATTTGTACTCGGGTTTTGGTGGTTCAATCTTAAGCTATGTCATGGAGCATTGAATTACTATTATTTTTTTTAAACAAAATTAAAACAGATAGGTAGATAGATAAACACCCCCACACCTAAATCATGCATTGTCCTCAATGAATGTGAGCAAGATACTACATGGATTTATGCATGAAAAAGGAAAGATCTAACCAACGTGAAGTACAAAGGAAAGTTCATGGCTATGTTGATGGACAAAAACTCGAATTTCCTCAAAACCTGTGAGATGCTAAAGAAGGGATACAAATACGTGAAAGAAATGGGGCTCAAATACTAAAGGGTTGGAGCCCACACAAACGATGCTCACTGAATGAGTCTTTTATTGTACTTTTTTTTAATATAATTATGTACAAACATAAGTTCCCATCTTCATTTGTCAAAAGACATCAAATGGGAACCTCAAAAGTGGGTCAATGCACTTGGAAATGGAACATGACACCACGCGGGGCCAGAATATTCATGTGTGGGCCCCCTTCACAAAGAGCACAAGATGAAATGAGAGGTTCATGAATTAGACACAAAGGCATCTCATACAAAGGATCAAACTGAAAGAGCTTGAACCTCTCGAGAGTTTGGGAAATAAGGGGCAACGGAAGAAGAGTTTCTCCCGTTGTGGTGCTGAAGTTATGATCGTCAATCCAAACTCTCCAACCAACTGGCTGGTGCGTCGGAGCGAGGTCAAGAGCCTTGTTAGGCAAGTCCGACTCACCAGGCGAACATAAAATGGGTCTCATACCCAAGGTATCCTCCAAGGAACTCCTAATACCCTCATGAGCAATGTAGTTGTTTGATGTTCCATCATTTCCTAGATGATCAGGAACAGTAGTGAGAGGCAAACTCTCATCAGGTTGTTTGAAATTGAGGGTGCTAGGGAGCTCTTGCTCCACCAGAGGTGAGTTCTTAAGAGGCACAACATGAAGATCATGTGGCTCAAGGGCCACGGGACAAGAAGATAAGGCACAATCCTGGGCCGCATGTTGTATGTAAGGTGCGGCGATTTCGCCGCTCATTATGCTTTGATTTGATCCGGATTTTTCCTGTGTGTTTATGGTATGATTTAAATGTCCTTTGCGCGTCTGGATGATTTCTTTCCTTTCTTTTGAGCTCCGAATTTATTTCTTTATATATTTGGAGATCCAAATTGATTTTTCTTTAAAACTTCTCCAAAATAATATTTTGGTACTTTAATTTGCAGTCGGGTCCTCGGCCTTTTGCAATTAAGTCCCTGGCTACTTTTGTGCTTAAGTCCTCGGCCTTTTTGTAATTAGGTCTTTGAATGCTTTTATGCTTGGATGAACTTCTATTTGAATCCCGATAATCTTGAACTTGGTCTTTATGACAGAAATGAGTCTCTTGCACGAATTTATGCTCGGGATATGGGTAATTTGCAAATCAGGTCCCTGTATTCTGTAAATAAGACTAAACACATACCTTAGTAGCATTTATTGATATAAAATTAATCCAAATGAGAGACATATGATGCAATGTATGCAATGCATTACCCCCCTTAAGCAACTTGGCCTTTAATAACCTAAAGCAAAAGATTAAACAATATTGTTAAGTCATTCATAATATAGGACTTCCATTCATCGTATTATTATTTATTTTACGATTTCTGTCGTAGATTGCTGGTGTAAGGTACATAATCTCTTTCACTCATCATTCATTAGAAAGTACGCATTAGTTAGTAGGACTTACATTGGAACAAGAGTGAGGTGAGTGTTTGTTTGGTGTGTTGTATGTTAGATTAAGGTATGAAAAACACTTAAGAGTTAATCACCTATAGGAGATGAGGTGGGGGATTTCATCACCCTATCCTTCGCCCAAAAAGCACTTAGCAAAAGAGCCTTAATAAAATCAATTAGACGTTGACCCTAGGATTTCCGGACGCATTAAGGAGAGGAAGTCGTTTACGACCGTTATGGCCTGAACGTCGTTGCCCATCTAGTCTCCCTAAGATTTTAGGAACTTCCGGGTTCTTGATTTCCTATAGACTAGTGGTCCTCGTTGTTAAAGACTGTTTCAACCTGAACGTCATTGCCCATCTAGTCTCCCTGAGATTTTAGGAACCTCTGAGTTCTTGATTTCCTACAGACTAGTGGTCCTCGGTGGGTCCTCGAAGTTAGGCATCGTCTAGTGCTAAGGACCTATAGTGGACTTTAGGCTTGCTTTGGCGTTGATTGCTTAGTTAGGTTTCTAACCTTCCTTATTCCCACGCTAGATTAAGTATTTGATTTCTTCTATCCTGAGTCATTCTTTTCACATCTTCATGTCTCCGGATTTTCTCATTTACGAACACATTCTTTTAAATTGAAATTTTATTTATTTTCTTCAATAATAACTATCATTTTTCTTAATGTTTAGATTTAAATGGATCGAGAGTGGATTCTTTCAAATCAATTGAGTGATGAGTATGAGAATGGAGTAAATATGTTCTTAGAGGTTGCCAAAAAACAAAAAAAACGAATGACATGGCGTATTGTCTATGCAATAAGTGTCATAATATGTCAGTGCTGACTTTTTGGAAAATAAAAATCATTTGTTTGAGTAAGGTTTCGACTCAACTTACAGACGGTGGATATGGCACGGCGAAAAAGAATCATTTAGTTGTTCCAAAAATGAAGGAGACAATGTTAGTGTGGAAGATCACATAGAGGAAATGGTTCAGGATATGGCTCAAAAGTTTTCGTCCTACCCTGATTTACTTGGTTGTTTGTTGAGTGACAATGAGAAGCCGTTGTATAAGAGTTGTACCAAATTCACTAGATTGGCAGCGATGTTAAAGTTGTACAATTTAAAAGCAGGAAATGGTTGGACCGATGTCAATTTCACATCATTATTAAAGCTATTGAAAGAGATGCTTCCATATGATAATGAGCTGCCAGATAGAACTTATGATGCTAAGAAAGTGTTGTGTCCTATGAGAATGGAATATAGGAAGATACATGCATGCTCGAACGATTGTATATTGTATAGGGGTGAGTTTGAAAACTTCCATTCCCGTTGCAAGTGTAATGTTTCACGATACAACAGGAAACGTAGTAGACCAAACCACAATGTAGAGGCTGATGAGATAAAAATCGAAGGATGAAGAAGGTTGAAGAAGACATTTAACGGAAAACAGGAGTTTCAGAATCCGCCAGTTGAAAACAACGTCGAAAAGGTGTATGAACGTATAATGAACGTTGAATGTGAATTTGGAAAACCGTACAAACGAGCAAATGGCAAAAGTCTTTGGAAAAAAAGATCCATATTTTTTGATCTCCCTTACTGGAAAACTTCAGAAGTTAGACATTGTATTGGTGTGATGCACGTAGAGAAAAACGTTTGTGATAGTCTTGTTGGCACTCTGTTGAACATACCTGGTAAAACAAAAGATGAATATAATGGAAGACTTGATCTTGTTGACCTTGGTATACGAGCAATGTTGCCACCAGAGAAGAAAGGAGACCGGAATTACTTACCTCCAGCTAGTTATACATTGTGTAAAAAGGTGAAAAATATTTTGTGTCAGTGTTTGCACGATCTAAGGGTTCCGCAAGGTTATTCTTTAAATATCAGTAGTCTTGTTGTTATGTTGGATTTGAATCTTGTGGGGATGAAGTCTCACGATTGTCACACTCTAATGCAACAGTTGTTACCTGTAGCACTGAGATCCATATTACTGAAAGATGTTAGACATGCAATAATAAAGTTGTGTTTATTTTTCACCAAAATTTGCAGTAAAGTGGTCGATCCCGTGCAGTTAGATAAGTTACAGAATGAAATTGTGGTTACATTATGTCAGTTGGAGATGTTCTTCCCACCTGCTTTTTTTGACATTATGATTCATCTAGTTATTCATTTGGTTAGAGAAGTTAAATTGTGTGGACCAAGTTTTTTAAGGTGGATGTATCCTTTCGAGCGTCATCAAATGCTAGATGTAGTATTATTGAAGGATACTTAGCGGAGGAGGTTATCGAGTTTTGCATTGGATACGTAGCAAACACCAAAAGTGTTGGACTTCCGAAGAATCGTAATGATAAAAGTGTTGACGGTAAAGCGACATGTGGGATGAAAATGTTAAATCTAAATGGCGAGAACTTAATGACAGCATATTTTTATATGTTATGCAATTCTAATGAAGTTCAACCTTACCTAAATGAACACATGAAGGTTCTAAAGGAAAGAAATCCTTTGTGGAGTGTTCAACAAGTAATAAATAGTCACAATAAAAAATTCATCTCTTGGTTCAAAAATGTGGCTTACATGCGTGATCTTTCTGAGACAATACAATGGTTGACCTACGGTCCGCATTCTACTGTTATAAGTTACAGTGGTTATGATATCAATGAATATTCATTCTACACAGTCTGTGAAGATTCCAAAAGTATTGTTCAGAACAGTGGCGTCACTTTAATAGCAGAGTCTTTGCATGTGTTAAGTTCTAAAGATAAGAATCTTGTATATGCCGACATGTCCTATTACGGTGTAATTGAAGACATATGGGAGCTAGACTTTGTTAAATTCAAAATACTTGTATTTGGATGCAAGTGGGCTAATAAAAGAAGTGGAGTTTCGAGTTGATGACTTGGGGTTCACTTTAATTGATTTTTCACAAGAAGGATATAAAGGAGAACCTTTTATTCTCACTTGCCAAGCGAAACAAGTCTTTTATGTGGCTTATCCATGTGATAAGAATTGGGTAGTAATTCTAGAAGGGAAGAAAACAATTGTATCAGATCATAGTCTTATCATGTATGAAGAGACACCACCTTTCTCTAAGCAAGCACCTGAGTTGAACTTAATAGACGAGGAAATAAATGTTGAGACTTGTATGTTTATAGATGACCATAGTGAAGGTATATGGAATGAAAATCCATTAAGGAAAAAAAATAGTGAAGGTGCAAATTTTCTTGTAATACATTGTAATAATCATTTAATGTCTTGATTTTTAATTGTTATTGTCTTGAGTTTACCTTTTATAGTATCATGGCTCCGAAAAATAAACTCACTCCATCTAAGTCTGAAGGCTCGAAGACATACAATTCAGGAGGTCCTTGTCTCATGAAAGAATTCCTGGGGAGAAGAAATAGAGATGGTAGAGTTCCAATCCCATTTGATGACCGTCTTGAGCCGATAGGTGTGCTGTCTGAAAATTGGAAAATTTATCTGGGTAGCCTAGTAAGGGCCAAAGTTGACATTTGTTTGTCGAGTTTGGCTGATGTAGATGATAAGTTGAAGGGCACAATATGGGATGACGTGCAAGTAATGATTCCATTATAAAATTCTGTAGTTTTAGTCGAACTTTTGAGATTATAAAGTTAACGTGTTGTAGACAACTTTTGAGTTCCAATCCACTGACAAGTTGAAGAAAAGTGGATGGCATACATATCGGTTCGTTGGAGGGGCATCAAAACAAATTTAACGAACAAGTACATATTCGGAGACTACCAGGATAGAAATCCATACAATGTCTATAACTTTATCACTCCGAATCAATGAGAGCAATTCAGAAAATCCAGAGATAGCCCGGAGTTTGAGGTAACTGAGTTTAATTTAGAAAATGAACTTATAAAGTTATTGTTTTAAATGACAATCTAATAAACTTGGTTTTAGGTCATCCGAGCAAAAAACCAAAAGACTAGATCTTCTAACAAGTATACGCATCGTATGTCTTGAGCGGGGTACCAAACGTTTGAAGCACAAATGATGGCTGAAAAAAATGCTCTGAAGAAACAAGAGGCAATTGACTCCGGTATGAGGGATGAGCAAGCAAGCAACTTGTCTCCTCCTCCTGTAGCTCGTTGTGATTCTTAGAAGAGAGCGAGAGTAAACTCCATAGGGGAGTACATCACAGACGAGTCACAAGCGATCAGCTTGAAGATAGTAAGTTGTATCACTTGTATATGTTATTAATTCACATTCAGTAATTTAATATTTTTCAATTGTTGGTAGATAGTTTTTGAAACTTTAGGACTCTCTAAAGTTGAGAGAATCTCAAGGAGAATTTGCTTCGGATGGTCGGAATGATATTCTAAGAGAGGCCTTGGGAAATGACAAACACCCGGTCGTGTGTGGGGAGTAGGGAGTAGGGTTGGACTGCGACATTATCATGGAAAGACTCAACGGTCTACTTTGTCGACAGGTCATACCAAATGCCAGCAAGAGATCGCAGTTTTGAAAAAATACGTTGCAACTTGTTTTAAAGAGATTGGATCGCGATTTGCCTACTTCTCCTACCCGTCGTAGGACCGCTTCTTCCCCGGAGACCACTCCTCAAGTGCAGCCAGTGTTCAACCCTGATCGACAATATGTTTTCGTGGCTCATTCTCAAGAATTGGCCCTCATTTGGAAAGTTCGAGGATGGATCTAGATGTGCTCTATTTGTCAAAGACCCTGATCGAAGATTGCTGGAACACGAGAAAGTTTATAACATCTTCAGACACCACTTTACAGAACTGGGAGAGGGAGAAGTGAAGGTTGCAGTGGGGAGTTGCTTATATGCTGGTGCTTTGGTGCCAATTCCGAAAGAAGAGATTGTTACCCTCGGCGATGCTATCGGTGGGTTCGTGAGGTGGCCTAGTCATTTAATAGAGCTAAATGACACACACGAGGTATACTTTAATTTTGAAAGACAGTAAATTTTAAAATTTGTTAACAATTGTATTTTTAACAGTTGTATATATATTTGTAAGGTGTCAACCCCCCAGAGCAAAGACTCAAACAACCAACCTCCGATCAACATTAATTTGCTTCCAAGTAGGTGCAAAATGTTGTATCATTGTATGGTAGGTAGGGAATCACAATCCTTAAATACCTGGGATTCGGAGGAAGGGGTTAAAGGGTTGGCTTTGGCTTTGTACGTCACCAAAGAGAATGTCATGCAGTTCTTGGCGATGGATTCATTGTGCATTATGATTATCGACGTGCAAGTGAAGTAAGTGTTTTCTTTGGTATAAAATGAAATGTATTGAATAATTTTATCGTAACTGTAATAAAATGTAATTTTAACTCTTGTAGACACCTTTATGACGCCAGAAGGTCAATCTTTTCCGACGATCAAGTATTTGGATTTATCAGTGCATCTACCTATATATACGGGAATGACGATAAATCGGGTCAGCTTGGGACTCTCATGAAAGAAAAAAAAAATATTATCTGCTCCCTTACCATGAGAGGTAAACTTGCTAATTCAAAGTGGAGTTTTATTTTGTAATAAACTTCTAATTATATATAACATGGCTCATTGGATGCTTGTCGTTGTATGCCCCGCGACTAATCTGGCATATTGGTTTGGTCCGTTGGGGTCGAATAAACCAAGGGACTAATAAAGAAACATCTAAATCTGTAAGTTCATTTTAGTCATCGTATTTGTAATTCGTGGATTTTATTAGTATTATTGAATGAAGGTTTTCAATAACTTGTGCTACTCAGGACAATGAAGGTTTACAAAGCGTTAGGTGACAGGAGAACAACCCCAGAAGTGGGAGTAACATGGCATGGAATGGGAGTAAGTTCTTTCTCCTTTTTTTAAATTAAGTTAGGAACATATATTTAGCGAATTTCTATGTTTGTAGTACTGGAAGCAGACTGGAAATATAGAATGTGGTTATTACGTGATGAGATACATGGAGGAAATTCTCAAATTTGCAACTCAAGACTTACACTTATCCGAGGTAATATAGATCGTTATTCAGTTGTATAGTTATAGTTTCATTATTTAGATATTAATACTTTGACTTGTATTTTGATAGGTCTTCCCAAAAAGTAGTAATCCCTACTCGCAACAGGAGTTCGATGATACTCGCCGACCGATGGGCTCCCTATTTTATCAGAAACATGTTGATGAACTAAGAGGTGCTCATGTCACTAACACTTCTTTTGTAATTTAGTTAACAAGTTCACTTGTATTACAAACATATAATGTTATGCCTTAATACAATCGCCTCACTTTTAGAATGAATGCCAAGTGTTTATGTATGAATTAATGCTAAGTGTGTTGAATGATTATGTGTATGCTTGTATGTATGTGTTTGTGTATATATGATTGTATGTATATGTGCATGAAAGTGTGTATGTATTTGTGTTTGTGAACGAATTGGGTGCAGGATGAATGTGTTTGCTATGTAGTGTTTTTGGTGCAGGCCTGATTGCTATTTATTTTTTTGTCCAGGTTTAAGAATAGAACGTCAGTTGTTTGTATTAGCCGACGTCTATTCTTTTCAAATATACACATAGACATCGGTCGCGTAATATCTGATGTCTATACCTAAAGAATTGACGTCGGATGTATATAACGGCTGACGTCTATGCGTTAGGTATAGACGTCGGTCGTACATACGACCGACGTTTATTCACGGGGTTATAGACATCAGATATTACGCGACAGACGTCTATGTATATATGATGTATACATAGACGCCGCAACTGGGGAGGCTTATATCCGATGTATATACCCCCGTATATCCGACGTATATACCCCGTATATCCGACGTATATACCCCGTATATCCTACGTATATTCCCTTTTCTATAGTAGTGCTGGCAACCCAAACCCCGAACCAGACCTTAACACCAAACGTCAACACAGCAATTAAAAGAGAAGCGTGAAAACTATACCAATGTGTGGTTCGAGGTGATGCTATATTGGGATCGATGAGTTCGATACGTACACGATCTAAGCTCGATAAGAAACATGACTGTCAAGGCACGTATGTTTTTTAGGGTGTTTTCGATGATTGGATTTCCTTCTGTCGAAACGTGTCATCAGTGATGAGTAAAGTGTGGAAAACCATACCAGTAGGAGACTCGATATGCGCACGATATGAAGAACAAAGAGAGTTCTCTATGTTGCAATCGATGAGCCCGATATATACTCGACATGAGCTCGATATTCTCTCAACCTTCTCTCAACTAGATGAGCACGACTGAAACGTACGATAATCGAGGGCATTTTTGACGATTCAGATACCCTATCTCCAGACGCCGCGTCTGTCATTAGGATAGAATAAAATATCATTCCCTTCTTTTGGCCTTACACCATTACAGTTCTCTTGCCAACACATTCTTCCCTCAACCACCTTCCAGTCCCAAAATGATGTGCAACGACGACATCGCCAAGGTCTCACCCATCGAAGACATCCTCTAGATGTGCAGTTATGCCACACAATGAGTGTGTGTTGGGTCCTCAACCGGGCCAGTGCAAGTGACCTGGCATTACGGATCCCGCGACGCCAGAGATGCACCTTCTACGTGCATGATGCCATGACTCCGGGCGACCGCCCCCAGAACCACTGGAGGAGGTCAAGCAGACCCTGGAGGAACTCCACCTTATGATCGCCGACGTGGAGCATTGTTTGGTTGTCGTACAAGATACGGTGGTAGTCCTCCTCGTCGACAGTGGTAGGTGTTAATCGTCTCTTTCTTTATTTTTCAGTTACCTATGGTTATAAGTTAATGTCCACTGATTTACATCATATCATGCATATATTTGTGTGTTATATCCTTCATTTTTAGCCTAAACAATGCTATGTAATGAGTCTTATGTTAAGTTTTAGGAATAAACAAGTTTGAGAAGAAGAGACTAAAAAGGACTTAAAAGCAAGGAAAATGACTAAATTGCAAGACTTATGGACTGAGATGCAAGACAAAATGACCCAGATGTAAACCAAAAGGACCAATGAGTAAATCAAGAAGTTTCACATCATCATGAGGAGTATTTTTTCAATTAGATCTGGGCCTAAGCATCAACAACCAAATCGGGTTCATCAAACATCACGAAATCAAGTTAGAAACGAGCCACCAAAATCCAGACTCGATCAAAGACATCCAGACCACCAATTAGCGGTCCAGATGGCTTCAAAGGATTCATGTCTTAGTTGGGTCGAGGATTATGTTGTTTTATGTCCGTTTATAATATGCAATTAGTCTCATACTGGGGGATTGTCCCCGATTACCTTTTTCTATGACTATAAATAAAACTTTTTCTCTTCCATTGTAATCTACCCACTGCTTAGTGGTCAATCTCTCTACTTAGAGTCAAGCCTGGAAGCAAAAACTCAAGTATGGAGATGTTGCTTGTAATGTGAGTCATTTAATAAAAGGAACTTTTGTTAGTTTAATGATGTCTCTTTTATGTTCTTACATACTTAGCTTAATTTCGTTTCATTAATCTTAGTAGACTTAGTTAAGATGTTTTCCTCTCTTAACACAATAGTTAGGTTAATGGTTAGTGAGTAGTTTCATCCCCATTTGGGGGTGGAGATGATGTACATATATGTTGTGATGTTTGGATGTTTGATAAATTTTGGATTGTATAAACTTGCATGTCTATATGTTCATTGAGGTTATTTTAATCATCTACATGTTGTGGGTATTGATGGGTTTTGCCATAAGATTTAGACACTTTCCATGCTTAGTTTTCTCATGTTTATTGACTGAAATTTCCTGTTGAATATGCTACATGTTAGTTAAGTGTTTGTATTTGTGGTTGCTTGCTTGATTGATTGAAGAAATTTTGTTTTGATGAGTTTTGCCATAAGATTTATACACCTCCCATGCTTAGCTTTGTTCGTCAAATGAGTTTATGTTTTTTTTATGAGTCTTGTCATATCTTTAGACACTTCTCATGCTAAGCCTAATCTTATGATAATCAATTAATAATTGCTGATATGTTGTGTGAATGGATTTATAGGTTTTGCCACATCTTTAGATACTTCATATGCATGAAAACACACACACGACACACTCACATACATGCTTACATGCTTCATTCATCACTTATTTCATTTCATATGTGCACACACTCCACCCCTTAGCGTTTTTTCTTCCTGAATTTTAATCTATTTGTTAGTTTTTTAGTTTAGTTTTAATCAATCGTTAGTTGTTTTCATTTGCATTTGTTACTTACTAGTTAAGTGTAGTTTCACTTAGCATAATCAAATCACTTTCCCCCTTTTTCCACTTGATTTCGGACAAATCAGAGACTACTCACCTCCCCGTGGATCGACCCGTACTTGCCCCGTCTTCACTGACGGTTGTGCACTTGCGGTTAATTAATAAAACGTTTAACATCCACTGATATGCCGTTATTTGATTTGTGTAGTTTTCACCCCGAGGACACCAACCCCAACACCACCATCCTAGAGCACACCTACCCCAACTACGGGGCGACCTACCTAGCCGAGACACCCATCCTCGACCCAACACCGTCCCCACTACCTAAAGTCCCTCCTGGCTTCGAGGAATACACCGGGTGGACTAGGAAGAGGGTGAAGTTATTTTAGTTCTTCTAGTTAATGTTTTATTCTACGATACATTTTGGTTTTTGTTATTTATGTGTTAGTTGCAAACTTTGACAACCTTTTTTTTGTAAATGTGTAGTCGATACACAAGCAATTATGTTGTTTACATAGTTTTTGTTAATATTCCAATGTTGTGAATGGTTGTGAATGGTGTGATTATTTCAATCTTTCTCATGCAAATGACGTAGTTGAAGAGGTAATAGAACAACCATCGACGAACGTTGAGCTCTATCGTGGTAGAAGGACAGGACTGGGTTGAACGGGCGAAGTTGTTCGTTTGAAACTGCACAATGACTATCGAGAAATTATCGAACTAAATATTTGTTAAACCCAAAACTCTTCAAAGATTCAAATAAATGATGGTTCGTTTAAGTCGTAGACTGTCGAGTTATTATCGAGTTATAATCAAACTCCTATCGAGGTACTAGGAGAGAACAATGAGAGAAACTTCATTCAGACTGTTCATTTGAAAAGATTCAAATAAATGATGGTCCATTTAAGTCATACACCATCGATGAACGTTGAGCTCTATCGTGGTAGAAGGACATGACTGGGTTGAACGGGTGAAGTTGTTCGTTTGAAATTGCACAATGACTATCGAGCAATTATCAAACTAAATTTTTGTTAAACCCAAAACCCTTCAAAGATTCAAATAAATGATGGTTCGTTTAAGTCGTAGACCTTCGAGTTATTATCGAGTTATAATCAAACTCCTATCGAGGTACTAGGAGAGAACAATGAGAGAAACTTCATTCAGACTGTTCATTTGAAAAGATTAAAATAAATGATGGTCCATTTAAGTCATACACCATCGAGTTATTATTGAAATACTATCGAGCTAAAAGGACATGACTGACTTGAAACCCTACAAAGATTCAAATAAATGATGGTTCGTCTAAGTCGTAGATCGTCGAGTTATTATTGAACTCCTATCGAGGTACTAGGAGAGAACAAGGAGAGAAACTTCATTCAGACTGTTCGTTTGAAAAGATTCAAATAAACGATGGTTCGTTTAAGTCGTGAACCATTGAGTTATTATCAAACTACTATTGAAGTAAAAGGACAAGACTGACTTGAACGGGCGAAGTTGTTCGTTTGAAACTGTACAACGACCATCGAGCAATTATTGAACTAATTTTTTGTTAAACCCTAAACCCTACAAAGATTCAAATAAATGATGGTTCCTTCAAGTCATAGACCGTCGAGTTATTTTTGAGTTATTATTAAACTCCTATGGAGGTACTAGGAGAGAACAAGGAGAGTAACTGCATTCAGATTGTTCGTTTGAAAAGATTCAAATAAATGATGGTTGGTTTGAGTTGTGGACCATCGAGTTATTATCGAACTACTATGAAGGTACTAGGAGGGAGCAAGGAGAGATCACAAACACAAAGACAAACAAAAAACACAAACACACAAAAATTATAAATCTCTTCCAAGTCAATTTAAACGACAAAAAATATTCATGTCCAATTGAATATGAGGTCATTACATTGTGGAGGTGGTAACCAAAAAATATCTATATATGTAAAAGAGATTGTAGATGGGAACATTTCATTCAATATCGTACAAGTATATAAAATAGGAGAGTATTTACAATATGATCTTTGTCAATATATATATATATATATATATATATATATATATATATATATATATATATATATATATATATATATATATATATATATATATATATTGGTAGATATAATCCCAAAATGATCCATCTGAAGAGATATTTTATCAACAGAGGGACTCACTTTATTTTGCGAATCGACCGACAAACTTGATATCATTTTTGTTCAACTAGTAAAACTCAATTATGTTATAAAAAATACAGTATCCAAATGGAAACTTCATTTGGACACTTCTAGGCTGGTATATCTAGCTAACTCATTTGATAGTCATTTAAATATCTTGTTACTTCATATTTGCACAATTTATTTTTCCACCGTGTATGCTCTTTTCTTTCACGATGCTTTGTAACGTGTGCTTCGTGCACATAATCCAAAATACAAGGGCACATAACTTTGCTTATGACTTCCCAACACAAGTAATGCATAACATAAGTAATCATATACCATAAAAAGATAGAGCTGGTGGATACCCACTTAGTTGCAAAATCTTCTAAATCTTCAGTGGATGGTCATAAGAAATTTCAACAACATTTGTCATCAAATATAATTATCATTGACCCAATTGGTCATACAATATATTATTAGTATCAATATTCATTTGATTTACTAGTGCAAGTCTTTTGACCAAGCCACTTTTTGTGCAAAAACATATCATTCAAAAATGAGATATTTTTCTCAATAACATTTTTCCTGCCTGACAGGATTGTAACAATTATAAAATATTTTTCTTTACTTCAACTATAGTCTCAATAACTTCACTTGTATGCACATAATCTTGGAAATCAACTCAATGTTATGATATGTAAAACAGAAGCAGATAGAAATAGATAATCAAGTAATATCCAAGTTTTGAAACAACAAACAAAAATTTCCAATTCTTTTGTCGTTTAAATTGCTCTTAGTTATCTTTGTACATATCCGCCCAAGAGAATGTTACTCACACGCATGCTTCTCGAATTTAAAATGCCATTATAGTCAATACTTATTGAAAGCACGTGGATGAATGTTTTATGAATTTGAATGACTAATAACAATAATTGACATCACAAACATTCACAAACCACATTTCAAATCAAGTTTCAACGGCTCCAAAAAATATAATCCTTCCATATATTGATTAATAGCATAACGAAATCCATTTAATGCCAATATATTTACATGCCAAAAACAGAATTAATGTGGACACATATTTGCCTTAAAAGGAGGTCATATTTTACAAATACTCCTTTTCATATGATAACTAAAACAAGGGATAAATCACACAAAAATTCCTTTTCATATGATAACTAAAAATATCTAGAAAAACCCCACATATTAACATACTATTTCCTTTTAGATATTTCCGAATTCACAAAAATTACCAAAGAAATTTCCTTTTTATTTAAAAAACACTCATAATTTCATTCTTTCTCTGAAGAAACTCATTATTCGGGGCACTGATAATCTAAATTTGGTGGGTCCTAATTAAGAGGTCATTGATGCAAAAACGTCAAACCATTTCTACTATATAAATCACTAGATATGCATCAAGTACCAATTAAGTTTTGCTTTGGAAGAAAAGAGTTCATATATATTGGGTAAATTGTATATAAAGAACATACTTTTTCATATTACAAAGTAAATTGATAAGATTAACTTATTAAGTTACAAATAATTAGCAACTATGAACAAATTATAAAATTTAAAAAAAATATATACATATATATATATATGTAATGTATGATATTAAACAGATACGGATACAAATTTTATAATACGAATAATTAATCTCGGATCTGAAATATCAATACCTATATTTGCTTCGCGAGTTTCTGGATATCAATATTCGGATACGAATACGATTTTACAGATAACAGATTCTCGTATAAAATAAATATGGATGCGAACAGATTATCGAATTTGGAACGGTCTGACCGGCATAACACAAACCAATTAAACACGTTGATCTATTTTGAATGTTTTTAAAAGTTAGCCAATGGAACCCAACCCATCCAAAAGCGCAACGAAACTTCTAAAAAACCCCTCTTTTTCCGTGTCTTCTCTTCTCCAAAACCCCTGCTTGCCATCCTCTTGCTGTCTTATTTCACTCTTCTTTCTTTCTTTCCCTTTTGTCTCGATTTGATTCCTGTGCTGTGCCCAAACAACATGGACCAACAAACCCAAGAGCTGGTAAAAAAAACGGTGTTGGAGATCCTAGAATCCTCGGACTTGTCCACCACAACCGTAACAAAAGTCCGTATTGCCGCCTCCAAACGTATCCACATCGATCTCTCCACATCCGACCGCAAGAAGTTCGTCCGTGACGTCGTCCACGCTTCCATCTTCTCCCAGACCGAACCCAAGAAGAAACAGAACAACGCCGATATTTTCATATGTGAGGTGAGGTTTAAATAAAAAATATTTCGGGTTATTAGTTTGGAAATGGTTAAGTTTGAGTTTTGGGGTTTGTTTTGTAGTTGTCGAAGAAAAGGAGAGTAACGATCCACGAGTATAAAGGAAACAAGAAGGTGTGCATTAGAGAGTTTTACGAAGATAATAAAGGAAATTTCCTGCCTTGTAAGATTGGTATGAAATTTATTTCTATTTTGTTTGTGTTGTAAATGCCATTGGGAAATCTAATTTTTATGGTCCCATTAGCTATGTTGGTCGCTAACCCATGGGTTATGATTTTAGATATTTTAGATAAGCAATGTAGTATGACACTTGGTGTGTTTTTTTTGCTTCAGGTATAAATTTGTCGTTCGATGAGTGGTCCACTTTGAGCAAGGCAGTCCCTAAAATTAATGCTGCAGTCAAGAAGGTTCAAGATGAAAACATGTAGGCATATATGGTGTTGAAGTTGTTTTTGGTGCTCCATGACTTTTGTTTTTTGAATCAGAAACCATGATCGGAGCTTTTTAGCTTTTGTTGTTATGTCTTGTTCCGTTTAGCACATGTAAATGTTAGTAAGCCAGAAATTTAGAATGGTTTTTTGTTTATGATGCAATGAACGTTGAACTTTACTACTACTACTACTTAATCAGGAACGAACTTTTAGCAGGCTTAACTTTATCGCTTTATGGATTCTTTTGTGTTAATGTCATTGGAGATTTATTTATCTCTTTATGGTTGCTTTTGTGTTAAATCTCATTGGAAATTTATTTTTCTTTGTAGCCATCCTGCAGTTTCTACTGCTTTAAATTATTTTTGCTGCAGATGTCGTGGTAATTGTTATGGTCCTTTGTTTATATTTAAGTTTAAGAATAGTTTTTATTTGTGTTAGTACTTGGTAGTTTTTGTTTTATTTTCAAAAATTGGTTCTCAGGAACTGTGTTCCCACTCCAATCACAGGTGCAACATTGCTATGAGCCTATGATGGTATGTTTATTGATGTGTTGACGCTGCGAATCTAGCATGTTTTGAAAGGTTGGTCCTATTTATATTAGCATCTTTAATGAATCTTAATTAGGCATTTGAAAAAAGTAGCTCAGGGCACCAAACTATTAACAATGCTACGGATTGTTGCGAGCTTGGAGGGAGGGTGGAAGAGATAGATGATGGGTGCTAAAGATTTATAGTACAATTAGTGAACAGTTGAGAGATGCGAAACGCAACCTTAGTAGCGCGTTGGTCGATAACTTTAGCTCGTTCATTTGAACTTAAGAGATAATTAGTTCCAAGCATGATTTGAAGTGCATGTTAAAAGTTTTAAAGTTAACTCACAAAGTGGGATTCAAATAATGAAAAAATAATGGTACTAATGTTAAAAGAACACATATGAAGTGCATAGCCAATGAAAAAGCTAGGCAATAGGTGTAGGTATCTTAATGAGATGAATCTATGTTTGGGTAGATTTAACCCTTATAGGAGGGACATGGGCAATATGGCCATGGATTGCAAACTAAAATAACGTAGTATAGGACATGATGGAACAAGACTAACGTCGGAAGGAAGGACTCGGACAGATACGGTGGTCTAATTTGGAAAGATAATCAAGGCAGAGTTTCCGGATTGTTTTATGCTAGGCTGTGATATCAAGTAGGTAGGCATTAAGTGGTGCGTTGTATCTTCAAAGCATACTTCGTGATGGTGATTGGTGAATGACCTTCACACGTCTTGGTCTCTAAATATTCATTTGCTGTTTGAGTTTAGCTTTATTCACGATCCATACATGGATGTGACGCGTCCTGAACACCCATATTCTTCCACACGGCGGTCCCTGGGAAGGCAAGCGGAACGCGCTCACCATCACCTCTCGGCTCACGCACAAGGCGAGGACACGGGTTTCCGCGGACAAAGTTGACATTCAAAAAGGGAACCAGGAATTCAATCCTGTGAAAAAACGGTCGACCGAATGAGGCAACCCGGTCGACCGTTTCCACAATTCAAAACTATCAGTCGACCGACTCGGGGGTCTCGGTCGACCGAAAACTACCAGGACATCCTATTACTTCTAAGTCATATAACGGTCGACCGCAACAAGCATAAAAAAAATCCAGTACACTTAAGTTCCGGTCAACCGACCCAAGGAACCGGTCGACCGAAGCACAACAGGCAGTCAAAAATACACTACATCGGTCGACCGCCCAACGGGACCCGGTCGACCGTTGGTCGTCTTCAACCTCGCACCAGCCAAGGTTTCTTTAGGCAAACTTGCCGCCGGGGAGCTGTCTGACCTCCCCCGACCGACCAACCGGACCCTCACACGAGGGTGAGCAACACAATCACACTAAGGAGCGGCATACCTCTTCGCGAAGAACGACGAAGAACACCGGAGCTCCGCAACCAACTCCGGTCCGCACCACCTGCACCTCTTCCCTCTAGCTTGCACGTCTGCCTTGCTCCGCAATCCTCACCACCAGAGCTCGAGGATCAGAATGAGGGAAAATGGAGGGGTGGAGAGAAGAAATGAAGAGAGGAAGAAGAAAGGAATCGTGAGAGAGAGAGAGAGAGAGAGGTGTTTCTTCCTTTCTTCCAATCCAACACCATCACCCCGGCCACAACCCTACACTCTAGCCCATACTCCTCACCACCTCCCACGTCTCCCAACCCATCAACAGCAGCATCCTCCTGTTCTCTCCTCAACTCCCCATGCAAAACTCCACCATTAAGTCAACCTAATCACAATTAATCCCTAACCAAAGTTAGGGTCTTTACATGCTGAGTGTGGGGTGCATGCATAAACTGACTTATTGTGCTAACAACATAAGTTATATCGGGTATGGTGATGGTAAGATATATGAGCTTTCCTACTAATCTTTGAAATTGCCCTATGTCTTCTAAAGGCTCTCCATTAGTGGGGTTTACCTTTAGGTTTGTCTCCATAGGGGTATTTGCAGGTTTGGTCCCTAACTTTCATATTTCTTGAAGTAAGTCAAGAACATACTTTCTTTAGGATGGGAACGTGCCTTTCTTGGAGTGTGCAAATTCAATGCCTAAAAAATACTTCAGAAAACCTAGATCCTTGATGTTAAATTTAGTTTTTAGGTAGGTTTTTACTACGTTGATTTCTTTATCATTATTCGTAGTTATTATGATGGCATCTACGTACACAAGAACAATTATAGTGCTATTCTTATAATGCTTAATAAACATGTATGAATCAGTAGAGCTTTTTAAGAAACCAAAATGAAGAAAAGAGTGGCTAAGTTTGGCATACCATGCTCTGGGTGATTGCTTAAGACCATCAGTAGATATTCAAACAAGATCATTTGGCCGTTTCGTTTTTAAGATAATTTGTTTGTTGTATTTGAACTTTTATATTTTCTAAATGATCAATACAAATCAAAATTAAAAAAATGGTCCAGTTTCAATTGATTTTTTTTATTGAAACAGATTTGATTTTGGATGGGATTTGATTAACTCCTCAATCATAACGAAACAAACTAGGCCTAACTCCTACTTGCACACTGTTGTAAAACAAACAAAGCAAAGAGGAAAAGATTGGGGAGGGGAGAGAGATATGTATTTTCTTCTCTATATCCAAATGTGTACAATAGCCCGCTATATATAAGATGAGGAGGTAGTAGGAGTTACAACCAAATAAATGGAATTACACTATATTAATAAGAATAAAATCTACTTTAATGGTGGGGGTTAAAGAAGGTGAATCATCCATGTGAATTTGGATTTCATAACACTCCCCCTTAGATGATCGTCTTTATACGCTTGGGATGTTGCCTCGTTAAAAACCTTACCAAGAAAAACCCAATGATAAAAAAACTTAGTGATAAAAAAAGTGCAGCACGTATGATGCTCCTCGTCACTTTAGCATAAATTCTTCAAACGACAAAATCAATCTTGTGAACAAGTTGCTTGAAAAGTGTGAGGCAATGACTTTGTGAATAAATCGGCTAAGTTCTCGTTCGATCGGATCTGAGAAACGTTATATCTCTCCATCCTTTTACAAATCATGTGTCGAAAAGAATTTTGGGAAAATGTGTTTTGTTTTGTCGCCTTTAATGTAGTGTTGGGCTATCTTTTATCACTTTCATATTGCATTGTACTTGGATATGTTGAATTAGTGATCTCAACCACACATTCTCCATTAGCCACATATAACATACTCAATTCTTTTGTTACACGTTTTTTGACATGTCTCGTTAAAAACATTGTCATGTAAAACCCCGTGGGACAAAAACTTGGTGAAGGAAAAAGGAGTGTAGAGCGTATAGTTCTCTGATGGGAATTTTATTTATACCGCAAGTGCACAGCGTCAATGAAGACGCGGCAAGTACGGGTCGAACACAAGGAGGGAGAGATATTGTTATTTTTGTGATTTTCGATTTAGGAAAGAAAGAGAGAGAAATAAGGTTGGTTTGAGATTTTTTGGATTTTTAATTTCTAAAGCAAGAACAACAAAAACAAATTAAGAATAAAGCAAATATGGATGAGAGTCCAGCGGGTGGAGGTTTAGATATCGGGTTTTGTTTAGAGAAATCTGAAACTTATAATAAATCATATTAGTTATAAAGCATTACATGATAAATGATTCAACATAAACTCAAATAATCAAAATATACTAACACGAAATTAAAATAATAACATCATTCTTCATCTCATCACCCTAAATCCGTCACCCCTACCCTTTGGAGAGAGTTAGAAACTCATGGATGGAGGGAAGGAGAAGGGGTCCTAGAGAAACTACAAAAGAAAACTAAAAACACAAAATAAACCAACATAATTTTATTACTAAAGAATGGAATAAAAACTAAAACTCCTTACAACATCGTTTCGGGGCTATTTATAGCCGATACAAGGGACCCAAGTATAAAATAGGAAAGTACACGCGTCATGACACGACTGGACAAAATCTGGGGCCATAGATCGAAAGGAGTGCGGTGGATTCGCCGCAAGTTGCATGTAATGTGCGGCGGAAACACAGCAATTTTAGCTCTGATTGGATCCGGATTTTTCCTGTGTGTTTATGGTATGATTTAAATATCCTTTGCGCGTCTAGATTGATTTCTTTCCTTTCTTTTGAGCTCCGAATTTACTTCTTCGTATATTTGGAGATCCAAATTGATTTTTCTTTATAACTTCTCCAAAATAATATTTTGGTACTTGTAATTTGCAGTCGGGTCCTTGGCTTTTTGCAATTAAGTCCCTGACTACTTTTGTGCTTAGGTCCTTGGCCTTTTTGTAATTAGGTCTTTGAATGCTTTTATGCTTGGATCGAATTCAATTTGAAACCCGATAATCTTGACTTGGTCTTTATGATAGAAATGAGTCTCTTGCATGTGTTTGTGCTAGGAATATGGGTAATTTGCATTCAGGACCCTGTATTCTGTAAATAAGACTAAACACATACCTTAGTAGCATTTATTGATATAAAGTTAATCTAAATGAACGACATATGATGCAATGTATGCAATGCATCAAATACCCCCACACATAGAATTTGCTAGTCCCTAGCAAAACAAAATATAAGAAAAATGAAAACAGGGAATCCTAACTCACTTTCGTAGGAATCACGGTTGCACTTAGCATATGCAACAAACCTTTAAACCCCTAAGTTTCATTAGAGGACGAGTTTGGTCTCGTGAGGGTTTTCAGTTGACACACCCACAAAGTCTTAATTCAACATTTCATTAATAACTCTCAATATCTCCACACCTAAATCATGCATTGTCCTCAATGTATGCAAAGATAAAGCAAATGCACTGGATTGAATGTCACCATGTTGGTGCATGTATCCAGTTGAATTGTTCCCCATGTTGCACTGAGAGTCCTGAGGCACCGATTCCACACCCCTCACATGTATTGGTTCTCTTATTTGCTCGAGTGATGGTGGTTGGGTGGATGAATTACTCCCATTTTTCTCACTTTATTTTTGATTTTGTGATGATTTATTTGATTCAGAAATTTTATAGATACGCGATCTCATCACAACATCACTTTGATTGCATACTATTTCTGGTTCAATATCAACATGAAAGATATTAAATTCAGCTTTTAAGTTTCCAAAAGAAAGTTGCATGAGCCCATTTTGACAATTTATCAAAGCTTCAGAAGTGGCTAAAAAGGGTCTGCCTTGTATTACAGGGATTTGTCTCTTAGGATTTACAACAGGTTCAGTGTCTAGTACGACAAAATCCACTGGGCAAATGAAGTCACCAACCTTAATCAAAACATCCTCTACTATACCTCTTGGTTTCTTAATAGAGCAATCAGCAAATTGAAGGGTTGTCTTAGAGGGTTTTAGTGGACCAAGGTTGAGTTGCTCATAGACAGAGAACGGGAGTAAGTTAACACTAGCACCAAGGTCTAGAAGAGCTTTGTTGATAAAAGTATCTCCTATCGCACATGAAATTGTGGGACACCCAGGGTCCTTGTACTTTATGGGAGACGAGTTGGACAGAATAGAGCATATGTTTGCAGTTAAGAATGTCTTCTTTGGTATGTTCGTTTTTCTCTTTTTAGTGCACAGATCTTTTAAGAATTTAGCATAAGCAGGTATTTGTTGAATCATATTTAGGAGTGGAATATTCACCTTAACTTGCTTAAATACTTCCAAGATTTTCTCCATTTGTGCACTTGAGCTCTTCTTGAGTCTATTGGGGAATGGGGCTTTAGGAACATAGACTCGCTCAGGTTGAGCTATAGGTTCAGGTTGAGTAGGTGGGTTGGGCTTTTCAAATTGGACTTCAGGTTCAATGGTCAGGTCACATGTGGGTGCTTGATGGCTAGATTGATTAGGCGCTCTAGGATTTACCACATTGTTATCAACTTGTTTTCCAGACCGTAATGATACAACTGCATTTATTTGTTGGAACAGTCCCTCCTCATGAACCATTTGAACCGGTCTAGGGTTGTTATTTCCTAGAGGTGGTTGATAGGGATGACATTGATTATTAGATCTTGGGTTCACCTCAGGTTGACTTGGAAACTGACCATTTTCTCTTTCACCTACTATTTGTGCTAGTTGGCTGACTTGTGTTTCTAGCCTTTGGAAGGATTGGGTGGTTGTTTGCATAAAAGTCTTAACCATATTTTCTAAACTTGTCAACCTAACATCATAATCTCCATTGTTACTAAACCCAGATGATGTATTATTTTGGTTATATGGGTTTGGTTGTTGTCTAGGAGGTTGACCTTGTTGGCTCCATGAAAAATTGGGATGATTACGCCAACCCAGGTTATAGGTTGATGCGTATGGGTCATTTCTAGAATGGTTAAACGTGACATTAACTTGTTACAAGTCCGCACAATCCTCCATTATATGACCAGTCTGACCACATCTAGAGCAAGGGATAGAAAAGGCTTGATTCACTAGGGGTCGGATTTTTAGCTCTAGACTCTTCATTCTACGCATAAGGGTAGCTAGTTTTGCTTCAGCAACTACAGTGGCATCTACAGCTAAGACACCTGGTTTAGGTTGACTTGCTATTCTAGATCCAATACTCGGGTTAATCGGTGCTCTAGCATTGTCTCATTGCATACTATTTTCGGCTAAATCCTCAAGAAAAGTCCAAGCATCATTCTCATTTTTGGACATGAAGTTCCATTGGCTTACAAATTCTACCATAACCCTAGATGTAGGTGTCAATCCCTCATAAATAATTTGGCACAATTGCCATCTTGGAATTCAATGATGAGGGCATTGTGTCAGCAGGTGCTTAAATCTTTCGAAATAGGAATAGAACGGCTCGCTCTCAGATTGAACGAATGCACAAATTTCATTCCTAATTCTAATAGTCTTATGGTTGGGGAAATATTTCTTTAAGAATACTTGAACAAACTCGACCCAACTCCTAATAGATCTTTCGGCTAGACTATATAGCCATTTCTTAGCGTCATCCTTCAGTGCTAGAGGCACGAATTTAAGACACACAGCCTCCTCAGAGATATGCTGGTATTGCATAAGGGAGCAGATTTTCTCAAATTCTCTAAGGAAGAGAAATGAGTCTTCCTTAGAGGTGAACTTGGGCAACATACTCATGTATTGTGCCTTCAGTTCGAAGTCGCGACCCGGTATGGTGGGCATAACGATGCACGATGGCTGAGCAGCCATCGTTGGGTAGCACCGATCCCTCAGAGTCCTAGGCGGGTCCACTACATTCTCACCCATTGGATCCGGGTGAGGTGGTGCAACAGGTGGATTGGGGCTAAACTCTAGACTGGAATCTAGATGAACTCGTGAGAGTCGATTGCTCAAGTCCCGAACCCAAATCTGAGTGCACCGGTTTGAATCAATTTTTGAATTCAAATTCGAAATTTAAATTCCAAATTCAAATTCAAGAAACAATTACTTTTTTTTCTTTTTTTAAAATTTTTTCTCTTTTCAAAAATGGAAACAAACAATAGAAGGGGGAAAGATGAGAAAGGAATCCTAATCTAGAGAATTGAGATGAGAAGAGAAAGAAGACTCAGATGAGAAGGGAAACTTAACTCTAAAAGATAGATAAGAGGGTTGGTCAGAAGTTTCCTAAACAAGCACGGTTCAAACAATCCTACACCTAATGTCGCTTAAATCTAGACGACTCCTAACTGGTTGAGTCGAATTGGTTCGCTTGATTCACCTCCCTCACTAATCAAACCAAATTGGCCAGACAGTGTATAGCTAGTAGGGGCGCTTCCGACAGAGTCAGTGCCAATTAGACAACCACTTCGCTTGGAAGACTTACGTCAACACAAAAACACTTTCTAGACACCAAATTAAATTCGATCAGCTTCAAGTCATAGCAAGTCAGACCAATCTTCTCCTTAATTGAGTCTGAGTCCTTAGGGGCCAATGTCTAATTGATTTTAATTTTAAGGCTTGGGTGACACTTTAGGATTGTGATTTGTGGGCCACGGAAGGGTGATGAAATCCCCACCGTATCTTTTCCTACGGAGTTGCCCTTAAGATAGTTTAACTTAAATCTAGCAAAGATAGTCAAACATTGGTCTTTAATTGGGGGGGGGGGGGCGCAATTGCAAGGTTGTATGCAAACTAGATTATATGCTTAAATGCAATCGGTAAAAACCACGCACGTACCTTGCCTCCAGCACTCTTCAACAAGAATTAATTTGTAAGAATTTAGCAAGAATAATGCAAACAAAACGCTATATGGTGCATGCACTGAGTCCTTCTAATTTTGCCAATTTTTAGGTCAGAGTTGAATTATTGTCAATTATGGAATTTGAACCTAACACGTGCAGTACTACAAAAAGGAAATTTTCCGAAAATAGAAATTACGAGGAAAAATGCAACAAAGGTTACCTACGCATGCTCAGTCGGGTTCACCGCCCGCTCTCAAAAATTTCCAGTCGCTCTACGCGTCCACCCAGAGATCGAGACAACCCCAGAAAAATTTGAAGCCTAGATGCTGCAGACGTAGGGCGGATTCGCCGCTGATTCTTCTTTGGGTGCGGCGATTTCGCCGCGCTTCTTATTCCGAAAGTGCCCGGATTTCGCCGAGCACTCTGTTGTCTCCTGAAACGCAAACGCAAATAGTTAGATCGCGCACAAGATAAACAGAATAGAATCGAAATCACAAAAAAATAAACAAAATCTTCGTCGCCTCCCCGACAACGACGCCAAAAACTTGATGGGAATTTTATTTATACCGCAAGTGCACAGCGTCAATGAAGACGCGACAAGTACGGGTCGAACACAAGGAGGGAGAGATATTATTTTTGTGATTTTCGATTTAGGAAAGAAAGAAAGAGAGAGAAATAATGTTGGTTTGAGATTTTTTGGATTTTTAATTTCTAAAGCAAGAACAACAAAAACAAATTAAGAATAAAGCAAATATGGATGAGAGTCCAGCGGGTGTGGGTTTAGATATCGGGTTTTGTTTAGAGAAATCTGAAACTTGTAATAAATCATATTAGTTATAAAGCATTACATGATAAATGATTCAACATAAACTCAAGTAATCAAAATATACTAACACGAAATTATAATAATAACATCATTCTTCTTCTCATCACCCTAAATCCGTCACCCCCACCCTTTGGAGAGAGTTAGAAACTCATGGATGGGGAAAGGAGAAGGGGTCCTAGAGAAACTACAAAAGAAAACTAAAAAACAAAAATAAACCAACATAATTTTATTACTAAAGAATGGAATAAAAACTAAAACTCCTTACAACATCGTTTCGGGGCTATTTATAGCCGATACAAGAGACCCAAGTATAAAATAGGAAAGTACACGTGTCATGACACGACTGGACAAAATCCGGGGCCACGGATCGAAAGGGGTGCGGCGGATTCACCCCAAGTTGCATGTAATGTCCGGTGGAAACGCCGCAATTTTAGCTCTGATTGGATCCGGATTTTTCCTGTGTGTTTATGGTATGATTTAAATATCCTTTGCGCGTCTGGATTGATTTCTTTCCTTTCTTTTGAGCTCCGAATTTATTTCTTCATATATTTGGAGATCCAAATTGATTTTTCTTTAGAACTTCTCCAAAATAATATTTTGGTACTTGTAATTTGCAGTCGGGTCCTCGGCTCTTTGCAATTAAGTCCCTGACTACTTTTGTGCTTAGGTCCTTGGCCTTTTTGTAATCAGGTCTTTGAGTGCTTTTATGCTTGGATCGAATTCAATTTGAAACCCGATAATCTTGACTTGGTCTTTATGATAGAAATGAGTCTCCTGCACGCGTTTATGCTCGGAATATGGGTAATTTGCATTCAGGTCCTTGTATTCTGTAAATAAGACTAAACACATACCTTAGTAGCATTTATTGATATAAAGTTAATCTAAATGAACGACATATGATGCAATGTATGCAATGCATTATTCTCCCCCTTAGTTTAATATACATTTACAAACTCTCTTAAATAATATGACATTATGTTCATGTTTCCTTAAAACCTTGCTACAAAATCTCTTTGTATAATATCTCTTCATATATTTGAATCATTGTAACAATTCTCTTCTGGAGAATGTTCGCACTGCATGTCGAAAAATAGTTGACTTTTCTCTAGTCATTTATTTCAAAATTTATCATACAAAATATTTCACGGGTATTTATTCTCTTCAGGAGTTTCTTTATCATATAATTCTTCGAGATGATATGCACATTCTCTTTGTTTATTCATGTATTGACATTTTCATAATTTATATCTCATTTCTTTACAATAATTTTCCGTTGGCAATTTAGTCCTTCAGAGTCTCATATAAATATAAATATCAACATCAAGTGACTTACACAAATTTGTTGTCACTACATATCTTATATGTTTATCTATATTTTTCTTTATATGTCATATTGATCAAGTAACATAACGTAATCTTATACACAGTACTGGAAAAAATGGCTACGACATCAGATATTAAGGGGGTACAACGTCGGGTTGACCGACATCCATGACCGACGTGGTACGTGGGAGACGTTATAAAGGTGTAACCTTTAATGTTAGTCGTTACAACTGATGTGGTAGTATGCTCTATAACGTCGGTCATATTGTTAACCGAAACCGACGTGATAAATCGACATTGTAGGATATTTCATTTTATTTATTTTAAGAACCCTACCATGTCGGATATACAAAAATGCCGACGCGATAGATCCATACTACCACGACGGCCCTATAAGGCGACTGATGCGGTATGGTCTTTAATAAAAATAAAAAATAATCAAAAACTAACCTCAAACGTCGGTTCTTTTATAGAAGCGATGTGGTAGTATCACATCTATCGCATCAGCATTTTTGTATATCCGACGTGGTAGGGTTCTTAAAATTAAAAAAAGAAAAAGAAATATCCTACAACCTCGGTGTTGTATAAAGGCAATCATATGTTTAATTTTATTATTTGTTTGATACCTCTATTTCAGACTCA
This sequence comes from Triglochin maritima, assembly GCA_963682175.1. Lineage (NCBI taxonomy): Eukaryota > Viridiplantae > Streptophyta > Magnoliopsida > Alismatales > Juncaginaceae > Triglochin > Triglochin maritima. Next base: position 50,765,193 of record OY821770.1, read on the forward strand.
AACCCTGCAGTATCAATCAAACATTCATATCTATCAAAAAGTAATTCACAACATTCTATCTATCACAACATTCATATCAAACATACAAATCTATCTACATATCAACCAACAAATTCACAACATTCATATCCATCAAACAAGTAATTAATTCTCACAACATTCATATTCAGATGCACAACATTCGTATCAACAAAATCATATCCATCAAATGCACAACATTTGTAGCAACATACAAATGCATCTACTTAATACAACATACAATGAACCTTTAGCTTTTACATTTTTGTTTTTTGCTCATAGGATCTTCGATCCATATTCCTTCATGATGATCATCTTAGATAATTAAGTTGTCAAGAGTTCTGTCGCCATCGAGCGATTCAAGTTCATGTACTTGTGCAAACGGGAGAATTTCTCCAATCTCATTAACATATTCTTCAGCCACGATTTGCCATTTTCCTTCTAAAACTATCGACCATTCATTAGCACACGGGTCTTTTACATAAAATATCTATTTTGCTTGAGATAACATAATGAAAGGATCTTCCTTAAATTCTTCTTTTTAAAGGTTCACCAAAGTATATCCCAAATCATCGACTTGAAGATCGTTCTTATTGTCCACCCACTTGCATTTAAATACTGCAACATTGAATTTAATAAAATTCAACTCCCATATTTCTTCAATCTCACCATAATAAGACATATGGGCATATATGAGATTTCTATCTTTCAAGCTAGATATGTGTAACGATTCAACTACCAAAGTGACCCCACTATTCCGCATTGTGTTTTTCTCGTCCTCCATTTTGGTATAGAAAGAAAAAACCATTGATATCATAGTCATTATAAGATGTCACTATAGGATTTGGTCTATATACCAATCACTTCAAATTTTCAGAAACTTTACGGATGTGCACAGTTTCCCTGAACCAATCAACAAAAGCGTTATTGTGAGCATTAATTACTTGTTGATCAGTCCAAGAAGGATGTTTTTCCCTCACTATGGTCATGTGCTCATCCAAATAAGGTTGGACTTCATCAGAATTGCACAACACATATAAATACACTTTAAAGAGATCCTCACCTTTTGGACTTATCATCTTCGGGCCACGCGTACCTTTACCTTCAATCCTATCTTCATGTATGTTCTTAGGAAGTCCCATACTCTTAGTATGAGCCAAGTACTCATTACAAAACTCAATTACCTTAGGAAATCATTCCAACCCGGACATAAAGGTTTTTCATTGTGTGACAACAAAATACTAAGTACTTGTGGTTTATCATCAAAATTTTCTGCAACATCACGAATCATATCCTCTAACTGATCATTATCATTAACATCTTTCTGTGAAGGACCATCACTTTCTTTACGTATTTCATTCTCACCTTGCCATATCCAACACGTATAACCTTCATCAAAACTTTTTTCAAACAGATGAGCCTTGATTTCTTTTACATCTCTTAAGAACATGTTAAGACACTTCCTACACGGACAGAAGACCTTTCCTTCATTTCTAAAAAGGGCATTATTTTGTGAAAACTCTAGGAATTGATCAACTCTGTACTCATACTCATCACTCAATCGACTTGCAAAAATCCATTTTTGATTCATTTTTATCTACACAACAACACAAATTCTTAGATCAATTAGCAATTCAGCCCAAAACAAAATTAAAATCAGCTTTCTACTAGTATAGTAGCATGCATTAAAAGACATTTTTCTAAAAACACCCAACTATCAATCAATCAATGGAAATATAAGATGGATTACGCAAAATAAAATCTAATCCACATAAAGATCTAATATATTTGACTTTGACACGAGCAAAATAAGTAGTTAGATCCACAAGAAACCCTTGAAAATCGGATCTTTAGACCAAAACATGGAATCTTTCATTTGGAGATAGAGCGCGTCTACAGATCCAGTTAAGTGGAAACATAAAACAAAAAGGCACTCTTCGCAATAAAGAGAAAATTTTCTCTTCTTACAATATCAACCAAATAAGAGAAGCAAACAATCATGTAAAAGAGGGTCGTTGTTCGAGTTGATGTGAGCCTGAAAAGGATAGATCAGAGTCTGGCTGCGGCGGGGTTGTTATATACTCGAAGATGTGTTGTAGGTTTAGGGGTTGCGGTGAGCTCGGAGATGGTGCAGTGGGTTTAGGGGTTGCAGTGTGGTCGGGAGAGGTGTTATGGGGTTTAGGGGCTGCGGTGAGCTTGGAGATGGTGCGGTGGGTTTAGGGGTTGCAGTGAGGTCAGGAGAGGTCTTATGGGGTTTAGGGGTTGCGGTGAGCTCGGAGATGGTGCGGTGGGTTTAGGGGTTGCGGTGAGCTCGGGAAAGGTGTTATGGGGTTTAGGTCTGAGGGGTTGGCTACGAGGGTTATATGATGTCGCACTAAAAAATACCCATTATGACGTCGGATATGAAGTAAATCCGATGTGGTAGCCCATTATAATTTTGGGTCGAAACAGTTGGATAAATTGGATGTGAGTTATATTTTCTATGCAGGGGATTTGAGTCTGAATTCAAACCCCCCTAAACCCAAATTTGATAATGAGTCTACCACGTCGGATATGGAGATATCCGACGTGGTAATGGGTCTACCAAGTTGGATTTCATCTATATCCGACTGGAAGACCCATTATAAATTTTGTGCCGAACAATTGGATAAATTGGATGTGAGCTACAAATTCTGTGCAGGGGTTTGAGTCTGAATTCAAACCATCAAAACCCAAATTTGATAATGGGTCTACCACGTCAAATATCTGCCATATCCGACGTGGTAGACCCATTACCACGTTGGATATGTAGGAAATCCGACGTGGTAGACCCATTATAAATTTTGAGGTAGAACAGTTGGATAAATTGGATGTGAGTTATATTTTCTGTGCAGGGGTGTGAGTCTGAATTCAAACCATCAAAATCCAAATTTCATAATGGGTCTACCACTTCGGATATCTTCGATATCCGACGTGGTAATGGCTCTAGCACGTCGGATTTCATCTATATCCAACGTGGTAGACCCATTATAAATTTTGGGAACAATTTGCTAAATAGGATGTGAGTTACATTTTCTGTGCAGGGGTTTGAGTCTGAATTCAAACCATCAAAACCCAAATTTGATAATAGGTCTACCACATCAAAACCCAAAAATCAGATAATTTTCTTAATAGCGTTTTTCCTGCTTGACAGGATTGTACCAATTATAAAATATTCTTCTTTACTTCAACTATAGTCTCAATAAGTTTCAATTATAAAATACAAGCCAATCTGACGATTTGAAACTCAATAAGTTTCTTAAGACCTAATAAATAAAATGCATCATTTAAAGCCAAGATAATTCCACATGTAACAATAGATATGACTATTTTGGAGCTTTCTATTAATCTCGTACGACCATGTACAGCAGTGGCTTTGCCTTTTCTCATTATCAAATTAGAGAAATAGAGAAATACTTATCTCTTAATATAGTGTGTTTGACAACACAATATTGTTGGCTCTTTGGCTTTAATCCATGTTTTGATGATTTAACTAACCTAATGTTAATCACAATCAAATGTAGAGTAGCACACATTATGCATAGAACATATAGTGTATTATGCTAACATCTATAGGTGATCAAGACTCAAGGAAGAATGGAATGAAGTCAAGATATGTAATCAAGCAAATTGAAGACATGTGATTTTACCTTTTATTTGAGTATCAGGAACTAATGTGAACTTGAGCTTACAAGAGTTAAAATCTATTTACATACACAATAGGTTCTTTGTAGAAGTCGCACACAAAATTTCAGATCAATTGGACTTCAAAAGGTCACCCAAACCGTAGTAGGAAAATCACTTAAACCAAACATGAAACAAGTTTTCCGTTCGACCGTTTGTACCAGTTAACGGTTTTACAAATAGTGATTTTACCTAATTCCACCGGTCGACCTATTTCACCTTTTCGGTCGACCGTTGTACACATTTTCATATGGTTGTTATTCTTGTCGTATTATACAACGATCGTATTCGTATAATTCTACCCAAACTCCTAAATACATTTGGCCACCGATCGAACGTTGCTATATTGGTGGTTGATCGGATGAAGACATTTTTGTCTCCCAAAAGTTCATGTTATTTTCGGTAGAACGAACATTCTTCTTGCGTTCGATCACTAATCTTTTACCTGGTCAAAATCCTTTAATCGGTCGACCGCCCCAACTTTTGGTTCGACCGATGACTTAAGTTGTAGCCCAATTGGTTCGACTATAGCTTAAGTTGGTTTGACGTTTCCTTATACTTAAGGAAATGGTCGACCGTTTATCCCGTATCGGTCGACCAATTTAGGACATATTTGTTGAACTTAGATTTTTGTTTTATATATCTTACACAAACGTCAATCAAATGTTCCCTCACGGCTACACACATTTAGGAGCATTTAAACAGAGGTTCACACACCTTATTCACACAACTCTCTTACTCCAATCTCGTAGATACACTAGAGAGAAATCCTTCACTCCTAAAACTTCAATCCTACACTCAAGAACCAAAACTTCACACATGTGATCATTTCCATATCTTAATCAAAGTGTGCTCAAGTTAGAGAGTATTTGATCACTCACATTTACTATTGTCAAAGAAGTAAAGGTTTCGGTGAAAGCTCGAAGCATCCCTCTTGGATTGTGAGAGGAAGAAAGCAAGTTCACGAGGGTGTTCGCGAAGCTTATTTTGTAAAGGCATTCTCTCTCGGCCCGGAATGGGGAGTGGATAGTGAAGATGTAAGCAAAGCGCGTGGAGCTTACAAGAGAGGAAGTAGACCTTGTGAGGTGTCAAACCTCTATAAAACTGCCATGTCCATTTGTGGTTTGCTATCCCCTTCCCTACTTGTTTTAAATTGTTTTTTGTTGCATCTTTGATTGAATCAAGTAGAGAATTGGGCTAGATTGATTATATTAATTAGGTCATACACAATCCTACATATACATGATGCATAAATCATCTTTCCTGATCTTGAATCAAATATGAGACCAGAGAATATCCATACTCTTCATTTCAAATAAAATATGTGTTGCAGATAATTATTTATGCAACTATTACAAAATAAATGATAAGATTCTTCCAATAACAAAATATAATCAAAATAAGAATCATCCATTAAATCACATCAGTGTCAAATAATTTCAACGTAACTTGACATAAGTCTTTTAGATAGAAATTATGCATATAAACATATTACCATATGCATGTAGCCAAATAACTTCACTTGTATGCACATAATCTTGGAAATCAACTCAATGTTGTGATATGTAAAACAGAAGCAGGTATAAATAGATAATCAAGTAATATCTAAGATTTGAAACAACAAACAAAAATTTCCAATTCTTTTGTCGTTTAAATTGTTCTTAGTTATCTTTGTACATATCCGCCATAGGGAAGGTCACTCACATGCACGCTTCTCGAATTTAAAACGCCATTATAGTCAATACTTATTGAAATCACATGGATGAATGTTTTATGAATTTGAATGACTAATAATAATAATTGACATCACAAACATTCACAAACCACATTTCAAATCAAGTTTCAACGGCTCCAAAAAATATAATCCTTCCATATATTGATTAATATCATAATGAAATCCGTTTAATGCCAATATATTTACATGCCAAAAACAGAATTAATGTCGACACATATTTGCCTTAAAAGGAGGTCATATTTTACAAATAAAGCTTACACTAAAACAAAGGATAAATCACAAAAAAAAATCCTTTTCATATGATAACTAATATCTAGAAAAACCCCACATATTACCATACGATTTCCCTTTAGATATGTTAAAATTCACAAATATTACTAAAGGAAACTCCTTTTTATTAAAAAAACACTCATAATTTCATTCTTTCTTTAAAGAAACTCATTATTCGAGGAACTAATAGTCTAAATTTGGTGGGTCCTAATTAAGAGGTCATTGATGCAAAAATGTCAAACCATTTCTACTATATAAATCACTAGATATGCATCAAGTACCAAATAGATAGTATATGACAAGAAAAATAAAACCTTTATTGTCTTAACTTGTTATTTATATATTAACTGGCATTAGGCAAGGAAATGATATTAAATTCCAAACCAAGGTTTGCACTTCTATATTAGGTCTATAACAGTAATAATAGTGAAACAACAAATCAACAAAGAATATTCAACATTCATGTCTCTAACACTCTAATCATGAATCTCTACTGCAAGGATTTTGAGACAGATAGATGACATGAAATCAATAAGTATGAGTAGTTATAAGACCAAACCACAAATTATTACAATATCTATCAGGGGAGACTCGTGCTTTTGACCAATGGAAGAGATGACTATGCAAGAGACAATTCGTGCTGATAACGTGTTTTAAAACAAGCAAACCAAATGGGAAAAGATTGGGGAGGGAAGAGAGATATGTCTTTTCTTCTCAATATCCAAATAACCCCATATATATAAGACGAGGAAGTAGTAGGAGTTACAACCAAATAAATAGAATTACATAATATCAATAAGAATGAAATCTACTTAAATGGTGGGGATTAAAGAAGATGAATCACCCATATTGATTTGGATTTCATAACACTAGGGGTGTCAACAGATCGAATACGGATCAGATCTACCAACATCCGTATCCGAATTCAGGAATTTATTTGACATCTGTATCCGTATCCGTATTTGTATCCGTCTGGTTCTTTCTAACAACATCTGAATCAATTTCCGGTGGATCTGGATCGAATACAGATATTATCCGTATTCGAACAATAACATCGAGATGAAAACATTCGGATTTGAAAATCCAATTCGAAATCTACTTTAAGCTAAATCAAAATCATAAATTTACTTTAATTCCATAATTCGAAAGTTTGGTCTGAAACTCTACCAAAAATACATCCATGTTACAAAATAATACAAGCATAAATTACAAACATGAGAACTAACACAAACGTTACAAGCAAAAAAATCTAAAAAATATACTAAAATTTAAAGCTTAAATAAAACTCGATTTTGAGTCTGAGACCGTCAATGTAGAGTTTTCCATGGTGACCACTCACAACAATTGTCTGCTTCTCAGCTAGTTCCTGAAAGAAAAGAAAAATGGACTATATATACATGATAAAGAAACACTTTCAGATAAAAAAGTCAAAAGTACATAAAGTTATGAAGCAATGTTCTTCTTAAGCAAGAAATAATATTGGGTGGCTTAGGGTTGAGCATGCATTAAAGTATGTATGTATGTATGTATGTATGTATGTATGTATGTATGTACATTAAGTCGAATTTGTTGTTGCACATCTTTCGATTTGTCCAAACCTACATGGGCATCCACCAATTTGCACTTAAGAGTTCCTTTGGAAGTATCAATACAAACATCATCCTGCAAGAAGACCATGATCAACCAGAAAAGAAAAGCAGATTAATTTTAGCAATATAAATATAAATATAAATAGGAACATAACCTCCTCATGGACCCAGAGTAAGTCAACAAGGAACTTCTTGTGCTCTTTCGGAATAGCCTTAATCAACTCTACAGTTTATTAAAGGAAAAAACCTTTATGACTTGTAGGAAAGGAAAGTTGGGACGGCGTCGTAGATGAAGCCCTTGTACTCCGTTTCCTTTTTGGCATTCCACATCTCCTTGATGAGACCACCCCATCTCCTCCCCTAGAGGTGCATGCTCTTGAAGCCCTCCCCTCGGAACCAACCCTCTTTCTCCTCCTACATGCCATACTCCTCCCATGTGAACTAATAATTGAGGTTCGTGGTGGTGGGAGGAAGAGCTTTGACAAAGGATGCGAAGGTGATGTCGTGGTTTACGCAGAGGAAGACGTGGGACTGGAAGGGGTGAAGGGATGGGAGGGAAACGATACGGGAGGAGGCAGAGACGACACGAGAAGAGGCGGAGGCAATACGGGAGGGGGGCAAAGGCGGCACCGGTTAGGGTTAGGTTTTGCTTTGGAAGAAAAGAGTTCATATATGTTGGGCAAATTGTATACAAAGAACATACTTTTTCATATTACAAAGTAAATTAATAAGATTAACTTATTAAGTTACAAATAATTAGCAACTACGAACAAATTATAAAATTTAATAAATATATACATATATGTAATGTATGATATTAAATAGATACGGATACAAATCTTATAATACGAATATTTAATCTCGGATTGGATGTTATTTGGAGGATGTATCAATACCCATATTCGCACCGCGAGTTTCTGGATATCATGTCTTAGATACGAATATAATTTTACGGATGACGAATTCTCGAATAAAATGAATAAGGATGCGAACGAATTTTCGAATTTCGAACATCACCGACCAGTGCCAATTACACAGGATGATCAATTTTGAATTTTTTTAAAAGTTAACAAATGGAACCGAACCCATCCAAAAGCGGAACAAAACTTCTAAACCCCCCCTCGTTTTCCGTGTCTTGTCTTCTACAAAACCTTTGCTTGCTGTCTTATTTCACCTTTTTTCTTTCCCTTTTGTCTCGATTTGATTCCTGTGTTGTGCCCAAACAACATGGACCAACAAATCCAAGAGCTGGTAAAAAAAACGGTGTTGGAGATCCTAGAATCCTCGGACTTGTCCACCACAACCGTAACAAAAGTCCGTATTGCCGCCTCCAAACGTATCAACGTCGATCTCTCCACATCCGACCGCAAGAAGTTCGTTCGTGACGTCGTCCACGCTTCCATCTTCTCCCAGACCGAACCCAAGAAGAAACAGAACAACGTCGATATTTTCATATGTGAGGTGAGGTTTAAATAAAAAATGTTTCGGGTTATTAGTTTGGAAGTGCTTAAGTTTGAGTTTTGGGGTTCGTTTTGTAGTTGTCGAAGAAGAGGAGAGTAACGATCCACTAATATAAAGGAAACAACAAGGTGTGCATTAGAGAGTTTTATGAAGATAATAAAGGGAATTTTCTTCCTTGTAAGATTGGTATGAAATTTATTTCTATTTTGTTTGTGTTGTAAATGTCATTGGGAAATCTAATTTTTGTGGTCCCATTAGCTATGTTGGTCGCTAACCCATGGGTTATGATTTTAGATATTTTAGATAAGCAATGTAGTGTAACATCCCGAAACAGCGGAAATTTTAAAAATTTATAATCAAGACAATGGAACTCAATATCAAAGACGGGACTGTTACTTCTCATAAAACAAATAGCGGTGCACCAAAATTACATCAGAGTTTGTCAAAATGATACATGATTACAACAAAACGACAACAGAAGATAAAACGTAATCATGTCGACCTCAGCGGTCTGAGAAGAGGATCCAACTCCAAAATACGCGTGCCCGCCGATCACCACCCAACTGGACCTACTGCGGTCCTGAAAAATATATAACAACAATGCCTGAGTTTCCAGAAGGAAACCCCGTATGCCAACTCACCTATATGCATGCATTACACAAGTGAACCTATCATACTAGTAGCATGTCATGGCATCGACAAAATGGAAAATAGTTCCCCCGAAGGGTAAAACAGGACATCAGTCCGACAGTCAACATCGGGTCTCCTGAGGAGACCTACTGCAGGCACATGCAGTCTTACAGCACGCAACATCGCACCCCCCACACGCGGCTACACTACTCAAGGGTTCGGCAGGGAGCCTCTGTCATGCATGCGGGCCGATAGAATACAGATCTGCAAATCTCTGTGGTCGGAGCCACGGGGACCAACGGGGCCGTCGCCCGGAAGGTATAACAACAACATCTCGATAGGTGCCCATTCGAGGAATCAACATAGCCGGAACAACCTCGGCCCAACAATCATCATCGCCGGCACAACCTCGGTGGCATCACCGGCACAGCATCGGTGGTCCATCACAACGTCCGGCACAACATCGGAGGGTCCAGACCGAAGTCTGCCAGGTCATCAGGCTCCACGAGCCGCAAACACCAACCACGCCGCTATAAAAGCAGGGCAGCGACCTCCGTAGCCCGTGGGTCGGTAGTCACCTCACCCAACGCCAGTTGCGTGCCCGCACAAACATCAAACATTGGGATCCACGATCCCTCAGGCCTGCTATACTACAATGAGTCCCATCAATCCATTAACTGAGTCACGGTCCATACATGGAGGTGACGCGTCCCGAACACCCACACTTTTCCACACGGCGGTCCCTGGGCAGGCACGCGGAACGCGCCCATCGTCACCTCCCGGCTCACGCACAAGGCGAGGACACGGGTTTCCGTGGACAAAGTTGGCATTTAAAAAGGGAACCAGGAATCTGTCCTGTGCAAAAACGGTCGACCGAAAAAGACCACTTGGTCGACCGTTTTCCTTAAGGGAATCGGTCGTCCGGAAGTGACATCCGGTCGACCGCTTCCAAAAGGGAAAACGGTCGACCTAATGTGACAGCTCGGTCGACCGCTTCCACAAGGGAATCGGTCGACCGAAGCGTCTGCAACGGTCGAACTATTTGCGCAAACCCAAAAATCCTAAACGGTCTACCGAAGATCTAAAACCGGTCGACCGAACGAGGTCAAAATCCGGAGTATGGTCAACATTAAATTCAAATCTATCGGTCGACCGACTCAGGGTCTCGGTCGACCGAAAACAGGCAGGGTCAACCTAATATTTCTAAGTCATGAAACGGTCGACCGAACAAAAACCAACGTCCGAACATCAAGGATAAATATCCAACAAACTTAAGTTCCGGTCGACCGAAACACAACAGACAGACAATAATACATGCATTCGGTCGACTGCCCGAAGGGTCCGGTCGACCGTTGGTCGCCTTCAACCTCGCGCCAGCCGAGGTCTTCCACGAAAACAACGCCGGAGAGGTCTCCGACCTCCCCGTCCGACCAACACAACCCTCCCACGAGGGTTAGGAACCACAAAATCACACTATCAAGTCGGCATACCTCAAGCAAAGGCGACGAACCGTCGGAGCTCGCTCACGCACGTCGCCTCCGGTAGACCTCGAGCACGCGCCGCGCCTCCTCTGGACGTCCGACCTCTGCCTGCGCGTCATCCTCGCCTCCTCCGATCGTCGCCTCAGCTGGATGAAGGAGAAGAAGAAGGAAATGGAGAGAATGAGAGAGAGAGAGAAAGAAAACACGTTATAAACCCAACCCATCTCCTCGCTACAGTACCCTACACATCAACCCACACATCCCCCTCACGTCCACAGTGCACGCCTCCCTTCCCTTCCCCATGCACACCACACTTCCCCATGCTAATCACCCCTTAATCTCCATTAACCTCTCTAACCTAGGTTTGGGTTCAAACATGTAGTATGACACTTGGTGTTTTTTTTTTGTTTTTTTTTGCTTCAGGTATAAATTTGTCGTTCGATGAGCGGTCCACTTTGAGCAAGGCAGTCCCTAAAATTAATGCCGCAGTCAAGAAGGTTAAAGATGAAAACATCTAGGCATATATGGTGTTGAAGTTGTTTTTGGTGCTCCATGACTTTTGTTTTTGAATCAGAAACTATGATCGGAGCTTTTTAGCTTTTGTTGTTATGTCTTGTTCGGTTTAGCACATGTAAATGTTAGTTAGTAAGCCAGGCATTTAGAATGGTTTTTTGTTTATGATGGAATTCAGTTGCACTTTACTACTACTACTTAATCAGGAACGAACGTTTAGCATGCTTAACTTTATCGCTTTATGGATACTTTTGTGTTAATGTCATTGGAGATTTATTTCTCTTTATGGTTGCTTTTGTGTTAATCTCATTGAAATTTATTTTTCTTTAGAGCCATCCTGAAGTTTCTACTGCTTTAAATTATATTTGCTGCAGATGTCGTGGTAATTGTTATGGTCCTTTGTTTATTTTTAAGTTTAAGAATAATTTTTATTTGTGTTAGTACTTGGTAGTTTTTGTTTTAGTTTCAAAAAATGGTTCTCAGGAACTCTGTGTTCCCACTCCAATCACAGGTTCAACATTGCTATGAGCCTACGATGCGAATCTATTAGTTTAGCATGTTTTGAAAGGTTGGTCCTATTTATATTAGCATCTTTAATTAATCTTAATTAGGCATTTGAACAAACTAGCCTAGGGCACCAAACTATTAACAATGCTACGGATTGTTGCGAGCTTGGAGGGAGGGTGGAAGTGATTGATGCTCTTATCGGGTGCTCTTCTTTGGGCACTCAATTTGGGCGCTTGAAATGCCCTCTCTTAATTGGATGGCGGATTTGTCCGGACGTCCAATTCGAGAGGTCATGTGGCCCTCTTGGATTGGATGATTTTTTTGAGTTTTTGTTTTAAAAAATGTTTTAACAATTATTTAAAATCGTTTTTTCAGAAAAGAAAATGAAAATATGTTTTTTATTTGTTTATATTTTCTAGAATTTTTTGTCATTTTTTTGTATTTTATCTAAAATTGTATTCCGAAATGACGTGTATGGGTGAGAAGGTAAGCAATTGAGTTAATTTTGGGTGTGGTTAAAAAAGATTTAGGGGGTGGTTTGTGCTGACGTGTTTGGAAACTGTTCGGTCGTTGTTAACGATGGTCTTAAGCTAGTTAATTTAAACTTAAGAGTTAATTAGTTCCAAACATGATTCGAAGTTCATGTTTAAAGTTTTAAAGTTCACTCAGGATTCAAATAATGAAAAAAATAATGGTATTAATGTTAAAAGAACACATATATGAAGTGCATAGTCAATGAAAAAGCTAGGCAATAGGTGTAGGTATCTTAACGTGATGAATCTATGTAGATTTATCTATTTACTTTAGTGCGAATAAAAGTCGAACAAAAACCACATTTCAAATCAAGTTTCAACGGCTCCAAAAAATATAATCCTTCCATATATTGATTAATATCATAATGAAATCCATTTAATACCAATATATTTACATGCCAAAAACAGAATTAATGTCGACACATATTTGCCTTAAAAGGAGGCCATATTTTACAAATATTCCTTTTCATATGATAACTAAAAGAAGGGATAAAACACAAAAAAAAATCATTTTCATATGATAACTAAAAATATCTAGAAAAAATCCACATATTAACATACTATTTCCCTTTAGATATTTCCAAATTCACAAAAATTACTAAAGAAAACTCTTTTTATTTTAAAAACACTCATAATTTCATTCTTTCTCTAAAGAAACTCATTATTCGGGGCAGTGATAGTCTAAATTTTGTGGGTCCTAATTAAGAGGTCATTCATGCAAAAACGTCAAACCATTTCTACTGTATAAATCACTAGATATGCATCAAGTACCAATTAAGTTTTGCTTTGGAAGAAAAGAGTTCATATATGTTGGGTAAATTGTATATAAAGAACATACTTTTTCATATTACAAAGTAATTGATAAGATTAACTTATTAAGTTACAAATAATTAGCAACTATGAACAAATTATAAAATTTAATAAATATATACATATATATATATATATGTAATGTATGATATTAAACAGATACAGATACAAATCTTATAATACGAATATTTAATCTCGGATCTGAAATATCAATACCTATATTTGCTCCACGAGTTCCTGGATATTAAGATTTAGATACGAATACGATTTTACAGATAACAGATTCTCGTATAAAATAAATACGGATGCGAAAGGATTCTTGAATTTCGAACATCATATAACACAAACCAATTAAACACGTTGATCTATTTTCAATGTTTTAAAAAGTTAGCCAATGGAACCCAACCCATCCAAAACCGCAACGAAACTTCTAAAAAACCCCTCGTTTTCCGTGTCGTATCTTTCTCCAAAACCACTGCTTGCCATCCTCTTGCTGTCTTATTTCACTCTTTCTTTCTATCTTCCCTTTTGTCTCGATTTGATTCCTGTGCTGTGCCCAAACAACATGGACCAACAAACCCAAGAGCTGGTAAAAAAAACGGTGTTGGAGATCCTAGAATCCTCGGACTTGTCCACCACAACCGTAACAAAAGTCCGTATTGCCGCCTCCAAACGTATCCACATCGATCTCTCCACATCCGACCGCAAGAAGTTCGTCCGTGACGTCGTCCACGCTTCCATCTTCTCCCAGACCGAACCCAAGAAGAAACAGAACAACGCCGATATTTTCATATGTGAGGTGAGGTTTAAATAAAAAATGTTTCGGGTTATTAATTTGGAAGTGCTTAAGTTTGAGTTTTGGGGTTTGTTTTGTAGTTGTCGAAGAAAAGGAGAGTAACGATCCACGAGTATAAAGGAAACAAGAAGTTGTGCATTAGAGAGTTTTACGAAGATAATAAAGGAAATTTCCTGCCTTGTAAGATTGGTATGAAATTTATTTCTATTTTGTTTGTGTTGTAAATGCCATTGGGAAATCTAATTTTTATTGTCCCATTAGCTATGTTGGTCGCTAACCCATGGGTTATGATTTTAGATATTTTAGATAAGCAATGTAGTATGACACTTGGGTTTTTTTTTTGTTTTTTGCTTCAGGTATAAATTTGTCGTTCGATGAGTGGTCCACTTTGAGCAAGGCAGTCCCTAAAATTAATGCTGCAGTCAAGAAGGTTCAAGATGAAAACATGTAGGCATATATGGTGTTGAAGTTGTTTTTGGTGCTCCATGACTTTTGTTTTTTGAATCAGAAACCATGATCGGAGCTTTTTAGCTTTTGTTGTTGTCTTGTTCCGTTTAGCACATGTAAATGTTAGTAAGCCAGAAATTTAGAATGGTTTTTTGTTTATGATGGAATGAACGTTGAACTTTACTACTACTACTACTACTTAATCAGGAACGAACTTTTAGCAGGCTTAACTTTATCTCTTTATGGATCCTTTTGTGTTAGTGTCATTGGAGATTTATTTATCTCTTTATGGTTGCTTTTGTGTTAAATCTCATTGGAAATTTATTTTTCTTTGCAGCCATCCTGCAGTTTCTACTGCTTTAAATTATTTTTGCTGCAGATGTCGTGGTAATTGTTATGGTCCTTTGTTTATATTTAAGTTTAAGAATAGTTTTTATTTGTGTTAGTACTTGGTAGTTTTTGTTTTATTTTCAAAAATTGGTTCTCAGGAACTGTGTTCCCACTCCAATCACAGGTGCAACATTGCTATGAGCCTATGATGGTATGTTTATTGATGTGTTGACGCTGCGAATCTATTAGTTTAGCATGTTTTGAAAGGTTGGTCATATTTATATTAGCATCTTTAATGAATCTTAATTAGGCATTTGAAAAAAGTAGCTCAGGGCACCAAACTATTAACAATGCTACGGATTGTTGCGAGCTTGGAGGGAGGGTGGAAGAGATAGATGATGGGTGCTAAAGATTTATACTAGAATTAATTAGTGAACAGTTGTGGGATGTGAAACGCAACCTTAGTAGCGCGTTGGTCGATTAGTTAAGCTCGTTCATTTGAACTTAGGAGATAATTAGTTCCAAGCATGATTTGAAGTGCATGTTAAAAGTTTTAAAGTTAACTCACAAAGTGGGATTCAAATAATGAAAAAATAATGGTATTAATGTTAAAAGAACACATATGAAGTGCATAGTCAATGAAAAAGCTAGGCAATAGGTGTAGATATCTTAATGAGATGAATATATATGTTTGGGTAGATTTGTCTATTTACTTTAATGCAAATAAAAATCGAACAAAACCCCTTGCAGGAGGGACATGGGCAATATGGCCATGGATTGCAAACTAAAATAACGTAGTATAGGACATGATGGAACAAGACTAACGTCGGAAGGAAGGACTCGGACAGATACGGTGGTCTAATTTGGAAAGATAATCAAGGCAGAGTTTCCGGATTGTTTTATGCTAGGCTGTGATATCAACTAGGTAGGCATTAAGTGGTGCGTTGTATCTGCAAAGCACACTTCATGATGGTTATTGGTGAATGACCTTCACACGTCTTGGTCTCTAAATATTCATTTGCTGTTTGTGTTTAGTTTTAATTTTTACCTTTCAATGTTTTTGCTAGTTTGGCATACGAGTTTAGTTTTTACTTTGAAATACGTTTTTGTTGTTATGTCTTGACCAAGATAGTCTGCCACACACCCTCTTCCCACTTCTTTACAACAAGTTCTTTAGCAGAAAAATTACTGAACTGCTATTCGTCGTCGTAAAACTACTTAAATCGCCCGTAAGATTACCATTTTGCACATCTACCATTTCTACTAATATAACTCTTCATTTCACTCTTTTAACACAAATTTCTCTTCATATCACTCTTCTATTCACCACATAGAATGTCTCGGAGGCAAGGAAAGAACCAGCGGAGACCACTGACTACTTACATCTGGTAAATTATCTTGTTTATTTCAATTAATATTTTTTAAAAAAACATTTTTGGGTCGGGCGTCCGCGGGAGACGTCCGACCCAACGAGAGGGCGGCCGCCGGAACCGCCTCTCCCTTGGGGGAGGCGGTTCCCGCGGCCGCCCGCGGTCATCCTCGTTCGCGTATGTGGGCTGTCCGGGCCGAGGATAAGAGCGAGAGTCGACTTCTTTCTATTCGTAGACGGCTAGATCAGATGACTGCATCGTAGGTATATAATGTATATATCATTCAAGTTTATTTAAATTTAACTGTATTATTATTAACGTATAAACGTTAAGGTGGAGTGGTTACCGTATGGTCCCGAGCCTGCTGTAGCTATGCCGAGGACTACATTTATGGGCGTTATTCGTTATAGGGATATCACAGAGACTTATTTACCTGATCGCGTGTTACGTCAGTTAGGTTACGTTCAGGTGATCCCGGTTGACATCCCGACGCCAGAGCATGCAGTACGGTCTGCGACTGCGACGACGTACGACGTCAGGCACAGCGTTTCGTTCGCGGAATCGGTTTGGAGGACATTTCCGAGAGTAGGACACCTACACCTGGACGATCTGAGTCAGTAGTCGCGACCCCTCCACTTGTGCTGCAGATTATTTGCAATGGTTCGGTAGGTGCTCACATCCACTTCTCGTATGCGGTATCATTCCGAGACCGGAGAGACCACTGGATAGGACATGTGCCGATGCGGTAAGTTTATCTAATTTTATTTTTAATTGTAAAGTATATTTTGTTATTGTACGCTAATTTTTATTTTACATACAGTGGATGAGTAGGGCGATACGGTGTACGCAGTCGTTCTTGCGACAGAGAGACATCATGCCGACTGAGGAGACAAGACTTGTATGTACAGATTGAGATCGCCTGATCGAGGATTGGAACAACCAGTTGGGCATTTCGGACCATGATTCAGTTGCTGAGCTGTAGTTGTTTTGATTATACTTTCGTTTTGTTGCACTGTTACTACATTTGTTGGTATTTGCTTATGCTTATTTGTGTACTCTTATTATTTATTTCTGACGAACTTATCTTCTACATATTTCTTTGACTATCGTATTTTTTAATATTTATTTTTCACGAAAATATCTTCAACTTATTTCTTTAGATATCAAATAAAATTTAAATTTAAAATACGGTAAAAGAACAACACGATATAAGTAGAAATACACGATATATTATACATTACAAAAACATTACAAATTACAATCAAAATGTACCACGTAACCGGTTCCAATACTCCATCCTACTTTGATACTGATCCTCCCATCCAACAACACTCTCATCTCGCATTTGATACCATAAGGTCGCTATAGGAGGTACTGGGAAATTATCAACTAATTCCAAACGAATAAAATGTATGTAACTCCCTAAATGAGCAATGACCAACTCTTTGACAGGCCTCGTCATGACAGACAGACTCTCCCAAGGTAGCACAGTAAGACACGGGAACAACGAACCATCCGTTCCCATTGAGAAATACATGACCGCGCACTTGTAAAAATTAGCAATCGTGAACAAGTCGACCCAAACCTCCATATAATGATCCTCGCCACAAGCTCCCCCGCCCCAATCAATTCGTCGACGAGCCTCTCCTACATTGCCGAAATAGACACTCTCATAAATAGGATGTGCACCTATCTCATTAGAAATCGCACGACGGGCGTACGACCAGTTCTCTTAACCACCATGGAAGACATCGGCAACACATCGAAATTCACAGTTGCCATCAGCACGTACGTCATTCCACCTTTCCAGAAATGGTAAAATGATTCTTGGCAGTCTATCATTATATGGGAAGTTGTCCACGTCAATCCGTCCGGACACTGTAAGATAGGTAAATAACAATTCATTAAAACAACAAAATTAGGAGATAATATATTCAACCCCATCTAGATTACTGATATATATTAAATAACATAACAACAAAGATATCGACATACCAGAAGATCATGTGCCCGTATTCACGGACGATCGAGACGAATTAGACCGACGACCCCTGCTCCCACTACTGCCAGACCGACCACGAACTCTCTCAGCATACTCGAAGGCACTCGGGTCCCGACGTGTCGACTTTCCCCTAGGTCGACCTCGTACCTTAGTATTTTCTTCGGGTTCTCCATAGTTCGACTGATCGGGGTGTAACTGTTCGTATAAAATATGAGAGACACTACGAATTACTGCAGGGTCGCTCTCCGAGATCTCATCCACTAGCTTCCGAAAATGCTCGACGTCTTGTGCTGACTGATCAACAAACTCTGATATCTGGACTCCTTCTCCGATAACAAGTGTTTTCCAAAATGGATGAATCTGCTCTAAATAAATTCCATCACCTGAAGCCAAACGCTCGTACATGGTACAGGCACAAGGAATCCCATGTGTTGTCAGGAAAGCACACCCACAACGATATTCAATTTCATCACTTAAGTCCTGCATTCTCTTCAACTCCTGAGTCATTAACGACAAGCAGTGATGCGAAACTCGACCATTTATATGCTGAAACAAAGGACCTATGTAATGTGCCAAATTTCGACGTCTCGGATCTTCAAGAAAGTTCCGAATATTCGTCAGTTGCATTTCAATAGACGAGTTCACGCGGTCGAAAAGAGTGTCGAGAGCGGCAGTCAATGTAGTGATCCACTCTGCAGAACCGAATGTGCACTTTCCACCCTGCAGTTCGTAGTGTTGCCGAAATGGAAAACTTGATTCGTCCAATTCTGTAGGATTTCATGTTTAATTATACATATATATTTTTCGAATTTTCATGTATAATAAGGATCTATTACAATTTTCTTCGATTTATTTATGCATGCATCGGTTTGTTTTAACAACTAGTTTCAAAAACTTATTAAAACAAACACAAAGGGACTCCGAAATTCATACCTAGAAGTTCTAAAAAACTTCTTGACGTTTCAGAGACGTTGAGGAAGCCAATCTTCGCTTCTCGTTGCGCCGGATGCCTCCGAGTGTTCACCGAAACCCTAAACAAGGTTGGAGAGAAAGGAGCTAGCCAATCAATCTCCAAACAAGCTTAGAATCTAGCTACAAACCCCTTCCTTAGCCTCTGAGATTTCTCCTTCCAAAGACTTAGAAAACTAAGAGAATTTTCGTGGGTTTTAGTAATGAATTAGGAGAGAAAATAATTTCTGAATTGTGTAACCCAATTAGGGAGAATAAGGACCTATTTATAGGTTCCAATCTTACTCTTAATCATGGCTATTCTTAAGCCACGGTTTTATGACAATTTCTCTCACAAACTAATTCCATAATGCATTATATGCACCCACAAAACGTTTGACCAAATTTGGAGCTAATCCAACCATCGATCAAATTAATCTCTTAATAATCAAAGGCAGAAAATCGACCGCTGTTCGGTTTACCGAGTCCCACCCGGTTAACCGAATTTGTCACGATCGTTTAACCGAGTACATGACGGATGACCGAATCTTAAGGAGAAAAATTCTCCTTAACCGATCGGACCCATTCACGTCTAAAACCGAGTGCTATTCGGTTAACCGAAAATATCGGAACTTGACATTGTTCGGTCGACCGTTTCTGGTTCGGTACACCGTACCGAAGCTCCAGGCACTTTGGTCAAGTTCGGTCAATCAATTACGATTATCCGTTCCACGTTCGGTTGACCGATCCATAGATCCTTCGGTCGACCGAACCATAACGGATTACCGAACTTCTACCGGATTTTGCCTATTTCAGATTTTGGATTTATTTCCAACAAAATTTGAACTTAAGGGGGTTTTAGCAAATTCACAACTTATGCAATGTATTATCTTATGCAACAATAAATTATTGCACCCCATAATATATGCATCTCATATGAATTTATCATGACTCTAATTATGTTTATATACAACATAATTGATTTTACTTGATCACCACATGTGTCATATTTTCTATGAGAAACCCGACACATCATATGAACCAAAAATCAAGCTTCTTGTTTCACGGTTTTTGCGGTGTGACCTATGGGAGGATCTAAACTAAGTTGGCAGTGATATTAAGAGCTTAATATCACAAGCTATAAGCGGTATCTAGCTACACATTATAGCTCCCAATTAGTTAGATGTCTTAATTCCACTCGAACCAAAACCCGATCCATTTAGTGATGGAGTGCACCACTTGTGTCCGTCCCTTGCCTCATGATATTAAGAATACACACAAAGTAGTATTGTGTCATCTTTGTATTAGTATTCATTTCTTGATCTCTTTAAGCTAGTTATAAATATGTGACTTAACTCAAATCACATTGTGCACATTATAACTTTGCTTTATCAAGGGGCCCACAAATATCATCACTCAATTAAGAGGGGCAATGATAATCTTTTGACTAACTATCTTCTCCAACGAAAGTTATACTTAACCAACCAATGCCTTTACACTACACTGATCGATAGTTCAAGACACTGATCTAATTAAGTATTCCTTAAGTGATCAGATATAAGTCTCATATCAAAGGACCAAAGACACAGTAAAATATTAATGACACAGAAACACATTTCTATAATATTTTACTTATTAGGTCTATTCAGTATACAAAAGTAATATTTTCCTCTTTTGCATACCCGTGTTGTCACTCACTTGTAGAGCTACAATGATCTATGACCAACACGACAATCTTAACTCGGTAATTAATGTTCCATGTTAATTACCATGATTGCGAATATCTTTTGTTTTATGTAAACCAATATCTTTTTAGAGCTCTACGGTTAAGGACCAAGAGCCTCTTCCTTAACACTTCGAAAAAACGAATAACATAAACAAGGAACAAAATGATTTCTCATTCAATTCATAATAATTGACATTTAAAAGTAAAACTTTTAGAACACATTCCCTTCAATCTCCCACTTGTTATTAAAGTTTTCTTTCTCATACATACACAATGCATAAAACAATAATAACTAGGGTAAACCCCATTACATATCAATCATCAAGCCAATCTACATGGTTCCTCAATCCCATGGACTCGAAATGCATTTCGCCCTTGGCTTGGGAAAAGGGTTTTGTGAATGGATCAGCTGTGTTGCTGTTGGTGTCCACCCATAACAGATTTATTTTGCCTTCGTCGATGAGGTCACGCGTCACGAAGTACTTACGATCCATGTACTTCACTTTGTGGTGTGATTTGGGATCCTTGATTTGCGAGATAGATGCACTATTGTCGCAAAATAGCTCTATTGGTCCCTCGCTCGAGGGAACTACTCCAAGCTCTTCAAGGAACTTCTTAATCCACACGCCTTCCTTGCTCGCTTCAGCGATAGCCATCACTTCGGAAGCAGTGGTTGAGTCGGCAGTAGTGCTTTGCTTCCAACTACGCCAACTCACAGCTCCACCATTCAGAAGGAAGACGTATCCTGATTGCGACCTTCTATCGTCTGGATCACTCATGAAACTCGCATCCGAGTAACCTTCAGCTATCAATTCCCTTTGTCCTCCATAAACAAGAATCTTATCCTTAGTCCGGTTAAGGTACTTCAGGATATTCTTGACCGCAGTCCAATGCTCAGGACCTGCGTTGGATTGGTGACGACTTGTCACACTTAGAGCATACGAGACATCGGGTCTTGTGCAAGTCATCGCGTACATGATCGACCCAATTGCCGAAGCATAAGGGACATCTTTCATGTACTCTAAGTCCTTACGTGATTGCGCACGTTGAGACTTCTTGAGTTGCACACCCATACTCATTGGCACACTGCCCTATTTGGAGTTGTTCATCTTGAACCTTTCCTAGACCTTGTCAATGTATGCACGTTGACTGAGGCCAATGAGTCTGCGAGATCTATCTCGATATATCTTGATTCCCAAGATGTATTGAGCCTCACCCATGTCTTTCATCGAAAATGCAGATTTCAATGAACTTCTCGTTTGCTCAAGCAAAGGAATATGATTGCCCATAAGCAATATGTCATCGACATATAGGATTAGGAATACTACATGGCTCCCACTAACCTTCTTGTATACACAAGGTTCTTCCTTACTTTGAATGAAGTGAAGCTTTTTCACTTCCTCGTCAAAGCGTTTGTTCCAACTCCTTGATGCTTGCTTCAATCCATAAATGGATCTTTGAAGCTTGCATACCTTCTCACTATTCTTTGGATCTTCAAAACCTTGAGGTTGTACCATGTACACATCCTCCTCCAAGTTCCCATTCAGGAACGCCGTTTTGACATCCATTTGCCATATTTCATAATCGTGAAATGCGGCAATAGCGAGCATGATCCGAATAGACTTGAACATGGCAACCGGTGAAAAAGTTTCATCATAGTCAATTCCTTGAACTTGAGTGAAACCCTTCGCTACAAGCCTCGCTTTGTAGGTTGTCAAGTTCCCATCCATGTCCATCCTCCTCTTAAAAACCCATTTATTATGAATGGCCTTTTTCCCTTGATGAAGGTCAACCAAGTCCCATACTTGATTATCATACATGGATTCTATTTCGGATTCCATGGCCTTAAGCCATAGTTTGGAGTCTTCCCTTTCCATTGCCTCTTGGAAGGTTAAGGGACCATTGGTATCTAGTACCATGATTTCATGAAGTCCCAGATATAAATCGGGTTTCTTCCTTTCCCTTGTTGACCTTCTAAGTTCTTTTGGTTCTTCTCGTGTCTCTCGAACTTCTTCCACAATTTCTTGAGGAGTGGCTTCACGTTCAACTCTTGAACGTACACTTGGTGGGGATGATTGAGATTCTCTCACAATTTCTTGTGATGGTCTCTCGCTCACGCTCCCACTAACCAAAGGAATCTCGGTTGGGCCTTCATGATCTTGAATGTCATCATTCATTTCATGATCTTGTAGAGTATCTTGAGTTTCCTCAAGCACAACCCTACTCCCACTACTTTTTACTCTTTCTAGAAATTCTTTTTTCCAGAAATGTGGCATCCCTCTCTACAATCACTCGATTGGAGGTGATATGCCAAAAGTAGTATCCTCTTGTCTCACGAGGATAACCAATAAAGAAGCACTTATCCGCTTTTGGTTGAAGTTTGGTCGACATCAATCTCTTGACGTAAGCCTCACAACCCCAAATCTTGAGAAAACTGAGCTTAGGTGTTTTACCACTCCATAGCTCATAAGGAGTTTTCTCCACGGATTTGGATGGAACATTATTTAGTGTGTAAGCCGCAGTTTGTAGTGCATAACTCCAAAAGTAAAGAGGTAATTCCGCATGACTCATCATTGACCGAACCATATCGAGCAATGTCCTATTCCTCCTTTCGGATACCCCATTCCACTGAGGTGTACCGGGAGGGGTGAGTTGAGGTACAATACCAAACTCCTTTAGGTATGAGTCAAATTCGGCACTTAAGTACTCACCTCCACGATCCGTTCGTAGAGACTTGATTTTCTTGTCGAGTTGGTTCTCTACTTCATTCTTGAATTCTTTGAACTTGTCAAAAGATTCACTTTTGTTTCTCATTAGATAAACATAGCCATAACGACTATAATCATCCGTGAACGTAATGAAGTACCTGAAACAATCTCGTGCACTAGTACTCATTGGACCACATACATCGGAATGTATCAAATCCAACAAGCCACTCGCCCTTGGGCCTTTCTTCTTGAAAGGCTTTTTGGTCATTTTTCCCATTAGACATGGTTGGCACGTCTCCAATGATTTAAAATCAAGTAGACCAAGAAGGTTAGCTTCTTGTAATTTCTTGATGCGCTTTTCATTTATATGACCAAGACGATAGTGCCACAAGAGAGTATCATTCTCGTGAGTGGTCTTAAGTCTTTTGTTATTGATATTAAAGATTTGTTTATTATCCAATTCAAGCAAATAGAGATCATTCCTTATGAACGCATTTGCATAGAACACACCATTCTTCGATATAGACAAACAAGAATTTGAAATATTTATATTAAAATTATCCATATCCAGACATGATACAGAAATAATATTCTTGCTAATCGAAGGTACATAATAAACATTCTTTAGACATAAATTTAAACCACTACACAATTGAAGCACCACAGAACCTTGTGCAACCGCAGACACGTTCGCACCATTTCCGACCTTCAATTCTACCTCGTTCCTTACGAGTTCCTTCCTATCCATGAGTAGCTGCACATTAGAAACTATGTAAGCACAAGATCCGGTATCAATTACCCAATCCTGGACAGAGGTGGCTAAATTTATTTCAATAACAAATATACCTTTGGCCTTTTTGGGGCGCCGACGTTCAATCACTCCGTTGTCAAGGTCTTCCTTGTACTTGGGGCAATTTGGCCGGATGTGTCCTTTTTCACCGCAGTGAAAGCACTCCGTATTGGGAGTTGGAGATTTCTGAGATTTCCCCCTCGAGGCACTTTTATGAGCACCTCCTACTCCCTTGCTCTTGATTGAACCACTTTTGGTAGATTTGCCATTTCCTTTACCAATCTTATGGCCCCTCCCATGGACGGCAAGGACTTGCTTGTCCCTACCCTTGCCCATGTCAACTTCAGCAGTTTTGAGAGCGTCGTGAAGCTCCTCAAGACTCACCCCTTTTTCACGCATGTGATAGTGCATCACAAAGTCCTTGAAGGACGGGGCTAGAGAGCGAAGAATCATATCTTCAGCAATGTCCTCGGGCATTGGTGAAGAGAGATTTGCCAACTTCTCAAGGTATCCTTGCATTGTGAGAAAATGCATAGATACTGATGTTCCCTCCGCCATATGGCACCTTGTGAGCGCGATGGTGGTCTTATAGCGCTCCTTTCGGGCACTATCCATGAACATCTTTGATAAAGCCTCCATGGTCTTCTTGGGTTTTGAATCCAAGTATTTCGCTTGAAGCGAGTCACCCATGGATGCTAGCATAAGACCATGAACTTGGTTCTCTTGGTCTTCCCACTTGGCTTTAGCCTCTTTCTCTTCATCGGTTAACCTCTCATTCCACTTTGGGATTGGACCTTCCAAAATGTGAGATAGTTTCTCAAACTTTAACACGATGTTGAGTTTGAGTTGCCAACTAATGAAGTTTGAGCCATCATTCGCTAAAGGGTGTTTTTCTATCATGGATCGTACGATAGGTTGGATGTTCGACATTTTTCTACAAAATAAATCATATAGGTTTTAATGACAATTTTATGTTTTAATACACATGCATACATATATCGAATATATAAATGTAAATATTGCAAATTAAAATCTTGCCCATAAATGCAACAATCCAAGATCCTATTAATTGTAATATAGACTAGCTAAGGGCTATCGAATACATTACAATATCAAGGTAAGAAATCATTTTCTAATCACAACCTTTTTGAATTTTAGCAACATTTAGCATCTTCAAACTCTTGTGACTCTTGTCGTTTTAATTATGAGGGAATACGACCTGTCCTCGTAAGAAAAACTTTTTCCCAAAACCGAGCGAGGGCTCTAGGTAATGTTAAGAAAACTTATTTTCATTTGATACGAGATACGTTTATCTATTGTATTCACAACTAAACATACTTGGGGTTCACTAGGGTGAAACACACCTCATATATTTAATTGTGGCACAACAACAGACAACCTTTATATCTCCCACTATTCCCAAAGATAGAGGGAGCTATCTCCCGCTAAGGGCGAGCAGAGTATCCCTCGATCAATGGCTGCTAGTGGATGAAATAAGAAGGCAATTTATTCTTAATTTTTGTTGGACAATTTAACATGTGATTTAGAATTTTAGGTTATCATGCACGTTATTAATCATACACATCCTAACATTCAACACATTCATCACATGCATATCAAGATAAAAACATAAATTAAACATTCACACAATCCACATCGTGTGAGTTTATATGTTCCCTTCGATCCTCGATCCTCGATCCCTGATCTTCGATCCTCGATCGATGCGCTACAGCGGCGACTTCCTCTTGCACCGGAGATGTAGATTTTACAGAAAATAAACATGCTCCTCATATTCGATAAAACCGACTAGTGCAAGTCCTATGTAAAAACCTCTCATATGCAAATGCAACTATCTAAAAGACGGAAATAGAGAGAATTTTGGCTTTTACATACGTAAGCCCCTGTATAATAATAATTACATACATTTGTAGTGTCTGATTTGGAACATATAAACTCACAATCCTGCAAAGCAACTCAAGCATCCATGCACGCAATTGCTATAAACTACAGAATCTAATTTATCAATCATCCAGAATTCTCAACAATTCTTTGAAAAATATTTTGAAATCCATTAAAAACATCTTTCATTCATCCATAGTTCAAAACTATTTTTGAACCGCTGTCCATCCAATTTCCAATGGAAATATGAACTGCAGTTTTTCGGTTTTGTTGATTCTCTTACAAAATAATTGTTTTTAAATAAAACGAAATTATTGTAAGTTGGACTAATGTCTTAATCCTAATTCCAATAATCACATGGCATGTTTTAAAACTCTTAAAACATTCAGACGAATTATTATGGAGAATTATATCAACAAAACATCCATACACCGAAAAACCGGTAAAACCGAATTGTTTAAATCCTAGATGGCAAACTAAATTCGTTTACAGCCATAAATCATAAGAAAATTGAACCCTAAGCTCTGATACCACTGTAGGATTTCATGTTTAATTATACATATATATTTTTCGAATTTTCATGTATAATAAGGATCTATTACAATTTTCTTCGATTTATTTATGCATGCATCGGTTTGTTTTAACAACTAGTTTCAAAAACTTATTAAAACAAACACAAAGGGACTCCGAAATTCATACCTAGAAGTTCTCAAAAACTTCTTGACGTTTCAGAGACGTTGAGGAAGCCAATCTTCGCTTCTCGTTGCGCCGGATGCTTCCGAGTGATCACCGAAACCCTAAACAAGGTTGGAGAGAAAGGAGCTAGCCAATCGATCTCCAAACAAGCTTAGAATCTAGCTACAAACCCCTTCCTTAGCCTCTGAGATTTCTCCTTCCAAAGACTTAGAAAACTAAGAGAATTTTCGTGGGTTTTAGTAATGAATTAGGAGAGAAAATAATTTCTGAATTGTGTAACCCAATTAGGGAGAATAAGGACCTATTTATAGGTTCCAATCTTACTCTTAATCATGGCTATTCTTAAGCCACGGTTTTATGACAATTTCTCTCACAAACTAATTCCATAATGCATTATATGCACCCACAAAACGTTTGACCAAATTTGGAGCTAATCCAACCATCGATCAAATTAATCTCTTAATAATCAAAGGCAGAAAATCGACCGCTGTTCGGTTTACCGAGTCCCACTCGGTTAACCGAATTTGTCACGATCGTTTAACCGAGTACGTGACGGATGACCGAATCTTAAGGAGAAAAATTCTCCTTTACCGATCGGACCCATTCACGTCTAAAACCGAGTGCTATTCGGTTAACCGAAAATATCGGAACTTGACATTGTTCGGTCGACCATTTCTGGTTCGGTACACCGTACCAAAGCTCCAGGCACTTTGGTCAAGTTCGGTCAATCAATTACGATTATCCGTTCCACGTTCAGTTGACCGATCCATAGATCCTTCGGTCGACCGAACCATAACGGATTACCGAACTTCTACCCGATTTTGCCTATTTCAAATTTTGGATTTATTTCCAACAAAATTTGAACTTAAGGGGGTTTTAGCAAATTCACAACTTATGCAATGTATTATCCTATGCAACAATAAATTATTGCACCCCATAATATATGCATCTCATATGAATTTATCATGACTCTAATTATGTTTATATACAACATAATTGATTTTACTTGATCACCACATGTGTCATATTTTCTATGAGAAACCCGACACATCATATGAACCAAAAATCAAGCTTCTTGTTTCACGGTTTTTGCGGTGTGACCTATGGGAGGATCTAAACTAAGTTGGCAGTGATATTAAGAGCTTAATATCACAAGCTATAAGCGGTATCTAGCTACACATTATAGCTCCCAATTAGTTAGATGTCTTAATTCCACTCGAACCAAAACCCGATCCATTTAGTGATGGAGTGCACCACTTGTGTCCGTCCCTTGCCTCATGATATTAAGAATACACACAAAGTAGTATTGTGTCATCTTTGTATTAGTATTCATTTCTTGATCTCTTTAAGCTAGTTATAAATATGTGACTTAACTCAAATCACATTGTGCACATTATAACTTTGCTTTATCAAGGGGCCCACAAATATCATCACTCAATTAAGAGGGGCAATGATAATCTTTTGACTAACTATCTTCTCCAACGAAAGTTATACTTAACCAACCAATGCCTTTACACTACACTGATCGATAGTTCAAGACACTGATCTAATTAAGTATTCCTTAAGTGATCAGATATAAGTCTCATATCAAAGGACCAAAGACACAGTAAAATATTAATGACACAGAAACACATTTCTATAATATTTTACTTATTAGGTCTATTCAGTATACAAAAGTAATATTTTCCTCTTTTGCATACCCGTGTTGTCACTCACTTGTAGAGCTACAATGATCTATGACCAACACGACAATCTTAACTCGGTAATTAATGTTCCATGTTAATTACCATGATTGCGAATATCTTTTGTTTTATGTAAACCAATATCTTTTTAGAGCTCTACGGTTAAGGACCAAGAGCCTCTTCCTTAACACTTCTAAAAGACGAATAACATAAACAAGGAACAAAATGATTTCTCATTCAATTCATAATAATTGACATTTAAAAGTAAAACTTTTAGAACACATTCCCTTCAAATTCAACACGAATTTTTCCTTATGCACCAACCACGTGTATTCCACATACTTCGTCAGCACTGGCCAGGAGTTATAAGAATCTTTCAGATTAGGGACTGCTCTATCATAATCCGTCTGTGAATCAGAAAGCATGACTCTCCTCCACCTTCCACGCCTAAAACTCTCTGCAAGCTGCTTCTCCTTGCCGAATACGTGGTATGCGTAGTTGTACACGTCTTTGTTGATATGCCAGGTGCATAGTAAATGAGCAGACTCTGGAAAAACATCTGCCACTGGTCGCATCAGACCCATCTCCCGGTTCGTAATTTTTGTTGTCGGGCTAACAATATCCAATAACAGATCTCGCAACCTCTCCAACACCCACCGGTAACTAGACTCGGTCTCATCCTGCAAAATCGCATATCCGACGAGGAAATTCATGTTTGTTGGAGTAACCCCAACCATCTCAAACAAAGGCATCTTGTACTTGTTTGTCTTATACGTCGAAACCATACAGATTACGAATGGGTATGTACGCAACAACTGAACTGAATTCGGATGTGCCAAAAATGCGTGAGTCAAGACATTAGTTTCTTCATCTGCCACAATCCAATGCAAATACTTATGCTGCACTGCCTCCCTGAGAAATTGCTGTGTGGGATTCTTGTCTTCATATTTAGTCATCATCATGTACTCTCTGAAGTTATAAATGTGTCTTTGATTCGGATTATCGTCCGGGAATTTCTTCTTTACCGCCAACAAAATGTTACGGGGTCTTGCTTGTGCCTTGTCATATCACGAACAATTTGCTTTGCCCCAGCACTAAGTCCGCTGACATGTCGGTGACCCTCTGAATAAACTGCCAATGGGTGGTTGTGCTGCCCATAAATGCTACTAGAAACAATGACGCATCCATCACGATCTCGTTGCTCCACCACTTTTACCAAAAACCGACAACCGCAACCTTTTCTTTTCGTATTCTTTCAGAGTGCAATACTCGTATCACGAGAACTCATCTCACGTCTGTGATCACATCTGAGGTAACAATCCATCCGGTTATCTGCTTTTGGTTTGTATGATGATATAGCCAAAAAAAATCTGGCTCCTAGTGCAACTTGTTTCGCCCATTTACAAGCTTCCTCGATTGTTGTAAATATTTCTTTACTGTCAAAAAGCTCACTGTAATCTACTTCATCACCACCGAAATCTTGCAACGGAACCTGAAAATTTTGAATTTAACAGAAAATTAAAAAAATATGGGAGTCTGGCTAAGCCGCCTCCACGAAGGTGGAGGCGTCTGCCTAACACGCCTGCACATAGGTGGAGGCGTCTGGCTAAACCGCCTCCACCTATGTGGAGGTGGCTTAGCTAGACGCCCGAGTCGGGAAAAAAATCTGCCCCCGTTACCTCGCCGGATTCAGGTGCTTCGCCAGACCTTTTCCTCGTGTTGGTACTAGGAATGTGAGTAAAACTGAGTCAAACACATTGTTTAAAGACACGGGACGAAATGGGTATTAATTGATTTGTTAAGGGCAAAAGGTCATTTTTAGGGCGATTTAAGTAGTTTTCCAGCGACGAATAGTAGTTCCCGAAAATTATGTGTCTTTGGAATACTTTAGATGGACATTTAATATCAGAACTACAAGATCAATCAAGTCCTTTAGCCAAATGAAATTTAATGGCGAAAAGAGTAGTGGTTTTAAAATTGTATTAGTCTAGGGTCACTGTAGTCTAGAATTAGAATAATTGTTTTTTTATGACAGAGGAACTCACCGGACCATCAATCTTTTTCTTTTTTTCTCCCTCTATCTCTTAAGTTATCATGATCCACGTCATCATGACCGTCGTCATCAACTTCTTCTTTTTCTCTCTCCAAAACTCTTTTTTCATCGTCATTAATTTTGATCTCAATTTTTATTTAATTCTAAAATTATTTATATTTATCAAAAATATTAATAATTTACTTATTTTCAAATTACATATATTTTAATTATTTAACCATCAATGATTACCAAATACTATTAATATTAAAAAACGAAATTTTACATTATTTTTAGCAAACATACGCTTACATTTAAATAGACGACAAACTAAATACAAGACATAAACCAAATAATGCACGACATAATTCAAATATTACACGACATAAAACACAATTAAGCGTCCTTTATTTGAATTTCTCACAAAGCCACACCTTCAAATGGAAAAAATCATTTGTTAAAAAGGACTTGAAAGACAACTTCACAAATTATTCTGAACAGACACACAACGTATTCCGGAGAGACACAAAACTTAACTTGAACTGACACGCAACGTATTCCAGACACACAAAACTCAAACTGAACAAACACAAAACATAACCCGGACATACACGCAACGTATTCCGGACGGACTCCCAACTTAGTCCGGACAAACACCCAACTTAACCGAGACATACATGCAACGTATTCCAGACAGACACGCAACATATTCCATACGGACTCCCAACTTATTCCGGACAGATACTCAACTTAAACTGGACAGACATACAACTTATTTAGAACAACACAAAACTTAAACTGGACAGACAAAAACTTAACTCGGACAGACACACAACGTATTCCAGACGAACTCTTAACTTAGTCCGGACAGACACAAAACTTAAACAGGACAAACACAAAACTTAACCCGGACAGACACAAAACTTAAACTGGACAGACAGAAAACCTAACCTGAACAGACACGCAATGTATTCCGGACGGAATCCCAACTTATTCCAGACATATAATCAACTTAAACCGGACACACCAAAAAATTAAAAAGAGCTAATCAAATTCTTAGAAAGTGTCGAAAAGGCTTCCTCTCTTCTTCCTTCTCCTCCGATCTCTTCTTCTCTTCCCTCTTCCTTCTCTTCTTTTGGCTCGTCGACTCGTTTCCTCTCTTCTTCCTTATCCTCCCTCTTCCTCTGTTCTTCCTTCTCTTTTCTCTTCCTTTCTTCTTTCTTCTTCTCCTCCTCTCTGTTCTTTTCCTCCTTCTCCTCCTCTCTCCTTTTCTCCACTCTTTTCCTCTCTTCTTCCTTCTCTTCTTTCTACTTCTCCTCTCTTTGCCTCTCTGCCCTCTTCCTCTCTTCTTCCTTCTCCTCCCCCCTCTTCTCTTCTTCCCTCTTCTTCTCTTCTTCCATCTCCTCCTCTCTCTTCATCTCTTCCCTCTTCCTCTCTTCTTCCTTCTCCTCCACCCTCTTCTTCTCTTCCCTCTTCCTCTCTTCTTCCTTCTCCTCCTCCCTCTTCTTCTCTTCCCTCTTCCTCTCTTCTTCCATCTCCTCCTCCCTCTTCTGTCTTCCGTCTTCCTATCTTCTTCCATCTCCTCCTCTCTCTTCTTCTCTTCTTCCCATTGAGAATCCTCCTCCATATTTGGATCTTCGTCCTTCTCGCCAAAGTTAGCTTCACATGTCCCCATTCCACGAAGAGATACAATCTCTTCCCTCCCTCCCACACTCTTCCCGGGACATCCTGAATTCTTCCTTCAGGCTGTTAACCTCTTCAACCGCTTTCTCAAGGGAAGCTTCGGCTTGCAGCCATTTCGTCTTCACCTCACTCAGCTCCAACTCTTGTAGTAGCGGGTCACATGGAATGTTGCAGTCTCTTAGTTGCAGCCTTTGCAAAGTGCTTGTTGAAGCAGACCCCTTTGATGGGCGAGTTTTTTGAGCAGGAATTTGATCTGAACTAATAAGTTCCAGCTCCCTTTCACTTAGTAATGGAGGCCCCTTCAGGTTGAATTTGTCATTGTAAATTTGAGTTAAGGTGATTCCGCGTTCCCATTTCCTCAGGGTTAAACGTTTCCCAAACATTTCCGTCCAACTTTTCATCCGTGGATAGGCTTCCTCCTCTAAGCTCCCTTAAATTGAATTTTTCACAAAGCCACACCTTCAAATGGAAAAAAATCATTTGTTAAAAAGGACTTGAAAGACACAACTTCACAAGTTATTCTGAACAGACACAAAACGTAAACTAGACAGACACAAAACTTAACCCAGACAGACACACAACGTATTCCAGACGGACTCCCAACTTATTCCGGACAGACACAAAACTTAACCTAGACTGACACACAACGTATTCCGGACACACACAAAACTCAAACTGAACAAACACAAAACATAACCCAGACATACACGCAACGTATTCCGGACGGACTCCCAACTTAGTCCGGACAAACACCCAACTTAACCGAGACAGACATGCAACGTATTCTAGACAGACACGCAACATATTCCATATGGCCTCCCAACTTATTCCGGACAAATACTCAACTTAAGATGGACAGACATAGAACTTATTCAGAACAACACAAAACTTAAACTGGACAGACAGAAACTTAACTCGGACAGACACACAACGTATTCCAGACGAACTCCTAACTTAGTCCGGACAGACACAACTTAACCCGGACAGACACAAAACTTAAACTGGACAGACACAAAACCTAACCTGAACAGACACGCAACGTATTCCGGATGGAATCCCAACTTATTCCAGACAAATAATCAACTTAAATCGGACACACCAAAAAATTAAAAAGAGCTAATTAAATTCTTAGAAAGTGTAGAAAAGGCTTACTTGTAGTATTGCTACACAACCGTCGACGCAGCCCTGCTTCATAATGAAGTTCCCGACCGTTCTCGTTTCCTGCAGTTATAAGTTTGCTTCCTCCAGACCCCGAAC
Source organism: Triglochin maritima (assembly GCA_963682175.1). Lineage (NCBI taxonomy): Eukaryota > Viridiplantae > Streptophyta > Magnoliopsida > Alismatales > Juncaginaceae > Triglochin > Triglochin maritima. The sequence goes on from OY821770.1 coordinate 50,798,808, forward strand.
CAGGTTTGTGTGAACTGCACATACCCATGTGTATCTATTGATGCGTTTGATGTCCCTCAAATGATTCATGAACCAGATCTTGGTTCGAAGTGTTCCACCAAAAAAAACAAAAAATGGTTGAAGATGAAAAAAAATCAGGAGACGAACGTACTCCTCGAGATTGCCCATTACACTAGTAGCAGTCAGATGACCTAATAGTTGGGTGTTGTCAAGGTTCACCCCTTCACGCTTCTGTACGCCCATGGGTTCCATAACAACGGTCATCCCACACGCGCTTAGCCCCAAAATCAGGGCAACGTCTTCAGGTGTAAGGGGGGACTACCCCTGATACTATTCTCAGCCCCACCTCATTCGTTTCGTAGTGTTTGACGAACCAACCAAGTATTTCATTGTCCGTTGGAATGTTAGGAAAGTGTAGGAAGTGACGGAAAGGGGTCCTCCGGAAAACCTCATTCTCACTGTCCTTCATCCTACCAACCTGCTTTTCGATCGCAGTCCATCAACACTTCGTTTTCCGGAAGTAGTAGGTACTTCTCTAAAACAAACGAATAAAGAAACAAAAGTTCGTAAATAACAAATCGAGATAGGTAAAAAACCTAAATCGACCCACCGTCTCAGCCACCGCTTCGCTGGCGACAACATTACTCGGAGATTCCATTATCCTTTGGAGTGGAAGAAACTGAGAGAAACTATTTTTCGGCTTCCTCAATTCACATGTACTAAGAAACAGATGGAGTCTCCCTTTCGATCGGTCTAATCGTTTCCTTCCTCGATATCCAAACCGTCGACGAACTTTTGTCTACGCGTTGTCTAATCTGAGGTTCGAAAATCAATCGTCGTACTTAGAAAACCGTCGATTAACTTTTAAAACCAAAAAAGTGCGTATGGAAAAGACGACGTGTCAAGCTCATTGAACGATGACTCACCATATTTTATTGCCACGTAGGGAGCGTCACGGACGCCTGCGTTCGTCTATAAGGACCCTTTGATATATAGTGTCGTCCTTATTTCTAACTCAACCCGGCATTGCCATTTGGGTATATGGTTGTTGATGTATGGACTTCATTGATCAAGATCCTAATATTTCATGTGATTAAAGCATTCTTGGGTATGAAACACCAACAAAACGAGACAAAATAAGGATTACAAAACCACTACTTTTTTCGCTGTTATATTTCGAGGACTAATTGATCTTCTAGTTCTGATATTAATTGTTCATCTAAGGTATTTCAAAGACACATAATTCTTCTGCTAAAGAAGTTGAACGCATTGCATGATTAATCAGACACTAAGAGAGTAGAACACATGTTTGTTGTAAAAAAAGGGAAGAGGATGTGGGACATACTATTATCGAAAGCCCTTTATATCGAGACATATCTTCGTCCTGACACAACAAAAAAAACGCCTTTCAAAGTAAAACTAAACTCAAACAACAAAGTAGCAGGCGCAATGAAAGGTGAAGATTAAAACCAAACAAAAACAACAAAGTAGCAAGCACATTCTTAGATAAAACTAAAAGTTAAATAGCAAAGTAGCAAGCACATTAAAAAATAAAACTAAACACAAACAGCAAAGTCCGCTACTTACCAAAAGAAACTCACAACAAACCATAGGAAGGACGTGATGACACTACAAAGCATAACACTGTCTAGCAAGCACTATTAGGAGCCAGACATTCTCCTGAAGCAACACGCTAGGCCATGTCTTTCGAACTTTCAGTAGCTTCCTTCTTCACAGAAAACTCCTCAATTTGATCATATATAAACATCTACGATTCAATGTTATTTGCTTGTGCTCCCAACTTTAGAGCTTTCAAAACCTGAAAACCGAAGCATCAATAAGAAAAAATATGGTAAATACCTGTAACAACAAATATCTGTGAAGATTTTGTAAATGTAACGGAAAATACATATAAATTTTTTGATTTAGGAGAAACACGAACAAATAAATATTAAACCTTTCTCTTCTCAGTTGCAGTTCCGTACTTGAGTATAAGCTCACGAATTGCTTCCTCACGCTGCTTCTTGTGTTGGGATGTCGTCGCTTTCCATTGAATGGATTTTGGGGCTTGTTTGCGTCTCATGAGTTTCTTAGATGATTGGTTGTTGGTGTTGGTCTGGGTCATCTTCTTCTGCTCCTCCATTAAGATTGGAGAGAAACAGTGTCTGTGTCTATAAAATGCTTGCCCAGGACTCTTTAGAGACCAAGACGTGTGAAGGTGCTTCAAAAGATACATAATTTTGTATCTTTTGAAGAAGTATGCTTCAAAAGATACTTCAAAAGATACAACGCACCACTTAATTACCTACTTGATATCACAACATAGCATAAGACAATCTTGAAAGATGTCCTTGGTCGTGTTTCAGTTTGGTTCGACGGCAATTGGGTTGAAGACGAAGAAGGACACACGTCGTGCTGGTTCGTGATTTTTTTGTGAATTTCGTGTATAAACATGTATGAATGTATAGTGTGATTTTTTATCTGCTAGTTTCAGTTCAATGTTTGTTAAAGTGGTGTAAGCAAGTGTGGATTAAGTAATATTTGATGATTAATCATGTGTTGTTTGTCAACAAGTTTTTTGAAATGTAGCAATACTTCTTTTTGAAATTCGATCCACGAGTTTCTTCAATTTTCTTTAACTTTGAACTCATTAGTACAACTGAAGTGAATTTGTTGGTAAAATAAACTGAGAAAGTTTTTTGTTTTGTTTTGTTTTTTCTACAAAGAAATCTGAGTTTAAACCAAGAGAAGAGAGCTCCTTGATTAAATTCTAGGTGTAAAATTATTTAACAGAAATTAATGTAGATCTAAAGTAGTGCTCACGACCAAAGCTCATTTTATTGATTGGATCCCTCATAAAATTATTGTATGTCCTGCTGCTTTTGGATGTAGTGTGTTTGTGATGAATTGGGTGGAATTGGGATAGGTTTAGATCTTGTATTGTTATAAAAATTTCTTGTTATTCCCAGGATTTGAAGATTTTTACATAGCAAATTTTAGAGGAGGTTCTACCAGAATTTCAAAAAATAATAATATCAATTGTTATTAATAACATGATATTTTAAAATAAAAACTTAGATTTTATATTTAAAAGACTATAACTTAGGTCATGTAAAAAACTTATGTTCAATTAGTTTAGTGAGTTCATACATTTATTTATGTTTATTAATGTTTACCTTAGTTAAATGTTTATTTATGCTGAAAACAACTTATTTTGTTTAGTTAAATGTTTATTTATGTTTAGTTTCTAATAAGTCATTGCCCCCTGATGAGAATTTAATTTATACCGCAAGTGCACGACGTCAATGAAGACACGGCAAGTACGGGTCGAACACAAGGAGGGAGAGATATTGTTATTTTTGTGATTTTCGATTTAGGATAGAATCGAGAGAGAAATAAATTTGGTTTTGAGATTTTTGGTTTTTAATTTTCTAAAGCACGAAACATGAACAACTAAAATTAAAACAAGAACAAAGATGGTGAATTCCGTTGGGTGGAGGTTTTGATATCGGGTTTTGATTAGAGAAATCTGAAACTTATAATAAATCACATTAGTTATAAAACATTACATGATAAATGATTCAACATAAACTCAAGTAATCAAAATATACTAATACGAAATTAAAATAATAATAAGGAACAAAAACTCAATGCAATTTGTACTCGGGTTTTGGTGGTTCAATCTTAAGCTATGTCATGGAGCATTGAATTATTATTATTTTTTTAAAACAAAATTAAAACAGATAGGTAGATAGATAAACACCCCCCCACACCTAAATCATGCATTGTCCTCAATGAATGTGAGCAAGATACTACATGGATTTATGCATGAAAAAGGAAAGATCTCACCAACGTGAAGTACAAAGGAAAGTTCATGGCTATGTTGATAGACAAAAACTCGAATTTCCTCAAAACCTGTGAGATGCTAAAGAAGGGATACAAATACGTGAAAGAAATGTGGCTCAAATACTAAAGGGTTGGAGCCCACACAAACGATGCTCACTGAATGAGTCTTTTATTGTACTTTTTTTTAATATAATTATGTACAAACATAAGTTCCATCTTCATTTGTCAAAAAACATCAAATGAGAACCTCAAAAGTGGGTCAATGCACTTGGAAAGGGAACATGACACCACGCGGGGCCAGAATATTCATGCGTGGGCCCCCTTCACAAAGAGCACAAGATGAAATGAGAGGTTCATGAATTGGACGCAAAGGCGTCTCATACAAAGGATCGAACTGAAAGAGCTTGAACCTCTCGAGAGTTTGGGAAATAAGGGGCAACGGAAGAAGAGTTTCTCCCGTTGTGGTGCTGAAGTTATGATCGTCAATCCAAACTCTCCAACCAACTGGCTGGTGCGTCGGAGCGAGGTCAAGAGCCTTGTTAGGCAAGTCCGACTCACCAGGCGAACATAAAATGGGTCTCATACCCAAGGTATCCTCCAAGGAACTCCTAATACCCTCATGAGCAATGTAGTTGTTTGATGTTCCATCATTTCCTAGATGATCAGGAACAATAGTGAGAGGCAAACTCTCATCAGGTTGTTTGAAATTGAGGGTGCTAGGGAGCTCTTGCTCCACCAGAGGTGAGTCCTTAAGAGGCACAACATGAAGATCATGTGGCTCAAGGGCCACAGGACAAGAAGATAAGGCACAATCCTGGGCCGACTCATGATGAAATTGGTCAATTTTATTCTCAATGTGTATCGAATCCTCCACTAAGTGATAGTGAATTGAAACCCCAAGTCCTTCAGACTGACTAGGAGTTTGGCTTTGAAAGATTGTGCTTTGAATTTGTGGATGTGGTGGTGGTTCGATATCAAAAGATGAATCCTCATGTTGACAAGAAAAGTTACTCTCCTCACGTTTACGTAATTGCTGCGACATTTGACTCAATTGCAATACCATATTTTGTACGGACTGTTGAGTGGTTTCCATGAACGTAAGGAAGGTTTGTTCCAGGGAATCAGGTATGCGGTCAACTATGAGATTCAAGTCAGAGCTTGGGAAATTTTGAGGTTGGGTGTTGGTGGGCTGAGAATAAGTCCAATGATTTGAAGTGGGGTGTTGGTAGAATTCTGGGTATTCGGGAGGAGGATACTGAGGTGAAAATGAAGTATAAGAATTTGGATATGAATTGTCTCTCCACGAATCCATCACTCTCGGGTTGTACGCGGATGCGTAATAGTCATATTGAGCATTTTGGGAAAAGGTATGCTCATACTCAGGCTCTGGGGGGGACATAAGGGCATTCCCTGATAACATGACCACTCAACCCACAACAGTCGCACGGTACGGCTACTGGATCCACCAGTGCACTCATGTTGTCCGTCCTACGCATGAAGGAGGCAAAAGTTTGTTGTAATGTCTCAGTTTGTTGACCAGCATATGATCCGACATAACTAGATTGTGGTCTAGCAGTCGGTGCCTCTCTCATGTTACCCCAATATGAAGATTGCTCAGTCACACAATTAGGATTGTCCCAACCATATGGGGTGTTAGTCTGAGCCACCCCAGGTTGAATGAGTCCAGAATACCAGGACGAATTGTCCTGGTCCCAACAATGATATGGATGGTCTCCCATGTAACCATCCATCTTCACAAAGAGCTTCTAGAGTCGACCACTCTCACCACCACGAGGCTAAACTCGTAAAAAGTGCTCGACTCGACCCTAAAAACGCTACCAGAGAGTGTAAAGGGGAGGAGACTATAACGTAGAAAAAGGTGAGAAGAAGATGACTCAGAGGAGAAGGGAAACTTAACTCTAAAAGATATATGAGAGGGTTGGTCAGAAGTTTCCTAAACAAGCACGGTTCAAACAATCCTAGACTAAGGGAGCCTAATTCTAGACGACTCCTAACTGGTTGAGTCGAATTGGCTCGCTTGATTCACCTCCCTCACTAATCAAACCAACTTGGCCAGGCAGTGTATAGCTAGTGGGGGCGCTTCCGACAGAGTCGGTGCCAATTAGACAACCACTTCGCTTGGAAGACTTACGTCAACACAAAAACACGTTCTAGACACCAAATTAAATTCGATCAGCTTCAAGTCATAGCAAGTCAAACCAATCTTCTCCTTAATTGAGTCTGAGTCCTTAGGGGCCAATGTCTAATTGATTTTAATTTTAAGGCTTGGGTGACACTTTAGGATTGTGATTTGTGGGCCACGGAAGGGTGATGAAATCCCCACCGTATCTTTTCCTACGGAGTTACCCTTAAGATAATTTAACTTAAATCTAGCAAAGATAGTAAAACATTGGTCTTTTTAGTGGGGGGCAATTGCAAGGTTGTATGCAAACTAGATTATATGCTTAATTGCAATCGATAAAAAACGCGATACGTACCTTGCCTCCAGCACTCTTCAACAATAAAAATAATTTGCAAGAATTTAGCAAGAATAATGCAAACAAAACATTATATGATGCATGCACTAAGTCCTTCTAATTTTGCCAATTTTGAGGTCAGAGTTGAATTATTGCCAATTATGGAATTTTGCCCTAACACGTGCAATTCTACGAAAAGGAACTTTTCGAAAATTAAGATTTTACGAGAAAGACAAGAAAAGTTAGCTCCGCAATGCTCAGACGGGTTCGCCGCCCGCTCTCGAAACTACCCAGATGCTCTACGCGTCCACCCAGAGATGGCGATGACCTTAGAAAAAATTGAAGCCCAGATGCTTCAAACGTGCGGCGAATCCGCCGCAGGTTCTTCTTGATGTGCGGCGATTCCGCCGCCCTTCTTGCTCCAACTATGCCCGGATTTCGCCGCGCACTCTGTTGTCTCCTGAAACGCAAACCCAAATAGTTAGATCATGCACACGATAAACAGGATAGAATCGATATCACAAAAATAAACAAAATCTCCGTCGCCTCCCCGGCAACGGCGCCAAAAACTTGTTGAGAATTTAATTTATACCGCAAGTGCACGACGTCAATGAAGACGCGGCAAGTACGGGCCGAACACAAGGAGGGAGAGATATTGTTATTTTTGTGATTTTCGATTTAGGATAGAATCGAGAGAGAAATAAATTTGGTTTTGAGATTTTTGGTTGTTAATTTTCTAAAGCACGAAACATGAACAACTAAAACTAAAACAAGAACAAAGATCATGAATTCTGTTGGGTGGAGGTTTAGATATCGGGTTTTGATTAGAGAAATCTGAAACTTATAACAAATCACATTAGTTATAAAGCATTACATGATAAATGATTCAACATAAACTCAAGTAATCAAAATATACTAATACGAAATTAAAATAATAACATCCTTCTCTTTGCATCACCCTAAATCCGTCACCCCCACCCTTTGGAGAGAGTTAGAAACTCATAGATGGAGGGAAGGAGAGGGGGTCCTAGAGAAACTACAAAAGAAAACTAAAAAAAAGAAATAAAAGAACAAAATTTTATTACTAAAGTATGGAACGAAAACTAAGGACTCCTCACAACATCGTTTCGAGGCTATTTATAGCCGATACAAGGGATACAACTATAGAATAGGAAATTACACGCGTCAATACACGACTGGACAAAATCCGAGGCCACGGATCCAAAGGGGGCGGCGTTTCCACCGCATGTTGTATGTAAGGTGCGGCAATTTCGCCGCTCATTATGCTCTGATTTGATCCGGATTTTTCCTGTGTGTTTATGGTATGATTTAAATGTCCTTTGTGCGTCTGGATGATTTCTTTCCTTTCTTTTGAGCTCCGAATTTATTTCTTTATATATTTGGAGATCCAAATTAATTTTTCTTTAAAACTTCTCCAAAATAATATTTTGGTACTTTAATTTGCGGTCGGGTCCTCGACCTTTTGCAACTAAGTCCCTGGCTACTTTTGTGCTTAAGTCCTCAGCCTTTTTGTAATTAGGTCTTTGAATGCTTTTATGCTTGGATGAACTTCCATTTGAATCCCGATAATCTTGAACTTGGTCTTTATGACAGAAATGAGTCTCTTGCACGAATTTATGCTCGGGATATGGGTAATTTACATTCAGGTCCCTGTATTCTGTAAATAAGACTAAACACATACCTTAGTAGCATTTATTGATATGAAATTAATCCAAATAAGAGACATATGATGCAATGTATGCAATGCATCACCCCCCTTAAGCAACTTGGCCTTTAATAACCTAAAGCAAAAGATTAAACAATATTGTTAAGTCATTCATAATATAGGACTTCCATTCATCGTATTATTATTTATTTTACGATTTCTGTCGTAGATTGCTAGCGTAAGGTACGTAATCTCTTTCACTCATCATTCATTAGAAAGTACGCATTAGTTAGTAGGACTTACATTGGAACAAGAGTGAGGTGAATGTTTGTTTGGTGTGTTGTTTGTTAGATTAAGGAATGAAAAACACTTAAGAGTTAATCACCTATAGGAGATGAGGTGGGGGATTTCATCACCCCATCCTTTGCCCAAAAAGCACTTAGCAAAAGAGCCTTAATAAAATCAATTAGACGTTAAACCTAGGATTTCCAGACGCATTAAGAAGAGGAAGCTGTTTACGACCGTTATGGCCTGAACGTCGTTGCCCATCTAGTCTCCCTAAGATTTTAGGAACTTCCGGGTTCTTGATTTCCTATAGACTAGTGGTCCTCGTTGTTAAAGACTGTTTCGACCTGAACGTCATTGCCCATCTAGTCTCCCTGAGATTTTAGGAACCTCTGAGGTCTTGATTTCCTACAGACTAGTGGTCATCGGTGGGTCCTCGAAGTTAGGCATCATCTAGTGCTAAGGACCTATAGTGGACTTTAGGGTTGCATTGGCGTTGATTGTTTAATTAGGTTTCTAATCTTCCTTATTCCCACGCTAGATTAAGGATTTGATTTCTTCTATCCCGAGTCATTCTTTTCACATCTTCATGTCTCCGGATTTTCTCATTTACGAACACATTCTTTTAAATTGAAATTTTATTTATTTCCTTCAATAATAACTATCATTTTTCTTAATGTTTAGATTTAAATGGATCGAGAGTGGATTCTTTCAAACTAATTGAGTGATGGGTATGAGAATGTAGTGAATATGTTCTTAGAGGTTTCCAAAAAACAAAAAACGAATGACAATGACATGGCGTATTGTCTATGCAATAAGTGTCATAATATGTCAGTGCTGACTTTTTGGAAAATAAAAATCATTTGTTTGAGTAAGGTTTTGACTCAACTTACAGACGGTGGATATGGCACGGCGAAAAAGAATCATTTAGTTGTTCCAAAAATAAAGGAGACAATGTTAGTGTGGAAGATCACATAGAGGAAATGGTTCAGGATATGGCTCAAAAGTTTTCGTCCTACCCTGATTTACTTGGTTATTTGTTGAGTGACAATGAGAAGTCGTTGTATAAGAGTTGTACCAAATTCACTAGATTGGCAGCGGTGTTAAAGTTGTACAATTTAAAAGCAGAAAATGGTTGGACCGATGTCAATTTCACATCATTATTAAAGCTATTGAAAGAGATGCTTCCATATGATAATGAGCTGCCAGATAGAACTTATGATGCTAAGAAAGTGTTGTGTCCTATGAGAATGGAATATAGGAAGATACATGCATGCTCAAACGATTGTATATTGTATAGGAGTGAGTTTGAAAACTTACATTCCCGTTGCAAGTGTAATGTTTCACGATACAACAGGAAACGTAGTAGACCGAACCACAATGTAGAGGTTGATGAGATAAAAATCGAAGGATGAAGAAGGTTGAAGAAGGCATTTAACGGAAAACAGGAGTTTCAGAATCCGCCAGTTGAAAACAACGTCGAAAAGGTGTATGAACGTATAATGAACGTTGAATGTGAATTTGGAAAACCGTACAAACGAGCAAATGACAAAAGTCTTTGGAAAAAAAGATCCATATTTTTTGATCTCCCTTACTGGAAAACTTTAAAAGTTAGACATTGTATTGGTGTGATGCACGTAGAGAAAAACGTTTGTGATAGTCTTGTTGGCACTCTGTTGAACATACCTGGTAAAACAAAAGATGAATATAATGCAAGACTTGATCTTGTTGACCTTGGTATACGAGCAATGTTGACACCTGAGAAGAAAGGAGTCCGGAATTACTTACCTCCAGCTAGTTATACATTGTGTAAAAAGGTGAAAAATATTTTGTGTCAGTGTTTGCACGATCTAAGGGTTCCACAAGGTTATTCTTCAAATATCAGTAGTCTTGTTGTTATGTTGGATTTGAATCTTGTGGGGATGAAGTCTCACGATTGTCACACTCTAATGCAACCGTTGTTACCTGTAGCACTGAGATCCATATTACTGAAAGATGTTAGACATGCACTAATAAAGTTGTGTTTATTTTTCACCAAAATTTGCAGTAAAGTGGTCGATCCCGTGCAGTTAGATAAGTTACAGAATGAAATTGTGGTTACATTATGTCAGTTGGAGATGTTCTTCCCACCTGCTTTTTTCGACATTATGATTCATCTAGTTATTCATTTGGTTAGAGAAGTTAAATTGTGTGGACCAAGTTTTTTAAGGTGGATGTATCCTTTTGAGCGTCATCAAATGCCAGATGTAGTATTATTGAAGGATACTTAGCTGAGGAGGTTATTGAGTTTTGCACTGGATACGTAGCAAACACCAAAAGTGTTGGACTTCCGAAGAATCGTAATGATAAAAGTGTTGACGGTAAAGCGACATGTGGGATGAAAATGTTAAATCTAAATGGCGAGAACTTAATGACAGCATATTTTTTATGTTATGCAATTCTAATGAAGTTCAACCTTACCTAAATGAACACATGAAGGTTCTAAAGGAAAGAAATCCTTTGTGGAGTGTTCAACAAGTAATAAATAGTCACAATAAAAATTTCATCTCTTGGTTCAAAAATGTGGCTTACATGCGTGATCTTTCTGAGACAATACAATGGTTGGCCTACGGTCCGCATTCTACTGTTATAAGTTACAGTGGTTATGATATCAATGAATATTCATTCTACACAGTCTGAGGATTCCAAAAGTGTTGTTCATAACAGTGGCGTCACTCTAAAGATAAGAATCTTGTATATGCCGACATGTCCTATTACGGTGTAATTGAAGACATAGGGGAGCTAGACTTTGTTAAATTCAAAATACTTGTATTTGGATGCAAGTGGGCTGATAAAAGAAGTGGAGTTTCGAGTTGATGACTTGGGGTTCACTTTAATTGATTTTTCACAAGAAGGATATAAAGGAGAACCTTTTATTCTCACTTCCCAAGCGAAACAAGTCTTTTATGTGGCTTATCCATGTGATAAGAATTGGGTAGTAATTCTAGAAGGGAAGAAAACAATTGTATCAGATCATAGTCTTATCATGTATGAAGAGACATCACCTTTCTCTAAGCAAGCACCTGAGTTGAACTTAATAGACGAGGAAATAAATGTTGAGACTTGTATGTTTATAGATGACCACAGTGAAGGTATATGGAGTGAAAATCCATTAAGGAAAAAAATAGTGAAGGTGCAAATTTTCTTGTAATACATTGTAATAACCATTTAATGTCTTGATTTTTAATTGTTATTGTCTTGAGTTTACCTTTTATAGTATCATGGCTCCGAAAAATAAACTCACTCCATCTAAGTCTGAAGGCTCGAAGACATACAATTCAGGAGGTCCTTGTCTCATGAAAGAATTCGTGGGGAGAAGAAATAGAGATGGTAGAGTTCCAATCCCGTTTGATGACCGTCTTGAGCCGATAGGTGTGCTGTCTGAAAATTGGAAAATTTATCTGGGTAGCCTAGTAAGGGCCAAAGTTGACATTTGTTTGTCGAGTTGGGATGATGTAGATGATAAGTTGAAGGGCACAATATGGGATGACGTGCAAGTAATGATTCCATTATAAAATTCTGTAGTTTTAGTCGAACTTTTGAGATTATAAGGTTAACATGTTGTAGACAACTTTTGAGTTCCAATCCACTGACAAGTTGAAGAAAAAGTGGATGGCCTACATGTCGGTTCGTTGGAGGGACATCAAAACAAATTTAACGAACAAGTACATATTCGGAGACTACCAGGATAGAAATCCATACAATGTCTATAACTTTATCACTCTGAATCAATGAGAGCAATTCAGAAAATCCAGAGATAGCCCGGAGTTTGAGGTAACTGAGTTTAATTTAGAATATGAACTTATAAAGTTATTGTTTTAAATGACAATCTAATACACTTGGTTTTAGGTCATCCGAGCAAAAAACCAAAAGACTAGATCTTCTAACAAGTATACGCATCGTATGTCTTGAGCGGGGTACCAAACGTTCGAAGCACAAATGATGGCTGAAAAAATTGCTCTCAAGAAACAAGAGGCAATTGACTCCGGTATGAGGGATGAGCAAGCAAGCAACTTGTCTCCTCCTCTTGTAGCTCGTTGTGATTCTTAGAAGAGAGCGAGAGTAAACTCCATAGGGGAGTACATCACAGACGAGTCACAAGCGATCAGCTTGAAGATAGTAAGTTGTATCACTTGTATATGTTATTAATTCACATTCAGTAATTTTATATTTTTCAATTGTTGGTAGATATTTTTTGAAACTTTAGGACTCTCTGAAGTTGAGAGAATCTCAAGGAGAATTTGCTTCGGATGGTCGGAATGATATTCTAAGAGAGGCCTTGGGAAATGACAAACACTCGGTCGTGTGTGGGGAGTAGGGAGTAAGGTTGGACTGCGACATTATCATGGAAAGACTCAACGGTCTACTTCGTCGACAGGTCATACCAAATGCCAGCAAGAGATCGCAGTTTTGAAAAAATACGTTGCAACTTATTTTAAAGAGATTGGATCGCGATTTGCCTACTTCTCCTACCCGTCGTAGGACCGCTTCTTCCCCGGAGACCACTCCTCAAGTACAGCCAGTGTTCAACCCTGATCGACAATATGTTTTAGTGGCTCATTCTCAAGAATTGGCCCTCATTTGGAAAGTTCGAGGATGGATCTAGATGTGCTCTATTTGTCAAAGACCCTGATCGAAGATTGATGGAACACGGAAAAGTTTATAACATCTCCAGACACCACTTTACAGAACTGGGAGAGGGAGAAGTGAAGGTTGCAATGGGGAGTTGCTTATATGCTGGTGCTTTGGTGCCAATTCCGGAAGAAGAGATTGTTACCCTCGGCGATGCTATCGGTGGGTTCGTGAGGTGGCCTAGTCATTTAATAGAGCTAAATGAAACACACGAGGTATACTTTAATTTTGAAAGACTGTAAATTTTAAAATTTGTTAACAATTGTATTTTTAACAGTTGTATATATATTTGTAAGGTGTCAAGCCCCCAGAACAAAGACTCAAACAACCAACCTCCGATCAACATTAATTTGCTTCCAAGTAGGTGCAAAATGTTGTATCATTGTATGGTAGGTAGGGAATCACAATCCTTAAATACCTGGGATTCGGAGGAAGGGGTTAAAGGGTTGGCTTTGGCTTTGTACATCACCAAAGAGAATGTCATGCAGTTCTTGGCGATGGATTCATTGTGCATTATGATTATCGACGTGCAAGTGAAGTAAGTGTTTTCTTTGGTATAAGATGAAATGTATTGAATAATTTTATCGTAACTGTAATAAAATGTAATTTTAACTCTTGTAGACACCTTTATGATGCCAGAAGGTCAATCTTTTCCGACGATCAAGTATTTGGATTTATCAGTGCATCTACCTATATATACGGGAATGACGATAAATCGGGTCAGCTTGGGACTCTCATGAAAGAAGACAAAAGATATTATTTGCTCCCTTATCATGAGAGGTAAACTTGCTAATTCAAAGTGGAATTTTATTTTGTAATAAACTTCTAATTATATATATAACATGGCTCATTGGATGCTTGTCGTTGTATGCCCCGCGACTAATCCGGCATATTGGTTTGATCCGTTGGGGTCGAATAAACCAAGGGACTAATAAAGAAACATCTAAATCTGTAAGTTCATTTTAGTCATCGTATTTGTAATTCGTGGATTTTATTAGTATTATTGAATGAAAGTTTTCAATAACTTGTGCTACTCAGGACAATGAAGGTTTACAAAGCGTTAGGTACAGGAGAACAACCCCAGAAGTGGGAGTAACATGGCATGGAATGGGGGTAAGTTCTTTCTCCCTTTTTTTAAATTAAGTTAGGAACATATATTTAGCGAATTTCTATGTTTGTAGTACTGGAAGCAGACTGGAAATACAGAATGTGGTTATTACGTGATGAGATACATGGAGGAAATTCTCAAATTTGCAACTCAAGACTTACACTTATCCGAGGTAATATAGGTCGTTATTCATTTGTATAGTTATAGTTTCATTATTTAGATATTAATGCTTTGACTTGTATTTTGATAGGTCTTCCCAAAAAGTAGTGATCCCTACTCGCAACAGGAGCTCGATGATACTCGCGACCGATGGGCTCCCTATTTTATCAGAAACATGTTGATGAACTAATAGGTTCTCATGTCACTAACACTTCTTTTGTAATTTAGTTAACAAGTTCGCTTGTATTACAAACATATAATGTTATGCCTTAATACAATCTCCTCACTTTTAGAATGAATCCCAAGTGTTTATGTATGAATTAATGCTAAGGGTGTTGAATGATTATGTGTATGCTTGTATGTATGTGTTTGTGTATGTATGCTTGTATGTATATGTGCATGAAAGTGTGTATGTATTTGTGTTTGTGAACGAATTGGGTGCAGGATGAATGTGTTTGCTATGTAGTGTTTTTGGTGCAGGCCTGATTGCTATTTATTTTTTTGTCCAGGTTTAAGAATAAACGTCAGTTGTTTGTATTAGCAGATGTCTATTCTTTTCAAATATACACATAGACATCGGTCGCGTAATATCCGATGTCTATACCTAAAGAATTGACGTCGGATGTATATAACGGCTGACGTCTATGCATTGGGTATAGACGTCGGTCGTACATACGACCGACGTTTATTCACGAGGGTGTAGACATCAGATATTACGCGACAGACGTCTATGTATATATGACGTATACATAGACGCCGCAACTGGGGAGGCTTATATCCGATGTATATACCCCCGTATATCCGACGTATATACCCCGTATATCCGACGTATATTCCCTTTTCTATAGTAGTGCTGGCAACCCAAACCCCGAACCAGACCTTATCACCAAACGTCAACTCAGCAATTAAAAGAGAAACGTGAAAACTATACCAATGTGTGGTTCGAGGTGATGCTATATTGGGATCGATGAGTTCGATATGTACACGATCTAAGCTCGATAAGAAACATGACTGTCAAGGCACGTATGTTTTTTAGGTTGTTTTCGATGATTGAATTTCCTTCTGTCGAAACGTGTCATCAGTGATGAGTAAAGTGTGGAAAACCATACCAGTAGGAGACTCGATATGCGCACGATATGAAGAACAAAGAGAGTTCTCTATGTTGCAATCGATGAGCCCGATATATACTCGACATGAGCTCGATATTCTCTCAACCTTCTCTCAACTAGATGAGCACGAATGAAACGTACGATAATCGAGGGCATTTTTGACGTTTCATATACCCTATCTCCAGACGCCGCGTCTGTCATTAGGATAGAATAAAATATCATTCCCTTCTTTTGGCCTTACACCATTATAGTTCTCTTGCCAACACATTCTTCCCTCAACCACCTTCTAGTACCAAAATGATGTGCAACAACGACATCGCCAAGGTCTCACCCATCGAAGACATCCTCTAGATGTGCAGTTATGCCACACAATGAGTGTGTGTTGGGTCCTCAACCGGGCTAGTGCAAGTGACCTGGCATTACGGGTCCCGCGACGCCAGAGATGCACCTTCTACGTGCATGATGCCATGACTCCGGACGACCGCCCCCAGAACCACAGTAGGAGGTCAAGCAGACCCTGGAGGAACTCCACCTTATGATCGCCGACGTGGAGCATTGTTTGGTTTTCGTACAAGATACGGTGGTAGTCCTCCTCGTCGACAGTGGTAGGTGTTAATCGTCTCTTTCTTTATTTTTCAGTTACCTGTGGTTATAAGTTAATGTCCACTGATTTACATCATATCATGCATATATTTGTGTGTTATATCCTTCATTTTTAGCCTAAACAATGCTATGTAATGAGTCTTATGTTTAAGTTTTAGGAATAAACAAGTTTGAGAAGAAGAGACTAAAAAGGACTTAAAAGCAAGGAAAATGACTAAATTGCAAGACTTATGGACTGAGATGCAAGAGAAAATGACCCAGATGTAAACCAAAAGGACCAATGAGCAAATCAAGCAGTTTCACATCATCATGAGGAGTATTTTTTCAATTATATCTGGGCCTAAGCATCAACAACCAAATCGGGTTCATCAAACATCACGAAATCAAGTTAGAAACGAGCCACCAAAATCCAGACTCGATCAAAGACATCCAGACCGCCAATCAGCGATCCAGATGGCTTCAAAGGATTTATGTCTTAGTTGGGTCGAGGATTATGTTGTTTTATGTCCATTTATAATATGCAATTAGTCTCATACTGGGAGATTGTCCCCGATTACCTTTTTCTATGACTATAAATAGAACTTTTTCTCTTCCATTGTAATCTACCCATTGCTTAGTGGTCAATCTCTCTACTTAGAGTCAAGCCTGGAAGCAAAAACTCAAGTAGGGAGATGCTGCTTGTAATGTGAGTCATTTAATAAAAGGATTTTTTGTTAGTTTAATGTTGTCTCTTTTATGTTCTTACATACTTAGCTTAATTTCGTTTCATTAATCTTAGTAGACTTAGTTAAGATGGTTTCCTCTCTTAACACAATAGTTAGGTTAATGGTTAGTGAGTAGTTTCATCCCCATTTGGGGGTGGAGATGATGTACATATATGTTGTGATGTTTGAATGTTTGATAATTTTTGGATTGTATAAACTTGCATGTCTGTATGTTCATTGAGGTTATTTTAATCATCTACATGTTGTGGGTATTGATGGGTTTTGCCATAATATTTAGACACTTTCCATGCTTAGTTTTCTCATGTTTATTGACTGAAATTTCCTGTTGAATATGCTACATGTTAGTTAAGTGTTTGTATTTGTGGTTGCTTGCTTGATAAATTGAAGAAATTTTGTTTTGATGAGTTTTGCCATAAGATTTAGACACCTCCCATGCTTAGCTTTGTTCGTCAAATGAGTTTATGTTTTTTTGATGAGTCTTGTCATATCTTTAGACACTTCTCATGCTAAGCCTAATCTTATGATAATCAATTAATAATTGCTGATATGTTGTGTGAATGGATTTATAGGTTTTGCCACATCTTTAGATACTTCATATGCATGAAAACACACACACGACACACTCACATACATGATTACATGCTTCATTCATCACTTATTTCACTTCATATGTGCACACACTCCACCCCTTAGCGTTTTTTCTTCCTAAATTTTAATCTATTTGTTAGTTTTTTAGTTTAGTTTTAATCAATCGTCAGTTGTTTTCATTTGCATTTGTTACTTACTAGTTAAGTGTAGTTTCACTTAGCATAATCAAATCACTTTCCCCCTTTTTCCACTTGATTTCGGACAAATCAGAGACTACTCACCTCTCCGTGGATCGACCCGTACTTGACCCGTCTTCACTGACAGTTGTGCACTTGCGGTTAATTAATAAAACGTTTAACATCCACTGATATGCCGTTAATTGATTTGTGTAGTTTTCACCCCGAGGACACCAACCCCAACACCACCATCCTAGAGCACACCTACCCCAACTACGGGGCGACCTACCTAGCCGAGACACCCATCCTCGACCCAACGCCCTCCCCACTACCTAAAGTCCATCCTGGCTTCGAGGAATACACCGGGTAGACTAGGAAGAGGGCAAAGTTATTTTAGTTCTTCTAGTTAATGTTTTATTCTACGATACATTTTGGTTTTTGTTGTTTATGTGTTAGTTGCAAACTTTGACAACCTTTTTTTGTAAATGTGTAGTCGATACACAAGCAATTATGTTGTTTACATTGTTTTTTTAATATTCCAATGTTGTGAATGGTTGTGAATGGTGTGATTATTTCAATCTTTCTCATGCAAATGACGTAGTTGAAGAGGTAATAGAACAACCATCGACGAACGTTGAGCTCTATCGTGGTAGAAGGACAGGACTGGGTTCAACGGGCGAAGTTGTTCGTTTGAAACTGCACAATGACTATCGAGAAATTATCGAACTAAATTTTTGTTAAACCCAAAACTCTTCAAAGATTCAAATAAATGATGGTTCGTTTAAGTCGTAGACCGTCGAGTTATTATCGAGTTATAATCAAACTCCTATCGAGGTACTAGGAGAGAACAATGAGAGAAACTTCATTCAGACTGTTCATTTGAAAAGATTCAATTAAATGATGGTCCATTTAAGTCATACACCATCGATGAACGTTGAGCTCTATCGTGGTAGAAGGACAGGACTGGGTTGAACGGGTGAAGTTGTTCGTTTGAAACTGCACAATGACTATCGAGAAATTATCAAACTAAATTTTTGTTAAACCCAAAACCCTTCAAAGATTCAAATAAATGATGGTTCGTTTAAGTCATAGACCTTCGAGTTATTATCGAGTTATAATCAAACTGCTATCGAGGTACTAGGAGAGAACAATGAGAGAAACTTCATTCAGACTGTTCATTTGAAAAGATTAAAATAAATGATGGTCCATTTAAGTCATACACCATCGAGTTATTATTGAAATACTATCGAGCTAAAAGGACATGACTGACTTGAAACCCTACAAAGATTCAAATAAATGATGGTTCGTTTAAGTTGTAGATCGTCGAGTTATTATCGAGTTATTATTGAACTCCTATCGAGGTACTAGGAGAGAACAAGGAGAGAAACTTCATTCAGACTGTTCGTTTGAAAAGATTCAAATAAACGATGGTTCGTTTAAGTCGTGAACCATTGAGTTATTATCAAACTACTATTGAAGTAAAAGGACAAGACTGACTTGAACGGGCAAAGTTGTTCGTTTGAAACTGTACAACGACCATCGAGCAATTATTGAACTAATTTTTTGTTAAACCCTAAACCCTACAAAGATTCAAATAAATGATGGTTCCTTCAAGTCATAGACCGTCGAGTTATTTTTGAGTTATTATTAAACTCCTATGGAGGTACTAGGAGAGAAGGAGAGTAACTTCATTCAGATTGTTCGTTTGAAAAGATTCAAATAAATGATGGTTGGTTTGAGTTGTGGACCATCGAGTTATTATCGAACTACTATGAAGGTACTAGGAGGGAACAATGAGAGATCACAAACACAAAGACAAACAAAAAACACAAACACACAAAAATTATAAATCTCTTCCAAGTCAATTTAAACGACAAAAAATATTCATGTCCAATTGAATATGAGGTCATTACATTGTGGAGGTGGTAACCAAAAAATATCTATATATGTAAAAGAGATTGTAGATGGGAACATTTCATTCAATATCGTACAAGTATATAAAATAGGAGAGTATTTACAATATGATCTTGGTCAATATATATATATATATATATTGGTAGATATAATCCCAAAATGATCCATCTGAAGAGATATTTTATATCAACAGAGGGACTCACTTTATTTTGCAAATCGGCCGACAAACTTGACATCATTTTTGTTCAACTAGTAAAACTCAATTATGTTATAAAAAATACAGGATCCAAATGGAAACTTCATTTGGACACTTCTAGGCTTGTATATCTAGTTAACTCATTTGATAGTCATTTAAATATCTTGTTACTTCATATTTGCACAATTTATTTTTCCACTGTGTATGCTCTTTTCTTTCATGATGCTTTGTAACGTGTACTTCGTGCACATGATCCAAAATACAAGGGCACATAACTTTGCTTATGACTTCCCAACACAAGTAATGCATAACATAAGTAATCATATACCATGAAAAGATAGAGCTGGTGGATACCCACTTAGTTGCAAAATCTTCTAATTCTTCAGTGGATGGTCATAAGAAATTTCAACAACATTTGTCATCAAATATAATTATCATTGACCCAATTGGTCTTACAATATATTATTAGTATCAATATTCATTTGATTTACTAGTGCAAGTCTTTTGACCAAGCCACTTTTTGTGCAAAAACATAACATTCAAAAATGAGTTATTTTTCTCAATAACATTTTTCCTGCCTGACAGGATTGTAACAATTATAAAATATTCTTCTTTACTTCAACTATAGTCTCAATAACTTCACTTGTATGCACATAATCTTGGAAATCAACTCAATGTTATTATATGTAAAACAGAAGCAGATAGAAATAGATAATCAAGTAATATCCAAGTTTTGAAACAACAAACAAAAATTTCCAATTCTTTTGTCGTTTAAATTGCTCTTAGTTATCTTTGTACATATTTGCCCAAGAGAATGTTACTCACAAGCATGCTTCTCGAATTTAAAATGCCATTATAGTCAATACTTATTGAAATCACGTGGATGAATGTTTTATGAATTTGAATGACTAATAACAATAATTGACATCACAAACATTCACAAACCACATTTCAAATCAAGTTTCAACGGCTCCAAAAAATATAATCCTTCCATATATTGATTAATATCATAATGAAATCCATTTAATGTCAATATATTTACATGCCAAAAACAGAATTAATGTCCACACATATTTGCCTTAAAAGGAGGTCATATTTTACAAATATTCCTTTTCATATGATAACTAAAACAAGGGATAAATCACACAAAAATTCCTTTTCATATGATAACTAAAAATATCTAGAAAAACCCCACATATTAACATACTATTTCCCTTTAGATATTTCCGAATTCACAAAAATTACCAAAGAAATCTCCTTTTTATTTAAAAAACACTCATAATTTCATTCTTTCTCTGAAGAAACTCATTATTCGGGGCACTGATAGTCTAAATTTGGTGGGTCCTAATTAAAAGGTCATTGATGCAAAAACGTCAAACCATTTCTACTATATAAATCACTAGATATGCATCAAGTACCAATTAAGTTTTGCTTTGGAAGAAAAGAATTCATATATATTGGGTAAATTGTATATAAAGAACATACTTTTTCATATTACAAACTAAATTGATAAGATTAACTTATTAAGTTACAAATAATTAGCAACTGAACAATTTATAAAATTTAAAAAATATATACATATATATGTAATGTATGATATTAAACAGATACGGATACAAATCTTATAATACAAATAATTAATCTCGGATCTGAAATATCAATACCTATATTTGCTTCGCGAGTTTCTGGATATCAAGATTCGGATACGAATACGATTTTACATATAACAAATTCTCGTATAAAATGAATACGGAATCTTATAAAATGAATGATTAAATGAATGCGAACAGATTCTCAAATTTCGAACGTGATGACCGGCATAACACAAACCAATTAAACACGTTGATCTATTTTGAATGTTTTTAAAAGTTAGCCAATGGAACCCAACCCATCCAAAAGCGCAACGAAACTTCTAAAAAACCCCTCTTTTTCCGTGTCTTCTCTTCTCCAAAACCCCTGCTTGCCATCCTCTTGCTGTCTTATTTCACTCTTCTTTCTTTCTTTCCCTTTTGTCTCGATTTGATTCCTGTGCTGTGCCCAAACAACATGGACCAACAAACCCAAGAGCTGGTAAAAAAAACGGTGTTGGAGATCCTAGAATCCTCGGACTTGTCCACCACAACCGTAACAAAAGTCCGTCTTGCCGCCTCCAAACGTATCCACATCGATCTCTCCACATCCGACCGCAAGAAGTTCGTCCGTGACGTCGTCCACGCTTCCATCTTCTCCCAGACCGAACCCAAGAAGAAACAGAACAACGCCGATATTTTCATATGTGAGGTGAGGTTTAAATAAAAAATGTTTCGGGTTATTAGTTTGGAAATGCTTAAGTTTGAGTTTTGGGGTTTGTTTTGTAGTTGTCGAAGAAAAGGAGAGTAACGATCCACGAGTATAAAGGAAACAAGAAGTTGTGCATTAGAGAGTTTTACGAAGATAATAAAGGAAATTTCCTGCCTTGTAAGATTGGTATGAAATTTATTTCTATTTTGTTTGTGTTGTAAATGCCATTGGGAAATCTAATTTTTATTGTCCCATTAGCTATGTTGGTCGCTAACCCATGGGTTATGATTTTAGATATTTTAGATAAGCAATGTAGTATGACACTGGGTTTTTTGTTTTGTTTTTTGCTTCAGGTATAAATTTGTCGTTCGATGAGTGGTCCACTTTGAGCAAGGCAGTCCCTAAAATTAATGCTGCAGTCAAGAAGGTTCAAGATGAAAACATGTAGGCATATATGGTGTTGAAGTTGTTTTTGGTGCTCCATGACTTTTGTTTTTTTGAATCAGAAACCATGATCGGAGCTTTTTAGCTTTTGTTGTTGTCTTGTTCCGTTTAGCACATGTAAATGTTAGTAAGCCAGACATTTAGAATGGTTTTTTGTTTATGATGGAATGAACGTTGAACTTTACTACTACTACTACTTAATCAGCAACGAACTTTTAGCAGGCTTAACTTTATCTCTTTATGGATCCTTTTGTGTTAATGTCATTGGAGATTTATTTATCTTTTTATGGTTGCTTTTGTGTTAAATCTCATTGGAAATTTATTTTTCTTTGCAGCCATCCTGCAGTTTCTACTGCTTTAAATTATTTTTGCTGCAGATGTCGTGGTAATTGTTATGGTCCTTTGTTTATATTTAAGTTTAAGAATAGTTTTTATTTGTGTTAGTACTTGGTAGTTTTTGTTTTATTTTCAAAAATTGGTTCTCAGGAACTGTGTTCCCACTCCAATCACAGGTGCAACATTGCTATGAGCCTATGATGGTATGTTTATTGATGTGTTGACGCTGCGAATCTATTAGTTTAGCATGTTTTGAAAGGTTCGTCCTATTTATATTAGCATCTTTAATGAATCTTAATTAGGCATTTGAAAAAAGTAGCTCAGGGCACCAAACTATTAACAATGCTACGGATTGTTGCGAGCTTGGAGGGAGGGTGGAAGAGATAGATGATGGGTGCTAAAGATTTATACTAGAATTAGTGAACAGTTGAGGGATGTGAAACGCAACCTTAGTAGCGCGTTGGTCGATTAGTTAAGCTCGTTCATTTGAACTTAAGAGACAGTTAGTTCCAAGCATGATTTGAAGTGCATGTTAAAAGTTTTAAAGTTAACTCACAAAGTGGGATTCAAATAATTAAAAAATAATGGTATTAATGTTAAAAGAACACATGAAGTGCATAGTCAACGAAGAAGCTAGGCAAGAGGTGTAGGTATCTTAATGAGATGAATCTATGTTTGGGTAGATTTATCTATTTACTTTAATGCAAATAAAAATCGAACAAAAACCCAGGGACATGGGCAATATGGCCATGGATTGCAAACTAAAATAATGTAGTATAGGACATGATGGAACAAGACTAACGTCAGAAGGAAGGACGCGGACAGATACGGTGGTCTAATTTGGAAAGATAATCAACGACAGCGTTTTTGGATTGTCTTATGCTAGGCTGTGATATCAACTAGGTAGGCATTAAGTGGTGCGTTGTATCTTCAAAGCATACTTCATGATGGTGATTGGTGAATGACCTTCACACGTCTTGGTCTCTAAATATTCATTTGCTGTTTGAGTTTAGTTTTAATTTTTACCTTTCAATGTTTTTGCTAGTTTGGCATACGTGTTTAGTTTTTACTTTGAAATACGTTTTTGTTGTTATGTCTTGACCAAGATAGTCTGCCAGACACCCTCTTCTCACTTCTTTAGAACAAGTTCTTTAGCAGAAAAATTATGTGTCTTTGGAATACTTTAGATGGACATTTAATATCAGAACTACAAGATCAATCAAGTCCTTTAGCCAAATGAAATTTAATGGCGAAAAGAGTAGTGGTTTTAAAATTGTATTAGCTCTAGGATTAGCTCTAGGTTTTAAAAAGATAAAGATCAATCTTTATCTTTTTTTTCTCCCTCTATCTCTTAAGTTATAATGATCCACGTCATCATGATCGTCGTCATCAACTTCTTTTTCTCTCTCCAAAACTCTTTTCTCTTCGTCATTAATTTTGATCTCAATTTTTATTTTATTCTAAAATTATTTATATTTATCAAAAATATTAATAATTTACTTATTTTCAAATTACATATATTTTATTTATTTAACCATCAATGATTACCAAATACTATTAATATTAAGAGACTAAATTTTACATTATTTTTAGCAAACATAGGCTTACATTAAAGAAGACGACAAACCAAATACAAGACGTAAACCAAATAATACACGACATAATTTAAATATTACACGACATAAAACACAATTAAGCGTCGTTTTCACTGAATCGCTGCCAGATGTTCTTGATCAACTTCGTCATCAGCGCAAGATGCTGGGTTTTATAACGAACGTGGTCTCTTTTGTTCATGTAGGCATTAATGTCCAGAACCCGTGCAGTAGAGTAAGGCGTTGGTTCCGAACCTAATATGTCGCGATCCTACTCAAACTTAGTTGTATCATAAATCATGGAATAAGATTTACGCTTGTCCTCCACAATCATGTTGTGCATTATGATGTACATTGTGATAATTTTTTAAGAGGTCAGCATTCCACATAAGAGATGACCTCCTTAGGATTGTCCATCGCGCCTGCAACACTCCAAATGCACGTTCTATGTCTTCTGATGTGGGTCTTCTCATGTATTCAGCACTGAAGTTGGCTATCACTCCTTCTGCGAACTTTTGGAGAGTCATCATTGTCGTCGCCTCATTAAGGCGTAGGTACTCATCAACGACATCGCTTGCAACGCCGTATGCTAACATTCGTAGGGCTGCAGTAGTTTTTTGTAGTCCCGATATACTCATTTGACCCGCCACATCCGGCCTTCGTTGGAAGAACACGTCATAATTCTCAGAAATACATGTTTTCTTATTCTGAATCTTCTTCTGAAAATATGAGGATCATACACAGGATTTTCAGCAAAATAATTAGAAATAAGACGACGATAACATTCTTCCCAATCTCTATCGGGGTTTTGGGTCATAGCACGGCGTCGTCTTGGAGCCCCACGACTCCACCTACTAGTCGTCATACTAGTCGCCCCACGCTCAAGCTCTTCTTCGTGTTTCAGTACTTACTCGCCTCCAAAGCTCGTCGAATTCATCGTAAGAGAAGGAGGAGTAGGTCAATGGGCACCTTAAATTAGAATTCATTGAATTATATATGTTTGACGAGATATGTCTTACCACTTTCTTCCTTATAATGTCGAACTGACAATCTACAGTACGCGCGTAATGCCTTTCCTTGTCGGACTCACAATCTACAGTACGCGTGTGGTGTCTTATCTTGTCGGACTAACAATCCACGGTACACACATGATGTCTTTAACCTGACTGATTTCAAATATTGTCTGAGAATATAATTATCTTCAAACCATCTTTGGGAATATAATTATCTTCAAACCATCTTTAATTCGTTTACCCATTTATTTACGTCTGTGATTTATGAAATTATTCTAGTTTTTTTAAATAAAATTTAATAAATGCTCAACTATTTACAAAATAATACCCCAAATCATAACCCTAATCCTAATTATTATCAAAATATAAACTACAACTACTTAAATCCAAATTCTTTATAAAAATATAAACCCCTAATTTTTTAAAACAAATACCAGAACAAAAAAAAAACAACCCAGTCGACGCCCAGTTTGTCCCATGACCCGGTCATCCTGGGCGACGACCGCGAACGACCGGGTCGTCCGCGGTCGTCGGGGGTCATCCGGAGTGGATGACCCCGCTAAGTGTGGCCTTAGATGGACATTTAATATCAGAACTACAAGATCAATTCATCCTTTAACCAAATGAAATATAATGGTAAAAAATTAGTGGTTTAAATTGTATTAGCTCTAGAGCACTCAAGCCTAGAACTAGAATGTGCTTACAAAGTTGGGGAGGTATATTGGCCTTAGGGCACCCTTAACGGGGGTGCCCCGCCCGGGCGCCCTGGTCGGGCGCCCGGGCGCACCCCCGTTAACGGGCGGGGCGCCCGTGGGGCGCCCGCCCGGGCGCGTGGCCGGGCGGTGGGCGTCCCGGGCAGACGCCCGGGCGCCTAAGGGAGGGGGATACGTGTCCCCCTCCCATTGGTTAATTTTTTTTTAAATTTATTTAATGGATGTTTTTTTATTAATGGATTGGGTATTTGTTATAAATGTGGGGTAATAATTTTTTGTAAGTGATTAAAATTAAGAAATTGATAGAACCAACAATTTCAAGTTAAATAGAAAAAATATTAATACAACAATACCATAAGAACAATACATTAATAATACTAAAATACGAAATACAACCAACCACATGAAACATAAAGGAAAATACAAACCATACAGACTACTACAACCCGAAATACAAATTAAGGGAAATACAAACCATACGAAATACGGAGTACAACAAACTACACGTACCCATTCTCTTCTGCCCAGGCGTATACTGTGCATTCACGCGCGTTTCGAAATTCAAATATTCAAATTTCAAATATTCAAATTTCAAATATTCAAAATTTTATTGTTTAATAGTGATTAATATTGTTAATTAATTAATAGTAATAATAAGTATATCGTGAATTAGAATTATAATGTAATTAGAATTAGATTTATATAAAATGTATTTTGTTAAATGTTGTGTGAGAATTAAATTTGTTTAATTAAGAAATGATGTGGATGAAATAGAGTGTAGGGTGGGTGGGGGTAGCCTGGACATGGATAAGGGGGTTTTTTGGGTGGGTTGGGTGAGCTGACGTGGCAGAGAGAGAAGCTGACGTGACAGAGAGAGAGAGTACAGGGCGCCCGGGGGTAGCCCGGGCGCTGTTATTTCTGCTCTTAGATGGAATCCTAGAAGGATTGCACGTGAGGGTTAAAAAACGAGGGACTTGGCCAATACGTGCATGGATTGCACAAAAAAGCAAGTTGCATTAGGATTAACAGTTGTTAGTTTCGTATTTTTTGATCTTACGGTAGAAAAGGATAGTGGGAGAAATGACTCATTTTTATCGGTTTATTTGTATTAGTTTTCTTTTTTTTGGGAGGGGGTGTTAGAGGGGGAAGGGTTAGGGGAGAAATGATGGTGTGAAGAATGTTGTGATAAAATGGTATGTTTAGAGGATATTTGGTGGAAAGTTGTGTGCAACAGAGAAATGTATAATTTGGACACACTTAACATTCATGAAATACGGAGGAAAACTGATCTCCACCTCTAATTGACCATCTCCTTAGGGTAAACATTCTTGAATCTTGAGTTTTTTAATAACTATAATTCTCTTTAGTTATATGAACCTTATAAGGTGGTAGCAAGTAGGCTACGCAATGATAAAAAAACCAACATACATTCAATAAGTTTAACTATTCGCCGTGTACCCTCCAAACAAGTCAATTTTGGGTTATGTTTGGCACCTATTGCGGTTCATCGATTAGTTGGATTTTTGGGTTGGTTGCTGAACGACATGTTGGATTCCCCAACTTCTATTGGAATTGAGATTCTGACACGGGTTTTATACCCTCACAAGCCGACAGTGTTGTGGATTCAATATTTCGCTTGATTCTCCGGATTCCTCACATTGATTGTAGACATTTTGGGGGAGAAAATCTTAGGTATCTGAAAACTATAGCAAAAGTACCAAACGCTACCAATTGTCGAGGGGTTGGAGGAGGGTGGAAGAGATATATAGATGATTTGACATGGGTGCTAAAGATTTTTATAAGAATTAGTGAACAGTTAAGGGATGCTAAACGTAACCTTGGTAGTGCGTTGATTGATTACTTAACTCAAGTCTGTTTGTTTGATGCTCTAATGACTCGAAGTTAGGAGATATTTAGGTCCAAACATAAATTGAAGTGCATGTTACTTTTTACTTGCCGAATGGCATGAATGTGAAAATTTTAGAAGTTTACTCACAAAATGAGATTCAAATAATGAAAAAATGAGTGTATTAATGTTAAAGAACACATATATGAAGTGTATAGTCAATGAAATGGTTAGGCAATAGATAGGTATTGAAGCAAAATTTTACAAGAATTAAATGCAAGCAAAAATTAAAAAACAAAACCTGCAGGAGGGGCATGAGCAATATGTGCTTGGATTGCACAAAAATTAAAGTTACGTAGCAACCGAAAAAAGACTAGGACATTGGAAGCCAGGAGTCTCTTGTTGACATTAAGCAAAAAGTCCGGGTGATGTGACTTGTGAAGATATGCAAGGACATTAGAGCACCGTTAATCCCAATCCTATTTTTCCTCCAACCCAGTTTCTCTCTCCACCACGTCAGCAAAAAACACTATCGAACCCACCACGCAACCCAACCCATTTTTCACTTCTTAACCCCAACCTCACTTTCAACACACTCTCTCATCCATATAATTTTTTTTTACCTCATTTTCTATTTCATCACAAAAATACAAACTACTAAATAATTTATTTCTACAGTAAATTAATCTAATTAAATTACACTAATTGTCAAATAATTTTAAAAAAGTAGATTTAATAATGGTCACTCCAACGGGTCGGATTTAATAATTTCCACCTCGCTGGTGAGGTGGCGGGGGTGGCAAGGGGGCAGCGCCCCCTGAAGATTTTTTATTTTTGTGATTTTTATTAGTAATTCTCTGCCGATTTTTTGGGTTACTAATGCGTTTTTTGGTGAACCTAGGTAAATTCATGTGTTCTATTTTTTAGGTAATTTTATTTAATTATATACATTTACAATTATCTTACTAATTTTTTTAATTACTTATATTTATTTTTACTAATTATTTACATTTATCTTATTAATTTTCATTAATTATTTTAATTATATCGAATAAATTCTAATTATATAAATTACCATACATATATCATTTATATATTAAATAACAAATATAAAAATTACAAAAAAAATTAACAAAAAAATAATTTAAGCCAACCCGGGTTGGCCACGTGGCCAACCCGGGTCGCCTCCTAGGTCGGGTCGCAGACCCAGGTCTAGACCCGACCTGGGTCCGCCCCCCATTAAGGGAGGTTGGGGTCGGGTCCCCTTCAGACCTGACCCCAAAAAGCTTCAGACCTGACCCCAAAAAGTACCCGTTAAGGATGCTCTTAGTGTTTCAAGAGTGTTTTTTGAGAAGATATGTAGGGACATCAGATATTCGAGAGTGATTTTTTGTTTTTTGAGTAATTAACTGAGTGGTGTTATATTTTAATAAATTTGTGACCTTTTGAAGTATGAGGGGTGTAAGTTTAAATTATGCTTTTCCTTGTTGGATTTGAAGTCGACCTTTATGTCATATTAATTTTTGAGGAATGCATTGTGTTATATCTATCAGTGTTAGAACTTAGAACTTAAAACTTTAGGAATTAGGAATAATATGTATGATTTATTGTCATGTTTAGTTTTTATCATGAACAATAACTTCAAACATATTTAATGGGATCAATATACGTGGTAGGATTGTGTTAAGTCCCTAACCCGGTTTAGGGTTTATTTAGTGTTAAGTGAGGTTTGACTTTGAGGAGGAGAGAGAGGAGTATGGGTGAGGTATGGGAGTGGGGTTGTAGGGGATGGTGGGGAGTGAGGGAGGTATGGTGGGGGTGTTGGTTTTGTTTATATAACAAAACTCTCCTTCTCCATTTTTCTTCTTCTTCCACTTTTCTTCTTCCTCACTCACCTTGTTCTCACATCCTCTCTTTTTGGTCGGCGAGCAGCTCCGGTGGACAGTGATCGAGGCGCGGAGGCTCCGGCGTGAGGAGGTCGCAGCAAGGAGGAGGTTGCGGGTGCGGAGGCGCGAGCGTTGCTCCAGCGTTTCTCCGTCCTTGTTTGAGGTATGCCAAGCATTAGTGTGTTTTGTGGTTCTCCATGTTGGGGGAAGTTTGGGTCGGTCGCGGGAGGTCGGAGACCTCGCCGGCGACAAGAAAACAGCGTAAAATCCTTGGCTGGTGCAAGGTTGCTGTCGACCAACGGTCGACCGGTGCCTTCGGGCGGTCGACCGGTGATAGTGTAAATTGATGTTTTTGCCCAGAACCGGTCGGACGATGCCTTGGGGCGGTCGACCGGTTATGCCAAATTTCGTGGGTTCGCGTTTGATGTTGCCTGTTTCCGGTCGAACGAGCCTTGTGGTTCGACCGGAACTTAAGTTGTTGTTGTTTATTGCTTGTTGGTTCGACCGATTAGTATATGCGTTCGACCGATTATATGACTTAGAATTACTAGGCTGACCCTGTAATGTTCGGTCGACCGGGACCCTTGAGTCGGTCGACCGATAGTTGAATTGATTTTGACTTAGTCAGACCTAGGATTTTGACCTGTCCGGTCGACCGGTTCTTCCCGCTGGTTCGACCGATTGGAGACAGAGTGTTGGGCACTTTGTTCGACCGTTTGGAGGAAATCCGTTCGACCGTTACTGTTGGTTTCGGTCGACCGGTTTGCCTGATTCGGTCGACCGATGGGGCACAATACTGGTTTTCTTGTCCTAGTGAGATGTCAACTCTGTCCACGGAAACCCGTGTCCTCGCTTAGCTCGTGAGCCGGGAGGTGACGGTGGGTGCGTTCTGCATGCCTGCCCAGGGACCGCCGTGTGGAAGAGTGTGGGCATCTGGGACGTGTCGTCTCCACAATGGAGGGCGACGTAGCCTTGATGTTCTGACTCACAGTAGAGTAGCAGGCCTGAGGGATTGCGGATCCCGGTGCACGAGGTGCACGGCTCGTTGGAGCATGTTGACCCTGCGGGCTGTTTGAGCTCGGATCGCTCGTGTAGACGAGGCGATGATCGTTCCACCCGATGCTGTTCCGGGTGATGATTGTTCTGCCGATGCTGTTCCGGCGGAAGTGCCGTCCGACGACGTTTCCGGGCGATGGTGTCCCACCGATGCTGTTCCGGTGAGGGTATGGACTGCCGACGATGTTTTCCGGCAGGGTAGTCTGGACGGGCTCCTCCAGATGAGTGGACCGACCTGGGCGAGGGCCCCGTTGGTGAGGTGTTGACCTCGAGATTTCAGCTGATTTCTACTTTGCGCAGGCGTGCGGACGCTCCTCACCGATCCCTTGACTAGAGTAGTCGCGTGTGGGGTTCGTTGCGTACCTTCTGCTAGACCGTATGTGCCTACGGTAGGTCTCAGGGTGGGACCCCTTACAGTTTGCGGACAGAGGTCCTATGTTTACCCCGTAGTGGGTCTGTTTACCCGTTGAGGGATTGTTTATGTATCGCATTGATGCCATGCCATGATGACCAGTATGATAGGTTTCATTGATAGTCTTGCACGCATTTAGGGCTTGGTATACGGGGTTTCCTTTCAGGAAACTCAGGCATTGTTGTTGCACTTTTTATTTCAGGACCACAGTAGGTCCGGGTGGGTGGTGACTGAGGACGGAGCGCTTTGGAGTCGGATCCTCTTCGACATTTGCGAGATCGTACGACTACTTGTATTTTCATTTCTTTCATCTGGATTGTAGTTGTACACCTTTTGTAAACTCCATGTATTTTGGGTGCACCCGGATTTATATATTTATATATTAGTGATGTTCCCGCCTTGAGTTGTCAGTTTTATTCGTTATTTCGAAATTTTAAATCTTCCGCTGTTTCGGGACGTTACAACTTGGTATCAGAGCGGTCGATTCCTGTGTCTTCGTCTAAAGAACCACCCTTAGGAGTAGTGTTAGAGGCATGCATTATTTTCTGTAGCTCATGCATGCATTGTTGCTTATTTGTTGATTGTTGTTCTGGCAGATGCCTCCGAGGCGTGTGAGAGGTACGCCCCTGCCGCGTAGTTCCAGTGAGGGGACGGGAGGCGCGACATGGGAGGAGGAGCGGCGTACGCTCTATGGCACTATGGACAGGCTGGGCGAGTTTCTGGAGCGCCAGGCTGCCCGAGCTGAGCAGGCAGGACCTGGTGCGGTGCACGACAGGTTCATGAGGCAGCATCCTCTGACTTTTGAGGGCGGAGTGGATCCTGAGCTGGCTGAGGACTGGATCTTCACGATTCAGAAGATCTTCCGTGCGATTGGATGTGCACCAGAGCTGCAGGTAGGTCTGGCTACCTACGTGCTGAGAGGTCAGGCGTCGAGCTGGTGGAGGAGTACATCTGCAGTTGTGTTCGCCGACCGAGATGATGTGACTTGGGAGGAGTTTCTGGAGGAGTTTAATCAGAAATACTTCCCGCCGCATGTCAGAGATGCGAAGAGAGAGGAGTTCCTGGCGTTGGAGCAGAGGGATATGACGTTAGCTGCCTACATCGATCGGTACAACGCCCTGGAGCGCTACTGTCCAGAGATTTATGTTACTCAGGAGCAGAGAGCGAGGAAGTTTGTGAGGGGACTGAGGAAGCAGTTGAGGTCTCGTGTTCTCACCAGTATGCCGCGGACTCTGGCAGATGCAGTGGAGTGCGCGACGGTTCTTGATCGGGACTTTCAGGAGAACTACCAGGAGGCTAGGAGACCTCAGGGTAGTGCAGTGGGGCGTGCAGCTGGCCGTTCCGCAGTGGTGGCCGGCAAGAGGCCTCGTTCTGATGGGGGAGGAGCACGTCGGCCCGGGATGTGCAGTTCTTGTGGTGGAGCTCATCCGGGACAGGAGTGTCCCCGTCGTACTGGAGCATGTCTGGGTTGCGGTCAGATGGGGCACTTCATTCGAGATTGTCCGCAGAGGCGGGGAGAGCCGAGTAGGAGGCCAGGACCGCCAGCAGTAGGCAGGAGCGGAGGCAGTCGCGCAGTTGCACCACCGGGACCGAGCAGAGTCGCCGGGCGGGTTTTCACCATCCAGGCTGAGGAGGCGAGGGACTCCAACACTGTGGTGGAAGGTACTCTTTCTATTTCTGGTCGTGTTGCTAGAGTCCTTTTTGATTGCGGTGCCACTCACTCCTTCATTTCGGAGAAGTTTGCTGGCGAGTTGGGTCGGACCCCTGAGCTGCTGACTGTGTGTTTGGAAGTCAGTACGCCCATGGGTGAGGTGGGCACTGTGGGGAGCTTCCTCCCCGGCACCACAGTTGTTTCGGGAGACCAAGATTTTCCGGCAGATCTGGTCTTGCTACCGATGGAGGACTTCGACGTCATACTTGGGATGGATTGGCTGTCCCAGTACGATGTTCGGGTCTTTTGCCGCGAGAAGAAGATTCTGATTCCGAGGGAGGACCTGCCAGATGTTGTGATCAGAGGGTTGAGAGGCAGAGGTCGGATTATGGTCTCGGCAGTGAAGGCACAGAGATTGATCCAGCAGGGATGCAGAGCTTATGTGGCTACACTGGTAGTGTCAGATTCTGAGTCGAGGAGTCTGGAGGACATAGAGGTGGTACGGGATTTCGCAGATGTGTTTCCAGTGGATGTCCCGGGGCTACCGCCACACAGAGAGATCGAGTTCGGCATCGACTTGGTGGAGGGTGCGACTCCGCAGTCGAAGGCTCCGTATAGGATGACACCTGCAGAGTTGGCTGAGCTGAAGAAGCAGTTGCAGGAGTTGATGGATACTGGGTTCATCCGACCTAGCGTCTCGCCGTGGGGAGCGCCAGTCTTGTTCGTGAAGAAGAAGGATGGGTCGTTGCGGATGTGCATCGACTACAGGATGCTGAATAAGGTTACCGTTAGGAACCGGTATCCCTTACCCAGGATCGAGGACCTGTTTGATCAGTTACAGACAGCGAAGGTCTTTTCGAAGATTGATTTGAGATCTGGGTATCATCAGCTGAGGATCAGGGAGGCAGATGTTCAGAAGACAGCCTTCAGGACGCGGTATGGCCACTACGAGTTCTTGGTGATGCCATTTGGACTGACGAATGCACCTGCAGCATTCATGGATCTGATGAATAGGACCTTCCAGCCGTACCTCGACAGATTTGTCGTTGTATTCGTAGACGACATTTTGATATACTCGCCTGACAGGGAGCAGCATCGAGAGCACCTGAGGATTGTGCTTGGCATCTTGAGGGATCAGCAGCTTTATGCCAAGTACACGAAGTGTGAGTTTTGGTTGGATCAGGTGGCTTTTCTGGGGCATATTGTGTCAGCAGATGGTATTTCAGTGGATCCGGCGAAGGTCGAGGCAGTGACTCAGTGGAGAGCCCCGACGAGCGTGACGGAGATCAGGAGCTTCGTAGGTCTGGCAGGGTATTACAGGCGGTTTATCCAGGACTTCTCCAGACTTGCATCGCCGCTGACAGCATTGACGCAGAAAGGCGTCAAGTTCGTTTGGTCCCAGAAGTGCGAGGACAGCTTTCAGGAGCTGAAGAGGCGATTGATGACAGCACCTATTCTGACGCTACCGAGTGGCAGTGGAGGCTACGTGATTTACAACGATGCATCAGGAGTAGGCTTGGGTTGTGTTCTGATGCAGCATGGGAAGGTGGTCGCGTACGCTTCGAGGCAGCTGAAGGTGCACGAGAAGAACTACCCGACTCACGATCTGGAGCTAGCAGCAGTAGTTCACGCGTTGAAGACCTGACGGCACTATCTGTATGGCGAGCAGTTCGAGGTCTTCACCGATCATCAGAGTCTGAAGTACTTGTTCTCGCAGAAGGAGCTGAATATGAGGCAGCGCAGATGGCTCGAGTTCATTAAGGACTACGACTTCACCATTTCCTATCATCCGGGGAAGGCGAATTCGGTTGCAGATGCGCTGAGCAGGAAGGTGGAGGTTTCAGTTGCGAGTCTGTGCATCCAGGAGTGAAGGCTACTCGAGGCCTTGTCAGAGTGGAGGCCGTTTGCTGGGTCAGCAGAGGGGGCAGTGATTGCTGGTTTGAGAGTTGAGCCGCAGACTGTCTCGAGAGTTGTGCAGGCTCAGGGTACCGATGCAGAGTTGGCTGGTCTGGTGCAGTTGTCTGCTCAGGAGGGATCTGATTTCAGCATTGGAGCAGATGGTGGTCTGAGGTTCAGAAGCCGTATTTGGGTGCCGAGGGTGGATCAGCTGAGAGAGGAGATCATGGAGGAGGCACACCGAGCACGATATTCCATTCACCCGGGGAGCACGAAGATGTATAAGGACCTGCAGCGTAATTTCTGGTGGAAGGGGATGAAGCGAGACATAGCGGAGTTTGTGAGCAGATGCTTGGTCTGCCAGCAGGTGAAGATCGAGCATCAGCGACCAGCAGGACCGATGCAGTGTATCGAGCTTCCCGAGTGGAAGTGGGAGCACGTGACGATGGATTTTGTCACAGGATTGCCGAAGACGAGGAGATTCCACGACGCAATTTGGGTGATAGTCGATCGACTGACCAAGTCGGCGCATTTCTTAGCGATCAGGACCACGTTGCCTTTGGAGGGTCTAGCTAAGTTGTACGTGGAGGAGATAGTCAGGTTGCATGGGGTGCCAGTGAGCATCATCTCCGATCGAGATCCTCGTTTCACTTCCAGATTTTGGGGGAGTCTGCAGCAGGCTTTGGGGACGCGTCTGAGATTCAGTACAGCGTTCCATCCGCAGACCGATGGTCAGTCAGAGAGGACGATTCAGACCTTGGAGGATATGCTGAGAGTATGCACACTGGACTGGGCATGGCACTGGGATGAGCACTTGCCGCTGATAGAGTTCGCCTACAACAACAGCTACCACTCGAGTATTGGGATGGCACCGTACGAGGCGTTGTACGGGAGGCCTTGCAGATCACCGGTATGCTGGAGTGATGTGGGCGAGAGGCAGTTAGTGGGGCCAGAGATCGTGCAAATGTATGCAGAGAAGGTGGATGCGATTAGGAGGAGACTGGCCACAGCACAGAGCAGGCAGAAGAGTTATGCAGATCGACGCAGACGAGCGCTGAGTTTCGAGGTGGGCGACCATGTGTTTCTGAAGATTTCCCCTGCCCGAGGTGTGATGAGGTTTGGGAAGAAGGGGAAGCTCAGTCCGAGGTATGTTGGGCCGTTCGAGATCTTGGACCGAGTTGGAGAGGTTGCCTACCGGATTGCGTTGCCGCCGCAGTTTTCGGGTCTTCACAACGTCTTCCATGTATCGATGCTGAGGAAGTACGTTGCAGATCCATCGCACGTGATTGAGATTGCAGTGCCAGAGATTCAGCAGGACTTGTCGCTCGAGGAGAGGCCAGTCGAGATTGTTGATCGTATGGATCATCAGCTCAGGAGGAGGACCATTCCGATGGTGAAGGTCCGGTGGCAGCATCATAGCGAGCGCGAGGCCACTTGGGAGATCGAGGAGGAAGTCAGGAGGCAGTATCCAGAGCTTTTCGGTGAGTCGTTGTTGTGATTTCGGGACGAAATCCTTTTAAGGAGGGTGGATTGTTAAGTCCCTAACCCGGTTTAGGGTTTATTTAGTGTTAAGTGAGGTTTGACTTTGAGGAGGAGAGAGAGGAGTATGGGTGAGGTATGGGAGTGGGGTTGTAGGGGATGGTGGGGAGTGAGGGAGGTATGGTGGGGGTGTTGGTTTTGTTTATATAACAAAACTCTCCTTCTCCATTTTTCTTCTTCTTCCACTTTTCTTCTTCCTCACTCACCTTGTTCTCACATCCTCTCTTTTTGGTCGGCGAGCAGCTCCGGTGGACAGTGATCGAGGCGCGGAGGCTCCGGCGTGAGGAGGTCGCAGCAAGGAGGAGGTTGCGGGTGCGGAGGCGCGAGCGTTGCTCCGGCGTTTCTCCGTCCTTGTTTGAGGTATGCCAAGCATTAGTGTGTTTTGTGGTTCTCCATGTTGGGGGAAGTTTGGGTCGGTCGCGGGAGGTCGGAGACCTCGCCGGCGACAAGAAAACAGCGTAAAATCCTTGGCTGGTGCAAGGTTGCTGTCGACCAACGGTCGACCGGTGATAGTGTAAATTGATGTTTTTGCCCAGAACCGGTCGGACGATGCCTTGGGGCGGTCGACCGGTTATGCCAAATTTCGTGGGTTCGTGTTTGATGTTGCCTGTTTCCGGTCGAACGAGCCTTGTGGTTCGACCGGAACTTAAGTTGTTGTTGTTTATTGCTTGTTGGTTCGACCGATTAGTATATGCGTCCGACCGATTATATGACTTAGAATTACTAGGCTGACCCTGTAATGTTCGGTCGACCGGGACCCTTGAGTCGGTCGACCGATAGTTGAATTGATTTTGACTTAGTCAGACCTAGGATTTTGACCTGTCCGGTCGACCGGTTCTTCCCGCTGGTTCGACCGATTGGAGACAGAGTGTTGGGCACTTTGTTCGACCGTTTGGAGGAAATCCGTTCGACCGTTACTGTTGGTTTCGGTCGACCGGTTTGCCTGATTCGGTCGACCGATGGGGCACAGTACTGGTTCTCTTGTCCTAGTGAGATGTCTACTATGTCCACGGAAACCCGTGTCCTCGCTTAGCGCGTGAGCCGGGAGGTGACGGTGGGTGCGTTCTGCGTGCCTGCCCAGGGACCGCCGTGTGGAAGAGTGTGGGCATCTGGGACGTGTCGTCTCCACAGATGGAGGGCGACGTAGCCTTGATGTTCTGACTCACAGTAGAGTAGCAGGCCTGAGGGATTGCGGATCCCGGTGCACGAGGTGCACGGCTCGTTGGAGCATGTTGACCCTTCGGGCTGTTTGAGCTCGGATCGCTCGTGTAGACGAGGCGATGATCGTTCCACCCGATGCTGTTCCGGGTGATGATTGTTCTGCCGATGCTGTTCCGGCGGAAGTGCCGTCCGACGACGTTTCCGGGCGATGGTGTCCCACCGATGCTGTTCCGGTGAGGGTATGGACTGTCGACGATGTTTTCCGGCAGGGTAGTCTGGACGGGCTCCTCCAGATGAGTGGACCGACCTGGGCGACGGCCCCGTTGGTGAGGTGTTGACCTCGAGATTTCAGCTGATTTCTACTTCGCGCAGGCGTGCGGACGCTCCTCACCGATCCCTTGACTAGAGTAGTCGCGTGTGGGGTTCGTTGCGTACCTTCTGCTAGACCGTATGTGCCTACGGTAGGTCTCAGGGTGGGACCCCTTACAGTTTGCGGACAGAGGTCCTATGTTTACCCCGTAGTGGGTCTGTTTACCCGTTGAGGGATTGTTTATGTATCGCATTGATGCCATGCCATGATGACCAGTATGATAGGTTTCATTGATAGTCTTGCACGCATTTAGGGCTTGGTATACGGGGTTTCCTTTCAGGAAACTCAGGCATTGTTGTTGCACTTTTTATTTCAGGACCACAGTAGGTCCGGGTGGGTGGTGACCGAGGACGGAGCGCTTTGGAGTCGGATCCTCTTCGGCATTTGCGAGATCGTACGACTACTTGTATTTTCATTTCTTTCATCTGGATTGTAGTTGTACACCTTTTGTAAACTCCATGTATTTTGGGTGCACCCGGATTTATATATTTATATATTAGTGACGTTCCCGCCTTGAGTTGTCAGTTTTATTCGTTATTTCGAAATTTTAAATCTTCCGCTGTTTCGGGACGTTACAGATTGTATCCACGAAATAACTAAGATAAAAAACTTTGTTGGCGGCTTCGCACACAATGATCAAATATAAATCAAATACACCCAATGGAGTCCAAAAACTAAGCTACAAATGAGTGCGAAAAAATTATATCATGTTAACTATATCTTTATCGATACTTAGATTTTGGATCAAAAATATGTTTCATTAATAAACTGAACTGTTATTCATCACCGTAAAACTACTTAAATCGTCCGTGCAAATTACCATTTTGCCCTTCTACCATTTCTACTTATATAACTCTTCATTTCACTCTCCTAACATCACTCTCTCTTCATATTACTCTTATATTCACCAGAAAAATGTCTCGGAGGCCAAGAAAAAACCCAGTGGACGCCCCGGATTACTCAAATCTTGTAAATGGTCATGTTTATTTTATTTTTTTTAATTTTTTTTTGAGTGGGGCGTCCGCGGGAGACGCCCGAACGAAAAAGGAGGCGTCTAAAGGAGCCGCCTCCTCGAACGATGAGGCATCTTCGGTAGACGCCCCAATTTTTTTATTATTATTGAAAATGATTATAAATTGTGATAATTTCAAAATAAATTGAATATTATGTTAATAATGAATTAAATTAGTTTAGTAAATCCTTTATTGATTAGAATTTGTGATAATTACTAAATAGATTGACTATTAAGTTAATAATTAGTTTAATTATTTTAGTAAGAAATTATTGATTATAATTTGTGATAATTGCTAAATAAATTGATTATTTAGTTAATAATTAGTTGTGTACGATTTTAATATAAATTGATTATAAAGTTAATAATTAGTTTAATTATTTTAGTAAATTCATTAACAAAATTTTATTTTTAAAATTGAATTAATAGTCATCGGATTACCGTGGAGAAAAAAGGGAAATCAATTCCCTTACGCGTGGTACGTAGTATAGTAGATGAGTCAGGTCATCGTCATCCACGTAGACGGTGTATTTCGCCTTCAGTTAGGTGAGAGAGATCTTTTAAGTCTTCGTCAGACACCTGAGGATTCTTTCGACGACGAGGATGATTCAGATGAGTTGAGGAGTCACGACGAGAGTGACGATGGGGGCCGGTATGGCTTGGAGTCTCAGGAGGAGGCGATACAGCAGTACGGTCGAGGACGGGGGTGACATTGTAGTCCTTCGGCTGAGTGGGTCATTAGGAAGGGTCGAGGAGGCCGGTGATTCGAGTTCGTGCACTGCGGACGCCCGAGCTCAGAAGAAGAAGATGGGTGAGGACGAGACTTGGATCGTGACGGATATGATGCCCGGTGGTCCTCCAAATGACAACGTCATTCCAAGTTTTGGAGGCCACATCGCCAGACGCATCTGGGATGGTGAGGATCGAAATGTTTTGAAGTGCCATAATAGGCACAGAGACTATACGACATTGCAGGCTTGGCGTTCAGTGATGACTAATGATATGACGGCGACCGTTAGTGACAGTGGATTGGGTCACTTGCCGTACAACATGTTTTCCTGCATTGACATGCCATTGATTTCGGATTTCGTGGAGCGGTGACAGCCTAACACCAACACTTTCCACTTGCCGTTCGGAGAGATGACGATCATGTTGCATGACGTCTTTCAGATTCTGCACATTCCTGTTGAGGGTCGTATCGTCAGTGCGCAGGCGCCGACGTCTGAGCTGAAGTTATTTGTATCAGAGTTACTGGGTGTCAGCCTCGAGGGTCTTGGGCGGGATAGCTCATTTTGGAGTGGCGGTGGTATTAGTATCGATGTTGTGGACGACTGTTGCAAATGGGGGCGACCACCACAGACTGAGGATACGCAGATGA
Organism: Triglochin maritima; assembly: GCA_963682175.1. NCBI lineage: Eukaryota > Viridiplantae > Streptophyta > Magnoliopsida > Alismatales > Juncaginaceae > Triglochin > Triglochin maritima. The sequence continues at coordinate 50,838,916 of OY821770.1, forward strand.
CTGCCTACCTCTTCTTACTGCTAGGCTGCGTCTTGTTTGTCGACAAGAGCAGTTCCAGAGTCAGACCACGCGACCTATTGGAGGCGAGGGAGCCAGATACCATTGGTCAGTAGTCATGGGGGTCGGCGACGTTGGCATATCTGTATCGTCAGATGGGTATATCGAGTCGTGCTGATTGTTCTGGGATTACAGGTTGTCTTACACTTCTGCAGGCTTGGATCTATGAGTATTTTCCTGCTTTCCGCCCGCATCGGGAGCGGAAGATTATTGAGTGTGGTCATCCTCGCTCGCGTATGTGGGCTGTCCGGTACGAGGATAAGAGCAAGGGTCGACTTCTTTCTATTCGTAGACGGCTAGATCAGATGACTGCATCGCAGGTATATAATTTATATATCATTCACGTTTATTTAAATTTCAACTTAATTATTATTAACGTATAAACGTTTAGGTGGAGTCGTTGTCGTATGGTCCCGAGCCTGCTGTAGCTGTGCCGAGGACTACATTTATGAAAGGAATGTGTTCTAAAAGTTTTACTTTTATATGTCAATTATTATGAATTGGATGTGCAAACATTTTGTTCATTGATTATGATATTCGTCTTTTGGAAGTATTAAGGAAGAGACGCTTGATCCTTAACCGTAGAGCTCAAAAAGATAATGGTTTACATAAATCAAAAGTTATTCACAATCATGGTAATTAACATGGAACATTAATCACTGAGATAAGATTGTCGTGTTGGTCATCGATTGTTGTAGCTCTACAAATAATTGACGACACGAGTATATAAAAGAGGAAAAGATTACTTTTATATATTGAATAGACCTAACAAGTAAAACATTATGGAATTGTGTTTCGTGTCATTAATGTTTTTAGTGTGTCTTGGATCCTAAGATATGAGACTTATATCTTTTCACTCAAGAAGTGCTTAATTTGATTATTGTCAAAAGCTATCAATGAGTGTAGTGATAAATGCAACAGTTGGTTGAGCATGACTTGTGCTGGAAAAGATAGCTAGTCAAATGATTATCATTGCCCCTCTTAATTGAGTGATGATATTAGTGGGCCCCTTGATAAAGCAAAATTATAATGTGCACTGTTTAACTTGAGTTAAGTTACATAGTTATAATTAGCTTAGAGAGATCAAGAAATGAATATAATACAAAGATGACACGTTTCTACTTTGTATATATTCTTAATATCATGAGGCAAGGGACAGACACAAGTGGTGCACTTACATCACTAAATGGATCGTGTTTTGATTCAGGTGGAACAAAGACATCTATGCTACTTGGGTAACTATAATGTGTAGCTAGATACCTCTTATATTTTGAGATATTAAGTGTTTAATATCTCTGCCAATTTGGCTTAGATCCTCCTATAGGACACACCACAAAACAGGGAAATAAGAGGCTTGCTTTTAAGTTCATACGATGTGTCGGGTTTCATGTGAAAATAGGACACATGTGGTGAATGAATAAAATCAATATGTCATGAGAATTGATATAATTAGAATCATAATAAATTCATATGAGGTGTATATATTATGGGGTGTAATAATTTAATATTACATATGATAATATATTATATAAGATGTGAATTTTCTAAAAACCCCCAAAAGATCAAATTTTGTTGGAAATAAATCCAAAATTTGACAAAGCCAAATTAGGATCAAACACGGTGAACCGTTCAAGGTTCGGTCGACCGAGGTATCTTTGGATCGGTTAACCGAATGCGGAACGGGTAAGCACAATTGGTTAACCGAAATTGTCTGGAGTGCCTCGAGAATCGGGGTCGGTTAACCGAGTGTGAACGGTCAACCGAGGAAGTAGTATTTTCGGTAGACCGAAGGTGACACGGTCATCCGTAGACTATGTCACAGGAGAAATTCTAGTAGGTCAACGGTAGACCGAGTAAAAGACGTGGTTCGGCCGAATATTTCCACAAAATTTTTTTCATGCGGGATCGGGCGACCGTGTCGCTCACAGTGCACCGAACACGTGTTAAACCGAACGGTTCGGTTGACCGTGTAATACTCGGTCCACCGAACAGAACGATTCTGCCTGAATTATTAAGAGATTAATTAAATCATGGGTGGATTAATTCCAGATTTAATTAAAATGTCTTTAGGGTGCTCATGTGGAAATTAGAGATTAATTTTAGGAGAGAATAAACAAGGGATCATGGCTAAAGAATAACTCTTGATAAGGATGTTTTGGTAGCCTATAAAGGGGCACCTACTCCTACTTGTTTAATACTAATGCAAAAATCTTTCTCTCATTAATCTCTCCTCTAATTACCACGAAATTCTCTTAGTAATTTTGAGTTTAGGAGATAGAAATCTCAGGAGCTCAAAGAGGGGTTATTAGCTAGATTCTAAGCATTATTAGAGATTGATTGGCTAGCTCCTTTCTCTCTAATCTTGTTTAGAGTTTGGTGAACACTCGGAGATAAATCCGTGGACGATTCAACGGGCTACGCGCCTCCTAATCTTCAAAAGGTTTTAGAGAACCTTTAGGTATGATTCTACCTTTGTGATTTATTTTAATAAATCTAGGGTTGCATGATATTAGAATAAACACAAAGTGATGTACATAGAAATTGTTGAAAATATGAAAATGATATTGTATGTTGTATTAAATTTTTTAAAATATATACAAACATAGGGACACGAAATCATACAGTGGTATCAGAGCTTTTAGTTCATATTTTCAACGATTAGACTATATAATTAATTTTAGTTTACCATCTACAAACGAAACAATTCATGTTCTATGTCTTTTTCAAGTTTTCCGATAGTTTTGTTGATTTAATTTTAATTGATTCTTTTGATAGTTTTAAATGTTTTGAAACACATCATGTGAATGTTAGAATTAAAATTTAGGCTTATGTCTAATTTATAGAATTTTCGTTTTTAATTAAATGATTATTTTATAAGGAATCAACAAAATGGCAAAAGGCATATGTTTATCTTTCTTTAAATTTTTATTTTTGGAAATTGGATAAACAACGGTTCAAATGTTTTATGTTTTGAACTATGAATGCTTAAAATCTTTTTTAATGGATTTCAAATGATTTTAGAATTGTTTGATTTAGAGATGCATGATAAACTAAATCGAGTAATATATATTATATGTACATGCGTTGCTCGAGTTCTCTGATGCAGGGATATGTGAGTTTATATGTGCCGAAAAGCCATGAATGAATGAATGAATGTGTATGTTATTATTATTCAATAACAGGGCTTATGTATATGTAAAAGCCAAATTTCTATTTCTATGTATATGCATGCATATGAGAGGATTTTTACATAGGACTTGCACTAGACAATTTTCAAAATTGAGAGATGCATGTTTATATTTTTGCAATATCAACCTCCATGGTGCAAGAGGAAGACGCCGAAGAAGCGCAAGGATCAAGGACAATGGAACATATAAACTCACACAATGTGTGTGTGAAAGGATTTATTTATGTTTGTGTGCTTGACATGTATGTGATTGTATGGATGAATGTTAGGATGCGTATAGATAATAAATATGCATGATCACCTAAATTCTAAAATCACATGTAAATGTTTAATTGTCCAACCAAAAATTAAGAGTATCTTTCTTTCTTATTTCATCCACTAGCAACCATCGATCGAGGGAAATTCTGCTCGCCCTTAGCGGAAGATAACTTCCTCCATCTTTGGGAATAGTGGGAGATATAAGGTTGTCTATTGTTGTGCCATGAATAGATGCACGAGGTGCGATTCACCCTTAGTGGACACCGAGTATATTTGTTTGTGAATACAATGGATAAACGTATCTCGTATCAAATGAAATAAGTTTTCTTAACAAGACCCGGAGCCCTAGCTTCGTTTTGAGAAAGAGAGTTTTTCTTACGAGGATCGGTTAAATTCCCTCTTAATTAAAACGACAAGAGTCATAAGAGTTTGAAAAATGCAAATGTTGAGATATTTCGAAATGGTTATGATTAGAAAAATATTTTCTTACCTTGATTTTATAATATATCCGATAGCCCTTAACTAGTTTATATTATAATTGATAGGATCTTGAATTACTGCATTTATGGACAAATTTTTATTTGCGGTTGATGAGAATTTTATTTATACCGCAAGTGCACGACGTCAATGAAGACGTGGCAAGTACGGGTCGAACACAAGGAGGGAGAGATATTGTTATTTTTGTGATTTTCGATTCAGGAAAGAAAGAGAGAGAAATAAGGTTGGTTTGAGATTTTGGATTTTTAATTTTCTAAAGCAAGAACAACAAAAACAAACTAAGAACAAAGCAAATATGGATGAGAGTCCAGCGGGTGGGGGTTTAGATATCGGGTTTTGTTGAGAGAAATATGAAACTTATAATAAATCACATTAGTTATAAAGCATTACATGATAAATGATTTAACATAAACTCAATTAATCAAAATATACTAATACGAAATTAAAATAATAACATCATTCTTCCTCTCATCACCCTAAATCCGTCACCCCCACCATTTGGAGAGAGTTAGAAACTCATGGATGGTGGGAAGGAGAAGGGGTCCTAGAGAAACTACGAAAGAAAACTAAAAACACGAAATAAACCAACAGAATTTTATTGCTAAAGAATGGAATCAAACAAGTTCTTTTTACAACATAATCTCGGGGCTATTTATAGCCGATACAAGGGACCCAGGTATAAAATAGGAAAGTACACGCGTCAACACGCAACTGGACAAAAACGCGACCCGTGGATCCAAAGGGGTGCGGCGATTCCGCCGCAATTTACATGTAATGTGCGGCGTTTCCGCCACCTTTCTGGCTCAGATTTGATCTGGATTTTTCCTTTGTGTTTATGGTATGATTTAGTTGTCCTTTGCGCGTCCGGATTGATTTCTTTCCTTTCTTTTGAGCTCCGAATTAATTTCTTCATATAATTGGAGATCCAAATTGATTTTTCTTTAGAACTTCTCCAAAATAATATTTTAGTACTCATAATTTGCAGTCGGGTCCTCGGTTTTTTGCAATTAAGTCCTTGGCCTTTTTGTAATTAGGTCTTTGAATGTTTTTATGCTTGGATGGACTTCAATTTGAACCCCGATAATCTTGAACTTGGTCTTATGACAGAAATGAGTCTCTTTTAAGGTTCTATGGAACTTCAATAGTCTAATGATTTAAATTTATACTTTGAAAAATGTTTATTATGTGCCTTCGATCAGCAAGAACTATTCTGTTTCATGTTTTGGATATGGATAACTTAATATATATTTCTAATTCTTGCTTGTCTATATCGAAGAATGAAATTCTCTATGCAAATACATTCATTTGGAATAACTTCTATTTGCTTGAAATGAATAATAAACAAACTCAAACAAACAATAACAAAAAGAACTAAGATAACTCATGTGAATGATTCATTCTTGTAGCACTATCGGATTGTTCAAGTAAATGGCCAAGAGACCTTTCAAGAAGAAAGGAACGAAAACGAATGACTAATTGGATATGATACATCTAATGTATGTGGTCCGATAACTACAAGTGCAAGAGACGGTTTAAGGTACTTCATTTTGTTCACGGATAACTATAGTCATTATGGCTATATTTGTCTAATGGGAAACAAAAGTGAAATCTTTGAGAAGTTCAAAGAATTCGAAGATGAAGTAGCGAACCGACTCAACAAGAATATCGAGTCTCTATGAAAGGTTCGTAGGGGCGAGTGCTTAGGATACCTAATTTGACTCATTCCTAAAGTAGGAACATGATATTGCTCGACATGGTTCGATCAATAATGAGTCAATCTAAATTGCCTATTTACTTTTGGAATTATGCACTACAAATAATGACAAACTCACTAAATAATGTTCCATCCAAGTCCGTGGAGAAAATGTCTTGTGAGCTGTGGAGTTGAAAGACACCTAAGCTCAACTTTCTCAAGATTTGGGGTTGTGAGGTATACATCAAGAAATTGATGTCGACCAAGCTTCAACCAAAAGAGGATAAATGCTTCTTTAAAGGTTGTCCTTGAGTGGCAAGTGGATACTACTTTTGGTGTATCACCTCCAATCGAAAGATTGTAGAGAGAGATATGGTTTTTCTAGAATTTCTGGAAAAGAGAGAAAAGTAGTGGGAGTAGAGTTAAGCTTGACGAAACTCAAGATACTCGACAAGATCATGATGTGAATGTTGCATTCAAAATCATGAAGGCCCAGCTGAGATTCATTTGGTTAGTGGGAGCATGAGCGAGAGATCCTTACAAGAAATTGTGAGAGAATCTCAATCATCCCCACCTAGTGTACGTTCGAGAGACGAAGGTGAACCTATTCCTCAAGAAATTGTGGAAGAAGTTCGAGAGACACGAGAAGAACCAAAAGAATAGAGAAGGTCGACGAGGGAAAGGAAGAAACCCAATAAGTATGCGGGACTTCATGAGATCATGGTACTAGGTACCAAAGATCCCTCAACCTTCCAAGAAGCAAAGGAAAGGGAAGACTCCAGACTATGGCTTAAGGCCATGGAATCCGAAATAGAATCCATTTATGACAATCAAGTATGGAACTTGATTTGCCTTCCTCAAGAGAAAAAAATGCCATTTAGTATAAATGAGCTTTTAGGAGGAAGATAGACATGGATAGTAACTTGACAACCTACAAAGCAAGGCTTGTAGCAAAAGTTATACTCAAATTCAAGAAATTGATTTTGATGAAATTTTTGAGAGGTTGTCATGCTAAAATCTATTCGGATTATGCTCACTATTACTGCATTTCACAATTGTGAGATATGGAAGATAGATATCAAAATGACGTTCCTTAAACGGGAACTTGGAGGAGGATATGTACATAGTACAACCTCAAGGTTTTGATGATCCAAATAATAGTGAGAAGAAATGCAAGTTTCGAGGATCCATTTATGGATTGAAGCAAGCATCGAGGAGTTGGAACAAACGCTTTGACGAAGAGGTGAAGAAGGTTCACTTCATTCAAAGTAAAGCAAAACCTTGTATATACAAGGAGATTAGTGGGAGCCATGTAGTACTTCTGATCTTATATGTCGATGACATATTGCTCATGAGCAATCATATACCTTTGCATTAGCAAACGAGAAATTTCATTGAAATCAGCATTTTCAATGAAAAGAAATGGATGAGACTCAACACATCTTGAGAATCAAGATACATTGAGATACATCCCATGGACTCATTGGCCTAAGTCAACGTGCATACATTGACAAAGTCTAGGAAATGTTCAGGGTGAACAATTCCGATATGGACAATGTGCCAATAAGTGAGAGTATAGGTGTGCAACTCAAGAAGTCTCAAACATACCCAATGGCGTAAAGACTTGGAGTACATGAAGGTATCCCTTATGCTTCGGCAAAAGGAAGGACCATGTACACGATGACTTGCACAAGACTCAATATCTCGTATGCTCTAAGCGTGACAAGTAGTCACCAATCCGACGCAAGTCCTTAGCATAGGGTTGCGGTCAAAAATATTCTGAAGTACCTTAACCGGACTAAAGATAAGGTTCTTATTTATGGAGGACAAATGAGAAAATAGCCGAGGGCTATTTTGATGCAATTCTCATAAGGATTCCTGACAATAGGTGGTTGGAATGATGATGCGTCATCATTATCGAAGGTGGAGGTATGAGCTAGTGTAGTTAGGAGTAATATCACTACGACTAACTCAACCACCAACGAAAGACAAAATAAATAAATGGGTGGACACAACAGTGACACAACTGATCCATTCAACAAACCTTCATACCAAGCTAAGAGGGGAAATATATTTCGAGTCCATAGATCCGAGGATCCATGTGGATTGGCTTGATAGGTGATTAGAGAAGGTTACCCTAGTTATTAATGTTTTATACATTGAGAATGTATGTGAAAGAAAACTTTGATAACAAGTGGGAGATTGAAGGGAATGTGTTCTAAAGGTTTTACTTTTAAATGTCAATTATTATGAATTGAATGAGAAATCATTTTGTTCCTTGTTTATGTTATTCGTCTTTTAGAAGTGTTAAGAAAGAGACGCTTGGTCCTTAACCGTAGAGCTCTAAAAGATAATGGTTTACATAAAACAAAAGATATTCGCAATCATGGTAATAAACATGGGACATTTATTACCGAGTTAAGATTGTCGTGTTGGTCATAGATCATTGTAGCTCTACAAGTGAGTGACAACACAGGTACACGAAAGAGGAAAATATTACTTTTGTATACTGAAAAGACCTAATAAGTAAAACATTATAGAATTGTGTTTTCTGTGTCATTAATGTTTTACTGTGTCTTTGGTCCTTTGATATGAGACTTATATCCGATCACTTAAGAAATACTTGATTAGACTAGTGTCTTGAGCTATCGATAAGTGCAGTGTAAAGGCATTGGTTGGTAAAGTATGACTTTTGTTGGAGAAGATAGTTAGTCAAAAGATTATCATTGCCCCTCTTAATAGAGTAATGATATTAGTGGGCCCCTTGATAAAGCAAAGTTATAATGTGCACAATGTGATTTGAGTTAAGTCACATATTTATAACTAGCTTAAAGAGATCAAGAAATGAATACTAATACAAAGATGACACAATACTACTTTGTGTGTATTCTTAATATCACGAGGCAAGGGACGGACACAAGTGGTGCACTCCATCACTAATTGGATCGGGTTTTGGTTCGAGTTGAATTAAGACATCTAGCTAATTGGGAACTATAATGTGTAGCTAGATACCGCTTATAGTTTGTGATGTTAAGCTATTAATATCACTGCCAATTTAGCTTAGATCCTCCCATAGGTCACACCATAAAACTGGGAAACAAGAAGGTGATTTTATGTTCATATGATGTATCTGTAGGATTTCTAGTTTAATTGTACATATATATTTTCGAATTTTTTATGCACAATAAGGATTAATTTACAATTTTCTATGATTTATTTCATGCATGCATCAATTTGTTTCAATATCTAGTTTCAAAACTTTATTAAAACAAATATGGGCTCTGAAATTCATACCTAGAAGTTCTCTAAAACTTCTTGAAGATTCGGTGACGTTGGGGATGCTTCTCGCTGCGCCGGATGCCTCCGAGTATTCACCAAACTCTAAACAAGATCGGAGAGAGGGAAGCTAGTCTCTCAATCTCCGATAGGGTTTAGAATCTAATTACTAACCCCTCTTTAATTCCCTTGAGAAGATGATCTCTTAAGAACTAAACTAAACTTAAGAATTAAGGAATTTTCGTGGAGAATTATGGAGAGAGAATTTTGCACAAGAAAATAATAAATGAGATTAATGGGGTAATGAGATAAGTTTGTATTTATAATCTCTCTCCAAATTACCTATTCATGTGCAACCCCTTGCCCATGATCTCCTGCAAAATTCCATCTAACCATCCATTATTTGCTAACAAATAATCTTAGCCACGAATTAAATCAATTATGGACCAATTCCATGCATGATCTAATTAATTCTTAAATTAATTCTGCATAAAACCGTCTGGCCGGTCGAGCGTTTGCGTGGTCTGGTCGACCGCTTAGACCGAGTTTCGTCGACCGTTCGACACTCGGTCGACCCTTCGAAACAGTAAAATATTTCATCGCAATGTTCGGTCGACCGACCGATAGATTCGGTCGACCGTTCCGAACAGACGAAATTCACCTGTTATCGGTCGAGACCTGTTCGGTCGACCGGGCACCTTCGGTCGACCGTTAACCGTTAACCGGTCGACCGTTTGCACAGTCTTGCAGACTTGTCAAATTTCGGTTTAACCCCTACAAAATTTGACATTTCAGGATTAGTAGTAAATTCACAACTTATGTAATATATTATCCTATGTAATGATAACTCATTACACCACATAATATTTACATCACATATGAATTTAATTTAGATTCTAATTATGTTACAAATCACAACATAATTTTGATTTTGCTTGTTCACCCATGTGTCATATTTTCCACATGAAACCCGACACATCCTATGAACTCAAAATCCCCATTTCTTGTTTCCCAGTTTTGTGGTGTGACCTATAGGAGGATCTAAACTAAGTTGGCAGTGATATTAAGAACTTAATATCACAAGCTATAAGCGGTATCTAGCTACACATTATAACTCCCAATTAGTTATATGTCTTAATTCCGCTCGAACCAAAACCCAATCCATTTAGTGATGGAGTGCACCACTTGTGTCCGTCCCTTGCCTCATGATATTAAGAATACACACAAAGTAGTATTGTGTCATCTTTGTCTTAGTATTCATTTCTTGATCTCTTTAAGCTAGTTATAAATATGTGACTTAACTCAAATCACATTGTGCACGTTATAACTTTGCTTTATCAAGGGGCCCACTAATATCATTACTCTATTAAGAGGGGCAATGATAATCTTTTGACTAACTATCTTCTCCAACAAAAGTCATACTTAACCAACCAATGCCTTTACACTGCACTTATCGATAGCTCAAGACACTAGTCTAATCAAGTATTTCTTAAGTGATCGGATATAAGTCTCATATCAAAGGACCAAAGACACAGTAAAACATTAATGACACAGAAAACACAATTCTATAATGTTTTACTTCCAGCTACGCCAACTCACAGCTCCACCATTCAGAAGAAAGACATATCCTGATTGCGACCTTCTATCGTCTGGATCACTCATGAAACTCGCATCCGAGTACCCTTCGTCTGTCAACTCCCTTTGTCCTCCATAAACAAGAATCTTATCCTTAGTCCGATTAAGGTACTTCAGGATATTCTTGACCGCAGTCCAATGCTCAGGACCTGCGTTGGATATTCTTGACCGCAGTCCAATGCTCAGGATCTGCGAAGAATGGGTCAATGCATAGCCCATGATGTGGAAATTAAAGGAGCCTATAAATAGGCCTAATTTTCTTCATTAAAAATAAGTTTATGCAAAATTCTCTCTCTCTAACCGCCCCAATTAATCCATCCGAAATTCCTTAGTTAATTTGAGTTTTTGGAGAGTAAAATCTCAGGAAAGAAAAGGGGGGGGGGGGTTATAGGCTAGATTCAAAACCTGTTTGGAGATTGATTGACTAGTTCCTTTCTCTTCAACCTTGTTTAGAGTTTGGTGAACACTCGGAGGCAATCCACCGGGCAATTCGACCGACAACGCGACTCCGGATCTTCAAGAGGTTTTAGAGAACCTCTAGGTATGATCCTCTTTGTAATTGTTTATTTGTTCTAATGCATGTTAAATAATTATGACAAACAAATGCATGTCTATATGAAAATCGAAGAAAATATGAATGTTTCGATCCTATATGTTTATAAAATTTCGAAAAATATATACATATAATAGGGCACGAAATCCACCAGAGAGACCCTCGCAAGAAATTGTGAGAGAATCTCAATCTTCCCCACCTAGTGTACGTTCGAGAATCGAACACGAACAAATTCCACAAGAAATTGTGGAAGAAGTTCGAGAAGTGCACGAAAAACCAAAAGAACTTAGAAGGTCAACGAGGGAAAGGAAAAACCTGATATGTATTCTGGACTTCATGAGATCATGGTACTAGATACTGATGATCCCTCGACCATTCAAGAAGCAATGGAAAGAAAGGACTCCAAACTATGGTTCAAGGCCATGGAATCCGAAATAGAATCCATGTATGATAATCAAGTATGGAACATGGTTGACCTACCTCAAGGGAAAAATGTCATTCAAAATAAATGGGTTTTCAAGAGAAAGATGGACATGGATGGGAACTTGACAACCTACAAAGTGAGGCTTGTAGCAAAAGGTTTCACTTAAGTTCAAGGAATTGACTATGATGAAACTTTTTCACCGGTTGCTATGTTTAAGTCTATTCGGATTATGCTCGCTATTGCCGCATTTCATGGTTATGAGATATGACAAATGGATGTCAAAATGGCGTTGCTTATTGGGAACTTGGAGGAGGATGTGTACATGGTACAACCTCAAGGTTTTGAAAATCCAAAGAATAGCGAGAAAGTATGCAAGCTTCAAAGATCCATTTACGGATTGAAGCAAGCATCAAGGAGTTGGAACAAACACTTTGACGAAGAAGTCAAAAAGATTCACTTCGTCCAAAGTAAGGAAAAACCTTGTATATACAAGATGGTTAGTGGGAGCCACATAGTGTTCTTGATCTTATATGTCGATGACATACTCCTCATGGGAAATCATATACCTTTGCTTGAGCAAACGAGAAGTTCGTTGAAATCTGCATGAACAACTCCAAAAAGGGCAGTGTGCCAATGAGTGTGGGTGTGCAACTCAAGAAGTCTCAACGTGCTGAATCAAGTAAAGACTTGGAGTACATGAAAGATATCCCTTATGCTTCGGGAATATGATCAATCATGTATGCGATGACTTGCACAAGACCTGATGTGTCGTATGCTCTAAGCGTGACAAGTCGTCACCAATCCAACGCAGGTCCTGAGCATTGGACTGCGGTCAAGAATATTCTGAGGACCCTTAACCAGACCAAAGATAAGTTTCTTGTTTATGGAGGACAAAGGGAGTAAATAGCCAAGGGCTATTAGGATGCGAGTTTCATGAGTGATTCCGACGATAGGAGGTCGCAATAATGATATGTCATTATTCTCGAAGGTGGAGGCATGAGTTAGCGTAATTGGAAAAAATCACTACGGCCGACTCAACCACTACCGACGAAGGCAAAATAAATTTACTATGGGTGGACACAAACAGCAACACAGTTGATCCATTCAACAAACCCTTATACCAAGCTAAAAGGCGAAATATATTTCGAGTCCATGGATCTGAGGAACCATGTGGATTGGCTTGATGAGTGATTAGAGAGGGTTACCCTAGTTATTATTGTTTTATACATTGAGAATGTATGTGAAAGAAAACTTTGATAACAAGTGAGAGATTGAAAGGAATGTGTTCTAAAAGTTTTACTTTTATATGTCAATTATTATGAATTGGATGTGCAAACATTTTGTTCCTTGATTATGATATTCGTCTTTTGGAAGTATTAAGGAAGAGGTACTTGGTCCTTAACCATAGAGCTCTAAAAGATAATGGTTTACATAAATCAAAAGTTATTCACAATCATGGTAATTAACATGGAACATTAATCACCGAGATAAGATTGTCGTGTTGGTCATCGATTGTTGTAGCTCTACAAATAATTGACGACACGAGTATATAAAAGAGGAAAAGATTACTTTTATATATTGAATAGACCTAACAAGTAAAACATTATGGAATTTTGTTTCGTGTCATTAATGCTTTTACTGTGTCTTGGATCCTAAGATATGAGACTTATATCTTTTCACTCAAGAAGTGCTTAATTTGATTATTGTCAAAAGCTATCAATGAGTGTAGTGATAAATGCAATAGTTGGTTGAGCATGACTTGTGCTGGAAAAGATAGCTAGCCAAATGATTATCATTGCCCCTCTTAATTGAGTGATGATATTAGTGGGCCCCTTGATAAAGCAAAATTATAATGTGCACAATGTAACTTGAGTTAAGTTACATAGTTATAATTAGCTTAGAGAGATCAAGAAATGAATATAATACAAAGATGACACATTTCTACTTTGTATATATTCTTAATATCGTAAGGCAAGGGACAGACACAAGTGGTGCATTTACATCACTAAATGGATCGTGTTTTGATTCAGGTGGAACAAAGACATCTATGCTACTTGGGTAACTATAATATGTAGCTAGATACCGCTTATAGTTTGTGATATTAAGTGTTTAATATCTCTGCCAATTTGGCTTAGATCCTCCTATAGGTCACACCACAAAACTGGGAAACAAGAGGCTTGATTTTAAGTTCATATGATGTGTCGGGTTTCATGTGAAAATAGGACACATGTGGTGAATGAATAAAATCAATATATCATAAGAATTGACATAATTAGAATCAGAATAAATTCATATGACGTGTATATATTATGGGGTGTAATAATTTAATATTACATATGATAATATATTACATAAGATGTGAATTTGCTAAAAACCCCAAAAGATCAAATTTTGATGGAAATAAATCCAGAATTTGACAAATGCAAAATCGGGGTCAAACACGGTTAACCGTTCAAGGTTCGGTCGACCGAGGTATCTTCGGATCGGTTAACCGAATGCGGAACGGGTAAGCACAATTGGTTGACCGAAATTGTCTGGAGTGCCTGGACAATCGGATTCGGTTAACCGAGTGTGAACGGTCAACCGAGGAAGTAGTATTTTCGGTAGACCGAAGATGACACGGTAATCCGTAGACTATGTCCCAGGAGAAATTCTGGCAGGTCAACGGTAGACAGAGTAAAAGATGTGGTTCGTCCGAATATGCTTGCGACAGAGAGACAGGATGCCGACTGAGGATACGAGACTTGCATGTACAGATTGGGATCGCCTCATCGAGGATTGGAACAGCCAGTTGGGCATTTTTGACCATGATTCGGATGCTAAGCTCTAGTTGACTTGCTCTTACTATCGTTTTATTATATGTTGCACTGTTACTACATTTTTTGGTATTTTCTTATGCTTATCTGTGTACTATTATTATTTATTTCTTACGAACATATCTTCTACTTATTTCTTTGACTATTGTATTTTTAATACTTATTTCTCACGAACATATCTTCTACTTATTTATTTAGATATGAAATAATACTTAAATTTAAAATATGGTAAAAGAACAACACGATATAAGTACAAATACACGATATATTATACATTACAAATGCATTACAAATTACAATCAAAATGTACTACGTAACTGGTTCCAATACGTCATCCTAGTTTCGTATTGATCCTCCCATCCAACAACACTCTCATCTCGCATTTGATACCACAAGGTCGCTATAGGAGGTACTGGGAAATCATCAGCAAATTCCAAACGAATAAAATGTCTGTAAATCCCTAAATGAGCAATGGCCAACTCTCTGACAGGCCTCGTCATGGCAGACAGACTCTCCCAAGGTAGAACAGTAAGACACGGGAACAACGAACCATCCATTCCCATTGAGAAGTACATGACCGTACACTTGTAGAAATTAGCAATCGGAAACAAGTCGACCCAAACCTCCATATAATGATCCTCGTCACAAGCTCCCCCGCCCCAATCAATTCGTTGATGAGCCTGTACCACATTGCCGAAAAGGATACTCTCGTAAATAGGATGTGCACCTATCTCATTGGAAAGAGCACGACGGGCGTACGACCAGTTGTCTTGACCACCATGGAAGACATCGACAACACATCGAAATTCACAGTTGCCATCAGCATGTACGTCATTCCACCTCTCCAGAAATGGTAAAATGATTCCTGACAGTCTATCAACATATCGGAAGTTATCCACGTCAATCCGTCCGGACACTATATAGAGAAATAACAATTCATTAAAACAAAATTAAGAGATAATCTATTCAACCCTATCTAGATTAGTGATATATATTAAATAACAACAAAGATATCGTCATACCAGATCCTGTGCCCGTGTTCACGGATGATCGAGATGAATTGGAAGACCGACCACGACCCCTGCTCCCACAACTGCCAGACCGACACGACCTCGCTCAGCATACTCGAAGGCACTCGGGTCCCGACGTATCGACTTTCTCCTAGGTCGACCTCGCACCTTAATATTTTCTACGAGTTCTCCATTGTTCGACTGAACGGGGTGTAACTGTTCGTATAAAATACGAGAGCCACTACGAATTACTGCAGGGTCGCTCTCAAAAATTTCATCAACGAGCTTTCGAAAATGCTCGACGTCTTGTGCTGACTGATCCACAAACTCTGACATCTGGACTCTTTCTCCAATGACAAGTGTTTTCCAGAATGGATGAATCTGCTCTAAATAAATTCCATCACCTGACGCAAAACACTCGTACATGGTACAAGCACAAGGAATCTTATGTGATGTCAGAAAAGTACACCCGCAAAGATATTCAACTTCATAACTTAAGTCTTGCATTGTCTTCAACTCCTGAGTCAATAACGACAAGCAGCGAAGTGAAACTCGGACATTTATATACTGAAACAAAGGACCTATGTAGTTTGCCAAATTTGACGTCTCGAATCTTCAAGAAAGTTTCGAATATTTGTCAGCTGCATTTCAATAGCCGAGGTCACGCGGTCGAAAAGAGTGTCGAGAGCGGCAGTCGATGTAGTGATCCACTTTTTCAGAGCCGAATGGGCACTTTCCACCCTGCAGTTCGTAGTGTTGCCGAAATGAAGAACTTTATTCGTCCAATTCAACACAAACTTTTCTTTATGCACCAACCACGTGTCTTCCACATACTCCGTGAGCACTGGCCAGGACTTGTAAGAATCTTTCAGATTACAGACTGCTCTATCATAATCCCTTTGTGAATCAAAAAGCATGACTCTCCTCCACTTTCCACGCCTAAAACTCTCTGTAAGCTGCTTGCTTATGCCGAATATGTGGTATGCGTAGTTGTTCACATCTTTGTTGATATGCCAGGTGCAAAGTAAATGAGCAGACTCAGGAAAAACCTCTACCACTGGTCGCATCAGACCCACCTCCCGGTGCGTTATTATTGCAGTCGGGCTAACAATATTCAATAACAGTTCTCGAAACCTCTATAATACCCACCGGTAACTAGACTCGGTCTCATCCTTCGAAATCGCATTTCCGACGAGGAAATTCCTGTTTGTTGGAGTAACCCGAACCATCTCAAACAAAGGCATCTTGTACTTTTTCGTCTTATACGTCGAATCCATACATATTACGAATGGGTATCTACGCAACAACTGAACTGGAGTGGGATGTGCCAAAAATGTGTTTGTGAGGACATTAGTATCTTCATCTGCCAGAATCCAATGCAAATAGTTATGCTGCACTGCCTGACTGAGAAACTGCTGCGCGGGATTCCTGTCTTCAGATTTCGTCCTCCTCATGTATTCTCTGAAGTTATAAATGTGTCTTTGATTAGGATTATCCTCCGGGAATTTCTCCATTACCTTCAACAAAATGTTACGTGGTCTTTCTTGTGCCTCTGTCATATCATGAACAATTTGCTTGGCCTCAGCACTAAGTCCGCTGACCTGTCGGTGAACAATTTGCTTGGGCTTTGTAAAAAAAATGTGGACGGAGGCACGCGTTCTATATTTGCCAATGGAGTAGGAAGGACTATCGAAACATGTTAAGAACAACTAGGTGATTTTTATAAAAAATACCATCTGCTACATCTTAATGAGCTAGTGAGGTGGGTGGAGTGTTACGAAGTTGGCGAGGTATATATGTTGGTATGGTGATTGACATCATTTCATGCTTATATTTGTACCTTATATCCATTATCTTACACCTAAGCAATGCTACGTGATGAGTTTTATGTTTAGTTTTCAGAAATAAAGAGGTTTGAAGAGAAGAGCCATGAAAGGACCCAAAAGCAGGAAAAAAGGACCTAATTGTGAGACCTGGGGACTAAGATGCAAGGGAGAAGGACCTGATCGTAAGACCGAAGGACCTAAGAGCAAAACAGGAAACTCCACACCATTATGAGGAGTATTTTGTCAATTCGATTCGGGTCGGAGCTCCACTAAACAAGTTAGATGCATCCAAGACCAAGAAACACACCAAGGAAAGCCCACCAGAAGACCCAGACGGATCTGGGCTTTATAGGCCGCCAATTGGCGGTCTGGAACCGCTAATTGGCGGTCTGGATCATGCAAGATCCGCCCCAACTTCTCCTGGACTTGTATTATTGTTCGTTTAGGCTATTTTTGGTATTGGTTTAGTCCCACATCGGGGGATTGTCCCTGATTAGCTTTTTCCATGCTTATAAATAGAACTCTTCACCTCCCATTGTATCTATCTCTCTCTTGGTGGCCATCTTCCCTACTAAGAGTGAAGCCTTGAAGCAAAACTCTAGTGGAGGAAGAGCTACTTGTAATTGAGTGAGTTAATAATAGAAGTTTTCTTTTAATGATGTTGTTTCTCTCTTAGTTTAATTTCCTTTCATATGCATGCTTGTTTGTTTGTTTAGTTTTATGCTTCTTTAATGTTTCTTGCTTGAGTAGTATAAATTTCATTTCAGTATTATGCTTTCCTTTGCTAATTTAGTTAGTGTAATGAGTAGTGAGTAGTTCCATCCCCATTTGGGGGGTAGAGAAATATGTGATATAATAATGTAGTGTATTAAGTGTGTGTTATTTTTATCCCTTGAGTTTTATATGATTTCCATAACCATCTAATGGGTCTCCACTCTTATCTTTGATATGCTAAGGCTCTTGAATGAAGCTTAGCTTATGCTTTGATTAGTGGACCTATTTTATGGGGAATGATAAGGTTAGGATATGGATGAAGTTAATGTTGGAAACACAATTTGTAGTGTATGTACTCTTGTTGCCTTTTCCTTAGCTAATGTCTTGTATGTTTTAATGATGTAGTCATCTTAATTCATGTGGAGGCATAGTAGGGTCTAGTCTTTATACTTGAGTTCATGTAGCTTCATTCCAATCATTGTCTTGTATGTTTTAATGATGTAGTCTTATCCTAATTCATGTAGAGGCAAGATTGGATGTAGTTTTATGATTTCATGCACTACATGTTGTGAGGAGCTTAATTGAACACACACACACACATCTTTATGTTCACATCAGTTCTCTACCCCCTTTGGGGTTTAGTTTTATTGCTTATCGTCATTTCCTTTTGCATTCTAGTTTAGCATTGTAGTGTAGTTTAGTGTAACCAATCCTTTTCTCCTTTCTTTACCCCTTGCCTTCGCACGAACCAAGAGTCGACACACCTCCCAGTGGACGACCCGTATTTGCCACCGCTTCAACGCGGCCGTGCACTTGCGGTAGAAATATAAAACGATCAATCAAGTTTTTGGCGCCGTTGCCGGGGAGGTGCTCTGTCCAGACCTTGGTTTGGACGATTCGAGGGGTTTTTGATTCTTTGTTTCCAGTTTTGTTTAGTTTCAGGGAACGAGAACATCAAGGGGAAGCTACTGGGAAAGTTGGAGCAAAAGAATCCACAAAGTGACCGCCAATTACCGGTTGCAAACCGCCAATTGGCGGCCTGGTGAGGTCTGCCTCCTCTCAAATTTCTTCTGGTGGTTTATTGCTTTACTTTAGTTATCTGGGAGCCCAATTGTGCATGCTGTGATCTTTAGTTTGCTCCCAGATTTAATTTCAATCCCCTTTAATCAACTTGGACCATAAAACTCAAAGCAAAAGATTAGACTTCTTGCCATCTAGGTCATGCACCATTGGTAGACCTTGCATGCATTTGTCTTTTCTTTGCTTTACATTTTTTGTCGTTGATTGCTGGCGTGAGGTACGTGCACCCACATCCCTCATTCATGCATGTTTATCTCATGCATTAGTTAGTAAGGTGCATCGGGACAAGAGTGAGAGAGCGTTTGATTGGAGCGATTGATTGCTAGATCTAGGATCAAATCGCTACTAAGGAGGGGCTGTCCCATAAAAGATAAGGTGGGGGATTTCATCACCCTTTCCTTGGCCCCAAAAACCACTCTTAATAAAGCCTCAACTAAAAGCAAGTAGACATTGACCCTAGGATTGCGGGCGCACTAGGAGAGTAATCTAGTCGAGACCGTCATGACCTGATCGGCGTTGCCTACCTTGTCGATAGTAGGAGGTACTGGATCTCCAGATCTGGTATCACTTGCTGGGCATTGTAGTCCTCGTTGTAGGGAGGTGAGGCGTGTCGAGGCTAGTGACCTCGAAGTTAGGCGTCGTCTAGCTTAAGGACCCATTGCCTTACATTGTTTGAGCCGTGCTTGCTAGTTAGGCTTCTTCCTGACCCCACTACCCACGCTAGCTCTAGGGATTCTTCCCTCCTCACCTGAGTCCTCTCCTCATCTATTCTCTACGTTTAGTCTCCTCCTCTAGTACACCTTCTGTTGTGTGTTTTTTAGAGTCGAGTCGAGCGTTTTTATGCGAGGTTGGGCTCGTTCTGGTGAGAGCGCTCGACTCGAGAGAGTGCTTATTTCTGAGATGGAAGATCTTGGTGATCGACCATCTCCGCCCCGTGCTCCTTTGGAGCAAGAGGGCGAGTCGTCTCGTGGTGGCGAGGGAGACCGAGTTCCATACATGGACTACCTCGGTCCATTCCCACCACCACGTAGACCTCCTTCTCCTCCTCCTCTGACTCGAGAGGAAGGGAGATTCGGTCAGGATCGAGTTCTTGGTGCACCACCACCTTTAGCTCGACATGATAGACCGATGACTTTGTGGGAGCGGACCCATCCTGTTCGGGCCGCGCAGCCTTCTTGCATAGTTGTTCCCCCTGCTCGCGGGAACAACTATGAGCTGAAACCTCAGTATGTGAGCATGCTTCCAACCTTTGCTGCCAATAAGGAGGATCCGTATATTTTTATACGCGAATTCGAGGAAGTATGCTCCATGTTCAAGCTTCAATAGCTTGACGAGGATTCTGTCCGGTTGAGGATGATTTCGTTCGCATTGAAGGATAATGCGAAGAAATGGATGTATAGCCTCCCGGCGAGCTCGATTCGGTCATGGGATGACTTTGTGACCGTGTTTCTGAAGAGATTTTTGCCTCAAAGGAAAACTCAACAAATACGGCACCAGATACATCAAATGTATCAGACCGAGACCGAATCGTTTCATGGTTTCTTTGAGAGGTTCAAGGACCTTCTCCAGCAGTGCCCTCATCATGGATTTGAGTTATGGCAGCTGTGCCAAATTGTTTATGAGGGCATCAACTACAACACCCGCACATTGTTGGAGTCGATGTGTCAGGGTGACTTCCAAATGAAACCCATCGAGGAGGCATGGGATACTTTTGAATCCATGGCTGAACGTACCTTCGAGTGGGATACCATGAGAGAGCCACCAGCCGCCAGGTCTTCTGGTCGAGCTGGATCTTATCAAGTTGACTCATCGATCACGTGTGAGGCGAAAATGGCTGCTCTCATGCGTAGGATAGAGAGTTTGGAGATGGACCGAGCTCCTGTAGCTCAGGTCGCTACTCCCGGGTGTACTAGGTGTGGACTGTCGGGACATGATGACTTGGAGTGCGCTTACCCTCCAAGGGATACTGAGCATGCAAATGCGATGTATCAACAAAGGCCCCGAAATGACCCGTACAGTCATTCCTATAACCCGGGATGGCGTAACCATCCTAACTTCTCTTGGGGGTCTAGTGGAGGCCACGGTCAGAGCTCGCACGCTCAACCTCAACCTCCACCTTATCAACCTCCACGCCCATCGGCGACCTACCAACCCCCACATCAAAGGTCGCAGCACCAAAATTACCAACCTGCTCATGCCTCATCGTCGGGTTATTCCAACCAGACTCCACCACCCCAGCGGGTTGACCCTAAGGACCCTTCTTGTGATCCGACCTTTCAAGCGTTGCAAAGTACAGTCAAGGCTTTGGAAATGCAGGTTAGCCAGTTTGCTCATCAACTCCATGAACACGAGAAAGGTCAGTTCCCGAGTCAACCTGAGGTGAATCCTCGGGGTACCCATTCTCAAGGAAGGACACCTTTACCTCATGCCACCTCTGAAGCGACCCATCATATTAATGTGATTCATACTTTGAGGTCTGGTAAGGAGGTGGATAACCACATTGGGGTACCTTCTTTGTCATCACCATCTTTGAGGGAGCCGGATCCTGAGGCTCCCTCCACAAATACTTCCAGGAAGGAGCCGGATCCTGAGGCTCCCTCCACAAATACTTCCAGGAAGGAGCCTGATCCTGAGGTTCTTTCTACATTTCCTCCGACAAAGGGGCCGAACCCTGAGGTCCCCTTGTCTCCTCTTGTGTCGAAGGAACCAGATTCTGAGGTCCCCACTCATGTTTCTTTGGACCTGAATTCTGGGGTGCCTTCGCATCCTTATGCCCCAAAGGCGCCATTCCCTGAGCGCCTTAAAAAGAAAACCTCTGATCAGCATGACAAGATGCTTGAGATGTTTCGGCAGGTTAAGGTGAATATCCCTCTTTTGGAGGTGATTCAGCAAATGCCACATTATGCCAAGGTTCTCAAGGACTTATGCACCAAGAAGAGAAAAACTCATGTTCCCAAGCAAGCTTTTCTTGCGGCTAACGTGAGTTCCTTGTTGGCACAACCCATGCAAGTCAAGTACAAGGACCCTGGCTGTCCTACTATCTCGTGTGTGATTGGTGATGTGCCCATACATCGAGCCTTATTGGACCTTGGTGCGTCTGTTAATCTTCTGCCATATTCTGTCTACGTCCACCTCGGTCTTGGAGACCTCAAACAAACTAAGACCACTCTTCAATTGGCCGATAGGTCCATGAAGAAACCGAGGGGTGTGGTGGAAGATGTGCTGATCAAAGTGGGAGAGTTCATTTATCCAGTCGACTTCTTTGTCCTGGATACTGAACCTGTGCCAAACCCACTTGGACAAATTCCTGTCATTCTGGGGCGACCATTTCTTACGACTTCCAATGCCTTGATCAATTGTCGCAATGGTCTGATGCGCTTGACTTATGGTAGTCAATGCGCTGATTTCAACATCTTCACCATTGGCAAGAAGTCAGGTGCCTTCAATGACCCTGTTGAGGTCAACCTTATCCAGGGCTTGGATGAGATTGAAGTTGAGGGCACCTTCAAGTACTTCAGAGAATTGTTCGATGAAGATCCTGAAGGTGGTGAAGATGTTTCACCTGGGCTGGCACAAGAAGGTGCCTTATGTTTTGATCACGTGGCCCTTGAGCCACATTCTTCTGATCTTGTGGCCCTTGAGCCACATTCTTCTGATCATGTGGCCCTTGAGCCACTTCTTTTTGACCACGTGGCCCTTGAGCCACATCCTTTTGAGCCACAAGATACTATTTTTATGGCCTCTCGGCCACATGCTCTTAATTCTGTATCTGCTGAGGACCCCATGTGGGTTAAGATTCAACCACCTGATACCCTTATACCAGATAGAGGTTCACCTCTCGTTCATGCCTCCTCTTTTGCTAACTCTAAAGAGGCATCAACCGACCACAATGCTTATAAGGGTGTCAGGTGGTCGAGCAATTCTGTTTTGTATGTTGCGAGCCCATACAGGTGCATTTCTGGCTCGAGAGATGGCGGGTTCCCATTTGATGTCCCTTGATATATGAAGATGGGAGCCCATTGTTGTACATAGTTTAAAAAAAAAGACTCCTTTAGTGAGCATCGATTGTTGTGGGCCCCAACCCTTGAGTATTTGGGCCCCATTTCTTTCACGTATTTGTATCCCTTCTTTAGCATCTCACAAGTTTTGAGGGAAGTTGGGTTGTGTCCATCAACATAGCCATGAACTTCCTTGTGTACTTCACGTTGGTGAGATCTCTTCTGTTTCATGCATACATCCATGTAGTATTTTGCTCACATTCATTGAGGACAATGCATGAAGTAAGTGTGGGGGGTGTTTTACGTGTGTACATAGTCGAGTTTTTTTTTTCTTTCAATTTTGTTTTCTTTTGTTTGCATTTAGGGTCATGTTAGTGTGCTGCATTTAATATCGATATATTTGCTTGCCATGATCCTTGGGTGACTTGCCTTCTTTTGCTTGCCTAGTGCTTCAAACTTTTCGCATTTCTTTCAAAATCTTCATGTGTTTTCGAAAGAAAATGTTTTGTGGGTTTTGCGTGTGTTTAGCATGTGCAAAACCGTTGAGAGGCAAAGTAAAAAGAAAGCTCCCAAAATTGTCTTGAACTTGATGCATTAGGATATCTAGTACGTGGCTTTAGGATTTATCGAGTCGTTAGGATGCACCCCAGTTTTCCTTTGGGGGGTGAGTAATCATAGGGTTTCAGTGCTCAAACATTCAAAGAAGTCCACCCTGAACCTAGTGAGTCAATAATTCGTGTTTGTTAATTTCGGAAGTTTGTTGTAGTCAAAGACCCTCTTAATCTTGTTGTGAGACATTAGTGTAGGGGTTTTGGTTCATGTGTAGATAAGAAATAAGTGAGTAGATGTTCTCTCTTCTCGCACGGCTCCTATCACTCGGGAAAGTAGGTCTGAGGGGACTTTGTGCTTGGTGCTTTCGAGTCATCTGACTTGGGATGCGCCGACCGAACTCCCGTTACACGGGTGGTAGGGATTGCCCTATGTGGAGATTTGGGGAAAGGTGTACGTGATAGTGTAAGTCCTCATGGGCAATGATGCACGAAACCTGACCCTGGGAGAATGAAGCTCCAACTAATAAAAAGAAAAAAAAAGAAAAAAAATGTGTGAAAAGAAACAAAAAGAAAAAAAAAATGGTAATGCAAATAAGAACCTTAATGGACCTTACACTTTGTATCACTTGAGGATCTTGAGGTTGTCCATGTCTTTCACTTAATTCCTTATTTAACTAACACGAATGGTTCATTAAGTTAGGTGTGTGGACTGATTACCTATATAGAGTCGCCCCGTAGGATTACCGCATTCCATGATCGACAAAATAAGTCCAACGAGTCGTGTAGCTAGATTGATTAATGCATCTTGTTCGGATTTTGTGGGTATATCCGCTGAAAACCCTCAGGAGACAACACTCCTCCTCCTTGGCAACAAGGAGGTTTAACGGCTTGTTGCACGTGCTAAGTGCAACCGTGATTCCTACGAAAGTGAGTTAGGATTTCTTGTTTTTCGTATGCTTTTTCCTTTCTTTGTTTTGCTCGAGACTAGCAAAAACTTAGGTGTGGGGGTATTTGATTGACATCATTTCATGCTTATATTTGTACCTTATATCCATTATCTTACACCTAAGCAATGCTACGTGACGAGTTTTATGTTTAGTTTTCAGAAATAAAGAGGTTTGAAGAGAAGAGCCATGAAAGGACCCAAAAGCAGGAAAAAAGGACCTAATTGTGAGACCTGGGGACTAAGATGCAAGGGAGAAGGACCTGATCGTAAGACCGAAGGACCTAAGAGCAAAACAGGAAACTCCACACCATTATGAGGAGTATTTTGTCAATTCGATTCGGGTCGGAGCTCCACTAAACAAGTTAGATGCATCCAAGACCAAGAAACACACCAAGGAAAGCCCACCAGAAGACCCAGACGGATCTGGGCTTTATAGGCCGCCAATTGGCGGTCTGGAACCGCTAATTGGCGGTCTGGATCATGTAAGATCCGCCCCAACTTCTCCTGGACTTGTATTAGTGTTCGTTTAGGCTATTTTTGGTATTGGTTTAGTCCCACATCGGGGGATTGTCCCTGATTAGCTTTTTCCATGCTTATAAATAGAACTCTTCACCTCCCATTGTATCTATCTCTCTCTTGGTGGCCATCTTCCCTACTAAGAGTGAAGCCTTGAAGCAAAACTCTAGTGGAGGAAGAGCTACTTGTAATTGAGTGAGTTAATAATAGAAGTTTTCTTTTAATGATGTTGTTTCTCTCTTAGTTTAATTTCCTTTCATATGCATGCTTGTTTGTTTGTTTAGTTTTATGCTTCTTTAATGTTTCTTGCTTGAGTAGTATAAATTTCATTTCAGTATTATGCTTTCCTTTGCTAATTTAGTTAGTGTAATGAGTAGTGAGTAGTTCCATCCCCATTTGGGGGGTGGAGAAATATGTGATATAATAATGTAGTGTATTAAGTGTGTTATTTTTATCCCTTGAGCTTTATATGATTTCCATAACCATCTAATGAGTCTCCACTCTTATCTTTGATATGCTAAGGCTCTTGAATGAAGCTTAGCTTATGCTTTGATTAGTGGACCTATTTTATGGGGAATGATAAGGTTAGGATATGGATGAAGTTAATGTTGGAAACACAATTTGTAGTGTATGTACTCTTGTTGCCTTTTCCTTAGCTAATGTCTTGTATGTTTTAATGATGTAGTCATCTTAATTCATGTGGAGGCATAGTAGGGTCTAGTCTTTATACTTGAGTTCATGTAGCTTCATTCCAATCATTGTCTTGTATGTTTTAATGATGTAGTCTTATCTTAATTCATGTAGAGGCAAGATTGGATGTAGTTTTATGATTTCATGCACTACATGTTGTGAGGAGCTTAATTGAACACACACACACACACATCTTTATGTTCACATCAGTTCTCTACCCCCTTTGGGGTTTAGTTTTATTGCTTATCGTCATTTCCTTTTGCATTCTAGTTTAGCATTGTAGTGTAATTTAGTGTAACCAATCCTTTTCCCCTTTCTTTACCCCTTGCCTTCGCACGAACCAAGAGTCGACACACCTCCCAGTGGACGATCCGTATTTGCCACCGCTTCAACGCGGCCGTGCACTTGCGGTAGAAATATAAAACGATCAATCATATGGCTACAACAATTTAAGATCTAAGAATTGAATGTTCAGGATCAATTAGTATGACTGCAGCAATGAGCATCACCTAAGTTAAGTTATGGGAACTACTATTCGTCGCCGGAAAATTACTTAAATCGCCCCAAAAATGACCTTTTTGCCCTTAACAAATCAATTAATACCGATTTTGTCCCGTGTCTTTAAACAAGGTGTTTGACTCAGTTTTACTCACATTCCTAGTACCAACACCACAAAAATGTCTGGCGAAGCACCTGAATCCGGCGAGGTAACGGGGGCGGAATTTTTTTCCCGACTCGGGCGTCTGGCTAAACCACCTCCACCAAGGTGGAGGCGTCTGCCTAACACGCCTCCACATAGGTGGAGGCGGTTTAGACAGACGCCTCCACCTTTGTGCAGGCGCTCCTATGGACGCCTCCACAAAGGTGGAGGCGGTTTAGCCATACGCCTGTTTTTTTTTAATTTTCTGTTAAATTCAAATTTTTAGGTTCCGTTGCAAGATTTCGGTGGTGATGGAGTAGATTACAGTGAGCTTTTTGACAGTAAAGAAATATTTACAACAATCGAGGAAGCTTGTAAATGGGCGAAACAAGTTGCAATAGGAGCCGGATTTTTTTTGGTTATATCATCATACAAACCAAAATCAGATAACCGGATGGATTGTTACCTCAGATGTGATCGCAGATGTGAGATGAGTTCTCGTGATACGAGTATTGCACTGCGAAAGAATACGAAAAGAAAAGGTTGCGGTTGTCGGTTTTTGGTAAAAGTGGTGGAGCGACGAGATCGTGATGGATGGGTTATTGTTTCTACTAGCATCTATGGGCAACACAACCACCCATTGGCAGTTTATTCAGAGGGTCACCGACAGGTCAGCGGACTTAGTGCGGGGGCAAAGCAAATTGTTTGGGATATGACAGAGGCACAAGCAAGACCCCGTAACATTTTGTTGGCGGTAAAGAAGAAATTTTCGGACGATAATCCGAATCAAAGACACATTTACAACTTCAGAGAGTACATGAGGAGGACGAAATCTGAAGACAGGAATCCCGTGCAGCAGTTTCTCAGGGAGGCAGTGCAGCATAAGTATTTGCATTGGATTGTGGCAGATGAAGAAACTAATGTCTTGACTCACGCATTTTTGGCACATCCGACTTCAGGTCAGTTGTTGCGTACATACCCATTCGTAATCTGTATGGATTCGACGTATAAGACGAACAAGTACAAGATGCCTTTCTTTGAGATGGTTGGGGTTACTCCAACAAATATGAATTTCCTCGTCGGATATGCGATTTTGCAGGATGAGACCGAGTCTAGTTACCGGTGGGTGTTGGAGAGGTTGCGAGATCTGTTATTGGATATTGTTAGCCCGACAGCAATAATTACGGACCGGGAGATGGGTCTGATGCGACCAGTGGCAGAGGTTTTTCCTGAGGCAACTCATTTACTATGCACCTGACATATCAACAAAGACGTGTACAACTACGCATACCACGTATTCGGCAAGGAGAAGCAGCTTGCAGAGAGTTTTAGGCGTGGAAGGTGGAGGAGAGTCATGCTTTCTGATTCACAGACGGATTATGATAGAGCAGTCCGTAATCTGAAGGATTCTTACAGTTCCTAGCCAGTGCTGACGAAGTATTTGGAAGACACGTGGTTGGTGCATAAGGAAAAATTCGTGTTGAATTGGACGAATCAAGTTTGTCATTTCGGCAACACTACGAACTGCAGGGTGGAAAGTGCACATTCATCTCTGAAAGAGTGAATCACTACATCGACTGCCGCTCTCGACACTCTTTTCGACCGCGTGAACTCGTCTATTGAAATGCAGCTGACGAATATTCGGAACTTTCTTGAAGATTCGAGACGTCGAAATTTGGCACAGTACATAGGTCCTCTGTTGCAGCATATAAATGGTCGAGTTTCGCATCACTGCTTGTCGTTAATGACTCAGGAGTTGAAGAGAATGGAGGACTTAAGTGATGAAATTGAATATCGTTGTGGGTGTGCTTTCCTTACAACACATGGGATTCCTTGTGCCTGTACCATGTACGAGTGTTTGGCATCAGGTGATGGAATTTATTTAGAGCAGATTCATCCATTCTGGAAAACACTTGTTATCGGAGAAGGAGTCCAGATGTCAGAGTTTGTTGATCAGTCAGCACAAGACGCCGAGCATTTTCGGAAGCTAGTGGATGAGATCTCGCAGAACGACCCTGCAGTAATTCGTAGTGCCTCTCGTATTTTATACGAACAGTTACACCCCGATCAGTCGAACTATGGAGAACCTGAAGAAAATACTAAGGTACGAGGTCGACCTAGGGGAAAGTCGACACGTCGGGACCCGAGTGCCTTCGAGTATGCTGAGCGAGGTCTTGGTCGGTCTGGCAGTAGTGGGAGCAGGGGTCGTCGGTCTAATTCGTCTCGATCGTCCGTGAATACGGGCACATGATCTTCTGGTATGTCGATATCTTTGTTGTTATGTTATCTAATATATATCAGTAATCTAAATGGGGTTGAATATATTATCTCCTAATTTTGTTGTTTTAATGAATTGTTATTTACCTATCTTACAGTGTCCGGACGGGTTGACGTGGACAACTTCCCATATAATGATAGATTGCCAGGAATCATTTTACCATTTCTGGAAAGGTGGAATGACGTACGTGCTGATGGCAACTGTGGATTTCGATGTGTTGCCGATGTCTTTCATGGTGGTCAGGAGAACTGGTCGTACGCCCGTCGTGCGATATCTAATGAGATAGGTGCACATCCTATTTATGAGAGTGTCTATTTCGGCAATGTGAGAGATGCTCGTCAACGAATTGATTGGGGCGGGGGAGTTTGTGGCGAGGATCATTATATGGAGGTTTGGTCCGACTTGTTTCCTATTGCGAATTTTTACAAGTGTGCGGTCATGTATTTCGCAGTGGGAACGGATGGTTCGTTGTCTCGTGTCTTACTGTTCTACCCTGGGAGTGTCCGACTGCCATGACGAGGCATGTCAGAGAGTTGGTCATTGCTCATTTAGGGAGTTACAGACATTTTATTCGTTTGGAATTACTTGATGATTTCCCAGTACCTCCTATAGCGACCTTATGGTATCAAATGCGATATGAGATTGTTGTTGGATGGGAGGATCAGTACCAAAGTAGGATGGAGTATTGGAACCGGTTACGTGGTACATTTTGATTGTAATTTGTAATGTTTTTGTAATGTATAATATATCGTGTATTTCTACTTATATCGTGTTGTTCTTTTACCGTATTTTAAATTTAAATATTATTTCATATCTAAAGAATTAAGTTGAAAATATTTTCGTGAAAAATAAATATTAAAAAATACGATAGTCAAAGAAATATGTAGAAGATATGTTCGTCAGAAATAAATAATAAGAGTACACAAATAAACATAAGCAAATACCAACAAATGTAGTAACAGTGCAACAAAACGAAAGTAAAAGCAAGACAACTACATCTCAGCATCTGAATCGTGGTCCGAAATGCCCAACTGGCTGTTCCAATCCTAGATCAGGCGATCCCAATCTATACATGCAAGTCTCGTCGCCTCAGTCGGCATGATGTCTCTCTCTCGCAAGAACGGCTGCGTACACCGTATCGCCCTACTCATCCACTGTATGTAAAATAAAAATTAGCGTACAATAACAAAATATACTTTACAATTAAAAATAAAATTAGATAAACTTACCGCATCGGCACATGTCCTATCTAGTGGTCTCTCCGGTCTCGGAATGATACCGCGTACGAGTAGTGGATGTGAGCACCTACCGAACCACTGCAAATAATATGGAGCACAAGTGGAGGGATCGCGGCTACGACTCAGATCGGCCAGGTGTAGTCGTCCTACTCTCGGAAATGTCCTCCAAACCGATTCTGCAGACGAAACGTTGTGCCTGACGTCGTACATCGTCGCAGTCGCAGAACGTACTGCATGCTCGGGCGTCGGGATGTCAACCGGGATCACGTGAATGTAACCTAACTGACGTAACACGTGATCAGGTATATAAGGCTCTGTGATATCCCTATAACGAATAATGCCGGCAAATGTAGTCCTCGGCACAGCTACAGCAGGCTCGGGACCATACGGTAACCACTCCACCTAAACGTTTATACGTTAATAATAATAAAGTTAAATTTAAATAAACGTGAATGATATATACATTATATACCTGCGATGCAGTCATCTGATCTAGCCGTCTACGAATAGAAAGAAGTCGACTCTCGCTCTTATCCTCCGCCCGGACAGCCCACATACGCGAACGAGGATGGCCACACTCAACAATCTTCCGCTCACGATGTGGGCGGAAAGCAGGAAAATACTCATATATCCAAGCCTGGAGCAGTGTAAGACAACCCGTAATCTGACCACAATCAGCACGACTAGATATGCCCAGCTGGCGATACAGATATGCCAACGTCGCCGACCCCTATGAGTACTGACCAATGGTATCTGGGTCCCTCGCCTCCAATAATTCGCGTGGTCTCAGTCTGGAATCGCTCTTGGCGACAAACAATACGCAGCCTAGCAGTAAGAAGAGATAAGCAGTCATCTGCATATCCTCAGTCTGTGGTGGTCGCCCCCGTCTACAACACTCGTCCACAGCGTCGATACTAACACCACCGCCACTCCAAAATGAGCTATCCCACCCAAGACCCTCCAGGCTGACACCCAACAACTCAGATACATATAACTTCAGCTCAGATGTCGGCGCCTTCGCACTGACCATGAGACCCTCAACAGGAATGTGCAGAATCTGAAAGACGTCATGCAACATGATCGTCATCTCTCTGAACGGCAAGTGGAAAGTGTTGGTGTCAGGCTGCCACCGCTCCACGAATGCCGAAATCAACGACATGTCGATGCAGGAAAACGTGCTGTACGGCAAGTGACCCAATCCACTGTCAACCACGGTCGCCGTCATATCCTCAGTCATCACTGAACGCCATGCCTGCAATGTCGTACAGGCTCTGTGCCGATTATGGCACTTCAAAACCTTCCGCTCCTCGCCATCCCAGATGCGTCTGGCGACGTGGCCTCCGAAACTCGAAATGACGCTGCCATATACAGTACCACCGGGAATAATATCCGTGACGATCCAAGACTCGTCATCACCCCTCTTCTTCTTCTTCTGAGCTCGGGCGTCTGCAGTGCATGAACTCGAATCACCGGTCACAAACCGGCCACCTCGATCCTTCCTAATGACCCAAGGGGGAGGCGGTTCCCGCGACCGCCCTCTCGTTGGGTCGGGCGTCTCCCGCGGGCGCCCGACTAAAAAATATTTTTTTAAAATTAATTGAAATAAACAAGGTAATTTACCAGATGTGAGTTGTCAGGGGTCTCCGCTGGTTCTTTTCCTGGCCTCCGAGACATTTTATGTGGTGAATAGAAGAGTGATATGAAGAGAAAGTTGTGTTAAAAGAGTGAAATGAGGAGTTATATTAGTAGAAAGGGTAGATGGGCAAAATGGTAATCTTACGGGCGATTTAAGTAGTTTTACGGCGACGAATAGCAGTTCAGTAAATTATTGTCACGTCCATAGCATTTTGATATGAGAGGGAGAAGGAATCCTCCTCGAAGGATTGCACGAGGGTTAAAAAACGAGGGACTTGGACATTACGTGCATGGATTACACAAAAAAGCATGGTGCATTAGGACTAACTGTTAGTTTCGTATTTTTTGATGGATGGTAGAAATGGATAGCGGGACACATAACTCTTTTTTATCGGTTTATTTTTATTAGTTTTTTTGTGGGGAAGAGAGAGAAATAATGGTGTGAAAAATGTTAGGATAAAATTGTATGTTTAGAGGATATTTGGTGGAAAGTTACGTGCAACAGAGAAAAGTATAATTTAGACACACTTATTCTACATCATGTACTATCATGTTAGTTTAAGAACTTTATTTTACATTGGAGAGGCTCGTAGACAGTAGTGAAAGGCATGACAACGATCTCGGAACTGAATCCTAGATAGATAGCTAGGATTTCATTTGGCAAGATAAAATAACAAGATGATTACAAGCCAAAAATCTTTTTTTCTTCTATTCTATTCGTTCTTGGCAATATATAACTACTACATTGTAAGACCGAACATGTTAAATATCCACAAACACATACATGTAAAATAACACACATGTAATCACCTTCTGACCCCACCATATACAATTCATAAAACTACCCACGTACATGACTAAATTAAACAAAATCCAAAACAACGTAAGGAGCTTACGTTAAAGAAGAAAAATTGCATCATAGTCTACACAAACTAGGTTTCTTCCGACCATGACTCGTAGCCACAAGATTCTTGGTCTTGATTCTCCACTTCAAGTGGACTCGACCTCGAGTCATAATCTGGATAAAGCAGTGCACGTGGTCCATGGTGTAAGCAATCTACGATTGAATCTGCGGTCTTACTTCCCTTTCTTTCTTTCTTTCTTTCCTTTTTGTCTCAATTTGATTCCTGATCTGTGTCTCAAACCCAACAGCTGGTTAAAAAAACGGTGTTGGAGATCCTACAATCCTCGGACTTGTCCACCACAACCGTAACAAAAGTTCGTATTGCCGCCTCCAAACGTATCCACATCGATCTCTCCACATCCAACCGCAAGAAGTTCGTCCGTGACGTCTTTTACACTACCATGTTCTCCCACACCGATATTTTCATATGTGAGGTGAGGTTTAAATAAAAAAATGTTTCGGCTTATTAGTTTGGAAGTGCTTAAGTTTGAATTTTGGGGTTCGTTTTGTAGTTGTCGAAAAATCAGAGAGTGACGATCCACGAGTATAAAGGAAGCAAGAAGCTGTGCATTAGAGGGTTTTGCGAAGATAATAAAGGAAATTTTCTGCCTTCTAAGAGTGGTATGAAATTTATTTCTATTTTGTTTGTGTTGCAAATGCCATTGTGAAATCTAATTTTTATGGTTCCATTAGCTATGTTGGTCGCTAACCCATGGGTTATGATTTTAGATATTTTAGATAAGCAATATAGTATGACACTTGGTGTTTTTTTGTTTTTTGCTTCAGGTATAAATTTGTCGTTCGATGAGTGGGCCACTTTGAGCAAGGCAGTCCCTGAAATTAATGCTGCGGTCAAGAAGGTTCAAGATGAAAACATCTAGGCATATATATGGTGTTGAAGTTGTTTTTGGTGCTCCATGACTTTTGTGTTTTGAATCAGAAACTATGATCGGGGCTTTTTAGCTTTTGTTGTTATGCATGTCTTGTTCGGTTTAGCCTATCGTAGATGTTAATTAGTAAACCAGACATTTAGAATGCTTTTTGTTTATGACGGAATGAAGATGAACTTTACTACTTCTACTTGACGGAACGAAATATAAGCAGGCTTAACTTTACCTCTTTACGGTTCCTTTTGTGTTAATCTCGTTTCAGATTTATTTATCTGTTTATTGTTCCTTTTGTCTTAAAATCTCATTGGAGATTTATGTATCACTTTTATGGTTTCTTTTGTGTTAATCTCATTGGAGATTTTTTATTTTTTTAAAGTATTTTCGTAATTTTATTTTTTAAAGTATTTTCGTAACTTTTGTTGGTATTTTAATTATTTTTGAAGTTTTTGAGGTTTTTTAAAATATAAAATATAAAATTAAACGATCCACCCGACAGGTAGGGCTGTAAGCGGGGCGGGGCGGGTTTTCGCCCCACTGCTACCCGCCTTGTCAAAGTTAAGCGGGTAGGCAGGGCGGGGCCAAAAAAAAACCCGCTACCTGCCCCGCGTAAGGATGGACTAGGCTATGCGGGGCGGGTTGACGGGTTTGGCGGGTTTAATGTTTTATTAAAGTTTAATACAAAAATCAATTTATTTTCTTTAACGTTATCTATTTTAATCAAAGTTAAGTACAAAAAACAAGGAAAAAATCAATCAATGTATGTTTTTGAAGCTATATACAAAAAAAATCAAAACTAAATACAAACAAAATCAAAACAAAATACAAAAAAATCAAACAAAATATAAAGCTTATGCGGGTTATGCAGGGTGGGTTGCGAGAAAACCGCAACCCGCCCCGCTTATTGTGCGGGTGGCGGGTAACAATTTTTTGCCCGCAACCCGCATTAGGCGGGACAGATTGCGGGTAAAATTTTACCCATTTACAGCCCTACCGACAGGCAACACACGGGCCCACTTGGGTTTGTGTCCCTTGGCGGGTCGAGCCCAAGCCCAAGCCCGACTTTGCCAGACACCCACGTCTAGAGGCCTGGAGCGTACTAGGTCGGCCGACACCTAGGTTTAAGTCTATACTATCATGTTAGTTTAAGAACTTTATTTTACATTGGAGCGACTCGTAGACAGTAGTGAAACGCAGGACGACGATCTCGGAACTGAATCTTGATAGATAGCTAGGATTTCATTTGGCAAGATAAAATAACAAGATGATTACAAGCCAAAAATCGTTTTTTCTTCTATTCTATTCGTTCTTGGCAATATATAACCACTACATTGTAAGACCGAACGTGTTAAATATCCACAAACACATACATGTAAAATAACACACATGTAATCACCTTCTGACCCCACCATATACAATTCATAAAACTACCCACGTACATGACTAAATTAAACAAAATCCAAAACAACGTAAGGAGCTTACGTTAAAGAAGAAAAATTGCATCATAGTATACACAAACTAGGTTTCTTCGGACCATGACTCCTAGCAACAAGATTCTTGGTCTTGATTCTCCACTTCATTTACGTTTATCTCCTTTGCATAAGTCCCTCCGTCTTCAAGAGGACTCAGACCTCGAGTCATGATGTAAAGACTATAACCTTGATTAGGGTTTAATGGTGATTAGGTGTGCTAATTAGAGGGTTTGCATGAGAAGTTGAGGAGGAATAGGAGAGTGCTGTTGGTGAGAGGTTGGGTGACGTGAAGAGAGATGGGCTAGAAGAGTGGGTGAATAGTGGAGCAGGGAGTAGGTGCTTGGTGAAGAGGTGAAGAAAACGGCTCCTCTCCTCTCCTTTTCTTATTTCTTCTTCTTCCTTCTTCTTCAACTCTTTTCTCTCTTGAAGCCTCCATCTTTCCTTCTCCTTGAGCACCGGTGGTGAGGGTTGCAGAGCAAGAAGGCGCGAGAAGGAGGTGCGTGCTGAGTGGCCGGAGTTGGTCGCGTGAACTCCGGTGTTCTCCGGTGTTCTTCGTCGTTCTTCAAAGGGAAGGTATGCCAAGTTCTTGCATTAGAGGCCTTTAGTGATCACCCACGTTGGGGTGATGTTGTGGAAGGTCGCGAGAGGTCGGAGACCTCGCCGGCGACGAGTTCCAGCGTCAAAACCTCGGCTGGCGCGAGGTTGAAGACGACTGACGGTCGACCGGGTCCCTCGGACGGTCGACCGAACGTAGTGTATTTCGTCTGTCTGTTGTGTTTCGGTCGACCGGGTCCTTGTGTTCGGTCCACCGGGACTTATGTGTACCGGATCTTTAGTGTAGTGTGCGGTGGACCGTTGATGACGTAGAAATAATAGGTTGACCCTGTTAGTTTTCAGTCGACCGAGACCCCTGAGTCGGTCGACCGATAGATTTGATTTTGATGTTGACCGGACTTCGGATTTTGACCTCGTTCGGTCGACCGGTTTTAGACCTTCGGTAGACCGTTAGGATTTTTTGTTGCGCAAATAGTTCGACCGTTGCAGACGCTTCGGTCGACCGATTCCCTTGTGGAAGCGGTCGACCGAGTTGCCACTTTTGGTCGACCGATTTCCCATGTGGAAGCGGTCGACCGATTGTCACTTCCGGACGACCGATTCCCTTGGGGAAGACGGTCGACCGAGTGGTCTGTATCGGTCGACCGTTTTTCCACAGGACAGAATTCCTGGTTCTGCTTAGGATGCCAACTCTGTCCACGGAAACCCGTGTCCTCGCCTTGTGCGTGAGCCGGGAGGTGACGGTGGGCGCGTTACGGTGCCTACCCAGGGACCGCCATGTGGAAAAGTGTGGGTGTCCGGAACGTGTCACCTCCATGTATGGATCGTGACAAATCTGGTGGATTGTTTTGACTCACGTTAGAGTAGCAGCCTGAGGGATTGCGGATCCCATTGCTTCAGTTGGCACGTAACTGTCGTTGGGTGAAGTGACTACTGGCCTGGATGGCTACGGAGGCCGCTACCCTGCTTTTATAGCGGCGGAGTTGGTGTCTGCACGTGGAGCTCATTGACCCTGCGGACTTCGGTTTGGATCTGTCGGTTGTCTGGCCCTTTGTGTGGCGGATATGTTCGACTGGCCTTGATGGCAGTGATTGCACGTGCCGTGCGGCTTGTGTGGCGGCGGCGGGGCCCCTGTACGGCCTGTGTGGCGGCAGGGAGGATCGCGCGTAGCCTGTGTGGTTGCGGCGATGGACTGCCGATGATGTGTTCCGGCAGGTCGCTCGATTGGACCTATCGAGTGAGATCCCGTGCGGTCTGTGTGGCGCCGGTGATGGACCGACCTCAGCGACGGCTCCGTTGGTGTGGTGGTGGACTACGATGTTTTCAGATCTGATTCTACCTGCGAGGAAGTGCGAACGCCTCCTCACCGATCCCTTGGCTTGTGTAGTCGCGTGTGGGGATGTGTTGCGTACTGTCCGTTAGACCGTATGTGCCTACGGTAGGTCTCTACGGGGACCCGATGTTGGACCGTGCGGCTTGTGTGGCGGCGGTGATGTTAGACTGTGTGGCCTGTGTGGTACCGGTGGTTGTTGGACCGTGTGGCCTGTGTGGCGGCGGCGATGTTGCAGACCGTGGGGCCTGTGTGGCAGCGGTGGCGATTGCAGACCGCGGGGCCTGTGTGACAGCGGGAACGATTTCAGGACGGATGTCCGGTTTTGCCCTTGTGGGAATGTTTACTGCTTTGTATTTCATGTCATGCTATACTAGTATGTTAGGGCATATAGGTGAGCTTGTCATACGGGGTTTCCTTATGGAAACTCAGGCATTGTTGTTGCATCTTTTTCAGGACCGCGTTAGGTTCCGGCGGGTGGTGACCGAGGGAGATTGCACTTTGGGACTAGATCCTATCGTCTACCTATTTAGGTTGTCGTGATTACATGTTTTATGTATTTTGTATTCCGATGTAATCACTCTTTTGACAAACTCTTATGTAATATGGTGCACCTTATGTATTTGGGTATTTCTTTCAGTAATGTCCCCACTCTTGATGGTTTTATCCACGTGTTTTCCTTAATTTTAGAAGTATAAATTTTCCGCTATTCGGGGATGTTACAATTGGTATCAGAGCGGTCAGTTCTTGTGCATTCTCTCAAAGAAACCACCATTGCGAGTAGTATAGCTGGATTATTGCATTTCTGGTAGTATATCATGCATGCATTGCTGATTAGTTTTTATTGATGTTCCAGATGGCTCCTAGACGTGTGCGGAGTTGCCCGCGTAATCGCGATGCCAGTGACGACACAGGAGGCGCCAATTGGGACAGGTTGGGCGAGTTTCTGGAGCGACAGGCAGCCAAGAATGTGCAGGGCAGGATAGGGGCTGAGCATGACCGGTTTATGCGTCAGCACCCACCGAGTTTTGATGGCAGAAGTGATCCTGAGGTGGCTAAGGATTGGATCTTCAAGATGCAGAAGATCTTTCGAGCGATTGGAGTTGCACCTGAGAGGATGGTGGATCTGGCCACCTACATTCTGGACGGTGACGCGGCAAATTGGTGGAGGTCCACATGCGCGATGGTGTTCGACGACAGAGTGGATGTCAACTGGGATGAGTTTCTAGAGGAGTTCAATGAGCAGTATTTCCCTCAGCATGTCAGAGATAGGAAGAAGGAGGAGTTCCTTGCCCTTGAGCCGAAGGAGATGTCTCTGGCCAGCTACATCAGCAAGTTCAATGCTTTGGAGCGTTACTGTTCTGAGACCTATGTGACACCTGAGCAGCGAGCGAGGAAGTTCATCAAGAGATTGAGGAAGCAGCTCCGGTCGCGTGTGATCAACAGTATGTCGCAGACCCTGGCGGATGCAGTGAAGTTCGCAACCATCATCGATCAAGACATCCAGGAGAACTATCAGGAACCTCAGAGGCAGCAG
Organism: Triglochin maritima; assembly: GCA_963682175.1. NCBI lineage: Eukaryota > Viridiplantae > Streptophyta > Magnoliopsida > Alismatales > Juncaginaceae > Triglochin > Triglochin maritima. The sequence goes on from OY821770.1 coordinate 50,877,120, forward strand.
AGAGATCGGGAGGGTCGTGCAGAGGACCGTTCTGGAGGTAGTTCGGGCAAGAGGCCCCGCACTGAAAAGGGTAGTCATAGCCGACCTGAGGCATGCAGAATTTGTGGCGGAGTCCATCCCGGGCAGCGGTGCTTCATCCGTGTTGGAGTTTGCCGAGGATGCGCTCATCATGGACACTATATCCGAGAGTGCCCTCACCGGCAAGGAGGACCCAGCAGGAGATCCGGACCCCCGGATGCAGGGAGAGGCAGAGTCGACGGATCTGTTGCACGACCAGAGCAGGATCGGAGAGCTGGACGGGTCTTCACCATCCAGGCTGAGGAGGCGAGTGGCGCCCACACCGGAACGGGAGGTACATTATCTATTTTGAGCCTGGTTGTTAGTGTGACTTGTTTTTGTGCTGTGTTTTCCATCTTCACGGAGCGAGTGTGGAAGGAGGACTTTGAGCTTCGAGGAGCAGCTTGTCGCCATTTCGACGACGAAATCCTTTTAAGGAGGGTGGATTGTAAAGACCATAACCATGATTAGGGTTTAATGGTGATTAGGTGTGCTAATTAGAGGGTATGCATGGGAAGTTGAGCAGGAATAGGAGAGTGTTGTTGGTGAGAGATTGGGTGACGTGAAGAGAGATGGGCTAGAAGAGTGGGTGAATAGTGGAGCAGGGAGTAGGTGCTTGGTGAAGAGGTGAAGAAAACGGCTCCTCTCCTTTTCTTATTTCTTCTTCCTTCTTCTTCAACGCTTTTCTCTCTTGAAGCCTCCATCTTTCCTTCTCCTTGAGCACCGGTGGTGAGGGTTGCAGAGCAAGAAGGCGCGAGAAGGAGGTGCGTGCTGAGTGGCCGGAGTTGGTCGCGTGAACTCCGGTGTTCTCCAGTGTTCTTCGTCGTTCTTCAAAGAGAAGGTATGCCAATTTCTTGCATTAGAGGCATTTAGTGATCACCCACGTTGGGGTGATGTTGTGGAAGGTCGCGGGAGGTCGGAGACCTCGCCGGCGACGAGTTCCAGCGTCAAAACCTCGGCTTGCGCGAGGTTGAAGACGACTGACGGTCGACCGGGTCCCTAGGACGGTCGACCGAACGTAGTGTATTTCATCTGTCTGTGGTGTTTCGGTCGACCGGGTCCTTGTGTTCGGTCGACCGGGACTTAAGTGTACCAGACATTTAGTGTAGTGTGCGGTCGACCGTTGATGACGTAGAAATAATAGGTTGTCCCTGTTAGTTTTCGGTCGACCGAGACCCCTGAGTCGGTCGACCGATAGATTTGATTTTGATGTTGACCAGACTCCGGATTTTGACCTCGTTCGGTCGACCGGTTTTAGACCTTCGGTAGACCATTAGGATTTTTGTGTTGCGCAAATAGTTCGACCGTTGCAGACGCTTCGGTCGACCGATTCCCTTGTGGAAGCGGTCGACCGAGTTGCCACTTTCGGTCGACCGATTTCTCTTGTGGAAGCGGTCGACCGATTGTCACTTCCAGACGACCGATTCCCTTGAGGAAAATGGTCGACCGAGTGGTCTCTATCGGTCGACCATTTTTGCACAGGACAGAATTCCTGGTTCCGCTTAGGATGCCAACTCTATCCACGGAAACCCGTGTCCTCGCCTTGTGCGTGAGCCGGGAGGTGACGGTGGGCGCGTTACGCGTGCCTGCCCAGGGACCGCCGTGTGGAAGAGTGAGGCTTGACCTCTAAATTTATTTATTGAAAAACAATTTTACAAAGTACTAGAAAATCAGAAAAACAACGTTTGGGTCCGCGGGTATGCTAACATGCATAGCCGGCCACAACACTACAAGTATTACATTACTACAGCTTAGTAGTTATAACATCATCGGGTATCCTCAACCTAACACCACGTGGTCTGAAATTTCTGCTCCTCGTCGTCTTTATCCGCAAGTTGTTTGACTTTATCCCAAAGACATCCGACCATGTCTTTGATTGCAGTCACTATGTCTCCTGGATTCTTCTTCTCTCCCTCGAAGATCCTTCGGTTTTGTTCCAGCCAGCACTCTTGGATCATGGCACTAAAAGCCCACCTTTGCACCACCTTCTCAAATCGGCTTCCTCGCGTGTGTGAGATGTGTGTAGCTTCGCCTTCGAGGGATCTTGCTAACCGAGTGTTCAACTTCATGAGAAGGAGTAGTGTTGTCTACACCTCCTTAATGTACGCACACCTCCAGAATAGATGGTCCATGTCCTCTTCCGCCATCTCACAAAGGCTGCATACCAGGTCGTGCTTTGCTCCTCTTAGATTCATAAGCTTCTTGGTTAGGAGGCGCCCCCTCATTGCTCGCCAAGCTGTAATAGCATGCTTAGGAATGACATGTTTGTGCCATACCAAACCCGCCCAAGTGACCTTACTCCCCGGTTCTACCACCCACTTCCACACTTCCTTGATTCCTAATGTAACTCTTCCCTTCTATACGCTTTGGCTGATCCATGCCTCATGAATGCGTGTATATGTGATCTTCAAGTGAACTTCCTCCATTATTGTTGATCGTCGGGGGCGGGGGGGAGGTTCCACTCCCCCTCTCTTATGAAGTACGAAACTTTAGTATCCCAAGACACTCCCAATTCATAGTGGAGTCGAGCCCCCCAACTCTCATATTGAAACGGTTCTCCACACCACGGATATTGGAAGAAACATATCTCTTTCCCACTTCCCACCTCATATTGGATGTGTCATCGAGCAATGTCGCGAACTCGAAGAATCCCTCGCCATGCCCACGATGATGTTGATGGTGGCATTGCAAGCCAAATAGAGTGGTTTTTAAGGTATTTCTGTAACATCCTCAAAACAGCGGAAAATTTAAAATTTTAAACACTCAATCAACAGAGGATATTACGCAATAAAAGAACACAGGTGCACCGACATATATCATATATATATATATGTGAATATCAGAGTATACAAAAGTTGTGATTACATCAAAAGCATATACAAGGAAACAGTAATCACACGACCTCAACTGAGAGAAAGCTGGATCCGGTAGCGGTGCTCCTCTCCTCGGTCACCACCCCCTAATGCCGATCACGGCCTGAAAGTAAACATGCAACAATGCCTGAGTTTCCAGAAGGAAACCCCGTATGCCAAACTCTAAATGTACGAAATAAAAGCATCCTAGCATGCAATTCTACTCAACAAGAAAAGCATCACAACACGCCCTGCACCAGGGCTCTCAACACCAACACAGGACACACCACCGGTACGGGGCTCCAGGTCTAATCTCAACCAACCGCCGCACCCACACAGTCACGGGGCTCCAGGTCTAATCTCAACCAACCGCCGCGACTCACACACGTCGCCAAGTTGGGCTCCAGGTCTAATCTCAACCAACCACAGCTACCACGACACGACCAAGGGCTCCAGGTCTAATTTCAACCAACCCAAACGTATAAGGGCTCCAGGTCTATTTTCAACCAACCCCTACACGCGGTCCCTGCTCAGGCTCCAGGTCTATTTTCAACCAACCCGAACGCACTACGGAGCTCTAGGTCTATTTTCAACCAACTCCGTACAGACTAGCTGGGCTCCAGGTCTATTTTCAACCAACCACAGCTCTCACACGGTTACGAGGCTCCAGGTCTAATTTCAACCAACCACCGCAACCCTCGTGCACCTCGCACACTTGCCGGAAGAACATCGGCACCACGACTCGCCCCACACGGGCAACCACGACCACAACACCTCCATAGTGCAAAACAGGACACAAACGGTCGACCGAACCAAAAGTCCCGGTCGACCGAATCAAGCAAATACAGGGCAATGCACTTCGACCGGCACTCCATCGGTCGACCGATTCCCAACACCACACTCGTTCGGTCGAACCCAAATCAAGGGACGGTCGACTGTTTAGATGGTCAACTCCCGGTCCAACGAACAAAACGACAAATTGGTCGACCGACAAAAGGGGTCCCGGTCGACCGAAAGTCACCAGGGAACAAATCCCACAACTCCACAACGAATTCGGTCGAACGCCGAGCACACCTCGGTCGACCGAATCTGTCCAGGGAATAATCCCTTACTCGCGCCATGAATTCGGTCGAACGCCGAGCACACCTCGGTCGACCGAATTCCACCAGAGCGTTTCCCACGCTCAGCGCACAAGTCCGGTCGACCGAACCCTCATTCGGTCGAACCGACCACAAGGTCCACTTAAGTCACGGTCGGACAAGATCAAAGGGCGGTCGACCGTTTATATAGTCTACGCCCCCCAACCGACTTAAGACAGTGCACAAGGTCGACCGGCAAAGGGGACCCGGTCGACCGAATCTCTCCAGACTTGCCTCTTATGCACGATCGGTCGACCGCCCCACAGGCATCGTTCGACCGATTTGAGGCAGAGCCCGAATTCTTTTCACGAACGGTCGACCGTTTGCACAAACCGGTCGACCGACCAGGCAGTGAAATCTGCTGCAAGTTTACTCGCGACGAGCCGAACGGCCTACCGTCGACTTCCAAATACTCACGGTGATTAAGTGAGCGAGCTTGACATACCAAAAGGTCTGAAGAGACCTTTGAAGAACCACGACGACGCCTCCACGAGCACGTCTCCCCAAAATGAGATCCGTCGACGAATCTCGCGTCCAAACGACGATCAACTCCTCCTTGACAATCCACAACACCACACCACCTCCGGCAACCTCCACAATCCAACCACAACCACCAAACCCGAGTGAGGTCAAGAGAGAGAGAAACCAAACGAGCCGGAAACGAGCCGAGAGAGTAACACTCACCTCAAACCACCAACTCCCCGAAGCCGCTCTTCACCTTGCCGGAGATCTCCACTCGCCGGAGCAGCACAACAGAAGAGGGAGAGAGAACGCGCGAGTGAGAGAGGGAGAGCAACGAGAGAGAGAGAGAGAGAGGATTTCCCCCCAAATACTCCTCCAATCCAATCCAAGCCATCCATTCCATCTCCTCTCAATCTCAACCACTCATTCAATCCAACATATCTAAGCCCTCCATCCATCTCCTCTCAATCTCAGCCACTCATCCAATCCAACACATCTAAGCCCTCCATCCATCTCCTCTCAATCTCAGCCATCCATCTCTAATCACCACCTAATCAACCACAAAGCACAATTAGGATTAGGATTAGGCTAAAATCCTACAATTTCCGTCCTACACATTTCACCCAAAGGGAACTTCCTTCCGCCACCACAAGCCATAATAGGCGAAGGAGGCCCACATCATTCCAAGCCGTTAGTCTTTTCAGACCGAGCCCTCCTTCATCCTTTGGTGTGTGCACATCTTTCCACGCCACCGCAACCCACTTCTTTTGCCCTCCACAAATGAAATGAGCCATGAGGCTCTCCTGTTGCTTTGTTGCTTGTGTCCAACTTTGGAAGATGGACTAAATCAAGGGCATGTCTGGACATTGTTCGATACACTATATGAAAGAGTGAAAATCCAGTGGAGTTGTGTCATGCGTTGTTGTAGGAAAATTCAGCTTGTACTAAGGTTGCATCCACTGGTTTTGCTTGTTTCCACATATGGCGCAAATTAGAATGCCAAGAGAACGATTCACGACTTCGGTTTGTCCGTCTATTTGAGCATGCACAATACTACTATACTTCAAACTTGTACCGAAACACCTCCATAAGATAGTTCAGAACATTGCTAGGAACTTAGTGTCACGGTTCGATACAATAGTAATCGGGACACCAAGAAGTCGAACAACTTCTTGGAAGAATAGTCATGCTACATGTATGATATCGGAGCTTCGTCAACATGGAATAAAGTGAGCCATATCTTGGAGAAACGTTCCCTCACTGCAATTACTGAGTTGAATCAGCGTTGAGTTCGGGGTAAGCAGAGGAGAAAATCCATGCTAATATCCCCCTCACGTTTTAGAAGGAACTGGTAGGGGCAAGTAGAGACTTAGAGTTTTGTGTGTGCCTTTTAGATAATTGACACACATTGCAACCACACACCAACGGGACCACGTCACGCTTGAGTTGAAGCCAATAATACCACGGCTAAACTAGCACCACCATTTTGTCTCAACCTACATGCCCAACAAGTCCCCCGTCATGCAACTCACGTATCACCTTTTCCCATAGGGATGTACGTGGTAGACAAAAACCACTTCCTTTGAATAAATATCCTGCCAAAATTTGATAATCTCCACAGGCTTCCGTAATCGGGCGGGCATCCAGATCCAAGTCTGCTAGCGTCACAAGTTTCTGTCCAACAACAGATGGGCTAAATGTTGTCCCACCTCAACAACCTCCTTCAACTTTCTGGTCAAAATCATGGTCAACTAGGTAATTTTTCAAGTAGTGACTTCCTTAATAACTCTCTTAATTCTATTGCTAACCATACTATTACTAGATATTCTTGGATTATAGACACATGAGACACATATCACATGATAGGAAATAAATTACTAAGAAATATTCCTTTTCACCTAAAAATGAACAAACCAGACACTATTCCCAATGGAAATCAAATAGAAATTAATGGAATAGGAGAGTCAAAATTACCAAATTATAAGACCAAATATGTTCTATATGTACCAACTTTCACATCTAATTTGTTATCAGTAAGGATCGCTAGGAAATTGAATTCTAATGTGATTTTTAACCTTTTGATGTGTTGTTTCAGGACCGACCATCTGGGAAGATGATTGTTATAATTATATTTTTTACTGTTTACTCGTGTATATACGCCGGATGTATCGAATGATCAACGTCTATAGGACATATTTTTATTATTATTGTTATATAAATGTATAGACGTCGGATGTATGACGTGGCCGACGTCTATCAGTCGTACTGTATGTATAGACGTCGGTCACCCCATATATCCGACATCTATAGGCCATAAAAGTTTAGTCCCACATCGACCAATTTTCTTTTGCTGCAGTGGTTGAAGTACTCCACCACTCCTACACAGGTGAATACGAACGAGATTGGTAAGATGGGCGACTTGGGTTTGCTCTACGTTGTTATTGGTCAAAAGATGGACACTTGGGCGACTTGGGCTTGATTACTGTAGTGGTTGGGTGACTGTTATAGGCCGTATAACAAGCGTAATATTTTTGTTGGTAAATTAAAGGCATAATAGACGTCGGCTATATATGACCGACGTCTATACACTGTACATTGTATAGATGTCGGTCGTATATAGCCGACGTCTATACACAAGGGTATAGACGTCGGTGGAATATACCTCGGCACCTGGATGGCAAAAATCCGTCGTATATACCACTGTATATCTGACGTATATGACACTTTTTCCATTAGTGCTCCTAAATGGTCTATATGTGTTAGAAAAGTCAAACAATTTCTTGCACGCTAATAATGTGTCTTACCAGATTCCTAAACTATGACATAAACGCATGGGCCACTCGTCTTATCTTGTTTTAAAACAATTATTTCCTAGTATGAACCTTCATTCCGAATTATGTTGAGAGATTTGCCGCCTCGCAAAATTAAACTTGGTAGCCTTTTCATTCTTCTACAACTAAGACATGAAACCTTTCGGAATTGATCCACACAAATATCTGCGGATAGGTTTCGATTTTAAATATTTGATTAGCTTTATTGATGATTTTAACCGCATGACTTGGTTATGCTTGCTTAACAAAATCTCTATATTTTTTCTGAATACGTTGCTTTTGTAGAAAACATGTCTGTCACTAAAATTAAAACCCTTAGGTCTTATAATGCTTGAAATATACCAACAATTTATTCGAAAGTTTTTTTGAAAGTAAAGGTATATTTCATCAAACTACATGTATCAACGCTCCTAAACAAAATGGTGTTTCTGAACGGAAAAATCGCCACCTTCTAAATGTCACTAGATCTTTGTTGTTCCAAAATCAGGTACCAAATTTTTTATGGTACGAGGATAATTAACTATTGGTTACCTTATTAACTGTCTCTATAGCCCACTAATTCAAAATAAAAACCTTTAGAAATCTTGAATGGTAGAAGTATGAGTATAGATCACCTTAGGAATTTTTGATGTACTTTTTATGTTCATAAAAAAAGAATCGAAAAATGTGATTCGAACTCCGTCAAAGCTGTTTTTCTTGGATATTCCTTACAAAAGAAGGTGTACAAGTGTTACGATCCTTAGGATTTAAACTGTATTTAAAATCATATTTAAAATCTTCAAAAATACTTCCAAAGGTCAGATGGACTTATTAGAAGAAATATTACATTTCTTGAGGAAACTCAAATACCTCAAGAAGGAGAACACGAAAATATCGTAGGTAACTAAATGACAAACATGGAGAACCTCAAGAAGAAGCCACCACAAGATGGTTCACATGATTAGCTCGTATCCCGTTCAATGGAAAGGGACGACATCCCAACACAAGAAGCAGCGTGAGGAAGCAATGCGTGAGCTTATACTCAAGTACGGAACTGCAACAGAGAAGAGAAAGGTTAAATATTTATTTGTTCGTGTTCCTCCTAAATCAAAATTCTGATATGTATTTGTCATTACATTTACAAAATCTTCACAGATATTTGTTGTTACAGGTATCTACCATGTTTTTTCTTATTGCTGCATTGGTTTTCAAGTTTGGAAAGCTCTAAAGTTTGAAGCACAAGCAAATAACATTGAATCGCAGATGTTTCTATATGATCAAATTGAGGAGTTTTCTGTGAGGAAGGAAGCTACTGGATGTTCGAAAGACATGGCTCCTAATAGTGCTTGCTAGACAGTGTTATGCTTCGTAGTGTCATCACATCTTTCCTATGTCGTTTTCTGCGTTTCTTTTGGTAAGTAGCGGACTTTGCTGTTTGTGTTAAGTTTTATCTAAGAATGTGCTTGCAACTTTGCTTTTTAAGTTTTAGTTTTATCTAAGAATGTGCTTGCTACTTTGTTGTTTGTGTTTGGTTTTAATCTTCACCTTTCATTGCGCCAGCTAGTTTGCTGTTTGAGTTTAGTTTTACTTTGAAAGGCGTTTTTGTTGTTGTGTCTTGACGAAGATATGTCTCGATATAAAGCGCCTCCGATGATAGTATGTCCCACATCGTCCTCCCTTTTTTTACAACAAACGTGCTCTAAGTATCCGATTAGTCATGCAATGCGTTCAAGTTCTTTAGCAGAAGAATGATGTCTTTGAAATACCTTAGATGAACATTTAATATCAGAACTACAAGATCAATCAGCCCTAGCCAAATGAAATATAACGGCGAAAAAAGTAGTGGTTTTGTAATCCTTATTTTGTCTCGTTTTGTTGGTGTTTCATTCCCAAGAATGCTTTAATCTAATGAAATATTAGGATCTTGATCAATGAAGTCAAGACATCAACAACCATATACCCAATTGGCAATGCCGGGTTGAGTTAGAAATATGGACGACACTAAATATCAAACATCCAACACATGATTAAGTGTCAATAACCCAACATGAGCTAGATCCAACAAATGATTAAGGATCAATAACCCAACCTAAGCTAGGTCCAAGCGCTATTGTACAATCACATATTAACTAATGCATAAAGTATGACATTTGAAACCTCATCGCCATCTCTAACCTGCTACATTCATACGTAATGTGTGGTGTTGTTCGAATTAAACGTATTAGGTGGACTGTTACAGTTTCCAAATTCTTAACTCGAATGTCATGATTCTTAGACTCAGCAGTTCACTTAATCCTCTTTTAAATTTCAACTTTCTCGTATTCCTTTTAATTACCACCCCTGATTTGTTTTCCAAATACCAATTAATAGTTATATAAATGGGATTTTGACTAATTTATCTAGTTGAAAAAATACTAAAAAATATATATTTATATATTATTTAATCGTTATTACACTAGCTCCACCTCTAATGATGTCAGTGATAATTAATTGTTTTTAGCATGTTAAATACGACCCACATGTACAAACATAAACACCGAAAATTAGAACGGGCAAACAAGCTCTTTTGATTTTTTTTTGGCAGTAGGTTTTTTGCAAAATGTCACTCGAAAATACCTTATTTTCCAATTTGTCATCACGTTATAGCTATTTTATTTGGATGACACTCAAAAACATAGTTAAATCCAAACAGTCATTATGTTTTTTTGATTATCGTAGATTTACTATTCTGTTAACTTTTTCGCTAGTGACGTCGTTATCGAGTTAATGATGTTAAAAATTAATATTTAAATGTAAATTTTACAAATTTCTCTTGAATAACTTAACAAATCTCTTTTCCTCTCTTCTTTTTCTTTCCCCTCTCTACTCTCTCTTCTCACTCGTCCCTCTACTATTTCTACAATCTCTCTCTCAAGTCCCTCTCTCTAATCTTTCCCACTCCACTGTTTCTCTCTATAACCTCTCCTCTCGAGAGAAGAATGAAAGGAGAGAGATGAAGAAATAGAAATAGTATAGAGAGACAAAGAGTGAAAAAATTATAAGAGAGACACTGCTAGAAAAATGTGGAATTACGTCACCATGTCACGTCAGGTATTAATAACCCGACGTGAAACAAACTTGTCACGTCGGTTGAACAACTACCGACGTGATATAGGTATATATCACGTTGGATTTTGTTAAACCGACATGACATACTAACAAGTTACGTCGGTTGAACAACATCTGACGTGATATAGGTATACATCACGTCGGTTGAACAACAACTGACGTGATATATGTCTATTGTCACGTCGGTTAGAGGAAATCCAATGTGATTAGTTTATTTTTATTATTTTAAAAAAACAAATTACTTTGATAACGTGTGTCATGTCGGTTGTATTAAAACTGATGTGTTTGGGTGGCCTTATCACGTCGGTTTGCAGCAAAACTGACGTGTTAGGTTGTTTTTTTTGAATCCGTTCCATCTTCTTGTTTTTTCCCCTAACACAAACACAACCCAAATCTTTGTTTCCGTTTCCACCAACCCACGCCTCCATGAAGCCCACACCTCCATGAAGCCCACAACTACCTGTTCGGGTAGTCAATGAAGTCAAGACATCAACAACCATATACCCAATTGGCAATGTCGGGTTGAGTTAGAAATAAGAACGACACTATATATCAAACATCCAACACATGATTAAGGGTCAATAACCCAACATGAGCTAGATCCAACAAATAATTAAGGATCAATAACCCAACCTGAGCTAGGTCCAAGTGCTATTGTACAATCATACATTAAGTCATGCATAAAGTAATGTGGTGTTGTTCGAATTAAACATATTAGGTGGACTGGTACAATTTCCAAACTCTTAACTCGAATGTCATGATTCTTAGACCATTCGTAACCATGACCTTTATGACCAGGTCATCAGCTTTCTCTCTCCCCAACCCAATTTCTTCTCTTTCCTACACTATTCACCTCTTAACCACAACCCATCTCTCTCCTTCATTTCGGGTCGATCTTGGAAAAATTCTAAAAAATTAGACAATATATTTTCAAAATTTTTTTTAAAAAAAGATGAAAACTAATTTAAAAAAATCAAAACAAAAAAAACTATAAAAAACGTGTTGAGCAAAAACTACCCACACAACTGGGTGGTCGGGGCGGGATGACCCCGTTATTCATGCTCTTAGACTCAACAGTTCACTTAAGCCTCTTTTCAATTTCAACTTTCCCGTATTCATTTAAATTACCACTCCTGATTTGTTTTCCAAATACACATAAATAGATATATAAATGGGATTTTGACTAATTTATCTAGTTCAAAAAATACTAAAAAAAAATTATTTATACATTTTAATCGTTATTACACTAGCACCACCTCTAATGATGACATTGATAATTAATTGTTTTTAGCATGTAAAATACGACCCACATGTCCAAACATAAACACGGAAAATTTGAACGAGCAAATAAGCTTTTTTGGATTTCTTTTTTGACAATTAGTAGGTTTTTTTGCAAAATGCTACTCGAAAATAGTTTTTTTGATTATCGCAGATTTACTACTCCGTTAACTTTTTTGCTAGTGACGTCGCTATCTCGTTAATGATGTTAAAAATAAATATTTAAATGTAAATTTTACAAATTCCTCTTGAATAACTTAACAAATCTTTTTTCCTCTGTTCTTTTTCTTTCCCCTCTCTCTACTCTCTCTTCTCACTCGTCCCTATACTATTTCTACTCTTTCTCTCTCTATTCTTTCCCACTCTACTCTTTCTCTCTCTAATCTCTCCTCTTGAGAGAAGAATGAAAAGAGAGAGATATGAAGAAATAGAAAGAGTATAGAGAGACAAAGAGTAAAGAGTGAAAAGATTATAAGAGAGAGAGTAGAAAGAGAGGAGAATGATGAAGAAAAGGTGAAAAAGAAAGGAAATGTTTGTTAAGTTATTTAAGGGTGAAATTTGTAAAATTTACGATTATATATTAATTTTTAACGTCATTAACAGAATAGTGATGTCACTAATGGATAATGTTAACAAAGTGACAAATTTGCAAATCAAATAATCACATATTGGGTGTTAACCACTTTTTGAGTAACCTACAAACAAAATATTATAACGTAAGGACAGTTCGGAAATAAGATGTTTTTAAGTGACACTTTAACAAAAAAAACCCAAATGATTGATTTTGGTAATAAAAAAAACTAAATCTAAACCAAGTGGGATGATGCTCCCCCTCATTTTAGCATACATTCTTCAAACGACGAACATCAATCTTGTGAACAAGTTGCTCGAAAACTGTGGTATGCAATGACTTTGTGAATAAATCTGCTAAGTTCTCGCTCGATCGGATCTGACACACGTTATATCTCTCCATCCTTTTGAAAATCATGTGTTGAAAAGAATTTTGGGAAAATGTGTTTTGTTTTGTCACCTTTAATGTAGTGTTTGGCTATCTTTTATCACTTTCATATTGCATTCTACTTGTATATGTTGAATTAGTGATCTCAACCACAGACATTCTCGATTAGCCTCATATAATGCAATCACTCATATAATGCCCCACCTGCCCCCAACGTGCATCCACCTCATATTACACTATATTAATAAGAATAAAATCTACTAAAATGGTGGGGGTTAAAGAAGGTGAATCATCCATGTGAATTTAGATTTCATAACACTCCCCCTTGGATGATCGTCTTTATACGGTTGGGATGTTGCCTCGTTAAAACCCTCACCAAGAAAAACTCGATGGGACAAAAACTTGGTGAAAGAAAAAAGAGTGCAACACGTATGATGTTCCCCCTCATTTTAGCATACATTCTTCAAACGACGAACATCAATCTTGTGAACAAGTTGCTCAAAACTGTGGTATGCAATGACTTTGTGAATAAATTTGCTAAGTTCTCGCTCGATCGGATCTGACACACGTTATATCTCTCCATCCTTTTGAAAATCATGTGTTGAAAAGAATTTTGGGAAAATGTGTTTTTTTGTCGCCTTTAATGTAGTGTTGGGATATCTTTTATCACTTTCATATTGCATTCTACATGTATATGTTGAATTAGTGATCTCAACCACACACATTCTCGATTAGCCTCATATAATGCAATCACTCATATAATGCCCCACCTGCCCCCAACGTGCATCCGCCTCTGATTACACTATATTAATAAGAATAAAATCTACTAAAATGGTGGGGGTTAAAGAAGGTGAATCATCCATGTGAATTTAGATTTCATAACACTCCCCCTTGGATGATCGTCTTTATATGGTTGGGATGTTGCCTCGTTAAAACCCTCACCAAGAAAAACTCGATGGGACAAAAACTTGGTGAAAGAAAAAAGAGTGCAACACGTATGACGCTCCCCCTCATTTTAGCATACATTCTTCAAACGACGAACGTCAATCTTGTGAACAAGTTGTTCGAAAACTGTGGTATGCAATGACTTTGTGAATAAATCTGCTAAGTTCTCGCTCGATCGGATCTGACACACATTATATCTCTCCATCCTTTTGAAAATCATGTGTTGAAAAGAATGTTGGGAAAATGTGTTTTGTTTTGTCGCCTTTAATGTAGTGTTGGGCTATCTTTTATCACTTTCATATTGCATTCTACATGTATATGTTGAATTAGTGATCTCAACCACACACATTCTCGATTAGCCTCATATAATGCAATCACTCATATAATGCCCCACCTGCCCCCAACGTGCATCCACCTCTGATTACACTATATTAATAAGAATAAAATCTACTAAAATGGTGGGGGTTAAAGAAGGTGAATCATCCATGTGAATTTAGATTTCATAACACTCCCCCTTGGATGATCACCTTTATACGGTTGGGATGTTGCCTCATTAAAAACCTTACCAAGAAAAACTCGATGGGACAAAAACTTGGTGAAAGAAAAAAGAGTGCAACACGTATGACGCTCCCCCTCATTTTAGCATACATTCTTCAAACGATGAACATCAATCTTGTGAACAAGTTGCTCGAAAACTGTGGTATGCAATGACTTTGTGAATAAATCTGCTAAGTTCTCGCTCGATCGGATCTGACACACGTTATATCTCTCCATCCTTTTGAAAATCATGTGTGGAAAAGAATTTTGGGAAAATGTGTTTTGTTTTGTCGCCTTTAATGTAGTGTTCGACGTCTCGTTAAAAACCTTGCCAAGTAAAACCCCGCGGGACAAAAACTTGGTGAAGGAAAAAGGAGTGTAGAGCGTATAGTTCTCCCCTTTAGTTTAATGTACTTTTACAAACTCTCTTAAATAATATGACATTATGTTCATGTTTCGTTAAAACCTTGCTACAAAATCTCTTTGTACAATATCTCTTAATATATTTGAATCATTGTAACATTTCTCTTCTGGAGAATGTTCGAACCGCATGTCGAAAAATAGTTGACTTTTCTCTAGTCATTTATTTCAAAATTTATTATTCAAAATATTTCACGGGTATTTATTCTCTTCTGGAGTTCCTTTATCATATAATTTTTCAAGATGATATGCACATTTTCTTTGTTTATTCACGTGGTGATATTTTCATAATTTGTATCTCATTTCTTCACTATAGTTTGCCGTGGGCAATTTAGTCCTTCGGAGACTCCAATATAAATATAAATATAAATATCAACATCAAGTGACTTACACAACTTTGTAGTCACTACATATCTTATATGTTTATCTATATTTTTTTATGTCACTCAACTGGAAAAAAGGGCTACGACATCAGATATTAAGGGGGGTACAACTTCGGGTTGACCGGCATTCATGACCGACGTGGTATGTGGGACATGTTATAAAGGTGTACCCTTTAATGTCAGTCGTTACAACTGATGTGGTAGTATGCTCTATGACGTCGGTCATAGTTTTAATCGAAATTGACGTGATAAATCGACACTGTAGAATATTTCTTTACTTATTTATTTTAAGAACCCTACCACGTCGGATATACAAAAATACTGACGCGATAGATGTCATACTACCATGTCGGTCCTATAAGACGACCGATGTGGTAGGGTCTTTACTAAAAATTAAAAAATAATAAAAAACTAACCTACCACGTCGGTTGTTTTATAGCACCGACATGGTAGTATGGCATCTATCACATCGGCATTTTTGTATATCCGACGGGTAGGGTTCTTAAAATTTTAAAAAATAAAAGAAATATCCTACAACCTTGGTGTTGCATAAAGGCCGACGTTGTAGGATATTTCTTTTCATATGTTTAATTTTATTATTTGTTTGATACCTCTATTTCAGACTCAAACCCTGCAGTATCAATCAAACAGTCATATCTATCAAAAAGTAATTCACAACATTCATATTTATCACAATATTCATATCAAACATACAACTCTATCAACATATCAATAGACAAATTCACAACATTCGTATCCATCAAACAAGTAATTAATTCTCACAACATTCATATTCAAATGCACAACATTCGTATCAACAAAATCATATCCATCAAATGCACAACATTGGTATCAACATACAAATGCATCTACTTAATACAACATACAATGAACTTTTAGTTTTTACGTTTTTTGTTTTTTGCTCATAGGATCTTCGATCCATATTCCTTCATGCAGATCATCTCAGATAATTAAGTTTTCAATAGTTCTGTCATCATCAAGCAATTCAAGTTCAGGTACTTGTGCAAACGGGGGAATTTTTCCAATCTCATTAACATCTTCATCAGCCACAATTTGCCATTTTCATTATAAAACTACCGACCATTCATTAGCACACGGGACTTTTACATAAAATATCTGTTTTGCTTGAGATGCCAGAATGAAAGGATCTTCCTTAAAACCTTCTTTTTTAGGGTTCACCAAAGTAAACCCCAAATCATCGACTTGAAGGCCGTTCTTATTGTCCACCCACTTGCATTTAAATACTGCAACATTGAATTTATTAAAATTCAGCTCAGCTACCAAAGTGATCCCACTATTCTGCATTGTTTTTTCTAGTCCATTTTGGTATAGAAAGAAAAGCCATTGATATCATAGTCATTATAAGATGTCACTATAGGATTTGGTCTATATACAACCCACTTCAAATTTTTAGAAACTTTACGGTTGTACACAGTTTCCCTGAACCAATCAACAAAAGCGTTATTGTGAGCATTAATTACTTGTTGATCAGCCCAAGAAGGATGTTTTTCCCTCACTATGGTCATGTGCTCATCCAAATAAGGTTAGACTTCATCAGAATTGCACAACACATATAAATACGCTTTAAAGAGATTCTCACATTTTGGAGTTATCATCTTTGGGCCACGCATACCTTTACTTTCAATCCTATCTTCATGTCTGTTCTAGGAAGTCCCACACTCTTAGTATGAGCCAAGTACTCATTACAAAACTCAATTACATCTTGAGCTATGTAACCTTCAACGATACTTGCATATGGTCTTCGTCGATTCTTACAATAATCTTTCAACTCACCCTTGTAACGCTCGAATGGATACATCCATCTCAAAAATACCAGACCGAGTAGCTTAACTTCTCTAACCAGATAAATCACCAAATGAACCATAATGTCAAAAAAGACGGCGGAAAGTACATCTCCAACTGACATATTGTAACAACTACTTCATTCTGCAATTTATCCAAATATACTTTGGATCAATTACTTTGCTGCAAATCTTGTTGAAGAACAAACGAAATTTTATAATAGCATGTCTAACATGTTTCGGCAATATCAATCTAATAGCAATAGGTAACAACTGTTGCATCAACACATGACAATCATGAGACTTAAAACCACGTAGTTTCAAATCTTTAATTGATACAAGACTACTAATATTTGAAGAATACCCCTGCGGCACTTTGACACCATATAGACACTGACACAAACCTAATTTCTTCTTTCTGTCCAAAGTGTAACAGGCTAGTGGTAAATACTTACGAGTACCCTTACTCTCTGGTGCTAGTTTACTGAAACACCAAGTTCAAGTAAATCAAGTCTGGCATTATATCCATCTTTAGTCTTACCCGGTATGTTAAGAAGAGTTCCTAACAAACTATCACAAACATTTTCTTCGACATGCATCACATCAATAAAGTGTCTGACTTCTAAAGTCTCCCAATAAGGAAGGTTAAAAAAATGGTTTTTTCCCAGTTACTCTTATCATTTCCGTGTTTGTAAGGCTTATCGAATTTGCATTGAATGTTATTCATCCGCTCAAGAACTTGTCTTGCACGGATTTCTGTAGGAGGTTCTTCGAATTCCTGCTTCCCGTTAATTGCCATTTTCATTTTACAATACGGATGACTCATAGGAAGAAATTTGCGATGACCAAGATACACGGTCTTACTACCATGCACAAGCCGCAAAGAACATGTGTTTTGTTCACAAATAGGACACACTTTGTGCCCTTTCACAGAATACTTAGACAAATTTCCATATACAGGGAAGTCATTAATTGTGCATAATATCATCGCACGCATTGTAAATGACTGTTGTCGGTGGGCATCCCACACTTGCTCGCCATCATTCTACAATTTCTTCAAGCCATCAATTAGGGGAGCCAAATACACATCTATGTCATTGCCTGGTTGTTTTGGACCAGAAATCATTAAAGGCAACATCATGTATCTATGTTTCATGCTTAACTATGGAGTTAGATTGTATATCACTGGTAGAACATGCCACGAACTATGAATGCTTCTCAAACTCCCTTAAGGATTCATTCCATCAGTACACAGACCAAGTCTTAGATTTCTGGATTCTTGAATGAACACTGGAAAATCTGAATTGATCTTCTTCCACTGTGGAGTATCAGCAAGATGTCGAAGCATCTGATCATTCACTTTATCACGATCTTCGTGCCATGTCAGATTCTTTGAATCCGTGGGGCAGGCAAACAAACGTTTCAACCTTGGAATAATCGGAAGATACCACAACACCTTTGCAGGCGACCTTTGTACTGGTATATCACCACTCACAATTTTCTTTTGTTTATATTGTGACGTGTTACAAACCGAACAACAATGCAGATTTTCATATTGGGTCCTATATAATATGCAATCATTAGGGCATGCATGTATTTTCCTATGTTGCATACTCGTTGGACATAAGATTTTTTTTGTCTCATATGTACGGTCTGGAAGTTTCTTATTTTCTTGAAGAATTTCTTTTAAGAACTTATGTAAGGCAGTAAAGCTGACATCACTCCAACTATTGCAAGCTTTCAAGGTATATAACCGTAACCCTGCAAACAATCTACTGAAATCATTCCAACCTGGATAAAAAGGTTTTTCATTGTCTAACAACAAATTACTAAGTACTTGTGGTTTATCATCAAACTTTTCGACAACTTCTCGAATCATATCCTCTAACTGATCGTCATCATTAACATCTTTCTGTGAAGGACCATCACTTTATTTACGTATTTCATTCTCACCTTGCCATATACAACTAATATAACCTCCATCAAAACCTTTTTCAAACAGATGAGCCTTGCTTTGTTTTACATCTCTTAAGAACATGTTAAGACACTTCCTACACGGACAGAAGACCTTTCCTTCATTTCTAAAAAGGCATTATGTTGTGCAAACTCTAGGAATTGATCAACTCCGTACTCATACTCATCACTCAATCGACTTTCAAAAATCCAATTTTGATTCCTTTTTATCTACACAACAACACAAATTCTTACATCAATTAGCAATTTTCAACCAAAAACAAAATTAAAATCAGCTTTCTACTAGTATACTAGCATGCACTAAAAGACATTTGACTAAAAACCCCAACCATCAATCAATCACAGGAAAATAAGATAAATTACGCAAAATAAAATCTAATCTACATAAAGATTCAATATATTTGACGTTGACAAGGGCAAGATAAGTAGTTAGATCCACAAGAAACCCTTAAAAATCGGATCTTTAGACCAAAACATGGAATATTTGGTTTGGAGATAGTACGTGTCTACAGATCCAGTTAAGTGGAAACATAAAACGAAAAGCCACTCTTCGCAATAAAGAGAAAATTTTCTCTTCTTACAATATCAACGAAACAAGATAAGCAAACAATCATGTAAAAGAGGGACCTTGTTCGAGTTGATGTAAGACTGAAAAGGATAGATCAGAGTCTGGCTGCAGTGGGGTTGTGGTATGCTCGGAGATGGTGCAGTGGGTTTAGGGGTTGCGGTGAGCTTGGAGATGGTGCGGTGGGTTTAGGGGTTGCAGTGTGGTCGGGAGAGGTGTTATGGGGTTTAGGGGCCACTACTGCAGAAAAGGGAATATACGTCAGATATACGAGGGTATATACGTCGGATGGAAGCATTCCTAGATCCGAAATCTATGTGTACGTCGTCTATACATAGACTTCGGTCGCATAAAATCCGATGTCTATACCTAAAGTATAGACATCGGCTATTATATATGACTGACGTCTATACCTAAAGAATTGACGTAGGATATATAGGATGGCCAACGTCTATTCTTTAGGTATAGACGTCGGTCATTTATAATAGCTGACGTCTATACCTTTTTTCAGAGGAATAGATGTCGGCTAATACAAACATCCGACGTCTATTCCTAAACCTGGAAGAAGAAAAAAAGCAATCAGACCTGCACCAAAAACACTGCATAGCAAACACATTTATCCCGCACCAAATTCGTTCACAAATATATACACACTTTCATCCACATATACATACAAGCATACATGCACAAACACATACATACAAGCATACACAATCATTCAACACATTTGCCATTAATTCATACATAAACACTTGGCATTCATTCTAAAAGTGATGCGATTATATTAAGGAATAAAATTGTATGTTTGTAATAGAAGTGAGCTTGTTAGCTAAATTACAAAAAAAAACGTTAGTGACATGAGATCCTCTTAGTTCATCAACATGTTTCTGATAAAATAGCGAACACATTGGTCGTGAGTATCATCGAGCTCCTGTTGTGAGAAGGGATCACTACTTTTTGGGAAGACCTATCAAAATACAAGTAAAAAAATTAATATCTAAATATTGAAACTATAAGTATACAACTGAATAACGATCTATATTACCTCGGATAAGGATAAGTCTTGATTTGCAAATGCGAGAATTTCCTCCATGTATCTCAACACGTAATAACCACATTCGGTATTTCCAGTTTGCTTCCGGTACTACAAACATAGAAATTCGCTAAATATATGTTCCTAAGTTAATTAACAAAAATTAGTGAATGAACTTACTCCCATTCCATGCCATGTGACGCCCACTTTTGTGGTTGTTCTACTGCCACTTGAGTAGCACAAGTTATTGAAAACCTTAATTCAATAAAACTAATAAAAACCACGAATTACAAATACGATGACTAAAACAAACTTACAAACTTACAGTTACGATAAAATTATTCGATACATTTTATGTTATACCAAAGAAAATACTTATTTCACATGCACGTCAATAATCATGAACACAATGAATCCATCGCCAAGAACTACATGACGTCCTCTTTGGTGATGTACAAAGCCGAAGGCAACCCTTTAACTCCCTCCTCCAAATCCAAGGTACATAAGGATTTTGATTCCCTACCTACAATAATTGATACAACATTTTGCACCTACTTGGAAGCAAATTAATGTTGATCGGAGATTGGTTGTTTGACCATTTTCTCCGGGGGCTTGACACTTTATAGATATATATACAACCGTTAAAAATACAATTGTTAACAAATTTGAAATGTAATGTCTTTCAAAATTATAGTATACCTCATGTGTGTCATTTAGCTCTAATAAATAACTAGGACACCTCACGAACCCACCGATAGCATCGCCGAGGGTAACAATCTCTTCTTCCGGAAATGGCACCAAAGCACCAGCATCTAAGCAACTCCCCACTGCAACCTTTACTTCTCCCTCTCCCACCTCTGTGAAGTGGTGTCTGGAGATGTTATAAACTTTCCCGTGTCCCACCAATCTTCGATCAAGCACATCTAGATCCTGTAGGATTTCGTGTCCCTATGTATGTATATATTTTAAAAAATTTAATACAACATACAAGATCGTTTTCATATTTTCAACAATTTCTATGTACATTACTTTGTGTTTATTCTAATATCATGCAACCCTACATTTATTAAAATAAACCACAAAGGTAGAATCATACCAAAAGGTTCTCTAAACCTTTTGAAGATCCGGAGTCGCGTTGCCCGTTGAATCGTCCACGGATTTGCCTCCGAGTGTTCACCAAACTCTAAACAAGATTAGAGAGAAATAAGCTAGCCAATCAATCTCTAATAAGGCTTAGAATCTAGATAATAACCCCTCTTTGAGCTCCTGACATTTCTATCTCCTAAATTCAAAATTAGTAGGAGAATTTCGTGGTGATTAGAAGAGAGATTAATGAGAGAAATAATTTTTGCATTAGTATTAAACAACTAGGAGGAGGTGCCTTTTATAGGCTACCAAAACATCTTTATGAAGAGCTATTCTTTAGCCATGATCCCTTGTTTATTCTCTCCTAAAATTAATCTCTAATTTCCACATAAGCACCCTAAAACATTTTAATTAAATCTGGAATTAATCCACCCATGATTTAATTAATCTCTTAATAATTAAGGCATAATCGTTCTGTTCGGTGGACCGAGTATTGGGTTCACCGAGTAATACTCGGTCAACCGAACCGTTCGGTTTTAACACGTGTTCGGTGCACCGTGAGCGAGACAGTCGACCGATCCCGATTGTCCAGGCACTCTAGACAATCTCGGTCAATCAATTGTGTTTACCCGTTCTTTATTCGGTTAACCGATCCAAAGATACCCCGGTCGACCGAACCATGAACGGTTCACCGTGTTTGTCCCCAATTTTGCCTTTCTCAAATTT
The DNA here is from genome assembly GCA_963682175.1 of Triglochin maritima. Taxonomy (NCBI): domain Eukaryota; kingdom Viridiplantae; phylum Streptophyta; class Magnoliopsida; order Alismatales; family Juncaginaceae; genus Triglochin; species Triglochin maritima. The sequence continues at coordinate 50,899,276 of OY821770.1, forward strand.
TGGATTTATTTCCAACAAAATTTGATCTTTTGGGGTTGTTAGCAAATTCACATCTTATACAATATATTATCATATGTAATATTAAATTATTACACCCCACAATATATATACCTCATATGAATTTATTATGATTCTAATTATGTCAATTCTCATGTCACATTGATTTTAATTAATTCACCACATGTGTCCTATTTTTCACTTGAAATCCGACACATCATATGAACTTAAAATCAAGCCTCTTGTTTCCCAGTTTTGTGGTGTGACCTATAGGAGGATCTAAGCCAAATTGGTAGAGATATTAAACACTTAATATCTTAAACTATAAGCGGTATCTAGATACACATTATAGTTACCCAATTAGCATAGATGTCTTTGTTCCACCCGAACCAAAACACGATCCATTTAGTGATGTAAGTGCACCACTTGTATCCGTCCCTTGCCTCATGATATTAAGAATATATACAAAGTATAAATGTGTTATCTTTGTATTATATTCATTTCTTGATCTCTCTAAGCTAATTATAACTATGTAACTTAACTCAAGTTACACTGTGCACATTATAATTTTGCTTTATCAAAGGGGCCACTAATATCATCACTCAATTAAGAGAGGCAATGATAATCATTTGACTAGCTATCTTTTCCAGCACAAGTCATGCTCAACCAACTATTGCCTTTATCACTACACTCATTGATAGCTTTTGACAATAATCAAATTAAGCACTTCTTGAGTGAAAAGATATAAGTCTCATATCTTAGGATCCAAGACACAGTAAAAACATTAATGACACGAAATCCATAATAATGTTTTACTTGTTAGGTCTATTCAATATATAAAACTAAACTTTTCCTCTTTTATATACTCATGTCGTCAATTATTTGTAGAACTACAACAATCGATGACCAACACGAAAATCGATTACCAATGTTCCATGTGATTAATGTTCCATGTTAATTACCATGATTGTGAATAACTTTTGATTTATGTAAATCATTATCTTTTAGATCTCTACGGTTAAGGACCAAGAGCCTCTTCCTTAACACTTCCAAAAGACGAATATCATAATCAAGAACAAAATGTTTGCACATCCAATTCATAATAATTGACATATAAAAGTAAAACTTTTAGAACACATTCCTTTCAATCTCCCATTTGTTATCAAAATTTTCTCTCACATACATTCTCAATGTATAAAACAATAATAACTAGGGTAACCCTCGCTAATCACTCATCAAGCCAATCCACATGGTTCCTCAGACCCATGGACTCGAAATGCATTTCGCCCTTGGCTTGGGATAAGGGTTTGGTGAATGAATCAGTTGTGTTGCTATTTGTGTCCACCCATAGTAAATTTATTTTGCCTTCGTCGGTGGTTGAGTCGGCTGTATTGATTTGCTCCAACTACGCTAACTCATGCCTCCACATTCGAAAATAATGACATATCATTATTTCGACCTCCTATCGTCGGGATCACTCATGAAACTAGCATCCGAATAGCCCTCGGCTATTTAATTCCCTTTGTCCTCCATAAACAAGAAACTTATCTTGCGTCCTGTTAAGGTACCTCAGAATATTCTTGACCGCAGTCCAATGCTCAGGACCTGCGTTGGATTGGTGACGACTTGTCACGCTTAGAGCGTACGAGACATCGGGTCTTGTGCAAGTCATCGCGTACATGATTAATCTTATTGCCGAAGCATAAGGGATATCTTTCATGTACTCCAAGTCTTTACGTGATTCAGCACGTTGGGACTTCTTGAGTTGCACACCCATACTCATTGGCACACCGCCCTTTTTGGAGTTGTTCATGATGAACCTTTCCAAGACCTTGTCAATGTATGTACGTTGACTTAGGCCGATGAGTCTATGGGATCTATCTCTATATATCTTGATTCCCAAGATGTATTGAGCCTTACCCATATCTTTCATTGAAAATGCAGATTTCAATGAACTTCTCGTTTGCTCAAGCAAAGGTATATGATTTCTCATGAGGAGTATGTCATCGACATATAAGGTCAAGAACATTATGTGGCTCCCACTAACCTTCTTGTATATACAAGATTCTTCCTTACTTTGGACAAAGTAAATCTTTTTTACTTCTTCGTCAAAGCGTTTGTTCCAACTCCTTGATGCTTGCTTCAATCCATAAATGGATCTTTGAAGCTTGCATACTTTCTCATTATTTTTTGGATCTTCAAAACCTTGAGGTTGTACCATGTACACATCCTCCTCCAAGTTCCCCTTAAGGAACACCGTTTTGACATCAATTTTCCATATCTCATAATCATGAAATGCGGCAATAACGAGCATAATCTGAATAGACTTGAGGAATATCCGGTGAAAAAGTTTCATCATAGTCAATTCTTTGAATTTTAGTGAAAACTTTTGCTACAAGCGTCGCTTTGTAGGTTGTCAAGTTCCCATCCATGTCCATCTTCCTCTTGAAAACTCATTTATTTTGAATGACCTTTTTCCCTTGAGGAATATCAACCAAGTTCCATACTTGATTATCATACATGGATTCTATTTCGGATTCCATGGTCTTAAACCATAGTTTGGAGTCCTTTCTTTCCATTGCTTCTTGAAAGGTCGAGTGATCATCGGTATCTAGTACCATGATCTCATGAAGTCCCAAATACATATCGGGTTTCTTCCTTTCCCTCATTGACCTTCTAAGTTCTTTTGGTTCTATGTGTACTTCTCGAACTTCTTCCACAATTTCTTGTGGAATTGGTTCGTGTTCGATTCTCAAACGTACACTAGGTAGGGAAGATTGAGTTTCTCTCATAATTTCTTACGAGGGTCTCTCACTCACGCTCCCACTAACCAAAGGAACCTCGGTTGGGCCTTCATGATCTTGAATATCATCATTCATATCATTATCTTGTAGAGTATCTTGAATCTCCACAAGCACAACTCTACTCCCACTACTTTTTATTCTTTCCAAAAATTCTTTTTCTAGAAATACGACATCCCTCTCTACAATCACTCGATTGGAGGTTATATGCCAAAAGTAGTATCCTCTTGTCTCACGAGGATAACCTATCAAGAAGCACTTATCCGCTTTTGGTTGAAGTTTGGTCGACATCAATCTCTTGACGTTGGCCTCACAACCCCAAATCTTGAGAAAATTGAGCTTAGGTGTTTTACCACTCCATAGCTCATAAGGTGTCTTCTATACGGATTTGGATGGAACATTATTTAGTGTGTAAGCCGCAACTTCTAATGCATAACTCCAAAAGTAAAGTGGCAATTCAGCTTGACTCATTATTGATCGAACCATGTCGAGTAATGTCCTATTCCTCCTTTCGGATACACCATTCCACTGAGATGTACCGCGAGGGGTGAGCTGCGGTACAATACCACACTCCTTTAGGAATGAGTCAAATTCGGTACTTAAGTACTCACCTCCACGATCCGTTCATAGAGACTTGATTTTCTTGTTGAGTTGGTTCTCTACTTCATTCTTGAATTCCTTGAACTTGTCAAAGGATTCACTTTTGTTTCTCATTAGATAAATATAGCAATAACGACTATAGTCATTCGTGAACGTAATGAAGTACCTAAAACCGTCTCTTGCACTAGTACTCATCGGACCACATACATCGGAATGCATCAAATCTAACAGGTCATTCGCTCTCAGTCTTTCTTCTTGAAAGGCCTCTTGGTCGTCTTGCCCATTAGGCAAGGTTCGCACGTCTCCAATGATTTAAAATCAAGTTGACAGAGAAGGTTAGTTTCTTGCAATTTGTTGATGCGTTTTTCATTTATGTGACCAAGACGATAGTGCCATAAGAGTGTATCATTCACGTGAATAGTTTTAAGCATTTTGTTATTGATGTTTAAGTTTATTTATTATTCAATTCAAGCAAATAGAGACCATTCCTCACGAATGCATTTGCATAGAAAATACCATTCTTCGATATAGACAAGCAAGAATTTGAAATATTTATATTAAAATTATCTATATCCAAACATGATACAGAAATAATATTCTTGCTAATCGAAGGCACATAATAAACGTTCTTTACGAGTTCCTTCCTATCCTTTAGTAGCTGCACATTAGAAATTATGTGAGCACAAGATCCGGTATTAATTACCCAATCATGGACAGAGGTGGCTAAATTTATCTCAATAACAAATATACCTTTGGCCTTTTTGGGCGCTTATGTTCAATCACTCCATTGTCAAGGTATTCCTTGTACTTGGGGCAATTTGGCCGGATGTGTCCTTTTTCACCACAGTGAAAACACTCCATGTTGGGAGTCGGAGATTTCAAAGATTTCCCCCTTGAGGTACTCTCATGAGCACCTCCTACTCCCTTGCTCTTGATTGACGTATTCTTGGTGAATTTGCCTTTACCTTTGGTGATCTTCTTGCTCCCTCCATGGATGGCTAGGACGTGCTTGTCCCGACCCTTGCCCATGTCAACTTCAGCCATTTTGAGAGCGTTGTGAAGTTCCTCAAGACTCACCCATTTCTCACGCACATGATAGTGCATAATGAAGTCCTTATAGAACGGGGCTAGAGAGCCAAGAATCAAATCTTCCGCAATGTCATCGGGCATCGGGGAAGAGAGCTTCAACAACTTCTCAAGGTATCCTTGCATCGTGAGAAAATGCATGGATACCGATGTTCCCTCCGCCATGTGGCACCTTGTAAGTGCGATGGTGGTCTTATAGCGCTCTTTTCTAGCACTATCCATGAACATCTTTGTTAAAGCTTCCATGGTCTTCTTGGGTATTGAATCCAAGTATTTCGCTTGAAGCGAGTCACCCATGGAGGCCAATATTAGACCGTGAACGTGGTTCTCTTGGTCTTCCCACTTGGCTTTTGCCTCTCTCTCGCTATCGGTTACCTTCTCATTTAATTTTGGGATTTCACCATCCAAAATATGAGATAGTTTATCAAACTTAAACACGATATTGACCTTGAGTTGCCAGCTTATGAAAATTGAGCCATCATTTGCCAAATGATGTTTTTCAATCATAGATCGCACAATAGGTTGAATATTCGACATTTCTACAAAAACAATTATATGAGATTTAATGTCAATTTTATGTTTTAAAAAACAATACCGTAAATAAAAATTTGTCCATAAATGCAACAATCCAAGATCCTATCAATTATAATATAAACTAGCTAAGGGCTATCAGATATACTATAAAATCAAGGTAAGAAAACATTTTCTAATCATAACTCTTATGACTCTTGTAATTATAATTAAGAGGGAATTTGACAGATCCTCGTAAGAAAAACTCTCTTTCTCAAAACCGAGTTAGGGCTCCGGGTCTTGTTAAGAAAACTTATTTCATTTGATACGAGATATGTTTATCCATTGTATTCACAAACAAATATACTCGGTGTCCACTAAGGGTGAATCGCACCTTGTGCATCTATTCATGGCACAACAATAGACAACCTTACATCTCCCACTATTCACAAAGATGGAGGAAGCTATCTCCCGCTAAGGGCGAGCAGAATATCCCTCGATCGATGGCTGCTAGTGGATGAAATAAGAAAGAAAGATACTCTTAATTTTTGGTTGGACAATTTAAACATTAATATGTGATTTTCGAATTTAGGTGATCATGCATATTTTTCATCTATACACATCCTAACATTCATCCATGCAATCACATATATATCAAGCACACAAACATAAATAAATCCATTCACACACCCATTGTGTGAGTTTATATGTTCCTACGTCCTTGATCCTTGCGCTTCTTCAGCGTCTTCCTCTTGCACCATGGATGTTGATATTGCAAAAATATAAACATGCATCTCTCAATTTTGAAAATTGTCTAGTGCAAGTCCTATGTAAAAATCCTCTCATATGCATGGATATACATAGAAATAGAAATTTTGCTTTTACATATACATAAGCCCATGTGATTGAATAATAGTAACATACACATTCATTCATTCACACATGGCTTCTTTGGAACATATAAACTCACATATCCCTGCATAAGAGAACTCGAGTAACGCATGTACATATACTATATATTACTCGATTTAGTTTATCATGCATCTCTAAATCAAACAATTCTAAAATCATTTGAAATCCATTAAAATGATTTTATACATCCATAGTTCAAAACATAAAACATTTGAACCGTTGTTTATCCAATTTCAAAAATTAAAAATTTAAAGAAAGATAAACATATGCCTTTTCCGTTTTGTTGATTCCTTATAAAATAATCATTTAATTAAAAACAAAAATTCTATAAATTAGACATAAGTCTAAATTTTAAATCTAACATTCACAAGATGTGTTTCAAAACATTTAAAACTATCAAAAGAATCAATTAGAATTAAATCAACAAAACTATTGGAAAACTCGAAAAAGACATAGAACATGAATTATTTCGATTGCAGATGGTAAACTAAAATTAATTATATAGTCTAATCATTGAAAATATGAACTAAAAGCTCTGATACCACTGTAGGATTTCGTGTCCCTATGTATGTATATATTTTAAAACATTTAATACAACATACAAGATCGTTTTCATATTTTCAACAATTTCTATGTACATTAGTTTGTGTTTATTCTATTATCATGCAACCCTACATTTATTAAAATAAACCACAAAGGTAGAATCATACCTAAAGGTTCTCTAAAACCTTTTGAAGATCCGGAGTCGCGTTGCCCATTGAATCGTCCACAGATTTGCCTCTGAATTTTCACCAAACTCTAAACAATATTAGAGAGAAATAAGCTAGCCAATCAATCTCTAATAAGGTTTAGAATCTAGCTAATAACCCCTCTTTGAGCTCCTGACATTTCTATCTCATAAATTCAAAATTACTAAGAGAATTTCGTGGTGATTAGAAGAGAGATTAATGAGAGAAATAATTTTTGCATCAGTATTAAACAAGTAGGAGGAGGTGCCCTTTTATAGGCTACCAAAACATCATTATCAAGAGCTATTCTTTAGCCATGATCCTTTGTTTATTCTCTCCTAAAATTAATCTCTAATTTCCACATAAGCACCCTAAAAACGTTTTAATTAAATCAGGAATTAATCCACCCATGATTTAATTAATCTCTTAATAATTCAGGCATAATCGTTCTGTGTTGTGGACCGAGTATTTGGTTGACCGAGTAATACTCGGTCAACCGAACCGTTCGGTTTTAACAAGTGTTCGGTTTTAACACGTATTTGGTTGACCGAGTAATACTCGGTCGACCGATCCCGATTGTCCAGGCACTCTAGACAATCTCGGTCAATCGATTGTGTTTACCCATTCCTCATTCGGTTAACCGATCCAAAGATACCCCTGTCGACTGAACCATGAACGGTTCACCGTGTTTGACCCCAATTTTGTCTTTGTCAAATTTTGGATTTATTTCCAACAAAATTTGATCTTTTGGGGGTGTTAGCAAATTCACATCTTATATAATATATTATCATATGTAATATTAAATTATTACACCCCATAATATATATACCTCATATGAATTTATTATGATTTTAATTATGTCAATTCTCATGACACATTGATTTTAATTAATTCACCACATGTGTCCCATTTTTCACATGAAACCGGACACATCATATGAACTTAAAATCAAGTCTCTTGTTTCCCAGTTTTGTGGTGTCACGTATAGGAGGATCTAACTTAAATTGGTAGCGATATTAAACACTTAATATCTCAAACTATAAACGGTATCTAGCTACACATTATAGTTACCCAATTAGCATAGATGTCTTTGTTTCACCAGAACCAAAACACGATCCATTTAGTGATGTAAGTGCATCACTTGTGTCCGTCCCTTGCCTCATGATATTAAAAATATATACAAAGTAGAAATGTGTCATCTTTGTATTATATTCATTTCTTGATCTCTCTAAGCTAATTATAACTATGTAACTTAACTCAGGTTACACTGTGCACATTATAATTTTGCTTTATCAAGGGGCCCACTAATATCATCACTCAATTAAGAGAGGCAATGATAATCATTTGACTAGCTATCTTTTCCGGCACAAGTCATGCTCAACCAACTATTTCCTTTATCACTACACTCATTGATAGCTTTTGACAATAATCAAATTAAGCACTTCTTGAGTGAAAAGATATAAGTCTCATATCTTAGGATCCGAGACACAGTAAAAACATTAATGACACGAAACACAATTCCATAATATTTTACTTGTTAGGTCTATTCAGTATATAAAAATAATTTTTTCCTCTTTTATATACTCGTGTCGTCAATTACTTGGAGAGCTACAACAATCGATGGCCAACACGACAATCTTATCTCGGTGATTAATGTTCCATGTTAATTACCATGATTGTGAATAACTTTTGATTTATGTAAACCATTATCTTTTAGAGCTCTACGATTAAGAACCAAGCGCCTCTTCCTTAACACTTCCAAATGACGAATATCATAATCAAGGAACAAAATATTTGCACATCCAATTCATAATAATTGACATATAAAAGTAAAACTTTTAGAACACATTCCTTTCAGATCCATCGTCGAACTTTCCAAATGAGGGACCACCTACGAGGGTCAATTCTTGAGAATGAGCCACAAAATCATATTGTCGATCGGGGTTGAACACTGACTGCACTGGAGGAGTGGTCTCTAGGGAAGAACCGGTCCTAAGATGGGTAGGAGAAGTATGCAAATCACGATCCAATCTCTCTAAAACAAGCTCCAACGTATTCTTCAAATATGCAATCTCTTGCTGGCATTTGGTATGACATGTCGACGAAGTAGACCGTTGAGTCTTTGCACACGATCGGGGTGTTCGTCGTTTCCGAATGCCTCACGTAGAATATCATTCCGACCATCTGAAGAAAATTCACCTTGGGATTCTCTCAACTTCAGAGAGTCCTAAAGTTCAATTATTTTTACCAGCAATTGAAAAATATGAAATTACTGAATGTGAATTAAGAACTTATGCTAGTGATACAACTTACTATCTTCAAGCCAATCGCTTGCGACTCGTCTGTGACGTACTCCCCTCTGGAGCTTACTCTCACTCTCACTCTCTTCCAAGAATCACAACGAGTTAGGGGAGAATGAGGAGATAGGTTACTTGATTTGATTATTGACAAAAACTATCAATGAGTATATGATAAAGACAATAGTTGGTTGAACATGACTTGTGCTGAAAAAGATAGTTTGTCAAACGATTATCGTTGCCCATCTTAATTGAGTGATGATATTAGTGGGCTCCTTGATAAAGCGAAATTATAATGTGCACAATGTAACTTGACTTAAGTTACATAGTTATAATTAGCTTAAAGAGATCAGGAAATGAATATAATACAAAGGTGACACATTTCTACTTTGTATATATTCTTAATATCATGAGGCAATGGACGGACACAAGTGGTGCACTTACATCACTAAATGGATCGTGTTTATTTTGAGTGGAATAAGACAACTATGTTAATTGGGTAACTATAATGTGTAGCTAGATACCGCTTATAGATTGAGATATTAAGTGGTTAATATCGCTGTCAATTTAGCTTAGATCCTCATATAGGTCACACCACAAAACTGGGAAATAAGAAGCTTTATTTTTGAGTTCGACTTTCATGAGAAAATGGACACATGTCGTGAATCAATAAAATCAATATGTCATCAAAATTGACATAATTAGAATCATGGATAAATTCATACGACGTGTATATATTATGGGATGTAATGATTTAATATTATATAGGATAATATATAACATAAGATATGAATTTGCTAAAACCCCCAAAAGATAAAATTTTGTTCCATGTAAATCCAAAATTTGACAGGCAAAATCAGGGTCAAAACGGTCAACCGTTTCGGATTCGGTCGACCGAGGTTTCTTAGGAACGGTCAACCGAACGAAGATTGGATAACGTGATTGGTTGACCGAAATTTTCTGGAGTGCCTAGACAATTGGGTTCGGTCAACCGAGCGTAAACGGTCAACCGAAAGGAAATATCCAGGAGATTTCTTTGGGATATTTTGATAGACCGATGAGACCAATTTTGGTGAGTCAACGATCGACCGAAGCGAGACATGGATCGTCCGAGCTTTTCCATGGAATTTTTCTCATAAATATTCGGTCGACCATCTAGCTCACGGTTATCGAAACTTGCATAAAACTGAATGGTTCGGTCGACCAAGTGGAAATCTCGATTAACCGAACAACACGATTTTTGTCCGAATTATTAAGAGAATAATTAGATCTGGGTTGGATTAATTCCAGATTTGATCAAACGTTTTTTAGGATGCTTTTGTGGCAAAATTGAGATTAATTTTAGGAGAGAAAAAGCAAGAGATCATGGCTAGAGAATAATTCTTGATGTGGGTGATTTGGGAGGCTATAAATAAGTCATCTCGCCCTACTTGCTTCATAAGAATTAATGCAAAATTCTCTCCCTTAATCTCCATGAAAATTCTCTTAATAGTTTTAAGTTTTGGAGATTAAAATCTTAGGAGCTTTTAGAGGGGTATTAGCTAGATTCTAAGCTTAATTAGAGATTGATTGGCTAGCTCATTTCTCTTTAATCTTGTTTAGAGTTTGGTGAACACTTGGAGGCGAATCGGCGGGCGATTCAATGGGCAACGAAACACAAGATCTTGTGAAAGGTTTTAAAGAACCTTTGGGTATGATCCTCTCTTTTGTTTATTTTAATATGTGTAGGAATGCATGATATTAGAATAAACATATACATGTACATAAAATCAATGAAAATATGAAATCGATCGTGTATGCTCGTATTAATTTTTTAAAATATACACATATATAGGGACACAAAATCCTACACAGAGCACCAATACAAGCAAAGAGCAAAGAATCTTGCCACTTTTCCTCCTTAAATAATCTTCCAATTGACACATACCACTTATTTTTCCCCATAAAAACTAATTAACAAAAGTTGCAAACAGTTAACACAAGATCAAGTCAGCTGGTCATACATATTTACTACAACTACTTGGAAGTCTAAAAGGTCAGAGTAGTGGTTCGCACACTCTATTCTGTTTGGAGTGGACCAAGAATAACATGCATGTCAAAAAATATTTAAAAGTGGACAAATGCAATCTTTAAGTTACAGCTAATGTCTATCATTTACATAAATCTTCATTTGGTTTTTACTTGGTGACATATGAAGCGTTGTTAGTCTATAGTCAATGCTAGGCTAGAAAGGTACGTCAACCCATTTCATGAGAAACATGCATAAAGATTAAACAACATAGAAAAGGCAACAAACACATGTGTCTTTATTGGTATTTCAAAGTTAAATTTCATTTTCAACTATTTAGGTATGTAAATTGATGTCATTCTTCTTTATATGGATTGTTACCTTAAACTATATTCTAAAACCTCATGATTCATCGGTCCTATTAACACAAACCAAGCATGGATTCCAAAACTAAACCAACCATCAATTTAACACAATGTAAAGAGGAAAAACATACTGAAAGAATAGTGTAGCTCCAATAAAAGGTTCCCCCGTACATAGGAAAACCCCCACATTTTCAGCAAAATATAAAACAAGAAATCATAAAAAAACCATTCTTGGGTAGTCCTCCCATAAACACCCAAATTCTCCAATCAAAAGAAGAATCGAAAAAATAAAGAGAGAGACAAACCCAGGGAGTTGTGTAGAAGCAACATCAGATCAAGAGAAGAATGTTACCACAGGGGTTGGGTTCAGGAGGGCCCCTTGCCTCCTCTTTTGCTCGGTTCAGCACCCTGTCGACGACGCGCTCCACAAGATCTTCTATCATCCCTAACAACAACTTCTCCAGCTTGTCAAAGCACTACTCTAGGTGAGCGACCACACCCCCAACGGTGGCGACCACCGAGTCCTCTAGCAACATGTAGTGGCAACAAAATGGATCAAGCTAAGACACAAACATAGAAAGCGAATGTGAGTCATCTAGAAAAGGTGCAAACATCTATAATCGAACAAAATATGCATTCGAAGAACAAAATATGGAGTAGAGTTCTAATGTTGCCCATAGGCCTGGCAATTTGACACGAAACACGAAAACACGACACGAAAAAATAGTGTTTGGGTTTAAGGATTTCGTGTTTCGTGTCGTGTTTTCGGGTACACGGAAAAATTTCGTGTCGTTTTCGTGTCTTCATTCCGTGTACCTGAAAAGTACACGAATGATACGAATTAATTAAAACCTAATAACAAGCATGTGTTTTCCACTGGTGCAATGGTTTAGACGCAGTAGGAGTGGTCTGGAGGCGCGGGTTCGAAGTCCACCATGCCCATTTTTTTGTCGAAATTTGAGAAAACGGAAAATGAAAGAGCCATACCGTGATTCGAACCTGCATTGGATAAGGTAAGGGACTTATTGACCAGACATCAACCACTAAGCCAATCTTCATTATTTCGAATATTTGATGTTCTTATATATACATAGATCGTGTTTTCGTATCTGGTGCTGCAAAACTTTAGTCTGACATCGCCTATGTTTGAATGTTAACATGGTTTAAGGCCTTTATTCTCAGTACTTTGCTAACAAGTTGTGTAGCTTTGTAAGCCTTGAGCCTTGAACTAGCTTTGTAATCCTTGTACGTAGGTATATATCCTCTTTAAATAAGATTTTGAATTAGATACGTGTATTTTCGGGTCGTGGTCGTGTTTCAATGAACCGTTACGTGTCGTGTTTGGGTTCGGTTTAGAAGACACGAAAGTTTATCGGGTCGTGTTCGTGTCTACCGAATTTGTTGGGTACATGGAAAAAAACACGACACGAAAGTACCCGACACGACACGATTGCCAGGTCTAGTTGCCCACCATATCACGACTGCATTGAAAGTACACCCTAGTTGGAGCGCCTTCTTCAAGTCTCTGCCACAGCTTCGCCGACCGGCCGCAGTAGCAGAAGGGCAGCATAGTTGGGGGTTGAACACAAGTGGAAGGTCTAGCTATGGTAACACTTGTCGTCGGGCTCAACAGTTGCAGATTAGAAGACGGAGAGGGAAGACAAATGATGGCTTGGGGAGGAAGGAAAAGGAGGGGGAGGATGGTATACTGGAGGCGGGCATCCATGATTGAGGGGTAAATTGGGTTTTTGGCTACGACAAGACATGTGAAGAAGCTCCTCCTCGCTGCCATCCAAACGCCTCCAGCTTCTGGTGCCATGGGATCGGCTCCTTACTTTCAACCAGGTAGAAGATGGATTCTGAAAGGAGCTCTCACTATGGAGCCCTATCAAAATGAGACCTTAGGCATCTGAAAACAATAGCTAAAGGCACCAAACGCTATCGATTGTTTATGGTTGGGGAGAGGGTGGAAGAGATAGATGATTTGACATGTGTTCTAAAGATTTTTACTAGAATTAGTGAACAGTCAAGGGATGTCAAACGTAACCATAGTAGTGAGTTGATTGATCACTTAAGCCTATTTGTTTGATGCACCAATGACTCGAAGTTAGGAGATATTTAGGTCCACACATAAATTGAAGTGCATGTTACTTTATCTGAAATGCTATTCGTCGCCGTAAAACTACTTAAATCGCCCGTAAGATTACCATTTTGCCCATCTACCCTTTCTACTAATATAACTCTTCATTTCACTCTTTTAACACAACTTTCTCTTCATATCACTCTTCTATTCACCACATAAAATGTCTCGGAAGCCAGGAAAAGAACCAGCGGATACTCATGACTACTCACATCTGGTAAATTACCTTGTTTATTTCAATTAATTTTATATAAAAAAATTTGGGGGAGGCGGTTCCGGAGGCCGCCCTCTCGTTGGGTCGGGTGTCTCCCGCGGACGCCCGACCCCAGGACCCGACGTCTGCGGGAGACGTCTCCCACGTAGGGTAGGCGTCTCCGGCAGATGCCTCCCACGTAGGGGAGGCATCTCCCGCAGACGCCCCGAAATTAATAAATAAATCGCTAAATAAATTGATTATTATGTTAGTAATTAGTTGTGTACGATTTTAGTAAAGGATTATTGATTAATTGTGATAATTGCTAAATAAATCAATTATTATGTTAATAATTAGTTTAATTATTTTAGTAAATCCATTAATAAATTTTTATTTTTAAAATTGAGTCAATAGTCATCGGGTTACCGTGGAGGAAAAGGGAAATCAATTCCCTTACGCGGGGTACGTAGTATAGCAGACGAGTCAGGTCCTCGTCATCCACGTACACGTGGTATTTCTGATTCAGTTAGGAGAGAGAGAGATCTGTTACGTCGTCGTCAGACACCTGGAGATTCGTCGAGACGAGGATGATTCAGATGAGGCGAGGAGTCACGACGAGAGTGACGATGGGGGCCGATACGACTTGGGGCCGCAGGAGGAGGCGGTACATCAGTCCGGTCGAGGACGGGGGCGACACGGTGGTCCTTTAGGTGAGTGGGTCATTAGGAAGGATTGAGGTGGCCGGTTTGGGACCGGTGATTCGAGTTCGTGCACTGCAGACGCCCGAGCTCAGAAGAAGAAGAGGGGTGAGGACGAGTCTTGGATCGTCACGGATATTATACCCGGTGGTCCTGTAGATGGCAGCGTCATTCCGAGTTTCGGAGGTCACGTCGCCAGACGCATCTGGGATGGCGACGAGTGGAAGGTTTTGAAGTGCCATAATCGGCACAGAGCCTGTACGACATTGCAGGCATGACGTTCAGTTATGACTGAGGATATGATGGCGACCGTGGTTGACAGTGGATTGGGTCACTTGCCGTACAACATGTTTTCCTACATCGACATGCCGTTGATTTCGGCATTCGTGGAGCGGTGACAGCCTGACACCACACTTTCAACTTGTCGTTCTGAGCTGAAGTTATATGTATCTGAGTTGCTGGGTGTCAGCCTGGAGGGTCTTGGGCGGGATAGCTCATTTTGGAGTGGCGGTGGTGTTAGTATCGATGTTGTAGACGGGGGTGTTAGATGACTGCTTACCTCTTCTTATTGTTAGGTTGCGTCTTGTTTGTCGACAAGAGCGGTTCCAGAGTGAGGCCACGCGACTTATTGGAGGCGAGGGACCCAGATACCATTGGTCAGTACTCATGGGGGTCGGCGACGTTGGCATATCTGTATCGCCAGCTGGACATATCTAGTCGTGCTGATTGTGGTCAGATTACGGGTTGGCTTACACTGCTGCAGGCTTGGATATATGAGTATTTTCCTGCTTTCCGCCCACATCGTGAGCGGAAGATTGTTGAGCGTGGCCATCCTCGTTTGCGTATGTGGGCTGTCCGGGCGGAGGATAAGAGCGAGAGTCGACTTCTTTCTATTCGTAGATGGTTAGATCAGATGACTGCATCGCAGGTATATAATGTATATATCATTCACGTTTATTTAAATTTAACTTTATTATTATTAATGTATAAACGTTTAGGTGGAGTGGTTACCGTATGGTCCCGAGTCTGCTGTAGCTGTGCCGAGGACTACATTTATGAGCGTTATTCGTTATAGGGATATCACAGAGCCTTATTTACCTGATCGCGTGTTACGTTAGTTAGGTTACGTTCAGGTGATCCCGGTTGACATCCCGACGCCCGAGCATGCAGTACGGTCTGCGACTGCGACGACATACGACGTCAGGCACAGCGTTTCATTCGCGAAATCAGTTTGGAGGACATTTCCGAGAGTAGGACGACTACACCTGGACGATCTGAGTCGTAGCCGCGACCCCTCAACTTGTGCTCTAGATTATTTGCAGTGGTTCGGTAGGTGCTCACATCCACTACTCGTACGCGGTATCATTCTGAGACTGGAGAGACCACTGGATAGGACATGTGCCGATGCGGTAAGTTTATCTAATTTTATTTTTAATTGTAAAGTATATTTTGTTATTGTACGCTAAATTTTATTTTACATACAGTGGATGAGTAGGGCGATACGGTGTACGCAGCCGTTCTTGCGACAGAGAGACATCATGCCGACTGAGGAGACGAGACTTGCATGTACATATTGTGATTGCCCAGATTGTGATCGCCTGATCGAGGATTGGAACAGCCAGTTGGGCATTTCGGACCATGATTCAGATGCTGAGCTGTAGTTGTTTTGATTTTACTTTCGTTTTGTTGCACTGTTACTACATTTGTTGGTATTTGCTTATGCTTATTTGTGTACTCTTATTATTTATTTCTGACGAACATATCTTCTACATATTTATTTGACTATCGTATTTTTAATATTTATTTTTCACGAAAATATCTTCAACTTATTTCTTTAGATATCAAATTAAAATACGGTAAAAGAACAACACAATATAAGTAGAAATACACGATATATTATACATTACAAAAACATTACAAATTACAATCAAAATGTACCATGTAACCGGTTCCAATACTCCATCCTACTTTGATACTGATCCTCTCATCCAACAACACTCTCATCTCGCATTTGATACCATAAGGTCGCTATAGGAGGTACTGGGAAATTATCAACTAATTCCAAACGAATAAAATGTCTGTAACTCCCTAAATGAGCAATGACCAACTCTCTGACAGGCCTCGTCATGGCAGACGGACTCTCCCAGGGTAGAATTGTAAGGCACAGGAACAACGAATCATCCGTTCCCATTACGAAATACATGACCGCACACTTGTAAAAATTAGCAATAGGAAACAAGTCGGACCAAACCTCCATATAATGATCCTCGCCACAAACTCCCCCGCCCCAATCAATTCCTTGACGAGCCTCTCCCACATTTCCGAAATAGACACTCTGATATATAGGATGGGCACCTATCTCATTACAAATCGCACGACGGGCGTACGACCAGTTCTCTTGACCACCATAGAAGACATCGGCAACACATCGAAATCCACAGTTGCCATCAGCACGTACGTCATTCCACCTTTCCAGAAATGGTAAAATGATTCCTGGTAGTCTATCATTATATGGGAAGTTGTCCACGTCAATCCGTCCAGACACTGTAAGATAGGTAAATAACAATTCATTAAAACAACAAAATTAGGAGATAATATATTCAACCCCATTTAGATTACTGATATATAATAAATAACATAACAACAAAGATATCGACATACCAGAAGATCATGTGCTCGTATTCACGGACGATCGAGACGAATTAGACCGACGGCCCCTGCTCCCACTACTGCCAGACCGACACGACCCCTGCTCCCACTACTGCAAGACCGACCACGACCTCGCTCAGCATACTCGAAGGCGCTCGGGTCCCGACGTGTCGACTTTCTTCTAGGTCGACCTCGTACCTTAGTATTTTCTTCGGGTTCTCCATAGTTCGATTGATCGGGGTGTAACTGTTCGTATAAAATACGAGAGACACTATGAATTACTGCAGGGTCGCTCTCCGAGATCTCATCCACTAGCTTCCGAAAATGCTCGACGTCTTGTGCTGACTGATCAACAAACTCTGACATCTGGACTCCTTCTCCGATAACAAGTGTTTTCCAGAATGGATGAATCTGCTCTAAATAAATTCCATCACCTGACGCCAAACACTCGTACATGGTACATGCACAAGGAATCTCATGTGTTGTCAGGAAAGCACACCCACAACGATATTCAATTTCATCACTTAAGTCTTGCATTCTCTTCAACTCCTGAGTCATTAACGACAAGCAGTGATGCGATACTCGGCCATTTATATGCCGAAACAAAGGACCTATGTAATGTGCCAAATTTCGACGTCTCGAGTCTTCAAGAAAGTTCCGAATATTCGTCAGCTGCATTTCAATAGACGAGTTCACGCGGTCGAAAAGAGTGTCGAGAGTGGCAGTCAATGTAGTGATCCACTCTTTCAGAGCTGAATGTGCACTTTCCACCCTGCAGTTCGTAGTGTTGCCGAAATGACAAACTTGATTCGTCCAATTCAACATGAATTTTTCCTTATGCACCAACCACGTGTCTTTCACATACTTCGTCAGCACTGGCCAAGAGTTGTAAGAATCTTTCAGATTACGGACTGTTCTATCATAATCCGTATGTGAATCAGAAAGCATGACTATCCTCCACCTTCCACGCCTAAAACTCTCTGCAAGCTGCTTCTCCTTGCCGAATATGTGGTATGCGTACTTGTACACGTCTTTGTTGATATGCTAGGTGCGTAGTAAATGAGCAGACTCAGGAAAAACCTCTGCCACTAGTCGCATCAGACCCATCTCCCGGTCCGTAATTATTGCTGTCAGGCTAACAATATCCAATAACAGATCTCGCAACCTCTCCAACACCCACCGGTAACTAGACTCGGTCTCATCCTGCAAAATCGCATATCCGACGAGGAAATTCATGTTTGTTGGAGCAACACCAACCATCTCAAACAAAGGCATCTTGTACTTGTTCGTCTTATACGTCGAATCCATACAGATTACGAATGGGTATGTACGCAACAACTGAACTGAAGTCGGATGTGCCAAAAATGCGTGAGTCAAGACATTAGTTTCTTCATCTGCCACAATCCAATACAAAAACTTATGCTGCACTGCCTCCCTGAGAAACTGCTGCGCGGGATTCCTGTCTTCAGATTTCGTCCTCCTCATGTACTCTCTGAAGTTATAAATGTGTCTTTGATTCGGATTATCGTTCGGGAATTTCTTCTTTACCGCCAACAAAATGTTACGGGGTCTTGCTTGTGCCTCTGTCATATCACGAACAATTTGTTTTGTCCCAACACTAAGTCCGCTGACCTGTCGATGACCCTCTGAATAAACTGCCAATGGGTGTTGTGCTGCCCATAGATGCTACTAGAAACAATGACTCATCCATAACGATCTCGTCGCTCCACCACTTTTACCAAAAACCGACAACCGCAACCTTTTCTTTTCGTATTCTTTCGCAGTGCAATACTCGTATCACGAGAACTCATCTCACGTCTGTGATCACATATGAGGTAACAATCCATCCGGTTATCTGCTTTTGTATGATGATATAACCAAAAAAAATCTGGCTGCTAGTGCAACTGGTTTCGCCCATATACAAGTTTCCTCGATTGTTGTAAATATTTTTTTACTGTCAAAAAGCTCACTGTAATCTACTTCATCACCACCGAAATCTTGCAACGGAACCTGAAAAATTTGAATTTAACAGAAAATAAAAAAAAACAAAAAAACGGGCGTCTGGCTAAGCCGCCTCCACCTATGTGGAGGCGGCTTATCCAGCCGCCTCCACCTATGTGGAGGCGGCTTATCCAGACGCCTCCACCCAAGTGGAGGCGGCTTAGCCAGACGTCCGAGTCGGGAAAAAAATTCCGCGCTCGTTACCTCGCCGGATTCAAGTGCTTCGCCAGACATTTTCGTGGTATTGGTACTAGGAATGTGAGTAAAACTGAGTCAAACACCTTGTTTAAAGACACGGGACGAAATGTGTATTAATTGATTTGTTAAGGACAAAAAGTCGATTTAAGTAATTTTCCGACGACGAATAGTAGTTCCCTACTTTATACTTGTCGAATGGCATGAATATGAAAAATTTAGAAGTTCGCTCACAAAATGAGATTCAAATAATGAAAAAAATAAGTGTATTAATGTTAAAGAATACATATATGAAGTGTATAGTCAATGAAATGGTTGGGCAATAGATATAGGTATTGAAGTAAAATATTATAAGAATTTAATGCAAACAAAAATTAAAAAACAAAACTTACGGGAGGGACATGGGCAATATGTGCTTGGATTGCACAAAAACTAAAGTTACGTAGCAGGACATGATGGAACAACGACCAGGACATTGGAAGTCATGGTTTGATAAGCAAGGAGTCAAATATGAAAGGACATTAATGTTTCAAGATTGTCCCATGCTAGGCTGTAGAGTGGTGAGTAGATAGAGATTGGACCGTTTGGGTATAGATTTTAGGTGAATGAATTTTGGGTAGAATCAATTCTACACGGTTTTCTATAAAATAAGATTTTGAAACAGAATCAATTGTGTAATTTTCATGTTTGAACAACAGTTGATTTTGATCAAGTTCCACTACCATTTTGACCTCGTAAAAATCATTCTATCCACGAATACATCCTAAATGTGCTAAGGACAATGAAGTCTTTTTGCACCAAAATCTGCTACAGTATTTAGCAATCAATTCTTTTTTCGAATCCAATGGAAAGAGAGTATGTGAGAGCAGGATTTACGGGATCAAAATCTGATTCTTGCCCAAGAATCGATTCTCGTAAAAGGTGTTTGGGCAAACTTGATTTTTACCGACAAAATTTGTGGAATCTCCTAAAAAATCTGTTCCCAAAATTTGTGAAATCTCCTAAAAATTCAGTTCCTAAAAAGGATTCAATTTTCATCGAACACAACTATCGAACATATCGATGTGAAAGGAAAGCGCGTCAATTTTCCATCTATCACCGCTATCGAGTACCTATTGAACTACAATCGAACATATCGAGTCCGTCGGTAACACAGGAAAACGGTTCCACTTCCAACCCAGGCGACAAAACTCAAATGAATGTCAATAAATAGATGAAATAACAACATTTTCGATAGAAACAATAACATAACTTTATAAAACTATATGAACAAGTAAAAAGAAACATATACAAATCGTACCCTAAAACCGACCTTCCTCGTCGGATTTAAAGTAGGAGTTGTTTGGTAGGGTACGTCGTTGAGCACGAATGACGAGTCTAGTGCGAGAGAGAAGGGATGTACTGACGAGAGAGAAAAATGGACAACAAACGGATATGCTAGAGCAGTTTGGAAATGTTCGAAAGAAAGAGATAGAGATGATGATTTACTTATTTTAAAGGAAAGGGATAGAGGTGAATGGTCGATTTAGACCGGGGTATTTTGAGTAGAAGTGGAAAGATAAACATGTTTTTCAGATGATGTCAAAGTGTTGACTTTTTCCAGAAATTAGGCAACGGACGGAAAGAAAGTCAAATTTTCCATTAAAAATAAGGACGACACTATATATCAAACATCTAACACATGATTAAGGGTCAATAACCCAACATGAGGTAGATCCAACAAATGATTAAGGATAAATAACCCAACCTGAGCCAGATCCAAGCGCTATTGTACATTCACATATTAACTCATGCATAATGTATGATATTTGAATCCTCGTCACCATCTCTAAGCGGTTACATTCACACGTAATGTGGTGTTGTTTGAATCAACCATATTAGGTGGACTTTTACGATTTACAAACTCTAACTCGAATTTCATGATTGTTAAACTCAGCAGTTCTCTTGAATACTTTTTCAAATTTCAACTTTCTTGT
The DNA here is from genome assembly GCA_963682175.1 of Triglochin maritima. Lineage (NCBI taxonomy): Eukaryota > Viridiplantae > Streptophyta > Magnoliopsida > Alismatales > Juncaginaceae > Triglochin > Triglochin maritima. Next base: position 50,920,432 of record OY821770.1, read on the forward strand.
ATTCCTTTTAATTCCCACCCTTGGTTTTTTCTACCAAATACAAATAAATAGATATATAAATGAGATTTTGACTAATTTATGTAGTTGAAAAAATATATATTTATATATAAATTTTATCGGTATTACCTCTGATGATGGCATTGATAATTAATTGTATTTATCATGTAAAAAAACGGCTGCCATGTCCAAACAAAAACATGAAAATTATGATATAATTTGATAAATAGCAATGAAGAAAGAAATTCAGGAGAAAAATTGCAACGAGCTTGACCATCCTACATTTAATATTGCACGTGGAATCTACATTTGAGAAAAGGGCACTCATTGATATATCTTATATGTAAATTCCCATAATTAAAAAGAAGATTGAATTGCAAATCATAGTGGGACTTCACCCCGAATCATCTGATTTCGAATCTGTACCGAATTTTTTGATCCTTTGATAATTACCCGACTAAAACCAAAATTTCAAGTTTGGTACGAATTTGACGAACCAAATCAAATTTTGTTTGGGTTTCAGTTGAGCATATTTCTAAACCGAAACTGAACTAATTTTTTCTATTATATTTTCTATAATATGTGAACTCACATTATGGCCATATTGGTTTGCTGATATTGATATGTAACAAACAAACATTAGTTTAGTCTCAAGGTAGTTTTATTTGTTGTCTTTTAAAAATTAATTTTTCTTGATCAATAAGTGAGAGTACCAAATGTCAAATTTTGATGGTTTGGATTTCTTTTCTGACAATTAGTAGGTTTTTTTTGCTAAATGTCACTCGAAAACACCTTATTTTCCAATTTGTCATCACGTTGTAGCTATTTAATTTGGATGTCACTCAAAAACATGATTAAATCCAAACTGTCATTATGTCTTTTTTATTATTGCAGATTTACTACTCCGTTAATTTTTTTCCGCTAGTGACGTCGCTATTCCATTAATGATGTTAAAAGTTCAAATTTAAATGTAAATTTTACAAATTCCTCTTGAATAACTTAAGAAATCTCTTTCCCTCTCTTGTTTTTCTTTCCTCTCTCTTCTCACTCTCCTCCATGTACTGTTCTACTCTTTCTCTCTCGAATCTCTCCTCTATGAGAGAAGAATGAAAGGACAAAGATGAATAAATAGAAAGAGTATAGAGAGACAAAGAGTAAAGAGTGAAAAGATTATAGGAGAGAGAAAGAGTAGAAAGAGAGGAGAAGGATGAAGAAAAGTGACGAAAGAGAAAGAAAAGAAACAAATGTTTGTTAATTTATTTAAGGGTGAATATGTAAAATTTACAATTAAATATTAATTTTATTAACGTCATAATAATAATAGTGGCGTCACTAACGGAAAATGTTAACTAAGTGACAAATGTTAACTAAGTGACAAATCTGCAAATCAAATAATGCATTTGATGTTAACCTATTTTTAGTAACCTTCAAAAAAATAATTATATCGTAATGGCATTTCAGAAAATAAGATGTTTTTGAGTGACACTTTAACAAAAAACCCAAATTATTTGTTTTGATAAAAAAACTAAATCTAAACCAAGCGGACCATGTCTCATTCCCAATTAAACAGGTTCACCAATACCACATTTTTTGGTTGCAAAGTTCACCAATGCAACCCCTTGCAACACGAGTCAAATAAGGAAGATGAGATTTCCACGTTGCAACACCGTTGTGAAGAAGGTAAGTGTAGAAAAGACATTTGTAATAGAACTTATGATTTGGGTCTACTGCATACTGGGTCGTACTTTGCCCCTCTTAGATTCATAAGCTTCTTGGTTAGGAGGCGCCCCCTCATTGCTCGCCAAGCTGTAATAGCATGCTTAGGAATGACATGTTTGTGCCATACCAAACCCGCCCAAGTGGCCTTCCTCCCCGGTTCTACCACCCACTTCCACACTTCCTTGATTCCTAATGTAACCCTTCCCTTTTATACACTTTGGCTGGTCCATGCCTCCATGAATGCGTGTATATGTGATCTTCAAGTGAACTTCCTCCGTTATTGTGGATCATAGGGGGGGGAGGTTCCACTCCCCCTCTTTTATGAAGTACGAAACTTTAGTATCCCAAGACACTCCCAATTCATAGTGGAGTCGAGCCCCCCAACTCTCATATTGAAACGGTTCTCCACACCACGGATATTGGAAGAAACATATCTCTTGCCTACTTCCCACCTCATATTGGATGTGTCGTCGAGCAATGTCGCGAACTCGAAGAATCCCTCGCCATGCCCACGAGATGTTGATGGTGGCATTGCAAGACAAATAGAGTGGTTTTTAAGGTATTTCCGTCGTACACATTTCACCCAAAGGGAACTTCCTTCCGCCACCACAAGCCATAATAGGCGAAGGAGGCCCACATCATTCCAAGTCATTAGTCTTTTCAGACCGAGCCCTCCTTCATCCTTTGGTGTGTGCACATCTTTCCACGCCACCGCAACCCACTTCTTTTGCCCTCCACAAATGAAATGAGCCATGAGGCTCTCCTGTTGCTTTGTTGCTTGTGTCCAACTTTGGAAGAGGGACTAAATCAAGGGCATGTTTGGACATTGTTCGATACACTATATGGAAGAGTGAAAATCCAGTGGAGTTGTGTCATGCGTTGTTGTAGGAAAATTCAGCTTGTACTAAGGTTGCATCCACTGGTTTTGCTTGTTTCCAAATATGGCGCAAATTAGAATGCCAAGAGAACGATTCACGACTTCGGTTTGTCTGTCTATTTGAGGATGCACAATACTACTATACTTCAAACTTGTACCGAAACACCTCCATAAGATAGTTCAAAACACTGCTAGGAACTTAGTGTCACAGTTCGATACAATAGTAATCGGGACACCAAGAAGTCGAACAACTTCTTGGACGAATAGTCATGCTACATGTATGATATCGGAGCTTCGTCAACATGGAATAAAGTGAGCCATATCTTGGAGAAACGTTCCCTCACTGCAATTACTGAGTTGAATCAGCGTTGAGTTCGGGGTAAGTAGAGGAGAAAATCCATGCTAATATCCCCCCCACGTTTTAGAAGGAACTGGTAGGGGCAAGTAGAGACTTAGAGTTTTGTGTGTGCCTTTTAGATAATTGACACACATTGCAACCACACACCAACGGGACCACGTCACGCTTGAGTTGAAGCCAATAATACCACGGCTAAACTAGCACCACCATTTTGTCTCAACCTACATGCCCAACAAGTCCCCCGTCATGCAACTCACGTATCACCTTTTCCCATAGGGATGTACGTGGTAGACAAAAACCACTTCCTTTGAATAAATATCCTGCCAAAATTTGATAATCTCCACAGGCTTCCATAATCGGGCGGGCATCCAGATCCAAGTCTGCTAGCGTCACAAGTTTCTGTCCAACAATAGATGGGCTAAATGTTGGCCCACCTCAACAACCTCCTTCAACTTTCTGGTCAAAATCAAGGTCAACTAGGTAATTTTTCAAGTAGTGACTTCCTTAATAACTCTCTTAATTCTATTGCTAACCATACTATTACTAGATATTCTTGGATTATAGACACATGAGACACATATCACATGATAGGAAACAAATTACTAAGAAATATTCCTTTTCACCTAAAAATGAACAAACCGGACACTCTTCCCAATGGAAATCAAATAGAAATTAATGGAATAGGAGAGTCAAAATTACCAAATTATACGACCGAAAATGTTCTATATGTACCAACTTTCACATCTAATTTGTTATCAGTAGTAAGGATCGCTAGGAAATTGAATTCTAATGTGATTTCTAACCTTTTGATGTGTTGATTCAGGACCGACCATCTGGGAAGATGATTGGTAGAGGCTCCCCACTAAATGGTCTATATGTGTTAGAAAAGTCAAACAATTTCTTGTACGCTAATAATGTGTCCTACCAGATTACTAAACGATGACATAAACGCTTGGGCCACTCGTCTCATCTTGTTTTAAAACAATTATTTCCTAGTATGAACCTTCATTCTTATTTATGTTGAGAGATTTGCCGCCTGGAAAAATTAAACTTGGTAGCCTTTTCACTCTTCTTCAACTAAGACATGAAACCTTTCGGAATTGATCCACACGGATATCTGGGGATATGTTTCGATTTTAAATATTTGATTAGCTTTATTGATGATTTTAACCACATCACTTGGTTATGCTTGCTTAACAAAATCTCTATATTTTTGTGAATACGTTTCTTTTGTAGAAGACATGCCTGACACTAAAATTGAAACCCTTAGGTCTGATAATGCTTGAAATATATCAACAATGTATTCGAAAGTTTTTTTGAAAGTAAAGGTATATTTCATCAAACTACATGTATCAACGCACCTAAACAAAATCGTGTTTCTGAACGGAAAAATCATCACCTTCTAAATGTCACTAGATCTTTGTTGTTCCAAAATCAGGTACCAATTTTTTTTCTGGTACGAGGATATATTAACTATTGGTTACGTTATTAACTGTCTCTGTAGCCCACTAATTCAAAATAAAAACCTTTAGAAATATTGAATGGTAGAAGTATGAGTATAGATCACCATAGGATTTTTTGATGTACTTGTTATGTTCATAAAAAAGAATCAATTTTTTTGATTCGAACTCCGTTAAAGCTGTTTTTCTTGGATATTCCTTACAAAAGAAGGTGTACAAGTGTTACGATCCTTAGGATTGTAAACTGTATATCTGTAGAAATGTTTTGTTTTTTTTGAGAATGAATCATATTTCAAATCTTCAAAAATACTTCCAAAGGTCAGATCACTCCTTTTCCTACTATGGACTTATTAGAAGAAATATTACATCTCTTGAGGAAACTCTCATACCTCAAGAAGGACAACACGAAAATATCGTAGGTAACTAAATGACAAACATGAAGAACCTCAAGAAGAAGCCACCACAAGAAGGTTCACATGATTAGCTTGTATCCCGTCACGCCTCCACGACTTTGATACATATAATGTAACTTACCTCATTCGGGACTATGTATCCTACTAATCTATATCCCCTAACCATCAAAGCTTTTTAAATACAATAGGTACCCCCAGAGAACAACCTCCTACCATGAAGCCCTTTGCAGCCCAAATTAGATAAAACCATGGAAGATGAACTAGAAGCCTTAGAAGAAAAATCACACTTGGTCTGTGATCCCCCTAAAACCAGGAATCAAACTTGTACGATGCAAATGAATATATAAAAATAAGTATAATTGTAACGGGAAATTGATCGGTACAAAGCTATGCTAGTTGCTAAAGGATACACACAAACCTATGGCATTGACTATCATGAAACCATTCCCCAGTTGCAAAAATGAACATTGTTAGAGTCCTACTGTCTGTGAAAGTTAATCATGGATGGAATCTCTTTTAGATGTATGTTTGAAATGCTTTACTTCAAGGCACTCTAGAAGAAGAGGTATACACAACTCCTCCTTCGGGCTACAACTCCCCTCTGAAGAGGTAGACTTCACAAATTAATCTATGGATTGAAGCAATCTCCCAAACCATGGTATGCAAACCTTAGTACTCTCTTCTACTATTTAGTTTCTCAAATTGCTCTACTGATGCATCCATGTTTATCAAGCTTTACAACAACATCACCATCATTGTACTTGTCTATGTTGATGACATAATAATTACAACAAATAGTGCTAAAGAAATTAACCAAGTAAAATCATTTCTGAAAACTAAATTCGACATCAAGGATGCAGGATTCATGAAGTACGTCCTAGGCAATGAAATTGCATACCCAAAAAGGGTTTGTTCTTGTCTCAACGAAAATATGTACTATATCTGTTACAAGAAATTGGAAAGTTAGGAGCTAAACCCACTGACTTACCCAATGAAACAAATCGAATGATACCCCACAAATGGAGCACCCCGAAAAGATATGAGTTAACTATTCCAAAGCCTCATAGGAGAACTCATCTATCTTAGTGTCACTCGACTAGATATAACCTATGTTGTTAGTACCATCAACCAGTTTATGCATGCATCTCACACTCACCACTTTTACATCATATATAGAATCCTTAGATATTTGAAGAAATCTCCTCGATGGATAATATGGATGAAATCATATAATTCTAATTCTATAATTGGTTACTCCATTGTAGATTGGGGTGGTAGCTTCGACCGAAAATCCACTACCATTTTTGCACCTTTTTGGGAGGAAATGTAGTCATGTGGAGAAGCAAAAAACAAAGCGTGATGTCTAATCAAGCATTGAAGCTGAATATCGAGCAATGGCCTCCACTACTAGCGAACTAATTTGCTCAAGCAATTGCTCAGTGAGATGAAGATACCATGCCAAGAACCAATGCAAATGTTCTATGACAAACACACTGCGCGCCACTTTGCCATGAGTCTAGTATTCCATGAGCGAACCAAACACATCGAAGTTGGTTGTCATTTCATTTGAGAAAAATTGCAAGCCAAGAAAATTGAAGTTCCCTGCGTCCAAATTACTAGCAGATGTATTCACAAACTCCCTAAACAAGTCTCACTTCCAAAACATTCTCTGCAAGTTGGGATCCCTTAAAACCTTTTTTGAAATGCACTGGAGGGGGAGTGTTAAAATACAACGGTCAATAGGACTTGATCTAATCGGATCAGGATCAAATCTCATCACCTCCAAATCAAGTCCAAGCAAACATGGCTAGGCAACTTCCCAACAACAAAGCTGGCAATCAAACTGTTGGATTTCGTGTCCCCATGTATGTATATATTTTAAAAAAATTAATACAACATACAAGATCAATTTCATATTTTCAACAATTTTTATGTACATTATTTTGTGTTTATTCTAATATCACGCAATCCTACATATATTAAAATAAATCACAAAGAGAGAATCATGCCTAAAGGTTCTCTAAAACCTTTTGAAGATATGGAGTCGCGCTTCCCGTAGAATCGTCCACCGATTTGCCTCCGAGTGTTTACCAAACTCTAAACAAGATTAGAGAGAAAAGAGCTAGCCAATCAATCTCTAATAAGGCTTAGAATCTAGCTAATAACCCATCTTTGAGCTCCTGAGATTTCTATCTCCTAAACTCAAAATTAATAAGAGATTTTCGTGGTGATTAGAGGAGAGATTAATGAGAGAAATAATTTGTGCATTAACACAAACAAGTAGGAGAAGGGGTCCTTTTATAGGCTCCCAAAACATCCTTATCAAGAACTATTCTTTAGTCATGATCTCTTGCTTATTCTCTCATAAAAATTAATATCTAATTGCCACATAAACATCCTCTAAAACGTTTTAATTAAATCTAAAATTAATTCACCCATGATCTAATTAATCTCTTAATAATTCAGGCAGAAATCGCACTGTTCGGTTGACCGAGAATTTTTCTCGGTTCCGAACCATTCAGTTTTAACATGTGTTCGGTGCACCGTGAGCTAGACGGTCGACTGAATCCGTATGAGAAAAATTCTCTGGAAAAATTCGGACGAACCACGTCTCCTCTTCGGTCGACCGTTGACTCACCAAAATTTCTCCTAGAGCATAGTCATCGGATGACCGTGTCACATTTGGTCTACCGAAAATACTCTTCCTCGGTTTAACATTCACGCTCGGTTAACCGAACCCGATTGTCTAGGCACTCTAGACAATTTTGGTCAAGCAATTGTGATTACCGGTTCCCCATTCGGTTAACCGATCCGAACATACCCCGGTCGACCGAACCCTGAACGATTCACCGTGTTTAACCCTGATTTTGCCTATGTCAAATTTTGGATTTATTTCCAACCAAATTTGATCTTTTGGGGTTTTAAGCAAATTCACAACTTATGTAATATATTATCTTATGTAATATTAAATTATTACACCCCATAATATATACACCTCATATGAATTTATTATGATTCTAATTATGTCAATTCTCATGACATATTGATTTTATTCATTCACCACATGTGTCTTATTTTCACATGAAACCCGACACATCATATGAACTTAAAATCAAGCCTCTTGTTTCCCAGTTTTGTGGTGTGACCTATAGGTGGATCTAAGCCAAATTGACAGTGATATTAAATACTTAATATCTCAAACTATAAGCAGTATCTAGCAACACATTATAGTTACCCAATTAGCATAGATGTCTTTGATCCACCCAAACCAAAACACGATCCATTTAGTGATGTAAGTGCGCAACTTGTGTCCGTCCCTTGCCTCATGATATTAAGAATATATACAAAGTAGAAATGTGTCACTTTTGTATTATATTCATTTCTTGAACTCTTTAAGCTAATTATAACTATGTAACTTAACTCAAGTTACATTGTGCACATTATAATTTCGCTTTATCAATGGACCCACTAATATCATCACTCAATTAAGAGGGGCAATGAGAATAATTTGACTAGCTATCTTTTCCAGCACAAGTCATGTTCAACCAACTATTGCCTTTATGACTATACTCATTGATAGTTTTTGACAATAATCAAATTAAGCACTTCTTGAGTGAAAATATATAAGTCTCATGTCTTACGATCCAAGACACAGTAAAAGATTAATCACACAAAACACAATTCTATAATGTTTCACTTGTTAGGTCTATTCAATATATAAAAGTAATATTTTCCTCTTTTATATACTCGTGTCGTCAATTATTTGTAGAGCTACAACAATCGATGACCAACACGACAATCTTATCTCGGTGATTAATGTTCCATGTTAATTACCATGATTGTGAATAACTTTTGATTTATGTAAACCATTATCTTTTAGAGCTCTACGGTTAAGGACCAAGCGCCTCTTCCTTAACACTTCCATAAAATGAATATCATAATCAAGGAACAAGATGTTTGCACATTCAATTCATAATAATTGACATATAAAAGTAAAACTTTTAGAACACATTCCTTTCAATCTCCCACTTGTTATCAAAGTTTTCTTTCACATACATTCGCAATGTATAAAACAATAATAACTAGGGTAACCCTCTCTAATCACGCATCAAGCCAATCCACATAGTTCCTCAGACCTATGGACTCGAAATGCATTTTGCCTTTTGGCTTGGTATGAGGGTTTGTTGAATGTATAAGTTGTGTTGCTGTTGGTGTCCACCTATAATAAAATTATTTTGCCTTCGTCGGTGGTTGAGTCAGCCGTAGTGATTTGACTCCAACTACGCTAGCTCATGGCTCCACCTTTCAGAATGATGACATATCATTATTGCGACCTCCTATCATCGGGATCACTTATGAAACTCGCATCCGAATAGCCCTCAGCTATTAACTCCCTTTGTCCTCCATAAAGAAGAAACTTATCTTTGGTCCAGTTAAGGTACCTCAGAATATTCTTGACCGCAGTCCAATGCTCAGGACCTGCATTGGATTGGTGACGACTTGTCACACTTAGAGCATACGAGACATCGGGTCTTGTGCAAGTCATCCCGTACATGATCGATCTTATTGCCGAATCATAAGGGATATCTTTCATGTACTCCAAGTCTTTACGTGATTTAGCACGTTGAGACTTCTTGAGTTGCACACCCATACTCATTGGCACATTGCCCTTTTTGGAGTTGTTCATGCAGAACATTTCCAAGACCTTGTCAATGTATGTACGTTGACTAAGGCCAATGAGTCTACGAGATCTATCTCTATATATCTTTGCTCACTTCAGCGACAACCATTACTTCGGAAGCTGTGGTTGAGTCGGCCGTAGTGCTTTGCTTCCAACTACGCCAACTCATAGCTCCACCATTTAGAAGGTAGACGTATCCTGATTGCGACCTTCTATCGTCAGGATCACTCATGAAACTCACATCCAAATAGCCCTCGACTATTAACTCCCTTTGTTCTCCATAAACAAGAAACTTATATTTGGTCCGGTTAAGGTACCTCAGAATATTATTGACCGCAGTCCAATGCTCAGGACCTGCGTTGGATTGGTGCCGACTTGTCACGCTTAGAGCATACGAGACATCGGGTCTTGTGCAAGTCATCGCGTACAAGATTGATCCTATTGCCGAAGCATAAGGGATATCTTTCATGTACTCCAAGTCTTTACGTGATTCAACACGTTGGGACTTCTTGAGTTGCACACTCATACTCATTGGCACACTGCCCTTTTTGGAGTTGTTCATGCTGAACCTTTCCAAGACCTTGTCAATGTATGTACGTTGACTTAGGCCATAAACTTGAGTGAAATCTTTTGCTACAAGCCTCTCTTTGTAGGTTGTCAAGCTCCCATCCATGTCCATCATAGTCAATCCCTTGAGGAAGGTCAACCAAGTTCCATACTTGATTATCATACATGGATTCTATTTCGGATTCCGTGGCCTTAAACCATAGTTTGGAGGCCTTTCTTTCCATTGCTTCTTGAAAGGTCGAGGGATCATCGGTATCTAGTACCATGATCTCATGAAGTCCCAAATACATATCGGGTTTCTTCCTTTCCCTCGTTGACCTTCTAAGTTCTTTTGGTTCTACGTGTACTTCTCGAACTTCTTCCACAATTTCTTGCGGAATTGGTTCGTGTTCAATTCTCGAATGCACACTAGGTGGGAAAGATTGAGTTTCTCTCACAATTTCTTGCGAGGGTCTCTCACTCAAGCTCCCACTAACCAAAGGAACCTCGGTTGGGCCTTCATGATCTTGAATGTCACCATTCATATCATGATCTTGTAGAATATCTCGAGTCTCCTCAAGCACAACTCTACTCCCCCTACTTTTTATTCTTTCCAGAAATTCATTTTCTAGAAATACAGCATCCCTCTCTACAATTACTCGATTGGAGGTTATATGCCAAAAGTAGTATCCTCTTGTCTCACGAGGATAACCTATAAAGAAGCACTTATTCGCTTTTGGTTGAAGTTTGGTCGACATCAATCTCTTGACGTAAGCCTCACAACCCCAAATCTTGAGAAAATTGAGCTTAGGTGTTTTACCACTCCATAGCTCATAAGGTGTTTTCTCTACGGATTTGGATGGAACATTATTTAGTGTGTAAGCCGCAGCTTCTAGTGCATAACTCCAAAAGTAAAGCGGCAATTCTGCTTGACTCATCATTGATCGAACCATGTCGAGTAGTGTCATATTCCTCCTTTCGGATACCCCATTCCACTAAGGTGTACTGGGAGGGGTGAGTTGTGGTACAATACCACACTCCTTTAGGAATGAGTCAAATTCGGTACTTAAGTACTCACCTCCACGATCCGTTCGTAGAGACTAGATTTTCATGTTGAGTTGGTTCTCTACTTCATTCTTGAATTCCTTGAACTTGTCAAAGGATTCACTTTTGTTTCTCATTAGATAAATATAGCCATAACGACTATAGTCATCCGTGAACGTAATGAAGTACCTAAAATTGTCTCTTGCACTAGTACTCATCGGACCACATACATCGGAATGTATAAAATCCCACAAGTCATTCGCTCTCGGTCCTTTCTTCTTGAAAGGCCTCTTAGTCATTTTGCCCATTAGGAAAGGTCCACACGTCTCCAATGATTTAAAATCAAGTTGACCAAGAAGGTTAACTTCTTGCAATTTCTTGATACGTTTTTCATTTATGTGACCAAGACGATAGTGCCGCAAGAGTGTATCATTCACGTGAGTAGTTTTAAGCTTTTTGTTATTAATGTTTAATATTTGTTTATTATTCAATTCAAGCAAATAGAGACCATTCCTCACGAATGCATTTGCATAGAAAATACCATTCTTCTATATAGACAAGCAAGAATTTGAAATATTTATATTAAAATTATCCATATCCAAACATGATACAGAAATAATATTCTTGCTAATCGAAGGCACATAATAAACGTTCTTTAAACATAAATTTAAACTACTAGATAATTGAAGCTCCACAGAACCCTGTGCAATCGCAGCAACACTCACCATTTCCGACCTTCAAAATCATCTCGTTCTTCACGAGTTCCTTCCTATCATTTAGTAGCTCCACATTAAAAATTATGTGAGCACAAGATCCGGTATCAATTACCCAATCATGGACAGAGGTGGCTAAATTTATCTCAATAACAAATATACCTTTGGCCTTTTTCGGGTTTTTACGTTCAATCACTCCATTGTCAAGGTATTCCTTGTACTTGGGGCAATTTGGCCGGATGTGTCCCATTTCACCGCAGTGAAAAGCACTCCGTGTTGGGAGTCGGAGATTTCGATGAATTCCCCCTCGAGGCACTCACACGAGCACCTCCTACTCCCTTGCTCTTGATTGACGTATTTTTTGTGAATTTGCCTTTACCTTTGGTGATCTTCATGCTCCTCTCATTGACGACTAGGACGTGCTTGTCCCGACCCTTGCCCATGTCGACTTCAGCCATTTTGAGAGCGTTGTGATTTTCCTCAAGACTCACCCCTTTCTCACGCACATGATAGTACATAATGAAGTCCTTGTAGGACGGGGCTAGAGAGCCAAGAATCAAATCTTCCGCAATGTCATCGGGCATCGGGGAAGAGAGCTTCGACAACTTCTCAAGGTATCCTTGCATCATGAGAAAATGCATGGATACCGATGTTCCCTCCGCCATGTGGCACCTTGTGAGTGCGATGGTGGTCTTATAGCGCTCTTTTCTAGCACTATCCATGAACATCTTTGTTAAAGCTTCCATGGTCTTCTTGGATTTTGAATCCAAGTATTTCACTTGAAGCGAGTCACTCATGGATGCTAACATTAGACCGTGAACCTTGTTCTCTTGGTCTTCCCACATGGCTTTTGCCTCTCTCTCACTATCGGTTGCCTTCTCATTTAATTTTGGGATTTCACCATCCAAAATATGAGATAGTTTCTCAAACTTCAACACGATATTGAGTTTGAGTTGCCAGCTTATGAAGTTTGAGCCATCATTTGCCAAAGGATGTTTTTCAATCATAGATCGCACAATAGGTTGAATATTCGACATTTCTACAAAATAAATTATATGAGATTTAATGTCAATTTTATGCTTTAAAAATCAATACCGCAAATAAAAATTTGTCCATAAATGCAGCAATTCAAGATCCTATCAATTATAATATAAACTAGCTAAGGGCTATCAGATATATTATAAAATCAAGGTAAGAAAATATTTTTCTAATCATAACCATTTCGAAATATCGCAACATTTGCATTTGACCAATACTCGTAAGAAAATTCTCTTTCTCAAAACCAAGCTAGGGCTCCGAGTCTTGTTAAGAAAACTTATTTCATTTGATACGAGATACGTTTATCCATTGTATTCACAAACAAATATACTCGGTGTCCACTAAGGGTGAATCGCACCTCGTACATATTGCACAACAATAGACAACCTTATATCACCCACCACTAGTGCAGAATGGGCTTTACTCGTCGCCCAATAGACGTCGGCCGTTATAACAGCCGACGTCTAGAAGGGAGAGCATAGAATAGACGTCGGTCGTTACTATGACCGACGTCTATGTGTTAATGTAGACGTCGGCTATTGTATTACCGCGTTTATCCGTCGTCTATGGGGTATAATGTCGACAAATAGACGTCGGGTATTTGAATACCCTATTCAGCCGACGTCTATAGGGTATAGACGTCGACCTATAGACGTCGGATATTATAAATATCCGACGTCTATAATCCCTGCATATAGACATCGGGGTATAGACGTCGGACATTTATAATATCCGACGTCTATAGGTCTTAATGAAAACGAACAGACGTGTTTTTTGACATTCATTTCAGACGAAAACCCACCTAAACCCTAGCCGTCCCGCGACCGAATGCTCCTCCGCGACCGTTGTCCGACCGATCTGCACCGTCTTCGGCACCGCAGCGCCGTCCCAACCTCTCCTCCCCTTCTCCGGCCCTCTTCTCCTTCTTCCTCCGTCTTCCTCTGTCGTTCTACATCCTACCAATGTAAGTGTTAAGTTCGTTTTTGTTGGTTTATTTTCGGATTTTTCTTGTAGTAATGATTCTTTTCTATGTTAGTATACTTCTCGTGTCGCTTATTGTTGGTGAATGCGACATTTCGATTTTTTGTTTTAATCTTGAATATATTCGTATTTTTGTGATTTATGCTTAAGTTTGTTGATATTTTGTATGTTCTTGAAAAAATTGAAGTCTCTTGCTAGCTTGAACTAGTTAAGCTTTGATCAAAATCTTTTGGACTCGTGATTTACTAGACATTGTAAATTAGGACAACTAAGGAGAGAAATTAGGACCAATGAAGTCTCTTACTTTTGCTAATGAATGAAAGAAATGAAAAAGACATGTTTATAAAAACTAAGGAGAGAAATTAGGACCAATGTAAAGAATACGTGAAGTTTTGCCTTCACCAACCCTTTTAATTTACTTGATCATTTGGTTTCATGTCCAATCTATTCATAAACTTTTGTGAGTGTGGTCATGTAAAATTATATCAATTTGTTCCAATTTGAACATTGTCACGAATTGAGACAAAATTAATGTAGGCATGATTTAAGTTAAATGTAAGGGTGTCTAGTCTGTAGATTGTTATCCCCAATTTCTTAGGAGTTTCGATGATCTTAAAAGAAAGAGTCATAAAAGTAAAAAAATTGTGGGAGTATTTTATTTGTGGGAGTATTTCTTACAATTTTTATTTAGTACGTACAGTTTCTTTGTGGGAGTATTTTCAATTCTAAATTTTAAATGTTTGTTTAGTTACATGTTTATTTACTTAAATGCTTATTTATGCTTAACATATTCTTTTATTTAGACAACTTTTAATGTTTAACTCATCAACCCCCTTAAACAACTTGGACTTTAATAACCCAAAGAAAAAGATTAGATAATATTTGCTAAGTCATTCATCATATAAGATTTGCATTCGTCGTATTTATTATTTATTTACGATTTCTGTCGTAGATTGTTGGCGTAAGGTACGTACTATCTTTCACTCATCATTCATTAGAAAGCACACATTAGTTAGTAGGACTTGCATTGTAACAAGAGTGAGGTGAGTGTTTGTTTGGTGGGTTGTTTGTTAGATTAAGGTATGAAAAACACTTAGGGGGCAGTCAGCTATGGGAGATGAGGTGGGGGATTTCATCACCCTTCCCTTAGCCCAAAAACAACTTAATAAAAGAGTCTTAATAAAATCAATTAGACGTTGCCCCCTAGGAGTTTTGGACGCATTAAGGAGAGGAAACCGTTTAAGACCGTTATGGCCTGAATGTCGTTGCCCATCTAGTCTACCTGAGATTTTAGGAACCTCCGGGATCTTGATTTCCTACAGATTAATGGTCCTCCATGTTTAAAACTGTTTCGGCCTGAACGTCGTTGCCCATCTAGTCTCCCTGAGATATTAGGAACCTCCAGGTTCTTGATTTCCTACAGACTAGTGGTCCTCGGTGGGACCTCGAAGTTAGGCGTCGTCTATTACTAAGGATCTGTAGTGGATTTTAGGCTTGTTTTGGTCTTGATTGCTTAGTTAGGTTTCTAACCTTCCTTATTCCTACGCTAGATTAAGGACTTCATCTCCTCTCCTCTGAGTCATTCTTTTCTCATCTTAATGTCTCTGAATCTTCTCATCTACGAACACATTCTTTTAAATTGAAATTTTATATATTTTCTCCAATAATAACTATCATTTTTCTTAATGTTTAGATTGAAATGGATCGAGAGTGGATTGTTTCAAACAGATTGAGTGATGAGTATGAGAATTGAGTGAATATGTTCTTAGAGGTTGCCAAAAAACATTCCAAGAAAATGAAAGAAAGCAACATGGTGTATTGTCTGTCCAATAAGTGTCATAATATGTCAGTGCTGAGTTTTCGTAAAATGAAAGATCATTTGTTTGAGAAAGGTTTCGACCCAAATTACAGACGGTGGATATGGCACGGCGAAAAAGAATCATTTAGTCGTTCCAAGAATGATGGAGAAGACGTTAGTGTGGAAGATCACTTAGAGGAAATGGTTCAGGATATGGCTGATTTTCGTCCAACCCCGATTTACTTGGTAATTTGTTGAGTGACAATGAGAAGTCGTTGTATAACAATTGTACCAAATTCACTAGATTGTCAGTAGTGTTGAGGTTATACAATTTAAAAGCTAGAAATGGTTGGTCCGATGTGAGTTTCACATCAATGTTGAAGTTATTGAAAGAGATGCTTCCAGATGATAATGAGTTGCCAGATAGAACTTATGATGCTAAGAAAGTGTTGTGTCCTATGGGAATGGAATATAGGAAGATACACACATGCCCGAACGATTGTATATTATATAGGGGTGAGTTTGAAAACTTACATTCCTGTCCCAGGTATAATGTTTCAAGATACAAAATGAAACGTAATGGACCAAACCACAATGAAGAGGCTGATGAGATGAAAATCAAAGGACCTCCTGCTAAGATTTTGTGGTATCTTCGGATAATACCAAGGCTTAAATGTTTGTTTGCGGGTAAGGAGGATTCCAAGAACATGACATGGCATGCTGATCGTGAGAAACCAAATGATCAGTTGCTACGTCACCCTGCAGATTCACCTCAGTGGAAAAAAATAAATTTCGACTTTCCTGTGTTTGGTGAAGAATCCAGGAATGTACGACTTGGACTCTGTACTGACGGAATGAATCATTTCGGTAGTTTGAGTAGCATTCACAGTTCTTGGGCCGGTCTGCTTGTAATTTACAATCTACCTTCGTGGTAATGCATGAAACGCAAATATATCATGTTGTCCTTAATGATTTCTGGTCTGAAACAACCTGGAAACGACATCGATGTATATTTAAGACCTTTAATTGATGACCTAAAGAGATTGTGGGATGACGGAGAGTCAGTTTTTGATTCGGAGTCGTTCGTAATGCGGGCAATGATATTTTGCACGATTAATTACTTTCCAGGTTATGGTAATCTGTCTGGATATTCAGTCAAAGGTCATAAAGATTGTCCAATTTGCGAAGAAAATACATGTTCTTTACAACTAGTTAATGGTTCTAAGACTGTCTATCTTGGTCATTGGAGATTTTTGCTGAACTCCCATCCTTATTGTAGGTTGAAGAAGGCATTTAATGGAAAACATGAGTTTCAGAATCCGCCAGTTGAAATCAGCGTCGAAAAGTTGTACGAACGTGTAATGAACATTGAATGTGAATTTGGAAAACCGTACAAACGACAAAAGTAGTTGGAAAAAAAGATCCATATTTTTTGATCTCCCTTACTTGAAAACTTTAGAAGTTAGACATTGTATTGATGTGATGCACGTAGAGAAAAACGTTTGTGATAGTCTTGTTGGCACTCTGTTGAACATACCTGGTAAAACCAAATATGGATATAATGCAAGACTTGATCTTGTTGATATTGGTATACGAGCAATGTTGGCACTAGAGAAGAAAGGAGATCAGAATTACTTACCTCTAGCTAGTTATACATTGTCTAGAAAGGAGAAAAAATTTCTCTGTCAGTGTTTGCACGATGTAAGGGTTCCACAAGGTTTTTCATCAAAATCAGTAGTCTTGTTGTTATTAAGGATTTGAAACTTGTGGGGATGAAGTCTCACGATTGTCACACTTTAATACAGCAGTTGTTACCTGTAGCACTGATATCCATATTACCGAAAGATGTTAGACATGCAATAATAAAGTTGTGTTCCTTTTTCAATAAGATTTGCAGTAAAATGGTCGATCCCGTGTAGTTAGATAAGTTACAGAATGAAATTGTGGTGACATTATGTCGGTTGGAGATGTTTTTACCTCTGCTTTTTTCGAATTATGATTCATCTAGTTATTCATTTGGTTAGAGAAGTTAAATTGTGTGGACTAGTTTTTTTAAGGTGGATGTATCCTTTCGAGCGTTATATGAAAGTGTGGAAATGTTATTGCAAAAATCATCAAAGACCAGATGCTAGTATTGTTGAAGGATATATAGCTGAGGAGGTTATCGAGTTTTGCACTGGATACCTAGCAAACACCAAAACTGTTGGACATCCGAAGAATCGTCATGATAAACGTGCCGATGGTAAAGGGACACGTGGGATGAAAATGTTAAATCCAAATGGTGAGGACTTAATGACAGCATATTTTTATGTGTTGTACAATTCGAATGAAGTTCAACCTTACCTAAATGAACACATGAAGTTTCTAAAGGTAAGAAATCCTTTGTGGAGTGATCAACAAGTAATTAATAGTCACAATAAGAATTTCATCTCTTGGTTCAAAAATCTGGCTTACAAGCGTGATGTTTCTGAGACATTACAATGGTTGGCCTACGGTCCGCATTCTGTTGTTATAAGTTACAGTGGTTATGATATCAATGAATATTCTTTCTACACAGTTTGTGAAGATGCGAAAAGTGCTCTTCAGAACAGTGGCGTCACCTTAATAGCAGAGTCTTTGCATGTGTCTAGTTCTAAAGACAAGAATCTTGTATACGCCGACATGTCCAATTACGGTGTAATTGAAGACATACGGGAGCTAGACTTTGTTAAATTCAAAGTACCTGTATGTAGATGCAAGTGGGCTGATAATAAAAGTGGAGTTCGAGTGGATGACTATGGATTCACTTTAATTGATTTTTCAAAAAAAGGGTATAAAGGAAAACCTTTTATTCTCGCTTCCCAAGCGAAACAAGTCTTCTATGTGGCTGATCCATGTGATAAGAAATGGGCAGTAATTCTGGAAGGGAAGAAAAATATTGTATCAAATGATAGTCTGATCGAGTATGAAGAGACACCACCTTTCTCTTAGCAACCACCTGAGGTGAACTCAGTAGATGAAGAAATAAATGTTGAGACTTGTATGTTTAGAGATAACCACGGTGAAGGTATATGGATTGAAAATCCATTAAGGAAAAAAAGCAGTAAATGTGCAAATTTTCTGTTGTAACACATTGTAATAGACATTTAATGTCTTGACCTTATTTAATGACTTGAATTTATCTTTTATAGTATCATGGCTCCGAAAAAGAAACCCACTTCCTCAGAGTCTGAAGGCTCGAAGACATAAAGTACACGAGGTCCTTGTCTCATGAAAGAATTTGTGGGGAGAAGAAATAGAGACGGTAGAGTTCCAATCCAGTTTGATGACGGTCTTGAGTCGTTAGGCATGCTGTCTAATAATTAGAAAAGTTTTCTGGGAAGCTTAGCGAGGGCCAAAGTTGACATTTTTTTCTCGAGTTGGGCCGATGTAGATGAGAAGTTGAAGGATACAATATGGGATAACGTGCAAGTAATGATTCCATTATAGATTTCTATAGTTTTAGTCGAAATTTTGATATATATAAAGTTAACGTGTTGCAGGAATCTTTTGAGTTCCAATCCACTGACAAGTTGAAGAAAAAGTGGATGACATACATGTCAGTTCGTTGGAGGGATTTCAAAACAAATTTAACGAACAAGTACATATTCGAAGACTACCAGTATAGAAATCCATGCGATGTCTATAACTTTATCACTCTGAATCAATGGGAGCTATTCAAAATTTCCAGAGATAGCCCGGAGTTTGAGGTAACTGAGTTTAATTTAGAATATAGTAACTGAGTTTCAAAACAAACTTTTTAGTTACTGTTTTTAGTGACAATCTAATAAACTTGATTTTAGGCCATCCGAGCGAAAAACCAAAAGATTAGATCTCATAACAAGTATACACATCGTATGTCTCAAGCGGAGTACCAAAAGTTAGAAGCACAAATGATGGCTGATAAAATTGCTCTGAAGAAACAAGAGGCGATTGACTCCGATATGAGTGAGGAGCAAGCAAGTTACCTAACTCCTCCTTCTCCCGTAGCTCGTTGTGATTCTTGGAAGAGAGCGAGAGTAAACTCCAGAGGGGAGTACGTCACAAATGACTCGCAAGCAATCGACTCAAAGATAGTAAGTTGCATCAGTTATATATATGTTATTAATTCAGAATCATTAATTTTATATTTTTCAATTGTTAGTAAATATTGTTTTAAACTTAGGACTCTCTGAAGTTGAGAGAATCTCAAGGAGAATTTGCTTCCGATGGTCGGAATGATATTCTACGTGAGACCTTGGGAAACGACGAACACCCCGGTCGTGTGCGGGGTAGGGAGTAGAGTTGGACTTCGACAATATTATGGAAAGACACAACGGTCTACTTCGTCGACTGGTCATACCAAATGCCAGTAAGAGATCGCAAATTTGAAGAATACGTTGCAACTTGTTTTGGAGAGATTGGATAGTGATTTGTCTACTTCTCCTACTCGTCGTAAGACCGGTTCTTCCTCGGAAACTACTTCTCCAGTGCCGCCAGTGTTCCACCCCGATCGACAATATGATTTCGTGTCTCATTCTCGAGAATTGGCCCTCGTCGGTGGTCCCTCGTTTGGAAAGTTCACGGATGGATCTAGATGTGCTTTATGTGTCGAAGACCTTGATCGTAGATTGGTGGGACACGGGAAAGTTTATAACATCTCCAGACACCACTTCACAGAGGTAGGAGAGGGAGAAGTGAAGGTTGCAGTTGAGAGTTGCTTAGATGGTGGTGCTTTTGTGCCATTTCCGGAAGAAGAGATTGTTACTCTCGGTGATGCTATCGGTGGGTTCATGCGGTGGCCTAGTTATTTAGTAGAGCTAAACGACAAACATGAGGTATAGTTTAACTTTGAAAGACTTTAAACTTCAAATTTGTTAACAATTGTATTTTAACGGTTGTATATATATTTGTAAGGTGTCAAGCCCCCAGAGCAAAGGGTCCAACAACCAATCTCCGATCAACATTAATTCGCTTCCAAGTAGGTGCAAAATTTTGTATCAATGTATGGTAGGTAGGCAAGCACAATCCTTAAGTACCTGGAAGTTGGAGGGGGATAAAGGGCTGCCTCCGGCTTTGTATGTCACCAAAAAGGATATCATGCAGTTCTTGGCGATGGATTCGTTGTGTATCATGATTATCGACGTGCAAGTGAAGTAAGTATTTTTTTGTATACAATGAAAAGTATTGAATAATTTTATCGAAACTGTAATAAAGTATAATTTTTATACTTGTAGACATCTTTACGACGCCAGAAGGTCAGTCTTTCCCGACGATCAAGTATTTGGATTTATCAGTCTATCTACATATGTATACGGGAATGACGATAAATTGGGTCTTTAAAGAAGAAGACAAAAGATATTATCTGCTCCCTTATCATGAGAGGTAAACTTTGTAATTCAAAGTGGAATTTTATTTTCTAATAAACTTCTGATTATATATATAACATGGCTCATTGGATGCTTGTCGTTGTATGCCCCACGACTAATTCGGCATATTGGTTTGATCCATTGGGGTTGAATAAACCAAGGGACTCAATAAAGAAACTTCTAAATTTGTAAGTTCGTTTTAGTCGTGGGAAAAGTAATTCGTGAATTTTTATTAGTATTATTGAATGAAATTTTAACTTGGGCTACTCAGGGCAATTAAGGTTTACAGAGCTTTGGGTGGTAGGAGAACAACCACAAAAGCAGGAATAACATGGCATGGAATGAGAGTACGTTCTCTCCATTTTTTGTTAATTAAGTTAGGAATATAAATTTAGCGAATTTCTATGTTTGTAGTACCGGAAGCATGTTGGAAATACGGAATGTGGTTACTACGTGATGAGATACATGGAGGAAATCCTCGAATTGGCAACTCAAGACGTATGCCTATCCGAGGTAATGTAGATCGTTAATCAATTATATAGTTGTAGTTTCAATATTTAGTTATTAACATTCACACTTGTATTTTTTGATAGGTCTTCCCAAAACGTAGTGATCCCTTCTCGCAACAGGAGCTCGATGAAACTCACAACCGATGGGCTCGCTATTTTATCAGAAACATGTTGACGAACTAAGAGGTTCTCCTGTCACTAACATTTTTTGTAATTTAGTTAACAAGTGCACTTGTATTACAAACCTACAATTTATGCCTTAATATAATCGCCTTAATTTTAGAATGAATTAATTGCAAGTGTGTTGAATGTCAATTGTGTATGCTTGTATGTTTGTGTTTGTGCATGTATGGTTGTATGTTTGTGTTTCTGCATGTTGGCAAATGTGTGTTTGTGCTTGTACGTACATGTGGATGAAACTGTGAGCATCTGTGAAAGAATTTGGTGTAGGTTGTATGTACACGAATACGATGACGAAGTTTGCAGAATGATATTTATTTTTTTGTCCAGGTTTAGGAATAGACGTTGGATATTTATACTAGCCGACGTCTATTCCTCTGAAGAAAAGAATAAACGTCGGCTTTATTTATAAGCCGGCGTCTATTCTTTACGAATAGACATCGTATGTTAGTTCACCGACGTCTATACCAAAGTAATAGACGTCGGTTAGATGTAACGGCCAACGTTTATTCGTAAAGAATAGACATCGGCTGTATGTAGAAGCCGACGTCTATTCTTGAAGAATAGACGACGAATATTGGACGTCCGACGTCTATGTATAGACGACGCACGAATAGACGTCGGATCTGGGAGTGCTTATATCCGACGTATATACCCCCCTACATCCGACGTATATGCCTTTTTCTGTAGTAGTGCACTATTCCCAAAGGTGGAGGAAGTTATCTCCCGCTAAGGGCGAGCAGAATATCCCTCGATCGATGGCTGCTAGTAGATGAAATAAGAAAGAAAAATACTCTTAATTTTTGGTTGGACAATTTAAACAATTACATGTGATTTTAGAATTTATGTGATCATGCATATTTATCATCTATACACATCCTAACATTCATCCATACAATCACATATATGTCAAGCACACAAACATAAATAAATTCATTCACACACACATTGTGTGAGTTTATATGTTCCCGCGTCCTTGATCCTCGTGCTTCTTCAGCGTCTTCCTCTTGCACCATGGATGTTGATATTGCAAAAATATAAACATGCATCTCTCAATTTTGAAAATTGTCTAGTGCAAGTCCTATGTAAAAATCATCTCATATGCATGCATATACATAGAAATAGAAATTTCGCTTTCACATATACATAAGCCCCTGTGATTGAATAATAATAACATACACATTCATTCATTCACACATGGCTTCATCGGAACATACAAACTCACATATCCCTGCATTAGAGAACTCGAGCAACGTATGTACATAAACTATAAATTACTCGATTTAGTTTATCATGCATCTCAAAATCAAACAATTCTAAAACCATTTGAAATCCTTTAAAATGATTTTATCCATCCATAGTTCAAATTACAAAATATTTGAACCACTGTTTATCCAATTTCCAAAAATAAATTTTTAAAGAAAGATACACATATGCCTTTTTCGTTTTGTTGATTCTTTATAAAATAATCATTTAATTAAAACCAAAAATTCTATAAATTAGACATAAGTCTAAATTTTAATTCTAGCATTCGCATGATGTGTTTCAAAACATTTAAAACTATCAAAAGAATCAATTAGAATTAAATCAACAATAACTATCGGAAAACTCAAAAAAGACATAGAACATGAATTGTTTCGATTGTAAATGGTAAACCAAAATTAATTATATAGTCTAATCATTTAAAATATGAACTAAATGCTCTGATACCACTGTTGGATTTCGTGTCCCCATGTATGTATATATTTTAAAAGTTTTAATACAACATACAAGATCGATTTCATATTTTCAACAATTTTTATGTACATTACTTTGTGTTTATTCTAACATCATGCAATCCTACATATATTCAAATAAATCACAAAGAGAGAATCATACTTAAAGGTTCTCTAAAACCTTTTGAAGATTCCGAGTCGTGCTACCCATAGAATCGTCCACCGATTTGCCTCCGAGTGTTCACCAAACTCTAAACAAGATTAGAGAGAAATGAGCTAGTCAATCAATCTCTAATAAGGCTTAGAATCTAGCTAATAAACCATCTTTGAGCTCCTGAGATTTCTATCTCCTAAACTCAAAATTAATAAGAGATTTTTTTGGTGATTAGATGAGAGATTAATCAGAGAATTTTTGCATTAACATAAACAAGTAGGAGGAGTGGTCCTTTTATAGGCTCCCAAAACATCTTTATCAAGAACTTTTCTTTAGTCATGATCTCTTGCTTATTCTCTCCTAAAATTAATCTTTAATTGCCACATAAGCATCCTCTAAAACATTTTAATTAAATATGGAATTAATGCACCCATGATCTAATTAATCTCTTAATAATTCAGGCAGAAATAACATTGTTTGGTTGACCGAGAATTTTTCTCGGTTAACCGAACCATTCGGTTTTAACACGTGTTTGGTGCACCGTGAGCTAGACGATCGACCGAATCCGCAAGAGAAAAATTCTCTAGAAAAATTTGGACGAACCACGTCTTCTCTTCGGTCGACCGTTGACTCACCAAAATTTATCCTGGAGCATAGTCATCAGATGACCGTGTCACATTCGGTCTACCGAAAATACTCTTTCTCGGTTGACCGTTCACGCTCGGTTAACCGAACCCGATTGTCCAGGCACTCCAGACAAATTCAGTCAACCAATTGTGATTACCCGAAGATACCCCGGTCGACCGAACCCTGAACAGTTCATCGTGTTTAACCGTGATTTTGCCTTTGTCAAATTTTGGATTTATTTACAACAAAATTTGATCTTTTGGGGTTTTTAGCAAATTCACATCTTATGTAAAATTATTACACCCCATAATATATACACTTCATATGAATTTATTATGATTCTAATTATTTCAATTCTCGTGACATATTGATTTTATTCGTTCACCACATGTGTCTTATTTTCACAAGAAACCCGACACATCATATGAACTTAAAATCAAGTCTCTTGTTTCCCAGTTTTGTGGTGTGACCTATAGGAGGATATAAGCCAAATTGACAGTGATATTAAACACTTAATATCTCAAACTATAAACGGTATCTAGCTACACATTATAGTTACCCAATTAGCATAGATGTATTTGTTCCACCCGAACCAAAACACGATCCATTTAGTGATGTAAGTGCACCACTTGTGTCCGTCCCTTGCCTCATGATATTAAGAATA
Organism: Triglochin maritima; assembly: GCA_963682175.1. Taxonomy (NCBI): domain Eukaryota; kingdom Viridiplantae; phylum Streptophyta; class Magnoliopsida; order Alismatales; family Juncaginaceae; genus Triglochin; species Triglochin maritima. The sequence goes on from OY821770.1 coordinate 50,945,272, forward strand.
TATACAAAGTAGAAATGTGTCACATTTGTATTATATTCATTTCTTGATCTCTTTAACCTAATTATAATTATGTAACTTAACTCAAGTTACATTGTGCACATTATAATTTTGCTTTATCAAGGGGCCCACTAATATCATCACTCAATTAAGAGGGGCAACGATAATCATTTGACTATCTATTTTTTCCAGCACAAGTCATGTTCAACCAACTATTTCATTTATCACTATACTCATTGATAGCTTTTGATAATAATCAAATTAAGCACTTCTTGAGTGAAAAGATATAAGTCTCATATCTTAGGATCCAAGACACAGTAAAACATTAATGACACAAAACACAATTCCATAATGTTTCACTTGTTAGGTCTATTTAATATATAAAAGTAATCTTTTCCTCTTTTATATACTCGCGTCGTCAATTATTTGTAGAGTTAAAACAATCGATGACCAACACGATAATCTTATCTCGGTGATTAATGTTCCATGTCAATTACTATGATTGTGAATAACTTTTAATTTATGTAAACCATTATCTTTTAGAGCTCTACGGTTAAGGACTAAGCGCATCTTCCTTAACAGTTCCAAAAGACAAATATCATAATCAAGGAACAAGATTTTTGCACATCCAATTCATAATAATTGACATATAAAAGTAAAACTTTTAGAACACATTCCTTTCACAAACAACGTTCCAAACAACAAACAAGGCAACTCCCTTTGCTTGGGTATTTTTTATTATACACAAGCAAGATCGTTTTTCATTCCTGTTCAATAATTTTATGTACAAGACTTCCTAAAGGATTTCAATAAGATGTATTCTACATAATATTAAAATGCACAAATACGTCATACCTTAATGGATTCTCTAACCCTTTTCAATGATCGGAAGTCGAGTTATAATAAGGGTATTTTATTCTGTTCTGATGACAAACGCGACGTCTGGAGAGAACGTAACCGAACCATCGAAAATGCCCTCGATTATCGCGCATTTCAGTTCAGCTCATCTGGTTGTGAGAATATCGAGCTCATGTCGAGTACATACTAAGTTCATCGATCCCAATATAGAGAACTCTCTTTCTTTATCATATCACGCGCATATAGAGCCTCCCACTGGTATGTTTTTTCACACTTTGCTCATAACTGATGAGACATTTCGACATAAGGAAACCCAACCATCGAAAACACCCTAAAAACATACGTGCCTTGACAGTTGCGTTACTTATCGAGCTAAGATCGAGTATGTATCGAGTACATCGATCTCAACATAGCATCACCTCAAATCACACATTGGTACGGTTTTCACACTTCTCTCTTAATTGTTGAGTTGCCGTTTGGTGATAAGGTAAGTGAAACGAAAAAACGTCCTCAATAATCATGTCGTTGTTGGTCGAGTAAACCATCGAGCCACTATCGAGTGTATATCGAGCTCATCGATCCAAACAAAAATGACTCTCTTGCTTCATCATATCGAGGTCACATCGTACCGCGATTTTGCAGTTTTCACACTTCGCACTTATTTACTGGCGTGACGTCTAGAGGGAAGGAAATCGAATCGTCAAAAACTTTCTCAGTAATTGTGTCGTTGTTGGTCGACTAAATTATCGAGTCATTATAGAGTGCATATCGAGCTCATGATGCAGAGGGCATATCAGCGTCATCAATCCCAACAAAGAAGACTCCCTTATGAACTCCATAATAAATTTGGAGAAGTGGAAATATATTTTGGGAAGAAGTGGAAAAATAAGCATAATTTTCGGAGGATGTCAAAGTGAGACTTTTTTTCAGAGTTTGGGCCACTTGAGGTATAAAAAGTAAAAATTTCCTTCCTAAATCCAAAAGTACTAATAGATCCAAATTCAAACCCTAAATCTTAAATTACTAACAAATACTAAATCAAATCTTAAATCTTAAAGTACTAACAAATCAAAAATAAAACCTTAAATATTAAATTACTAACATATACTAAATCAAATCTTAAATTACTAACAAATCCAAATGTAATCTAACATCCAAGTCCACTTAAACCAATTGAAATCCAATAACGTGTTATTGATTACAATTGAAATCCAATTGAAATCTAATTTAATTTTATAAGGGCATCAATAACGGGCTATTTATTACAATTTCTGCCAAAATTTTGTAAAAATTTCGGCAGAACCTGCCCTATAAATCAACAATCATTTTTTTAAAATTCTTATAGACAAAAAAATTCCTCAATTCAAATATTCACTGCACTTCACGTTCAAAATTACATTCAAACTATTAAACTAATCAAATTCAAACTATATTCAAACCAAAATAGATAATCTAAATTTATCAAAACAAATAATCTAAATAAATAATTTAAACATATAGATAAAAATTCTACTCAAATAATATTCGAACTATATTCAAAACACATTCAAACTAAATTTAAGTAATCACATTCAAATTAAATAACAATAAAACGTATTAATTGTTCAAAACAATCTAAATTTTTAACGTTCAATCTATAATTCAAACTAAAAACAATTTTTAGCAAAACCAATAATCTTAACATAAATAAATAAAATACAAATCTAACCGAGTCTAAGGTCGGGTTTCGGGGTAGATTTCGGGTTTGGAGTAGGGTTTGGGGTCGGGTTTGGCTGCAGGTCAAGTTTGGGGCTACGGCTCGGTTTTGGGGCCTTATTCATTGTTGGGCTTCGGGTTTGGGTTCGGGGAGGGAGGTAAGGGAGGCTGCAGGGAGGGAAGGGGGTTGTAGGGGTCTGGTTAGGGGTTTGGGTTGCCAGGTGTGGGGAGGATCATAAAGGTTGCGGGGTCGGGGGCTTCGGGGAGGGTCATGTTCGGGGTATGGGTGGTTGTGGGGGAGGGTCGTATTCAGTGAAGGGACGGCGAGGAGATCAGGTGTGGGGTTTGGGCAGCTGCGGGGAGGATTTGGGTGGTGATTAGAATGCACGGCGAGGAGGACGAGTAGCTTACCAGAACGGAGAAGCCGACGAGCGGAGACGACCATTGGAGCGGCAAAACAACGCGGTGAGCAACGATCTGCAATGGATGCGACGATTAGGTATTGATATAAACCCTACACTGACGGTACATATCTGTCGGTGTACAAAAACTTATACGTCAGTGTAGTCTTTACTAATCGTGCGACGGATGTATCCGTCGGTGTCTAAAAGCGTAAACGTCGGTGTAATCTTCACAACTTGTCTGACGGTTATATCCGTTGGTGTACTAGATATATATATATATCAGTCGGTGTGTCTAAGCGTAATAAATAAGTAACGTTTTTTTCGAAACTCTAGACCGACGACGTTTATCCGTCGGTGTAGCTAAATGTATACGTCGTTGTCTTTACTCCTACACTGACATATATATTCGTCGGTGTTGTTTATAACAATAAATGTTGAACTTGTTTTTCAAACTCTATGCCGATAGTTATATCCGTCAGTGTAGTTAAACATAACTGTAAGAGTGTTTTTCCCATGAGAAATTTTATTTTTCTGTAGATTGTTTTTTTCGAAAATACACACCTACGGTATATATCGTTTGGTGTAGACAAATTTTCCGACACTGCAAAAATATCGGCACATATCAGTCGGTGTTCATTTTCCCATCCGTCGGTGGTTGTCTACACCATTGGAACGTGTTCCCCGTCCATGGATAGTACTCTACATCGACGGATTTCTCACCAACAGCCTCTGAGTAAGAGTCTGAGAGAGAGAGTATCCAATTCTTCAAGGCCGAAGGGTAACTTTCATCTCTCTCCTTGTGGTTGGAATTGGAGAAGCTTGGTTGATTATGTGATATATTTGTTAGGATTGTGCATCCGGACCGGACCGGATGCCCGCAGACCGAAGATCGGTCAAAAACCGAATTTTTTAAAGTAAAAAAAAAATTGGACCGTTCCGGACAGGACCGGACCGAACCCGAAATTTTAAAATTTTCCGGACCAAAAGCCAAATCGGACAGGATTTTTTCAAAATTTCCGGACCGAACCCGGACGGACCGGTTAGGTCTGGTCCGGTTGACCGGGTTGACCAGGTCAATGCTCTGCCCCTAATATTTGTTGTCTTAATTTGGTCATAATAATGACATATGAGGCAAACAAAATTGAATCCATTTTTTGGTAGATTTATCTATTTATTTCAATGCAAACAAAATTGAAGAAAAAACCTTGCAGAAGGGACATGCGTAATATGACCTTGGATTGCACAGAAAACAAAGTAACGTAGTAGGACTCGATGGAACAAGACTAAAGAAAGAAGAAAGGACTCGGGGACAGATACGGTGATCTTGTTTGGATAGATAATCAAGGACATGTTTCAAGATTGTCTTATGCTAGGCTGTGATATCAAGTAGGTAGGCATTAAGTGGTGCGTTGTATCAAGTGGTGAGTGACCTTCACACGTCTCGGTCTCTAAACAGTCCTGGGCAAGCATTTTATAGACACAGGCACCATTTCTCTCCAATCTTAATGGAGGAGCAGAAGAAGGTGACGCCGACCAACACCAACACCCAATCATCCAAGAAACTCATGAAACGCAAACAAGCCCCAAAATCCGTTCAATGGAAAGCGACGACATCCCAACACAAGAAGCAGCGTGAGGAAGCAATGCGTGAGCTTATACTCAAGTACGGAACTGCAACCGAGAAGAGAAAGGTTTAATATTTATTTGTTCGTGTTCCTCCTAAATCAAAATTTTAATATGTATTTGTCGTTACATTTACAAAATCTTCACAGATATATATTTGTTGTTACAGGTATCTACCATGTTTTTTTCTTATTGCTGCTTCGGTTTTCAGGTTTTGAAAGCTCTAAAGTTGGAAGCACAAGCAAATAACATTGAATCGCAGATGTTTCTTTATGATCAAATTGAGGAGTTTTCTGCGAGGAAGGAAGCTACTGGAAGTTCGAAAGACATGGCCTAGCGTGTTGCCTAAGGAGAATGTCTGGCTCCTAATAGTGCTTGCTAGACAGTGTTATGTTTTGTAGTGTCATCACGTCTTTCCTATGTTGTGTTGTGCGTTTCTTTTGGTATGTAGCGGACTTTGCTGTTTGTGTTTAGTTTTATCTAAGAATGTGCTTGCAACTTTGCTATTTAAGTTTTAAGTTTTATCTAAGAATGTGCTTGCTACTTTGTTGTTTGTGTTTGGTTTTATTCTTCACCTTTCATTGCGCCTGCTAGCTAGTTTGCTGTTTTAGTTTAGTTTTACTTTGAAAGGCGTTTTTGTTGTTGTGTCTTGACGAAGATATGTCTCGATATAAAGCGCTTCTGATGATAGTATGTCCCACATCCTCTTCCCTTTTTTTTACAACAAACGTGCTCTACCCTCTAAGTATCCGATTAGTCATGCAATGCGTTAGAAGTTCTTTAGTAGAAGAATGATGTCTTTGAAATAGCTTAGATGAACATTTAATATCAGAACTACATGATCAATCAGCCTAGCCAAATAAAATATATGGCGAAAAAAGTGGTGGTTTTGTAATCCTATTTTGTCTCGTTTTGTTGGTGTTTCATTCCCAAGAATGCTTTAATCTAATGAAATATTAGGATGTTGATCAACGAAGTCAAGACATCAACAACCATATATCCAATTGGCAATGCCGGATTGAGTTAGAAATATGGATGACATCAAACATCCAACACATGATTAAGTGTCAATAACCGAACATATGCTAGATCCAACAAATGATTAAGGATCAATAACCCAACCTGAGTTAGGTCCAAGCGCTATTGTACAATCACATATTAACTAATGCATAAAGTATGACATTTGAAACCTCATCGCCATCTCTAACCTGCTACATTCATACGTAATGTGTAGTGTTGTTCGAATTAAACGTATTTGGTGGATTGTTACCGTTTCCAAATTCTTAACTCGAATGTCATGATTCTTAGACTCAGCTGTTCACTTAATCCTCTTTTAAATTTCAACTTTCTTGTATTCCTTTTAATTACCACCCCTGATTTGTTTTCCAAATACCAATAAACAGATATATAAATGGGATTTTGACTAATTTATCTAGTTGAAAAAATACTAAAAAATATAAATTTATATATTTTTTAATCGTTATTACACTAGCACAACCTCTAATGATGTCATTGATAATTAATTGTTTTTAGCATGTAAAATACGACCCACATGTACAAACATAAATATCGAAAATTAGAACAAGCAAACAAGCTATTTTGGATTTCTTTTTTGACAATTAGTAGGTTTTTTGCAAAATGTCACTCGAAAACACCTTATCTTCCAATTTGTTATCACGTTATAGCTATTTTATTTGGATGACACTCAAAAACATAGTTAAATCCAAATGGTCATTATGTTTTTTTGATTATCGTAGATTTACTATTCTGTTAACTTTTTCGCTAGTGACGTCGTTATCCAGTTAATGATGTTAAAAATTAATATTTAAATGTAAATTTTACAAATTTCTCTTGAATAACTTAACAAATCTCTTTTCCTCCCTTCTTTTTCTTTCCCCTCTCTACTCTCACTAGTCCCTCTACTATTTCTACTATCTCTCTCTCAAGTCCCTCTCTCTAATCTTTCCCACTCTACTCTTTCTCTCTATAACCTCTCCTCTCGAGAGAAGAATGAAAGGAGAGAGATGAAGAAATAGGAGGATAGAGAGACAAAGAGTGAAAAAATTATAAGAGAGACACTGCTAGAAAAACGTGGAATTACGTCTCCATGTCACATCAGGTATTAATAACCCGACGTGAAACAAACTTGTCACGTCGGTTGAACAACAACCGACGTGATATAGGTATATATCACGTTGGATTTTGTTCAACCGACATGACATACTAACAAGTTACGTCGGTTGAAGAACAACTGACGTGATATAGGTATATATCACGTCGGTTGAACAACAACTGACGTGATATATGTCTATTGTCACGTCAGTTAGAGGAAATCCGACGTGATTAGTTTATTTTTATTATTTAAAAAAAATAACTTTGATAACGTGTGTCATGTTGGTTGTATTAAAACCGATGTGTTTGGGTGGCCTTATCAGGTCGGTTCGCAGCAAAACTGACATGTTAGGTTGTTTTTTTTAAATCCGTTCCATCTTTTTGTTTTTTCCCCTAACACAAACACAACCCAAATATTTGTTTCCGCCGCCACCAACTCACGCCTCCACGAAGCCCACACCTCCATGAAGCCCACAACTACCCGTTCGGGTAGTCAATGAAGTCAAGACATCAACAACCATATACCCAATTGGCAATGTCGGGTTGAGTTAGAAATAAGAACGACACTATATATCAAACATCCAACACATGATTAAGGGTCAATAACCCAACATGAGCTAGATCCAACAAATAATTAAGGATCAATAACCCAACCTGAGCTAGGTCCAAACGCTATTGTACAATCATATATTAACTCATGCATAAACTATGACATTTGAAACCTCATCGCCATCTCTAACCTGCTACATTCATACGTAATGTGGTGTTGTTCGAATTAAACGTATTAGGTGGACTGTTACAATTTCCAAACTCTTAACTCGAATGTCATGATTCTTAGACCATCCGTAACCATGACCTCTATGACCAGGTCATCAGCTTTCTCTCTCCCCAACCCAATTTCTTCTCTTTCCTACACTATTTACCTTTTAACCACAACTCATCTCTTTCCTTCATTTCGGGGTCGATCTTGGAAAAATTCTAAAAAATTAGAAAATATATTTTCAAAAAAAAAATTAAAAAAAAGATTAAAACTAATTTAAAAAAATCAAAACAAAAAAACTTTAAAAAAGCGTGTTGAGCACAAACTACCCACACGACTGGGTCGTCGGGGTCGTCCCAAGCGGGACGACCCCGTTATTCATGCTCTTAGACTCAGCAGTTCACTTAAGCCTCTTTTCAATTTCAACTTTCCCGTATTCCTTTAAATTACCACCCCTAATTTGTTTTCCAAATACACATAAATAGATATATAAATGGTATTTTGACTAATTTATCTAGTTCAAAAAATACTAAAAATATTTATTTATACATTTTTAATCGTTATTACACTAGCACCACCTCTAATGATGACATTGATAATTAATTGTTTTTAGCATGTAAAATACGACGCACATGTCCAAACATAAACACGGAAAATTAGAACTAGCAAATAAGCTCTTTTGGATTTCTTTTTTGGCAATTAGTAGGTTTTTTTGCAAAATGTTACTCGAAAATAGTTTTTTTGATTATCGCAGATTTACTACTCCGTTAACTTTTTTGCTAGTAACTTCGCTATCTCGTTAATGATTTTAAAAATAAATATTTAAATGTAAATTTTACAAATTCCTCTTGAATAACTTAACAAATTGCTTTTCCTCTCTTCTTTTTCTTTCCCTTCTCTCTACTCTCTCTTCTCATTCGTCCCTCTACTATTTCTACTCTTTCTCTCTCTATTCTTTCCCACTCTACTCTTTCTCTCTCTAATCTCTCCTCCTGAGAGAAGAATGAAAAGAGAGATATATGAAGAAATAGAAAGAGTATAGAGAGACAAAGAGTAAAGAGTGAAAAGATTATAAGAGAGAGTAGAAAGAGAGGAGAATGATGAAGAAAAGGTGAAAAAGAAAGTAAATGTTTGTTAAGTTTTTTAAGGGTGAAATTTGTTAAATTTACGATTAAATATTATTGTTTAACGTCATTAACGGAATAATGACATCACTAATGGATAATGTTAACAAAGTGACAAATCTGCAAATCAAATAATCACATTTTGGGTGTTAACCACTTTTTGAGTAACCTTCAAACAAAATATTATAACGTAAGGACAATTCGGAAATAAGATGTTTTTGAGTGACACTATAACAAAAAAAAACCCAAATGATTGATTTTGGTAATAAAAAAAACTAAATCTAAACCAAGCGGATCATGTCTCATCCTCGGTTAAACACGTTCACCAATACCACATTTTTTGGTTGCAAAGTTCACCAATGCAACCCATGCAATACGGGTCAAATAAGGAAGATGAGATTTCTACGTCGCAACAACACTGTGAAAAAGGTAAGTATAGAAAAGACATTTGTCAATCTTATTGCCGTGCATAAATGCATGGAATTTCATTTGCATAATGTCAAATTAATTGGCATTGACCCGACACGTTATTATGTATAGACAAATTTATTTCAATTCTTGTAGATCTTATACCAAATTTCATATCGTAAACTCAAGCTCTAATTTGATTCAAAAAATTATTACTCAATTGACAACTTACCTGTGCAATTTTTGACCAAATCCAACTTAAACAAGACAATAATAGAAGTTATGATTTGGGTCTAGTGTAAAAGTTTATTCTCACATAATAAATAATAACTAAGTCTGGATTGTGTACTCGTCTAACTTCTCACATAATAACTAAGTCCTGAATTTCAATTTGTACACCTACAACCCGCTCTTTGTTATATTTGTGATCGATTTGGTCTTTCCCATTTTTTATTGTGTTTTTTTTAATGTTCGCGAAAATATTCAAAATAGATGGCAATTCAATTTCCACATTTTTTGTTTTCTTAGATGGATTTACTCTGAACTACAAATTGATTAATATTTGTTTTAGTTCTTGTCGCTACCACACATGTAAAATACAACTGATATGTCCAAACATAAACATGCAAATTATGATATAATTTTAGAAATGATCGTCATACATGAAATTACGAGAAAAATGGAATGAGCATGAGTGCTTGACGATCCAACGTTTTATATTGCACGAGGTTCTACATTTAAAAGGGAACTGATTGATATATCTGAAAATTCCCATGATTGATAAGGAGATTGATATGCAAATTGGAGTGGGACTTTGACACGAATTTTCTGATTTCAAATCCGTACCATTTTTATATCAATGATAAAAAGATGACGAAATTCAAACCAGAATTTAAAGTTTAGGACAAGATATGCAAACCAGAACATTTGGTCGTTTTGTTTTTAAGATAATTTGTTTGTTGTATTTGAACTTTTATATTATCTAAATGACCCATAAAAATCAAAAATTAAAAAATGGTCCAGTTTCAATTGAATGTTTTACAGAAACTGATTTGATTTTTGATGGGATTTGATTAACTCGCCAATCTTAACCAAACAAACTAGTCCTAACCCCTACTTGCACATTGTTGTAAAACAAACAAAGCAAAGAGGAAAAGATTGGGGGAGGGGAGAGAGATATGTATTTTATTCTCTATATCCAAATGTGTACAATAGCCCGCTATATATAAGATGAGGAGGTAGTAGGACTTCCAACAAAATAAATGAAATTACACTATATTAATAAGAATAAAATCTACTTAAATGGTGGGGGTTAAAGAAGGTGAATCATCCATGTGAATTTAGATTTCATAACACTCCCCCTTGGATGATCGCCTTTATCTGGTTGGGATGTTGCCTCGTTAAAAATCTTACCAAGAAAAACTCGATTGGACAAAAACTTGGTGAAATAAAAAAGAGTGCAACATGTATGATGTTCCCCTTCATTTTAGCATACATTCTTCAAACGACGAACATCAATCTTGTGAACAAGTTGCTCGAAAATTGTGGTATGCAATGACTTTGTGAATAAATCTGCTATGTTCTCGTTCGATCGGATCTGACACACGTTATATCTCTCCATCCTTTTGCAAATCATGTGTTGAAAAGAATTTTGGGAAAATGTGTTTTGTTTTGTCGCCTTTAATGTTGTGTTGGGCTATCTTTTATCACTTTCATATTGCATTCTACTTGTATATGTTGAATTAGTGATCTCAACCACACACATTCTCGATTAGCCTCATATAACGCAATCAATTCTTTTGTTACACATTTTTCGACGTCTCGTTAAAAACCTTGCCAAGTAAAACCCCGCGGGACAAAAACTTGGTGAAGGAAAAAGGAGTGTAGAGCGTATAGTTCTTCCCTTTAGTTTAATGTACATTTACAAACTCTCTTAAATAACATGACATTATGTTCATGTTTCGTTAAAACCTTGCTACAAAATCTCTTTGTACAATATCTCTTAATATATTTGAATCATTGTAACAATTCTCTTCTGGAGAATGTTCAAACCGCATGTCGAAAAATAGTTGACTTTTCTCTAGTCATTTATTTCAAAATTTATCATTCAAAATATTTCACGGGTATTTATTCTCTTCTGGAGTTCCTTTATCATATAATTCTTCAAGATGATATGCACATTCTCTTTGTTTATTCATGTGGTTATATTTTCATAATTTATATCTCATTTCTTCACTATAGTTTGCCGTGGGCAATTTAGTCCTTCGGAGACTCTCATATAAATATAAATATCAACATCAAGTGACTTACACAAATTTGTAGTCACTACATATCTTATATGTTTCTCTATATATTTTTTTATATGTCACACAACTGGAAAATGGGCTACGACGTCAGATATTAAGGGGGTACAACGTCGGGTTGACCGACATTCATGACCGACGTGGAATGTGGGACACGTTATAAAGGTGTACCCTTTAATGTCAGTCGTTACAACTGATGTGGTAGTATGCTCTATGATGTCGGTCATAGTTTTAATCGAAATCGACGTGATAAATCGACGTTGTAGAATATTTATTTATTTATTTATTTTAAGAACCCTACCACGTCGGATATACAAAAATGATGAAGCGATAGATGCCATACTACCATGTCGGTCCTATAAGACGACCGATGTGGTAGGGTCTTTAATAAAAATTAAAAAAATAATCAAAAGCTAACCTACCACATTGTTCTTTTATAGAACCGACGTGGTAGTATGGTATCTATCACATCGGCACTTTTGTATATCCGGCGTGGTAGGGTTCTTACAATTTAAAAAAATAAAAGAAATATCCTACAACCTCGGTGCTGCATAAAGGCCGACGTTGTAGGATATTTCTTTTCATATGTTTAATTTTATTATTTGTTTGACTCTATTTCAGACTCAAACCCTGCAGTATCAATCAAACTTTCATATCAATCAAAAAGTAATTCACAACATTCATATCTATCACAATATTCATATCAAACATACAACTCTATCAACATATCAATAGAAAAATTCACAACATTCGTATCCATCAAACAAGTAATTAATTATCACAACATTCATATTCAAATGCACAACATTCGTATCAACAAAATCATATCCATCAAATGCACAACATTCGTATCAACATACAAATGCATCTACTTAATACAACATACAATGAACTTTTAGTTTTTGCGTTTTTCATTTTTTCCTCATAGGATCTTCGATCCATATTCCTTCATGATGATCATCTCGGATAATTAAGTTGTCAATAGTTTAGTCATCATCGAGCAATTCAAGTTCAGGTACTTGTGCAAACGGGGGAATTTTTCCAATCTCATTAACATCTTCATCAGCCACGATTTGCCATTTTCATTCTAAAACTACCGACCATTCATTAGCACACGAGACTTTTACATAAAATATCTGTTTTGCTTGAGATGGCAGAATGAAAGGATCTTCCTTAAAACCTTCCTTTTTAGGGTTCACCAAAGTAAACCCCAAATCATCGACTTGAAGACCGTTCTTATTGTCCACCCACTTGCATTTAAATACCGCAACATTGAATTTAGTAAAATTCATCTCCCATATTTCTTCAATCTAACCATAATAAGACATATTGGCATATATGAGGTTTCTATCTTTCGAACTAGATATGTGCAACGATTCAGCTACCAAAGTGATCCCACTATTCTGCATTGTTTTTTCTAGTCCATTTTGGTATAGAAAGAAAAACTATTGATATCATAGTCATTATAAGATGTCACTATAGGATTTGGTCTATATACCAACCACTTCAAATTTGTAGAAACTTTACGGCTGTACAAAGTTTCCCTAAACCATTCAACAAAAGCGTTATTGTGAGCATTAATTACTTGTTAACCAATCCAAGAAGGATGTTTTCCCTCACTATGGTCATGTGCTCATCCAAATAAGATTAGACTTCATCAAAATTGCACAACACATATAAATACGCTTTAAAGATATCCTCACATTTTGGACTTATCATCTTTGGGTCACGCATACCTTTACTTTCAATCCTATCTTCATGTCTGTTCTAGGAAGTCCCACACTCTTAGTATGAGCCAAGTACTCATTACAAAACTCAATTACCTCTTGAGCTATGTAACCTTCAATGATACTTGCATATGGTCTTCGTCGATTCTTACAATAATCTTTCAACTCACCCATGTAACGCTCGAATGGATACATCAATCTCAAAAATACCAGACCGTAGGGCTGTGCATCCGGTCCGGTCCGGTCCAGGACCGGTTTTTAATCTTAAAAATATAAAAAAAACGGACCAGTCCGGACCGGACCGGTCCGAAACCGAATTTTGAGAAATGTCCGGACCAGAACCCAGACCGGTTGGTTCCGGTCCGGACCGACCCGGGTTCTGCACACCCTTACCGTACCGAGTAGCTTAACTTCTCTAACCAGATAAATCACCAAATGAACCATAATGTCAAAAAAGACGGCAGAAAGTACATCTCCAACTGACATATTGTAACAACTACTTCATTCTGCAATTTCTCCAAATACTTTGGATCAATTACTTTGCTGCATATCTTGTTAAAGAACAAACGAAATTTGATAATAGCATGTCTAACATGTTTCGGCAATATCAATCTAATAGCAATAGGTAACAACTGCTGCATCAACACATGAAAATCGTGAGACGTCAAACCACGTAGTTTCAAATCTTTAATTGATACAAGACTGCTAATATTTGAAGAATACCCCTGTGGCACTTTGACACCATATAGACACTGAAACAAACCTAATTTCTCCTTTCTGTCCAAAGTGTAACAAGCTAGTGGTAAATACTTACGAGTACCCTTACTCTCTGGTGCTAGTTTTGCTCGAATACCAAGTTCATGTAAATCAAGTCTGGCATGATATCCATCTTTAGTATTACCCAGTATGTTAAGAAGAGTTCCAAACAAACTATCACAAACATTTTCTTCGACATGCATCACATCAATACAGTGTCTGATTTCTAAAGTCTCCCAATAAGGAAGGTTAAAAAAATGGATTTTTTCCCAGTTACTCTTATCATTTTCGTGTTTGTAAGGCTTACCAAATTTGCATTGAATGTTATTCACCCGCTCAAGAACTTGTCTTGCACGGATTTCTGTAGGAGGTTCTTCGAATTCCTTCTTCCCGTTAATTGCCCATTTCATTTTACGATATGGATGACGCATAGGAAGAAATTTGCGATAACCAAGATACACGGTCTTACTGCCACGCACAAGCTGCAAAGAACATGTGTTTTCTTCACAATTAGGACACGCTTTGTGCCCTTTCAAATAATAGTCAGACAGATTTCCATATACAGGGAAGTCATTAATTGTGCAAAATATCATCGCATGCATTGTAAATGATTGTTGACGGTGGGCATCCCACACTTGCTCACCATCATTCCATAATTTCTTCAAGCCATCAAGAAACACTTAAAATCGGATCTTTAGACCAAAACATGGAATCTTTGATTTGGAGATAGTACGCGTCTATAGATCCAGTTAAGTGAAACATAAAATGAAAAGCCACTCTTCGCAATAAGGAGAAAATTTTCTCTTCTTACAATATCAACCAAACAAGAGAAGCAAACAATCATGTAAAAGAGGGACCTTGTTCGAGTTGATGTAAGCCTGAAAAGGATAGATCGGAGTCTGGCTGCAGTGGGGTTGTGGTATGCTCGGAGATGGTGTGGTGGGTTTAGGGGCTGCAGTGTGGTCGGGAAAGGTGTTATGGGGTTTAGGGGCCACTACTGCAGAAAATGGAATATACGTCGGATATACGAGGGTATATACGTCGGATGTAAGCATTCCTAGATCCGACATCTATGTGTATGTCATCTATACATAGACGTCGGTCGCATAAAATCCGACGTCTATACCTAAAGTATAGTCATCGACTGTTATATATGACTGACGCCTATACCTAAAGAATTGACGTAGGATATATAGGATGGTCGACGTCTATTCTTTAGGTAGACGTTGGTCATACATAATAGCCGACGTCTATACCTTTTTTCAGAGGAATAGATGTCGGCTAATACAAACATCCGACGTCTATTCCTAAACCTGGAAGAAGAAGAAAAGCAATCAGACCTACACCAAAAACACTGCATAGCAAACACATTTATCCTGCACCAAATTCGTTCACAAATAAATACACACTTTCATCCACATATACATACAAGTATACATGCACAAACACATACATACAAGCATACACAATCATTCAACACATTTTCCATTAAAATGAGAAGGGATCACTACTTTTTTTGAAGACCTATCAAAATACAAGTAAAAAAGATAATACCTAAATATTGAAACTATAACTATACAACTAAATAACGATCTATATTACCTAGGATAAGGATAAGTCTTGATTTGCAAATGCGAGAATTTCCTCCATGTATCTCAACTCGTAATAACCACATTCGGTATTTCCAGTCTGCTTCCGGTACTACAAACATAGAAATTCGCTAAATATATGTTCCTAAGTTAATTAACAAAACTTATTGAAAGAACTTACTCCCATTTCATGCCATGTTACGCCCACTTTTGTGGTTGTTCTCCTGCCACCTAACGTTCTATAAACCTTCATTGTCGTTAGTAGCACAAGTTATTGAAAACCTTAATTCAATAATACTAATAAAAATCCACGAATTACAAATACGATGAGTAAAACAAACTTACAGATTTAGAAGTTTCTTTATGGAGTCCCTTGGTTTATTCAACCCCAACGGATCAAACCAATTTGCCGAATTAGTCGTGGGGAATACAATGACAAACATCCACTGAGCCCTGAAGCTTATTACGAAATAAAAATCAACTTTGAATTACAATGTTTACCTCTCATGATAAGGGAGAAGATAATAACTTTTGTCTTCTTCTTTCATGAGAGTCCCAAGCTGACCCGATTTATCGTCATTCCCGTATATATATGTAGATGGACTGATAAATCCAAATACTTGATCGTCGGGAAAGACTGACCTTCTGGCATCATAAAGGTGTCCACAAGAGTAAAAGTTACATTTTATTATAGATACGATAAAATTATTCGATACATTTTATCTTATACCAAAGAAAACACTTACTTCACTTGCACGTCGCTAATCATGATACACAATGAATCCATCTCCAAGAACCGCATGACATCCTCTTTGGTGACGTACAAAGCCGAAGGCAACCCTTTAACTCCCTCCTCCAAATCCAACGTACTTAAGGATTTTGATTCCCTACCTACCATAATTGACACAACATTTTGCACCTACTTGGATGCAAATTAATGTTGATCGGAGATTGGCTTTTGACCCTTTGCTCCGGGGGCTTGACACCTTACAGATATATATACAACCGTTAAAAATACAATTGTTAACAAATTTGAAATTTAATGTCTTTCAAAATTATAATATACCTCATGTGTGTCATTTAGCTCTACTAAATAACTAGGCCACCTCACGAACCTACCGATAGCATCGTCGAGGGTAACAATCTCTTCTTCCGGTAATGGCACCAATGCACCAGCATCTAAGCAACTCCCCACTGCAACCTTCACTTCTCCCTCTCCCGCATCTGTGAAGTGGTGTCTGGAGATGTTATAAACTTTCCCGTGTCCCACCAATCTTCGATCAGGGTCTTCGACAAATAAAGCACATCTAGATCCATCCTCGAACTTTCCAAATGAGGGACCACCTACGAGGGTCAATTCTCGAGAATGAGCCACGAAATCATATTGTCGATCGAGGTTGAACATTGGCTGCACTGGAGGAGTGGTCTCTGGGGAAGAACCGGTCCTAAGATGGGTAGGAGAAGTAGGAAAATCACGATTCAATCTCTCTAAAACAAGTTCCAACGTATTCTTCAAATATGCGATCTGTTGCTGGCATTTGGTATTACATGTCGACGAACTAGACCGTTGAGCCTTTGCACACGACCGGGGTGTTCGTCGTTTCCCAAGGCCTTACGTAGAATATCATTCCGACCATCTGAAGAAAAATCACCTTGGGATTCTCTCAACTTCAGAGAGTCCTAAAGTTCACTTTTTTTTACCAACAATTGAAAAATATAAAATTACTGAATGTGAATTAATAACATATGCAAGTGATACAACTTACTATCTTCGAGCCAATCTCTTGCAACCCGTCTGTGACATACTCCCCTCTGGAGCATACTCTCGCTCTCTTCCAAGAATCACAACGAGCTAGGGGAGGAGGAGATAGGTTACTTGTTTGCTCCTCCCTCATACCGGAGTCAATTGCCTCTTGATTCTTCAGAGCAATTTTTTCAGCCATCATTTGTGCCTCTAACTTTTGGTACCCCGCTAGAGACATATGATGTGTATACTTGTTAAAAGACCTAATCTTTTGGTTTTCTGCTCGGATGACCTAAAACCAAGTTTATTAGATTGTCATTTAAATCAATAACTTAATAAGTTCATATTCTAAATAAAACTCATTTACCTCAAACTCCGAGCTATCTCTGGATTTTCTGAATTGCTCCCATTGATTCGGAGTGATAAGGTTATAGACATCACATGGATTTCTATCATGGTAGTCTCCAAATATGCACTTGTTTCTTAAATTTGTTTTAAAGTCTGTCCAACGAACCAACATGTATGTCATCCACTTTTCTTCAACTTGTCAGTGGATCAGAACTCAAAAGATACCTACAACACGTTAACAACTTTATATATCTCAAAAGTTCGACTAAAACTACAGAATTCTACAATGGAATCATTACCGGCACGTTATCCCATATTGTGTCCTTTTAGCACGTTAACAATTTGCACCTTTACTGTTTTTTTTCCTTAATGGATTTTCAATCCATATACCTTAACCGTGGTCATCTCTAAACATACAAGTCTCAACATTTATTTTCTCATCTACTGAGTTCAACTCAGGTGCTTGCTAAGAGAAAGGTGGTGTCTCTTCATACTCAATCAGACTGTTATCTGATACAATTTTTTTCTTCCCTTCCAGAATTACTGCCCATTTCTTGTCACATGGATCAGCCACATAGAAGACTTATTTCGCTTGGGAAGCAAGAATAAAAGGTTCTCCTTTATACTCTTTTTTGAAAAGTCAATTAAAGTGAACCCATAGCCGTCTACTCGAACTCCACTTTTATTATCAGCCTACTTGTATCTAAATACATGTACTTTGAATTTAACAAAGTCTAGCTCCCATATGTCTTCAATGACACCGTAATAGGACATGTCAGTGTTTACAAGATTCTTGTCTTTAGAACTAGACACATGCAAAGACTCTGCTATTAAGGTGACGCCACTGTTCTAAACAGCACTTTTGGAATCTTCACAGACTGTGTAGAAAGAATATTCATTGATATCACAGCCACTGTAACTTATAGCAGCAGAATGTGAACCATAGGCCAACCACTATATTGTTTCCGAAACATCACGCTTGTAAGTCACATTTTTGAACCAAGAGATGAAATTTTTAGTGTGACTATTTATTACTTGTTGATCACTCCACAAAGGATTTCGTTCCTTTAGAAACTTTATGTGTTCATTTAGGTAAGGTTAAACTTCATTAGAATTGCACAACACATAAAAATATGTTGTCATTAAGTCCTCACCATTTGGATTAAAAAAATTCACCCCACGTGTCCCTCTACCATCGGCACGTTCATCATGACGATTCTTCGGAAGTCCAACAATTTTGGTGTTTGCTAGGCATCCAGTGCAAAACTTGATAACCTCCTCAGCTATGTATACTTCAACAATACTAGCATCTGACCTTTGACGATTTTAACAATAACCTTTCAACACTTTCATATAATGCTCGAAAGGATACATCCACCTTAAAAAAACTGGTCCACACAATTTAACTTCTATAACCAAATGAATAACTAGATGAATCATAATGTCGAAAGAAGTAGGGGGAAAAACATCTCCAACTGACATAATGTCACCCCAATTTCATTCTGCAACTTATCTAACTGCACAAGATCGATCACTTTACTGCAAATCTTATTGAAAAAGGAACACAACTTTATTATTGCATGTCTAGCTAACATCATTTGGTAATATGGATCTCAGTGCTACAGGTAACAACTGCTGCATTAAAGTGTGACAATCGTGAGACTTCATCCCCACAAATTTCAAATCCTTCATAACAACAAGACTACTGATATTTGAAGAATAACCTTGTGGAACACTTACATCATGCAAACACTGAGAGAGAATTCTTTTCTCCTTTCGACACAATGTATAACTAGCTGGAGGTAAGTAATTCCGGTCTCCTTTCTTCTCTGGTGCCAACATTGCTCGTATACCAAGGTCAACAAGATCAAGTCTTGCATTATATCCATCTTTTGTTTGACAAGGTATGTTCGATAGAGTGCCAACAAGACTATCACAAACGTTTTTCTCTACGTGCATCACATCAATGCAATGTCTAACTTCAAAAGTTTTCCAGTAAGGGAGATCAAAAAATATGGATCTTTTTTTCCAAAGACTTTTGTCATTTGCACTTTTGTCATTTGTACGGTTTTCCAAATTCACATTCAACGTTCATTACACGTTCATACACCTTTTCGATGCTGTTTTCAACTGGTGGATTCTAAAACTCATGTTTTCCGTTAAATGCCTTCTTCAATCTACGATAAGGGTGGGAGTTCGACAAAAATCTCCAATGACCAAGATAGATTGTCTTAGAACCATTAACTAGTTGCAAAGAGCATTTCTTCTCTTCGCAAATTGGACAAGCTTTATGACATTTGACTGAATATCCAGATAGATTTCCATAAGCTAGAAAGTCATTAATCGTGCAAAATATCATTGTCCGCATTACAAATGACTCCTGACGATAAGATTCAAAAACTGGCTCTCCGTCATCCCACAATCTCTTTAGGTCATCAATTTAAGGTCTTTAATACACATCAATGTCGTTTTCAGGTTGGTTCAGACCAAAAATCATTAAGGACAACATAATATATTTGTGTTTCATGCATAGCTACGGGGGTAGATTGTAAATTACAAGCAGACCAAGCCAAGAACTGTGAATGCTACTCAAACTACCGAAATAAGCCTAACAAGTAAAACATTATGGAATTGTGTTTAATGTCATTAATGTTTTACTGTGTCTTGGATCCTAAGATATGAGACTTATATCTATTCACTCAAGAAGTGCTTGATTTGATTATTGTCAAAAACTATCAATGAGTGTAGTGATAAAGGCAAAGTTGGTTGAACATGACTTGTACTAGAAAAGATAGCTAATCAAAAGATTATCATTGTCCCTCTTAATTGAGTCAAGATATTACAGGGCCCCTTGATAAAGAAAAATTATAATGTGCACAATGTAACTTGTGTTTAGTTACATAGTTATAATTAGCTTAAAGAGATCAAGAAATAAATATAATACAAATGTGACACATTTCTACATTGTATATATTCTTAATATCACAAGGCAAGGGATGGACACAAGTGGTGCACTTACATCACTTAATGGATCTTGTTTAGTTCGAGTGGAACAAGACAACTATGTTAATTGGGTAACTATAACGTGTAGCTAGATACCTCTTATAGTTAGAGATATTAAGTGGTTAATATCGCTGCCAATTTAGCTTAGATCCTCCTATAGGTCACACCAGAAAACTGCCAATTTTGAGTTCATATGATGTGTCGAGTTTCATGAGAAAAATGACACATGTGGTGAATCAATAAATCAATATGTCACGAAAATTGACATAATTAGAATCATGGATAAATTCATATGACGTGTATGTATTATGGGGTGTAATAATTTAATATTACATAGGATAATATATTACATAAGATATGAGTTTGCTAAAAACCCCAATAGATCAAATTTTGTTGGATATAAATCCAAAATTTGACAAAGGTAAAATCAAGGTCAAAACGGTCAACCATTTTGGGTTCGATCGACCGATGTTTCTTTAAAATGGTTGACCGGGCGAAGATCGGATAACGCAAATGATTGGCCAAAATTGTCTTGAGTGCCTGGACAATTGGAGTCGGTCAACTGGGAGTTAACGGTCAACCGAAAGAAAATATCCAGGAGCTGTCTTGGGATATTACAGTAGACTGAAAGAGACACGGTCGTCCGAACAGATTCACCAAGAGAAATTTTGGTGGGTCAACGGTCGACCGAAGCGAGACGTGGAACAACCGAAAATTTCCATGGAATTCTCATGAATATTCGGTCGACCATCTAGCTTACGATCATCCTAACTTGTGTAAAACCGAATGGTTCGGTTAACCGAATGCAAATCTCAGTTAACCGAACAACGATTTTTGCCTGAATTATTAAGAGAATAATTAGATAATGGGTTCGATTAATTTCAGATTTGATCAAACATTTTTTAGGATGCTTATGTGGAAAATTGGGATTATTTTTAGGAGAGAAAAAATAAGAGATCATGACTAGAGAATAGTTCGTGATATGGGTGTTTTGGGAGCCTCTAAAAGGACTCCTCATCCTACTTGTTTATTTACATGCAAAAATTCTCTCTCCCTAACTACCAATTAACCCATCCAAAAATTCTCTTAGTATTTTAAGTTTTGGGAATTAAAATCTCAGGAGCTTTTAGAGGTATTATTAGCTAGATTCTAAGCTTAATTAGAGATTGATTGGCTAACTCATTTCTCTCTAATCTTGTTTAGAGTTTGGTGAACACTTGGAGGCGAATCGGCGGGCGATTCGACGGGCAACGGTACACCGTATCTTCTAAAAGGTTTCAGAGAACCTTTGAGTATGATCCTCTCTCTTTTGTTTATTTTAATATGTGTAGGAATGCGTGATATTAGAATAAACATATACATGTACATGAAATCAATGAAAATATGAAATTGATCGTGTATGCTTGTATTAAATTTTTTAAAATATAAACATACATAGGGACACAAACTCCTACAGTGGTATCAGTGCATTTAGTTCATATTTTCTATGATTAGACTATATAATTAATTTTTGTTTACCATCTACAATCGAAACGATTCATGTTCTATGCCTTCTTCGAGTTTTCCGATTGTTTTGTTGATTTAATTCTAATTGATTCTTTTGATAGTTTTAAATGTTTTCAAACACATCATGTGAATGTTAGAATTAAATTTTAGACTCATGTCTTATATATAAATTTTTTGTTTTTACTAAATGATTATTTTATAAGCAATCGACAAAACCAAAAAGGCATATGTTTATGTTTCCTTAAAAAATTATTTTGGAAATTGGATAAACAGCGGTTCAAATGTTTTGTGTTTTGAACTATGGATGTATAAAATCATTTTTAAAGGATTTCAAATGATTTTAGAATTTTTTGATTTAGAGATGAATGATAAACTAAATCGAGTAATTTATAGTATATGTACATGCGTTGCTCGAGTTCTCTTATGCAGGGATATGTGAGTTTGTATGTTCCGTTGAAGCCATGAATGAATGAATGACTGAATGTGTATGTTGTCATTATTAAATCACAGGGGCTTATGTATATGTGAATGCCAAATTTCTATTTATATGTATATGCATACATATGAGAGAGTTTTTACATAGGACTTGTACTAGGCAATTATCAAAATTTTGAGATGCATGTTTATATTTTTCAATATCTACATTCATGGTGCAAGAGGAAGTTACGAAGAAGACGCTAAGGAAGCACAATAGTCAAGAACGCGGGAACATATAAACTCACACCGATATATGTTTGAATGGATATATTTATGTTTGTGTGCTTGACATGTATGTGATTGTATGAATGAATGTGTTGATGTGTATAGATGATAAATATGCATGTCACCTAAATTTTAAAATCACATGTAAATGTTTAAATTGTCCAACCAAAAATTAAGAATATTTTTCTTTCTTGTTTCATCCACTAGCCCTCATCGATCGAGGGATATTCTGCTCGCCCTTAACAGGAGATAGTTTCCGCCATCTTTGGGAATAGTGGGAGATATAAGGTTGTCTATTATTGTGCCATGAATAGATGTACGAGGTGCGATTCACCCTTATTGGACACCGAGTGTATTTTTTTCCTGAATACAATGGATAAACGTATCTCGTATCAAATGAAATAAGTTTTCTTAACAAGACCCGAAACCCTATCTCGGTTTTGATAAAAAGAGTTTTTCTTAGAAGGATTGGTCCAATTCCCTCTTAATTAAAACGACAAGAGTCATAAGAGTTTGAAAATACAAATGTTGCAATATTTTTGACATGATTATGATTAGAAAATATTTTCTTACCTTGATTTTATAATATATCTGATAACCTTTAGCTAGTTTATATCATAATTGATAGGATCTTGAATTGCTACATTTATGGAGAAATTTTTTATTTGCAGTATTGATTTTCAGACATAAAATTGCCATTAAATCTCATATAATTTATTTTGTAGAAATGTCAAATATTCAACCTATTGTGTGATCTATGATTGAAAAACATCCTTTGGCAAATGATGACTCAAACTATATAAGTTGGCAACTCAAGTTCAATATCGTGTATTTTTAAAAACTATCACATATTTTGGATGGTGAAATCCCAAAATTAAATGAGAAGGCAACCGATAGCGAGAGAGGGGAAAAAGCCAAGTGGGAAGACCAAGAGAATCACGTTCACGGTCTAATGTTGGCCTACATGGGTGACTCGCTTCAAGCGAAATATTTGGATTCAAAACCCAAGAAGACTGTGGAAGCTTTAACAAAGATGTTCATGGATAGTGCAAGAAAAGAGCGTTATAAGACCACCATCTCACTCACAAGGTCCCACACGGCGGAGGAAACATTAGTATCTATGGATTTTCTCACGATGCAAGGATACCTTGAGAAGTTGTCGAAGCTCTCTTCCCAGATGTCCGATGACATTGCGGAAGATCTCTTGGCTCTCTAGCCCCGTCCTACAAGGACTTCATTATGCACTATCATATGCATGAGGAAGGGGTGAGTCATGAGGAACTTCACAATACTCTCAAAATCGTTGAAGTTGACATGGGCAAGGGTCGGGACAAGCACGTCCTAGTCGTCAATGAGAGGAGCAAAAAGATCACCAAAGGTAAAGGCAAATTCACTAAAGGCAAATTCACCAAAAAGACTCCAATCAAGAGCAACGGAATAGGAGGTACTCATGGGAGTGCCTCGAGGGGGAATTCTTTGAAATCTACGGCTCCCAATACGGAGTGATTTCTCTGCGGTGAAAAGGGACACATCCGGCCAAATTGCCCCAAGTACAAGGAAGACCTTGACAATGGAGTGATTGAGGGTAAACACCCCAAAAAAGCCAAATGTATATTTGTTATTGAGATAAATTTAGCTACCTATGTCCATGATTGGGTAATTGATACCGGATCTTGTGCTCACGTAATTTCTAATGTGCAGCTACTAAAGGATAGGAAGGAACTCGTGAAGAACGAGAAGATTTTGAAGGTCGGAAATGGTGTGAGTGTTGCTGCGATTGCACAAGGTTCCGTGGAGCTTCAATTATCTAGTGATTTGAGTTTATGTTTAAAGAACGTTTATTATATGCCTTCGATTAGCAAGAATATTATTTATGTATTGTGTTTGGATATGCATAATTTAAATATAAATATTTCAAATTCTTGCTTGTCTATATCGAAGAATGGAATTTTCTATACAAATGCATTCGCGAGGAATTATCTCTATTTGCTTGATTTGAATAATACACAAATCTTAAACATCAATAACAAAAGGCTTAAAACTACTCACGTGAAAGATTCACTCTTGTGGCACTTTCGTCTTTGTCACATAAATGAAAAACGCATCAAGAAATTGCAAGAGTCTAACCTTCTTGGTCAACTTGATTGTAAATCAATGGAGACGTGTGAACATTGCCTAATGGGAAAAATGACCAAGAGGCCTTCCAAGAAGAAAGGTCCGAGAGCGAATAACTTGTTGAATTTGATACATTACGATGTATGTGGTCCGATGATTACTAGTGCAAGAGATGATTTTCGGTACTTCATTACGTTCACGTATGACTATAGTCGTTATTGCTATATTTATCTAATGAGAAACAAAAGTGAATCCTTTTACAAGTTCAAAGAATTCAAGAATGAAGTAGAGAACCAACTCAACAAGAAAATCAAGTCTCTACGAACGGATCGTGGAGGTGAGTACGTAAGTACCGAATTTGACTCATTCTTAAAGGAGTGTGGTATTGTACCACAACTCACCCCTCCCGGTACACCTCAGTGGAATGGGGTATACGAAAGGAGGAATATGACATTACTTGACATGGTTCGATCAATGATGAGTCAAGCTGAATTGCCACTTTACTTTTGGAGTTATGCACTAGAAGTTGCGGCTTACACAATAAATAATGTTTCATCCAAATCCGTAGAGAAAACGCCTTATGAGCTATGGAGTGGTAAAACACCTAAGCTCAATTTTCTCATGATTTGGGGTTGTGAGGCCTACATCAAGAGATTGGTGTCGACAAAACTTCAACAAAAGCGGATAAGTGCTTCTTTATAGGTTATCCTCGTGAGACATGAGGATACTACTTTTGCCATATAACCTCCAATCGAGTGATTCTAGAGAGGGATGTCATATTCCTAGAAAAAGAATTTCTAGAAAGAATTAAAAGTAGTGGGAGTAGAGTTGTGCCTAAAGCATCTCAAGATATTCTACAAGATCATGATATGAATGGTGACATTCAAGATCATGAAGGCCCAATCGAGGTTCCTTTGGTTAGTGGGAGCATGAGTGGGAGACCCTCTCAAGCAATTGTGAGAGAAACTCAATCATCCCCGCCTACTGTAAGTTCAAGAAACAAACACGAACCAATTCTGGAAGAAATGGTGGAAGAGGTTCGAGAAGTGCAGATAGAACAAAAAGAACTTAGAAGGTCAACGAGGAAAAGAAAGAAACCTGATATGTATTTGGGACTTCATGAGATCATGGTACTAGATACCGATGATCCCTCGACCTTTCAAGAAGCAATGGAAAGAAAGGACTCCAAACTATGGTTTAAAGCCATGGAATCCGAAATAGAATCCATGTGTGATAATCAAGTGTGGAACTTGGTTGACCTTCCTCAAGGGAAGAAAGCCATTCAAAATAAATGGGTTTTCAAGAGGAAGATAGATATGGATGGGAACTTGACAACCTACAAAGCGAGGCTTGTAGCAAAAGGTTTCACTCAAGTTCAAGGAATTGACTATG
The DNA here is from genome assembly GCA_963682175.1 of Triglochin maritima. Classification (NCBI taxonomy): domain Eukaryota; kingdom Viridiplantae; phylum Streptophyta; class Magnoliopsida; order Alismatales; family Juncaginaceae; genus Triglochin; species Triglochin maritima. The sequence goes on from OY821770.1 coordinate 50,971,438, forward strand.
ATGAAACTTTTTCTCCGGTTGCAATGTTCAAGTCTATTCGGATTATGCTCGTTATTGCCGCATTTCATGATTACGAGATATGACAAATGGATATCAAAACGACGTTCCTTAATGAGAACTTGGAGGAGGATGTGTACATGGTACAACCTCAAGGTTTTGAAGATCCAAAGAATAGCGAGAAAGTATGCAAGCTTCAAAGATGCATTTATGGATTGAAGCAAGCATCAAGGAGTTTGAACAAACACTTTGACAGAGAAGTCAAGAACATTCACTTCCTCCAAAGTAAGGAAGAGTCTTGTATCTACAAGAAGGTTAGTGGGAGCCACATAGTGTTCTTGATCTTATATGTCGATGACATACTCCTAATGGGAAATCATACACCTTTGGTTGAGCAAACGAGAAGTTCATTGAAATCTGCATTTTCAATGAAAGACATAGGTGAGGCTCAATACATCTTGGGAATAAGGTATATACAGATAGATCCCGTAGACTCATTGGCCTAAGTCAACGTACATACATTGACAAGGTCTTGGAAATGTTCAGCATCAACAACTCCAAAAAGGGCAATGTGTCAATGAGTATGGGTGTGCAACTCAAGAAGTCTCAATGTGCTAAATCACGTAAAGACTTGGAGTATATGAAAGATATTCCTTATGCTTCGACTATAGGATCGGTCATGTACGCCATGACTTGCACAAGACACGATGTCTCGTATGCTCTAAGCGTGACAAGTCATCATCATTCCAATGCAGGTCCTGAGCATTGGATTGTGGTCAAGAATATTCTAAGGTACCTTAACTGGACCAAAGATAAGTTTCTTGTTTATGGAGGACAAAGAGAACTGATAGCCGAGATTGAAAGTTTTACTTTTATATATATTTAATAAGACGAATTGGATGTGCAACTATTGAAAGGAATGTGTTCTAAAAGTTTTACTTTTATATATCAATTATTATGAATTGGATGTGCAAACATTTTGTTCCTTGATTATTGTGTTTGTCTTTTCGAAATGTTAAGGAAGAGGTGCTTGAACCTTAACCGTAGAGCTCTAAAAGATAATGGTTTACATAAATCAAAAGTTATTCACAATCATGGTAATTAACATAGAACATTAATCACCGAGATAAGATTGTCGAGTTGGTCATCGATTGTTGTAGCTCTACAAATAATTGACGACACGAGTATATAAAATAGGAAAATATTACTTTTATATATTGAATAGACCTAGCAAGTAAAACATTATAGAATTATGTTTCGTGTCATTGATGTTTTATTATGTCTTGGATCCTAAGATATGAGACTTATGCCTTTTCAGTCAAGAAGTGTTTGATTTGATATTTGTCAAAAGCTATCAATGAGTATAGTGATAAAGGCGATAGTTCGTTGAACATGACCTGTGGTGGAAAATATAGCTAGTCAAAAGATTATCATTGTCACTCTAAATTGAGTGATGATATTAGTGGGCCCATTGATAAAGCAAAATTATAATGTGCACAATATAGCTCGAGTTAATTTACATAGTTATAATTAGCTTAATGAGATCAAGAAATGAATATAATACAAATGTGACACATTTCTACTTTGTATATATTCTTAATATCATGAGGCAATGGACGGATACAAGTTGTGCACTTACATAACTAAATGGATCATGTTTATTTCGAGTGGAACAATACAACTATGTTAATTGGGTAACTATAATGTGTAGCTAGATACCGCTTATAGTTTGAGATATTAAGTGGTTAATATCGCTGTCAATTTAGCTTAAATCCTCATATAGGTCACACCACAAAACTGGGAAACAAGAAGCTTTATTTTTGAGTTCATATGATGTGTCGAGTTTCGTGAGAAAATAGACACATGTGGTGAATCAATAAAATCAATATGTTATGAAAATTAACACAATTCGAATCATGGCTAAATTCATATGACGTGTATATATTATGGGGTGTAATGATTTAATATTATATAGGATAATATATTACATAAGATATGAATTTGCTAAAACCCCTCAAGATAAAATTTTGTTGCATGTAAATCCAAAATTTGATAGGCAAATTCAAGGTCAAAATGGTCCACCGTTTCGGATTCGGTCGACCGAGGTTTCTTAGGAACGGTCAACTGAACGAAGATCGGATAACACGACTGGTTGACCGAAATTGTCTGGAGTGCCTGGACAATTGGGTTCGGTCAACCGAGCATAAACGGTCAACCAAAAGGAAATATCCAAGAGCTTTCTTTGGGATATTTCGGTAGACCGAAAGTGACATGGTTGTCCGATGGATTAACTAGGACAAATTTTGGTGAGTCAACGGTCGGCCGGAACTGGACGTGGATCGTCCGAGCTTTTCCATGGAATTTTTATCATGAATATTCGGTCGACCATCTAGCTCACGGTCATCCGAACTTGCGTAAAACTGACTGGTTCGGTCGACCGAGTGGAAATCTCGATTAACCGAACAACACGATTTTTGCCTGAATTATTAATAGAATAATTAGATCTGGTTTGGATTAATTTCGGATTTGATCAAACGTTTTTAGGATGATTTTGTGGCAAATTGGTATTAATTTTAGGTGAGAAAAAGCAAGAGATCATGACTAGAGAATAGTTTTTGATGTGGGTGATTTGGGAGGCTATAAATAGGTCATCTCACCCTACTTGTTTCATAAGAATTAATGCAAAATTCTCTCTCCCTTAATCACCACGAAAACTCTCTTAATAGTTTTAAGTTTTGGAGACTAAAATCTCAGGAGCTTTTAGAGGGGTATTAGCTTGATTCTAAGCTTAATTAGAGATTGATTGCCTAGCTCCTTTCTCTTTAATCTTGTTTAGAGTTTGGTGAACACTTGGAGGCGAATCGGCGGGCGATTTGATGGGCAACGAAACACAAGATCTTCTGAAAGGTTTTAGAGAACATTTGGGTATGATCCTCTCTCTTTTGTTTATTTTAATATGTGTAGGAATGCATGATATTAGAATAAACATATACATGTACATAAAATCAATGAAAATATGAAATCGGTCGTGTATGCTCGTATTAATTTTTTAAAATATATACATACATAGGGACACGAAATCCTATACAGAGCACCAATACAAGCAAAGAGCAAAGAATCTTGCCACTTTGCCTCCTTAAATAATCTTCCAATTGACACATACCACTTATTTTTCCCCATAAAAACTAATTAACAAAAGTTGCAAACAGTTAACACAAGATCAAGTCAGCTGTTCATACATATTTACTACAACTACTTGGAAGTCTAAAAGGTCAGAGTAGTGGTTCGCACACTCTATTCTGTTTGGAGTGGACCAAGAATAACATGCATGTCAAAAAATATTCAAAAGTGGACAAATGCAATCTTTAAGTTACAGCTAATGTCTATCATTTACATAAATCCTCATTTGGTTTTTACTTGGTGACATATGAAACACTGTAAGTCTATAGTCAATGCTAGTCTAGAAAGGTATGTCAACCCATTTCATGAGAAACATGCAAAAAGATTAAACATAGAAAAGGTAACATACACATGTGTGTTTATTGGTATTTCAAAGTTAAATTTAATTTCAACTATTTAGGTATGTAAATAGATGTCATTCTTCTTTATGTAGATTGTTACTTTAAAATATATTCTAAAACCTCATGATTCATCAGTCCTATTTGTTGGCTTTTTGGCCTTAATCTATGCTTTGATGATTTAATCAACCTAATGTTAATTATGATCATGTAGAGTAGCACACATATTGCATTGTATATATATTGCTTTGTGCTAACCTCTACAAGTGATCAAGACTCAAGGAAGAAAGGAAATCAAGCTCATTTGAAGACATGTATTTTGTATTGCTTTGAGTCTTAGGAACTTTGTGTAATTGAGCATACTTGAACTAAAAACTACTCAACCACACACTAGGTTCCCTATAGAAGTCACACACGAAATTTCACACAATTTGGACTTCAAAAGATCACCCAAACTTAGACCGTAAAACACTAACCTGAACCCAAACTGTCTGCCAACATTCAGTCAACCGAAACAGACCGTTCGGTCGACAGAATGATCAATTAATCTGTTAGTGTTTAACTGCCTAAGTTCGGTCGACCGAGTCCCAAGTATTTTCCAACCGTTTGTTTTGTTGTATATACCCAACGGTCGTATTCGTATTAACCAAAAATACCCCAAATACACATCCTGTATCGGTCGACCGAGGACCTTGTTCGGTCGACCGAATTTATGTCTCTTGACAAACCCAAATCTCATGCTAAAATTCGGTCGACCGTAGATCTTGGTTCAACCGACCAAATAAAACTTTGTTTGTCAACCCCAAACTGCCTGGTGTGAATCGGTCGATCGAACCCTATTCTGTGTTCGACTGATCACTTAAATGTTCCAAAGTCTTAGCGTTGGGCGGTCGACCGTTCATTAACCGATCGACCGAATTAACTCAGAATTGGGTCCTGCTAGTTTCTGCTTTGTGTATCTTACACCAACTCTTACCCAATCAACCCCAACGGCTATATTCTCTCTAATGCTTATAAATAGAGTTCTAAAACACATTTTAAAACAACTCTCCCACACATACTTGTCCAATATATTAGAGAGAAGATCCAAACACTCCAAGCCTCAAACCTTCCACACTTTAGTCATAAATCCAATCTCACTCAAGTGTGCTCGAGTTTAGAGAGTATTGTTTCCCTCAAGTTTGTTGCTGTCAAAGTCAAGGAAAGGTTTCGGTGAAAGCCCGAAGCATCCCTCTCGGATTCTGAGAGGAAGAAGGTCAAGCAAGCGAGGGTGTTCACGGTGCTTGTTTTGTAAAGGCGTTCTCTCCCGGCCCGGAACGGGGATTGGATAGTGAAGACGTGAGCGGAGCTCGAAGTGTCGAGTGAAGCTTGCAAGAGAGGACGTAGGCGGTAGGCCGAACCTCTGTAAAAACCCACGCGTTCCATTGTGGTTTGCTTTACTTACTTGTCTATTTTAAATTCTGCTGTGCATAACTTGATTGCTTAAACAAGTAGGTAATTAGCTCAAAAGTGATTAGAATTATAGACCCTCACGAACCTACATTTGGTATCAGAGCCTTGTGAGCTAAATCACATTACTTAACCGTAATTTTTAGCATGGTTTCTACATCATCTAATCACATAGAAGAATTATGCACTACTAGACCTCCTTTTCTTCATGGGTCTAATTATGATTATTGGAAGAATATGATGAAAATTTTCTTAATTTCTAATGACCTTAAGTATTTGATGTTTCTTCAAAATCCATACACACCCCCAAATAAAGATGAACTAGATTCACTTACAAGCCCCAAAATTAAAGAAATCGAAATGAATTCAAAAATCATGGACATCTTGTATTGTGGCCTAAATGAGGGTGAATATAATAGGATTAGGGGTTGTAAAAGTGCATATGAAATATGGCATAGACTACAAATGCATCATGAGGGGGATAACAAAACTAAGGAAACCCGCATTAGTCTCCTCATGCATAAATATGAGATTTGTTCTATGCAAATCGGTGAAAACATAAGCGAAATGAACACTCCCTTCACCGATATTACTAACTCTCTTTTGGTTCTTGGAAGAAAAATCAATGAAGGAGAGAAGACACGGAAGTTCCTCCAGTCACTTAGCATCGATTGGGAAGATAAAGTCGTCACGATTTAAGAGACGCACGATCTTTCAAAATTAAAGATGGAGGAACTCGTTGGAAATCTCATGGCTTATGAGTTCCAAATTAACCATCGGAAGGAGAATGAAGCCTCCAAGAACAAACCTACCTTGGGATTACAAGCAAATATCGACCAACCAAGGAGGAGTGTAGAAAATGAGGACATTGAAGTCCTAGCAAAAGACTTCTTCAAATACCTCAAGAAGATAAGGAAGAAAAGAATGAAAGAAGAGGTAGAAGAAGTGAGAGAAAAGAAAAGGAAAAGGAGAAGGAGGAGAGCGAAAATGAGAGAAGAGAAGGGGAGAAGAAAAAGGAGAGAAGGGAAAGGAGAAGAGAAAAGGAGAAGAGCAAGAGAAGAGAAAGGAAGGAGAAAGCACACAAGGCTACATGGGATGATTCTTCATCACCATCATCATCATCATCCTCCTTGCAAATTAGAAAAGAGGTGGCTCACTCATGCTTCATGGCTATTGAAGATGATCAAAGTGGGGTAGAATCTAACTCTTGTTCTAGTAATTCATGCCCAACTAAGTCATATTATAGTGATAGCTCACATTCTAGTGTTAATGGAGAAACCTATACACATGTTGAGCTTCAAAATGCATTTCATGACTTAGTTAAACAATATAAGATCATTTGTGAAAAGAACAAAAGAGCTAGAAAGCTAATCAAAGATCTCCTAAGTCAAATTGAAACATGCATGAATGAGAAAAATGAGGTGCTTACTAAATTTGAAAATAATGCATCAAATCTTGATAAATTAAAAGCAACACTTATAGATGTTGAACAATTAGATCTTCATGCTTGCAATGTGCAATTAAGAAAACATCTAGAAAAGTTCACACATGGAACTAAGATGCTTAACATACTATTAGGAAGTCAAAGACAATCTTTGCAAAAACATGATTCAGGATACAATGCTAAATTGAAAAACCATGCATCATATACAACTTTAAATGGAAAGCACTCAGTTGTAAAGCATAGTTCCTGAAGTGTGTGGGCTCCTAAAACCAAAATGGTTTGGGTTCCCAAATCTAACATTCAAGGACCCAAAGTTGTTTGGGTACCTAAATCTACACTTGTAGGTGCTTGAGAAAGAAATCGGTGGTGACCGGGCGAGTTTAAGAGTCGAACTGAAAGCATGTTGCATCACCGAATGGAGATAGAACCAATTCAAGCTTCAAGTTGGTATAATTTTCTTGTCCTCTAAAATTTTTCAATCAAATTGGTTCTAGTCTAGGTTATATGCTTAATTGACATATCATTTGCTCGTTCATTGCAAATCTTAAATTTGAATCACATCCATAGTTTTAGAGTCAAATTTTCTAAATGGATGTCAAAGGGGGAAATGAAAACGTCACATGCTATATTGTAATATTTGTTTGATGTTAATAGGGGAGAATTAAGAATTGAACTAAATTGAAAAATCATATTCATATTGATAGGGGGAGCAAAAATTTAGGGGGAGCAACTTCATTACAAGACATCCACATTGAACTTAAATCGTATAATTTTTTATGGATGTCAAAGGGGAAGAGATAATAAAGGGGGTAACGTGGAATTTGATTTTAAATTAAACTAAACCTATGCACATCCATAGGGGGAGCATTTATATGCATAGTTTACATCTAAAAATTCCATTTATTAATATATAGGTCGCGATCATCAAAAAAAAGGGAGATTGTTGGCTTTTTTGGCCTTAATCTATGTTTTGATGATTTAATCAACCTAATCTTAATTATGATCATGTAGAGTAGCACACATATTGCATTGCATATATATTGCTTTGTGCTAACCTCTACAGGTGATCAAGACTCAATGAAGAAAGGAAATCAAGTCAAGACATCTAATCAAACTCATTTGAAGACATGTATTTTGTATTTCTTTGAGTCTTAGGAACGTTGTGTAATTAAGCATACTGGAACTAAAAACTACTCAACCACACACTAGGTTCCCTATAGAAGTCACACACGAAATTTCACACAATTTGGACTTCAAAAGATCACCCAAACTTATACCGTAAAATACTAACCTGAACCCAAACTGTCTGCTCACATTCGGTCGACCGAAACAAACCGTTCGGTCGACTGAGTGATCAATTAATCTGTTAGTGTTTAATTGCCTAAGTTTGATCGACCGTTCAGACCTTTTCAGTCGACCGAGTCCCAAGTATTTTCCGACCGTTTGTTTTGTCGTATATACCCAACGATCGTATTCATATTAACCAAAAATACCCCAAATACATTTCATGTATCGGTCGACCGAGGACCTTGTTCGGTCGACCGAATTTATGTCTCTTGACAAACCCGAATCTCCTGCTGGAATTCGGTCGACCGTAGATCTTGGTTCGGTCGAACGAATAGAACTTTGTTTGTCAACCCCAAACTGCCAGGTGTGAATCAATCGACCGAACTCTATTCGGTGTTCGACCGATCACTTAAGTGTACCTAAATCTTAGCGTTGGGCAGTCGATCGTTCCTTAACTGGTCGACTGAACTGAGTTCAAAACTGCCAAACGGTCGACCGAACTGCCCGATCCGGTCGACCGAATTAACTCAGAATTGGATCCTGCTAGTTTCTGTTTTGTGTATCTTACACAAACTCTTACCCAATCAACCCCAACAACTATATTCTCTCTAATACTTATAAATAGAGTTGTAAAAACACATTTTAAAACAACTCTCCTACACATACTTGTCCAATACATTAGAGAGAAGATCCAAACACTCCAAGCCTCAAACCTTCCACACTTTAGCCATAAATCCAATCTCACTCAAGTGTGCTCAAGTTTAAAGAGTATTGTTCCACTCAAGTTTGTTGCCGTCAAAGTCAAGGAAATGTTTCGGTGAAAGCCCGAAGCATCCCTCTCGGATTGTGAGAGGAAGAAGGTCAAGCAAGTGAGGGTGTTCGCGGTGCTAGTTTTGTAAAGGCGTTCTCTCCCGGCCCGGAATGGGGAGTGGATAGTGAAGACGCGAGCGGAGCTCGAAGTGTCGAGCGGAGCTTGCAAGAGAGGACGTAGGTAGCAGGTCGGACCTATGTAAAAACCCCCGTGGTCCATTGTGGTTTGCTTTACTTACTTGTCTATTTTAAATTCCACTGTGCATAACTTGATTGCTTAAACAAGTAGGTAATTAGCTTAAAAGTTATTATAATTAGTGACCCTCACGAACCTACACTATTAACACAAACCAAGCATGGATGCCAAAACTAAACCAACCATCGATTTAACACAATGTAAAGAGGAAAAACAAATTAAAAAAATAGTGTAGCTCCAATAAAAGGTTCCCCCATACATAGGAAAACCCCCACATTTTTCAGAAAAAAATAACAACAAGAAATCATAAAAAACCATTCTTGGGTAGTCCCATAAACACCCAAATTCTCCAATCAAGAGAAGAATCCAAAAAATAAAGAGAGAGACAAACCCAGGGAGTTGTGTAGAAGCAACATCAGATCAAGAGAAGAATGTTACCACAGGGGTTGGGTTCAGGAGGGCCCCTTGCCTCCTCTTTTGGTCGGTTCAGCACCCTGTCGACAACACGCTCCACAAGATCTTCTATCGTTCCTAACAACACCTTCTCCAGCTTGTCAAAGCACTACTCTAGGTGAGCGACCACACCCCCATCGGTGGCGACCACTGACTCCTCTAGCAACATGTAGTGGCAACAAAATGGATCAAGCTGAGACACAAACATAGAAAGTGAAGGTGAGCCATCTAGAAAAGGCACAAACAGCTATAATAGAACAAAATATGCATTCGAAGGACAAAATATTGAGTAGAGTTCTAATGTTGCCCACCATATCACGACTGCATTGAAAGTAGACCCTAGTTGGAGCGCCTTCTTCAAGTCTCCGCCACACCTTTGCTGACCGGCCGCAGTAGCAAAAGGGCAACAAAGTTGGGGGCAGAACACAAGTGGAAGGTCTGACTATGGTAACACTTGTCGTCGGGCTCAACGGTTGCAGATTAGAAGACGGAGAGGGAAGACAAACGATGGCTTGGGGAGAAAGTAAAGGGAGGGGGAGGACAGTACGCTGGAGGCGGGCATCCATGATTGAGGGGTAAATCGGGTTTTTGGCTACGACAAGACATGTGAAGAAGCTCCTCCTCGCTGCCATCCAAACGCCTCCAGCTTCTGGTGCCATGGGATCAGCTCCTCACTTTCAACAGGGTAGAAGATGGATTCTGAAATGAGCCCTTACTGTGAAGCCCTATCCAAACGAGACCTTAGGCATCTGAAAACAATAGCTAAAAGCACCAAATGCTATCGATTGTTGATGGTTTAGGGGAGGGTGGAAGAGATAGATGATTTGACATGGGTGCTAAAGATTTTTACTAGAATTAGTGAACAGTCAAGAGATGTCAAACATAACCATTGTAGTGAGTTGATTGATCACTTAAGCCTATTTGTTTGATGCACCAATGACTCGAAGTTAGGAGATATGTAGGTCCAAATATAAATTGAAGTGCATGTTACTTTATACTTGTCGAATGACATGAATGTGGAAAAATTAGAAGTTCACTCACAAAATGAGATTCAAATAATGAAAAAATAAGTGTATTAATGTTAAAGAATACATATATGAAGTGTATAGTCAATGAAATGGTTGGGCAATAGATATAGGTATTGAAGTAAAATATTATAAAAATTTAATGCAAACAAAAATTAAAAAACAAAACTTACGCGAGGGACATGGGCAATATGTGCTTGGATTGCACAAAAATTAAAGTTACGTAGCAGGACATGATGGAAGAACGACCAGGACATTAGAAGTCATGGTTTGATAAGCAAGGAGTCAAATATGAAAGGACATTAATGTTTCAAGATTGTCCCATGCTAGGCTGTAGAGTGGTGAGTAGATAGAGTTTTTGGAGATTGAGGGTTCGTTTGGGTATAGATTTTAGGTGAATGGATTTTGGGTAGAATCAATTCTACACGGTTTTCTATAAAATTAGTTTTTGAAACAGAATCAATTGTGTAATTTTCATGTTTGAACAACAGTTGATTTTGATCAAGTTCCACTACCATTTTGACCTCGTAAGAATCATTCTATCCACAAATACATCCTAAATGTGGTAAGGAAAATGAAGTCTTTTTGCACCAAAATCTGCTACAGTATTTAGCAATCAATTCTTTTTTCGAATCCAATGGAAAGAGAGTACGTGAGAGCAGGATTTACAGGATCAAAATCTGATTCTTGCCCAAGAATCGATTCTCATAAAAGGTGTTTGGGCAAACTTGATTTTTACGGACAAAATTTGTGGAATCTCCTAAAAAATCTGTTCCCAAAATTTGTGAAATCTCCTAAAAATTCAGTTCCTCAAAAGAGTTCAATTTTCATTGAACACAAGTATCGAACATATCGATGTGAAAGGAAAGAAGGTCAATTTTCCATCTATCACCGCTATCGAGTACCTATTGAACTACAATCGAACATATCGAGCCCGTCGGTAACACAGGAAAACGGTTCCACTTCCAACCCAGGCGACAAAACTCAAATGAATAACAATAAATAGATGAAATCAACAACATTTTCGATAGAAACAATAACATAACTTTATAAAACTATATGAACAAGTAAAAAGAAACATATACAAATCGTACCCTAAAACCGACCTTCCTCGTCGGTTTTAAAGTAGGAGTTGTTTGGTAGGGTACGTCGTTGAGCACGAATGACGAGTCGAGTGCGAGAGAGAAGGGATGTACTGATGAGAGAGAAAAATGGACAACAAACGGATATGCTAGAGCAGTTTGGAAATGTTTGAAAGAAAGAGACAGAGATGATGATTTACTTATTTTAAAGGAAAGGGAGAGAGGTGAATGATCGATTTAGACCGGGGTATTTTGAGGAGAAGTGTAAAGATAAACATGTTTTTCAGATGATGTCAAAGTGTTGACTTTTTCCAGAGATTAGGCAACGGGCGGAAAAAAAGTCAAATTTTCCATTAAAAATAAGGACGACACTATATATCAAACATCCAACACATGATTAAGGGTCAATAACCCAACATGAGGTAGATCCAACAAATGATTAAGGATCAATAACCCAACCTGAGCCAGATCCAAGCGCTATTGTACATTCACATATTAACTCATGCATAATGTATGATATTTGAATCCTCGTCACCATCTCTAAGCGGTTACATTCACACGTAATGTGGTGTTATTTGAATCAACCATATTAGGTGGACTTTTACAATTTACAAACTCTAACTCGAATTTCATGATTGTAAAACTCAGCAGTTCTCTTGAATACTTTTTTCAAATTTCAACTTTCTTGTATTCCTTTTAATTCCCACCCTTGGTTTTTCTTCCAAATACAAATAAATAGATATATAAATGAGATTTTGACTAATTTATGTAGTTGAAAAAAATAATATTTATATATAAATTTTATCGGTATTACCTCTGATGATGGCATTGATAATTAATTGTATTTATCATGTAAAATACGGCTGCCATGTCCAAACAAAAACATGAAAATTATGATATAATTTGATAAATAGCAATGAAGAAAGAAATTCAGGAGAAAAATTGCAACGAGCTTGACCATCCTACATTTAATATTGCACGTGGAATCTACATTTGAGAAAAGGGCACTCATTGATATATCTTATATGTAAATTCCCATAATTAAAAAGAAGATTGAATTGCAAATCATAGTGGGACTTCACCCCGAATCATCTGATTTCGAATCTGTACCGAATTTTTTGATCCTTTGATAATTACCCGACTCAAACCAAAATTTCAAGTTTGGTACGAATTTGACGAACCAAATCAAATTTTGTTTGGGTTTCAGTTGAGCATATTTCTAAACCGAAACTGAACTAATTTTTTCTATTATATTTTCTATAATATGTGAACTCACATTATGGCCATATTGGTTTGCTGATATTGATATGTAACAAACAAACATTAGTTTAGTCTCAAGGTAGTTTTATTTGTTGTCTTTTAAAAATTAATTTTTCTTGATCAATAAGTGAGAGTACCAAATGTCAAATTTTGATGGTTTGGATTTCTTTTCTGACAATTAGTAGGTTTTTTTTGCTAAATGTCACTCGAAAACACCTTATTTTCCAATTTGTCATCACGTTGTAGCTATTTAATTTGGATGTCACTCAAAAACATGATTAAATCCAAACTGTCATTATGTCTTTTTTATTATTGCAGATTTACTACTCCGTTAATTTTTTTCCGCTAGTGACGTCGCTATTCCGTTAATGATGTTAAAAGTTCAAATTTAAATGTAAATTTTACAAATTCCTCTTGAATAACTTAAGAAATCTCTTTCCCTCTCTTGTTTTTCTTTCCTCTCTCTTCTCACTCTCCTCCCTGTACTGTTCTACTCTTTCTCTCTCGAATCTCTCCTCTATGAGAGAAGAATGAAAGGACAAAGATGAATAAATAGAAAGAGTATAGAGAGACAAAGAGTAAAGAGTGAAAAGATTATAGGAGAGAGAAAGAGTAGAAAGAGAGGAGAAGGATGAAGAAAAGTGACGAAAGAGAAAGAAAAGAAACAAATGTTTGTTAATTTATTTAAGGGTGAATATGTAAAATTTACAATTAAATATTAATTTTATTAACGTCATAATAATAATAGTGGCGTCACTAACGGAAAATGTTAACTAAGTGACAAATCTGCAAATCAAATAATGCATTTGATGTTAACCTATTTTTAGTAACCTTCAAAAAAATAATTATATCGTAATGGCATTTCAGAAAATAAGATGTTTTTGAGTGACACTTTAACAAAAAACCCAAATTATTTGTTTTGATAAAAAAACTAAATCTAAACCAAGCGGACCATGTCTCATTCCCAATTAAACAGGTTCACCAATACCACATTTTTTGGTTGCAAAGTTCACCAATGCAACCCCTTGCAACACGAGTCAAATAAGGAAGATGAGATTTCCACGTTGCAACACCGTTGTGAAGAAGGTAAGTGTAGAAAAGACATTTGTAATAGAACTTATGATTTGGGTCTACTGCATACTGGGTCGTACTTTGCCCCTCTTAGATTCATAAGCTTCTTGGTTAGGAGGCGCCCCCTCATTGCTCGCCAAGCTGTAATAGCATGCTTAGGAATGACATGTTTGTGCCATACCAAACCCGCCCAAGTGGCCTTCCTCCCCGGTTCTACCACCCACTTCCACACTTCCTTGATTCCTAATGTAACCCTTCCCTTTTATACACTTTGGCTGGTCCATGCCTCCATGAATGCGTGTATATGTGATCTTCAAGTGAACTTCCTCCGTTATTGTGGATCATAGGGGGGGGGGGGGGGGGGAGGTTCCACTCCCCCTCTTTTATGAAGTACGAAACTTTAGTATCCCAAGACACTCCCAATTCATAGTGGAGTCGAGCCCCCCAACTCTCATATTGAAACGGTTCTCCACACCACGGATATTGGAAGAAACATATCTCTTGCCTACTTCCCACCTCATATTGGATGTGTCGTCGAGCAATGTCGCGAACTCGAAGAATCCCTCGCCATGCCCACGATGATGTTGATGGTGGCATTGCAAGACAAATAGAGTGGTTTTTAAGGTATTTCCGTCGTACACATTTCACCCAAAGGGAACTTCCTTCCGCCACCACAAGCCATAATAGGCGAAGGAGGCCCACATCATTCCAAGTCATTAGTCTTTTCAGACCGAGCCCTCCTTCATCCTTTGGTGTGTGCACATCTTTCCACGCCACCGCAACCCACTTCTTTTGCCCTCCACAAATGAAATGAGCCATGAGGCTCTCCTGTTGCTTTGTTGCTTGTGTCCAACTTTGGAAGAGGGACTAAATCAAGGGCATGTTTGGACATTGTTCGATACACTATATGGAAGAGTGAAAATCCAGTGGAGTTGTGTCATGCGTTGTTGTAGGAAAATTCAGCTTGTACTAAGGTTGCATCCACTGGTTTTGCTTGTTTCCAAATATGGCGCAAATTAGAATGCCAAGAGAACGATTCACGACTTCGGTTTGTCCGTCTATTTGAGGATGCACAATACTACTATACTTCAAACTTGTACCGAAACACCTCCATAAGATAGTTCAAAACACTGCTACGAACTTAGTGTCACAGTTCGATACAATAGTAATCGGGACACCAAGAAGTCGAACAACTTCTTGGACGAATAGTCATGCTACATGTATGATATCGGAGCTTCGTCAACATGGAATAAAGTGAGCCATATCTTGGAGAAACGTTCCCTCACTGCAATTACTGAGTTGAATCAGCGTTGAGTTCGGGGTAAGTAGAGGAGAAAATCCATGCTAATATCCCCCCACGTTTTAGAAGGAACTGGTAGGGGCAAGTAGAGACTTAGAGTTTTGTGTGTGCCTTTTAGATAATTGACACACATTGCAACCACACACCAACGGGACCATGTCACGCTTGAGTTGAAGCCAATAATACCACGGCTAAACTAGCACCACCATTTTGTCTCAACCTACATGCCCAACAAGTCCCCCGTCATGCAACTCACGTATCACCTTTTCCCATAGGGATGTACGTGGTAGACAAAAACCACTTCCTTTGAATAAATATCCTGCCAAAATTTGATAATCTCCACAGGCTTCCATAATCGGGCGGGCATCCAGATCCAAGTCTGCTAGCGTCACAAGTTTCTGTCCAACAATAGATGGGCTAAATGTTGGCCCACCTCAACAACCTCCTTCAACTTTCTGGTCAAAATCAAGGTCAACTAGGTAATTTTTCAAGTAGTGACTTCCTTAATAACTCTCTTAATTCTATTGCTAACCATACTATTACTAGATATTCTTGGATTATAGACACATGAGACACATATCACATGATAGGAAACAAATTACTAAGAAATATTCCTTTTCACCTAAAAATGAACAAACCGGACACTCTTCCCAATGGAAATCAAATAGAAATTAATGGAATAGGAGAGTCAAAATTACCAAATTATACGACCGAAAATGTTCTATATGTACCAACTTTCACATCTAATTTGTTATCAGTAGTAAGGATCGCTAGGAAATTGAATTCTAATGTGATTTCTAACCTTTTGATGTGTTGTTTCAGGACCGACCATCTGGGAAGATGATTGGTAGAGGCTCCCCACTAAATGGTCTATATGTGTTAGAAAAGTCAAACAATTTCTTGTACGCTAATAATGTGTCCTACCAGATTACTAAACGATGACATAAACGCTTGGGCCACTCGTCTCATCTTGTTTTAAAACAATTATTTCCTAGTATGAACCTTCATTCTTATTTATGTTGAGAGATTTGCCGCCTGGAAAAATTAAACTTGGTAGCCTTTTCACTCTTCTTCAACTAAGACATGAAACCTTTCGGAATTGATCCACACGGATATCTGGGGATATGTTTCGATTTTAAATATTTGATTAGCTTTATTGATGATTTTAACCACATCACTTGGTTATGCTTGCTTAACAAAATCTCTATATTTTTGTGAATACGTTTCTTTTGTAGAAGACATGCCTGACACTAAAATTGAAACCCTTAGGTCTGATAATGCTTGAAATATATCAACAATGTATTCGAAAGTTTTTTTGAAAGTAAAGGTATATTTCATCAAACTACATGTATCAACGCACCTAAACAAAATCGTGTTTCTGAACGGAAAAATCATCACCTTCTAAATGTCACTAGATCTTTGTTGTTCCAAAATCAGGTACCAATTTTTTTTTCTGGTACGAGGATATATTAACTATTGGTTACGTTATTAACTGTCTCTGTAGCCCACTAATTCAAAATAAAAACCTTTAGAAATATTGAATGGTAGAAGTATGAGTATAGATCACCATAGGATTTTTTGATGTACTTGTTATGTTCATAAAAAAGAATCAAATTTTTTGATTCGAACTCCGTTAAAGCTGTTTTTCTTGGATATTCCTTACAAAAGAAGGTGTACAAGTGTTACGATCCTTAGGATTGTGAACTGTATATCTGTAGAAATGTTTTGTTTTTTTTGAGAATGAATCATATTTCAAATCTTCAAAAATACTTCCAAAGGTCAGATCACTCCTTTTCCTACTATGGACTTATTAGAAGAAATATTACATCTCTTGAGGAAACTCTCATACCTCAAGAAGGACAACACGAAAATATCGTAGGTAACTAAATGACAAACATGAAGAACCTCAAGAAGAAGCCACCACAAGAAGGTTCACATGATTAGCTTGTATCCCGTCACGCCTCCACGACTTTGATACATATAATGTAACTTACCTCATTCGGGACTATGTATCCTACTAATCTATATCCCCTAACCATCAAAGCTTTTTAAATACAATAGGTACCCACAGAGAACAACCTCCTACCATGAAGCCCTTTGCAGCCCAAATTAGATAAAACCATGGAAGATGAACTAGAAGCCTTAGAAGAAAAATCACACTTGGTCTGTGATCCCCCTAAAACCAGGAATCAAACTTGTACGATGCAAATGAATATATAAAAATAAGTATAATTGTAACGGGAAATTGATCGGTACAAAGCTATGCTAGTTGCTAAAGGATACACACAAACCTATGGCATTGACTATCATGAAACCATTCCCCAGTTGCAAAAATGAACATTGTTAGAGTCCTACTGTCTGTGAAAGTTAATCATGGATGGAATCTCTTTTAGATGTATGTTTGAAATGCTTTACTTCAAGGCACTCTAGAAGAAGAGGTATACACAACTCCCCTCTGAAGAGGTAGACTTCACAAATTAATCTATGGATTGAAGCAATCTCCCAAACCATGGTATGCAAACCTTAGTACTCTCTTCTACTATTTAGTTTCTCAAATTGCTCTACTGATGCATCCATGTTTATCAAGCTTTACAACAACATCACCATCATTGTACTTGTCTATGTTGATGACATAATAATTACAACAAATAGTGCTAAAGAAATTAACCAAGTAAAATCATTTCTGAAAACTAAATTCGACATCAAGGATGCAGGATTCATGAAGTACGTCCTAGGCAATGAAATTGCATACCCAAAAAGGGTTTGTTCTTGTCTCAACGAAAATATGTACTATATCTGTTACAAGAAATTGGAAAGTTAGGAGCTAAACCCACTGACTTACCCAATGAAACAAATCGAATGATACCCCACAAATGGAGCACCCCGAAAAGATATGAGTTAACTATTCCAAAGCCTCATAGGAGAACTCATCTATCTTAGTGTCACTCGACTAGATATAACCTATGTTGTTAGTACCATCAACCAGTTTATGCATGCATCTCACACTCACCACTTTTACATCATATATAGAATCCTTAGATATTTGAAGAAATCTCCTCGATGGATAATATGGATGAAATCATATAATTCTAATTCTATAATTGGTTACTCCATTGTAGATTGGGGTGGTAGCTTCGACCGAAAATCCACTACCATTTTTGCACCTTTTTGGGAGGAAATGTAGTCATGTGGAGAAGCAAAAAACAAAGCGTGATGTCTAATCAAGCATTGAAGCTGAATATCGAGCAATGGCCTCCACTACTAGCGAACTAATTTGCTCAAGCAATTGCTCAGTGAGATGAAGATACCATGCCAAGAACCAATGCAAATGTTCTATGACAAACACATTGCGCGCCACTTTGCCATGAGTCTAGTATTCCATGAGCGAACCAAACACATCGAAGTTGGTTGTCATTTCATTTGAGAAAAATTGCAAGCCAAGAAAATTGAAGTTCCCTGCGTCCAAATTACTAGCAGATGTATTCACAAACTCCCTAAACAAGTCTCACTTCCAAAACATTCTCTGCAAGTTGGGATCCCTTAAAACCTTTTTTGAAATGCACTGGAGGGGGAGTGTTAAAATACAACGGTCAATAGGACTTGATCTAATCGGATCAGGATCAAATCTCATCACCTCCAAATCAAGTCCAAGCAAACATGGCTAGGCAACTTCCCAACAACAAAGGTGGCAATCAAACTGTTGGATTTCGTGTCCCCATGTATGTATATATTTAAAAAAAATTAATACAACATACAAGATCAATTTCATATTTTCAACAATTTTTATGTACATTATTTTGTGTTTATTCTAATATCACGCAATCCTACATATATTAAAATAAATCACAAAGAGAGAATCATACCTAAAGGTTCTCTAAAACCTTTTGAAGATATGGAGTCGCGCTTCCCGTAGAATCGTCCACCGATTTGCCTCCGAGTGTTCACCAAACTCTAAACAAGATTAGAGAGAAAGGAGCTAGCCAATCAATCTCTAATAAGGCTTAGAATCTAGCTAATAACCCATCTTTGAGCTCCTGAGATTTCTATCTCCTAAACTCAAAATTAATAAGAGATTTTCGTGGTGATTAGAGGAGAGATTAATGAGAGAAATAATTTTTGCATTAACATAAACAAGTAGGAGAAGGGGTCCTTTTATAGGCTCCCAAAACATCCTTATCAAGAACTATTCTTTAGTCATGATCTCTTGCCTATTCTCTCATAAAAATTAATATCTAATTGTCACATAAACATCCTCTAAAACGTTTTAATTAAATCTAAAATTAATTCACCCATGATCTAATTAATCTCTTAATAATTCAGGCAGAAATCGCACTGTTCGGTTGACCGAGAATTTTTCTCGGTTCCGAACCATTCAGTTTTAACATGTGTTCGGTGCACCGTGAGCTAGACGGTCGACTGAATCCGTATGAGAAAAATTCTCTGGAAAAATTCGGACGAACCACGTCTCCTCTTCGGTCGACCGTTGACTCACCAAAATTTCTCCTAGAGCATAGTCATCGGATGACCGTGTCACATTTGGTCTACCGAAAATACTCTTCCTCGGTTTAACATTCACGCTCGGTTAACCGAACCCGATTGTCTAGGCACTCTAGACAATTTTGGTCAAGCAATTGTGATTACCGGTTCCCCATTCGGTTAACCGATCCGAACATACCCCGGTCGACCGAACCCTGAACGATTCACCGTGTTTAACCCTGATTTTGCCTATGTCAAATTTTGGATTTATTTCCAACCAAATTTGATCTTTTGGGGTTTTAAGCAAATTCACAACTTATGTAATATATTATCTTATGTAATATTAAATTATTACACCCCGTAATATATACACCTCATATGAATTTATTATGATTCTAATTATGTCAATTCTCATGACATATTGATTTTATTCATTCACCACATGTGTCTTATTTTCACATGAAACCTGACACATCATATGAACTTAAAATCAAGCCTCTTGTTTCCCAGTTTTGTGGTGTGACCTATAGGAGGATCTAAGCCAAATTGATAGTGATATTAAATACTTAATATCTCAAACTATAAGCAGTATCTAGCAACACATTATAGTTACCCAATTAGCATAGATGTCTTTGATCCACCCGAACCAAAACACGATCCATTTAGTGATGTAAGTGCACCACTTGTGTCCGTCCCTTGCCCCATGATATTAAGAATATATACAAAGTAGAAATGTGTCACTTTTGTATTATATTCATTTCTTGAACTCTTTAAGCTAATTATAACTATGTAACTTAACTCAAGTTACATTGTGCACATTATAATTTCGCTTTATCAATGGGCCCACTAATATCATCACTCAATTAAGAGGGGCAATGAGAATAATTTGACTAGCTATCTTTTCCAGCACAAGTCATGTTCAACCAACTATTGCCTTTATGACTATACTCATTGATAGTTTTTGACAATAATCAAATTAAGCACTTCTGGAGTGAAAATATATAAGTCTCATGTCTTACGATCCAAGACACAGTAAAAGATTAATCACACAAAACACAATTCTATAATGTTTCACTTGTTAGGTCTATTCAATATATAAAAGTAATATTTTCCTCTTTTATATACTCGTGTCGTCAATTATTTGTAGAGCTACAACAATCGATGACCAACACGACAATCTTATCTCGGTGATTAATGTTCCATGTTAATTACCATGATTGTGAATAACTTTTGATTTATGTAAACCATTATCTTTTAGAGCTCTACGGTTAAGGACCAAGCGCCTCTTCCTTAACACTTCCATAAAATGAATATCATAATCAAGGAACAAGATGTTTGCACATTCAATTCATAATAATTGACATATAAAAGTAAAACTTTTAGAACACATTCCTTTCAATCTCCCACTTGTTATCAAAGTTTTCTTTCACATACATTCGCAATGTATAAAACAATAATAACTAGGGTAACCCTCTCTAATCACTCATCAAGCCAATCCACATAGTTCCTCAGACCCATGGACTCGAAATGCATTTCGCCTTTTGGCTTGGTATGAGGGTTTTTTGAATGTATAAGTTGTGTTGCTGTTGGTGTCCACCTATAATAAAATTATTTTGCCTTCGTCGGTGGTTGAGTCAGCCGTAGTGATTTGACTCCAACTACGCTAGCTCATGGCTCCACCTTTCAGAATGATGACATATCATTATTGCGACCTCCTATCATCTGGATCACTTATGAAACTCGCATCCGAATAGCCCTCAGCTATTAACTCCCTTTGTCCTCCATAAAGAAGAAACTTATCTTTGGTCCAGTTAAGGTACCTCAGAATATTCTTGACCGCAGTCCAATGCTCAGGACCTGCATTGGATTGGTGACGACTTGTCACACTTAGAGCATACGAGACATCGGGTCTTGTGCAAGTCATCCCGTACATGATCGATCTTATTGCCGAATCATAAGGGATATCTTTCATGTACTCCAAGTCTTTACGTGATTTAGCACGTTGAGACTTCTTGAGTTGCACACCCATACTCATTGGCACATTGCCCTTTTTGGAGTTGTTCATCCCGAACATTTCCAAGACCTTGTCAATGTATGTACGTTGACTTAGGCCAATGAGTCTACGAGATCTATCTCTATATATCTTTGCTCACTTCAGCGACAACCATTACTTCGGAAGCTGTGGTTGAGTCGGCCGTAGTGCTTTGCTTCCAACTATGCCAACTCATAGCTCCACCATTTAGAAGGTAGACGTATCCTGATTGCGACCTTCTATCGCCAGGATCACTCATGAAACTCACATCCAAATAGCCCTCGACTATTAACTCCCTTTGTTCTCCATAAACAAGAAACTTATATTTGGTCCGGTTAAGGTACCTCAGAATATTATTGACCGCAGTCCAATGCTCAGGACCTGCGTTGGATTGGTGACGACTTGTCACGCTTAGAGCATACGAGACATCGGGTCTTGTGCAAGTCATCGCGTACAAGATTGATCATATTGCCGAAGCATAAGGGATATCTTTCATGTACTCCAAGTCTTTACGTGATTCAACATGTTGGGACTTCTTGAGTTGCACACCCATACTCATTGGCACACTGCCCTTTTTGGAGTTGTTCATGCTGAACCTTTCCAAGACCTTGTCAATGTATGTACGTTGACTTAGGCCATAAACTTGAGTGAAATCTTTTGCTACAAGCCTCTCTTTGTAGGTTGTCAAGCTCCCATCCATGTCCATCATTGTCAATCCCTTGAGGAAGGTCACCCAAGTTCCATACTTGATTATCATACATGGATTCTATTTCGGATTCCGTGGCCTTAAACCATAGTTTGGAGGCCATTCTTTCCATTGCTTCTTGAAAGGTCGAGGGATCATCGGTATCTAGTACCATGATCTCATGAAGTCCCAAATACATATCGGGTTTCTTCCTTTCCCTCGTTGACCTTCTAAGTTCTTTTGGTTCTACGTGTACTTCTCGAACTTCTTCCACAATTTCTTGCGGAATTGGTTCGTGTTCAATTCTCGAATGCACACTAGGTGGGAAAGATTGAGTTTCTCTCACAATTTCTTGCGAGGGTCTCTCACTCAAGCTCCCACTAACCAAAGGAACCTCGGTTGGGCCTTCATGATCTTGAATGTCACCATTCATATCATGATCTTGTAGAATATCTCGAGTCTCCTCAAGCACAACTCTACTCCCCCTACTTTTTATTCTTTCCAGAAATTCATTTTCTAGAAATACAACATCCCTCTCTACAATTACTCGATTGGAGGTTATATGCCAAAAGTAGTATCCTCTTGTCTCACGAGGATAACCTATAAAGAAGCACTTATTCGCTTTTGGTTGAAGTTTGGTCGACATCAATCTCTTGACGTAAGCCTCACAACCCCAAATCTTGAGAAAATTGAGCTTAGGTGTTTTACCACTCCATAGCTCATAAGGTGTTTTCTCTACGGATTTGGATGGAACATTATTTAGTGTGTAAGCCGCAACTTCTAGTGCATAACTCCAAAAGTAAAGCGGCAATTCTGCTTGACTCATCATTGATCGAACCATGTCGAGTAGTGTCATATTCCTCCTTTCGGATACCCCATTCCACTAAGGTGTACTGGGAGGGGTGAGCTGTGGTACAATACCACACTCCTTTAGGAATGAGTCAAATTCGGTACTTAAGTACTCACCTCCACGATCCGTTCGTAGAGACTAGATTTTCATGTTGAGTTGGTTCTCTACTTCATTCTTGAATTCTTTGAACTTGTAAAAGGATTCACTTTTGTTTCTCATTAGATAAATATAGCAATAACGACTATAGTCATACGTGAACGTAATGAAGTACCGAATGATTTAAAATCAAGTTGACCAAGAAGGTTAACTTCTTGCAATTTCTTGATACGTTTTTCATTTATGTGACCAAGACGATAGTGCCACAAGAGTGTATCATTCACGTGAGTAGTTTTAAGCTTTTTGTTATTAATGTTTAATATTTGTTTATTATTCAATTCAAGCAAATAGAGACCATTCCTCACGAATGCATTTGCATAGAAAATACCATTCTTCTATATAGACAAGCAAGAATTTGAAATATTTATATTAAAATTATCCATATCCAAACATGATACATAAATAATATTCTTGCTAATCGAAGGCACATAATAAACGTTCTTTAAACATAAATTTAAACTACTAGATAATTGAAGCTCCACAGAACCCTGTGCAATCGCAGCAACACTCACCATTTCCGACCTTCAAAATCATCTCGTTCTTCACGAGTTCCTTCCTATCCTTTAGTAGCTCCACATTAAAAATTACTTGAGCACAAGATCCGGTATCAATTACCCAATCATGGACAGAGGTAGCTAAATTTATCTCAATAACAAATATACCTTTGGCCTTTTTCGGGTTTTTACGTTCAATCACTCCATTGTCAAGGTATTCCTTGTACTTGGGGCAATTTGGCCGGATGTGTCCCATTTCACCGCAGTGAAAGCACTCCGTGTTGGGAGTCGGAGATTTCGATGAATTCCCCCTCGAGGCACTCACACGAGCACCTCCTACTCCCTTGCTCTTGATTGACGTATTTTTGGTGAATTTGCCTTTACCTTTGGTGATCTTCATGCTCCTCTCATTGACGACTAGGACGTGCTTGTCCCGACCCTTGCCCATGTCGACTTCAGCCATTTTGAGAGCGTTGTGAAGTTCCTCAAGACTCACCCCTTTCTCACGCACATGATAGTACATAATGAAGTCCTTGTAGGACGGGGCTAGAGAGCCAAGAATCAAATCTTCCGCAATGTCATCGGGCATCGGGGAAGAGAGCTTCGACAACTTCTCAAGGTATCCTTGCATCATGAGAAAATGCATGGATACCGATGTTCCCTCCGCCATGTGGCACCTTGTGAGTGCGATGGTGGTCTTATAGCGCTCTTTTCTAGCACTATCCATGAACATCTTTGTTAAAGCTTCCATGGTCTTCTTGGATTTTGAATCCAAGTATTTCACTTGAAGCGAGTCACTCATGGATGCTAACATTAGACCGTGAACCTTGTTCTCTTGGTCTTCCCACATGGCTTTTGCCTCTCTCTCACTATCGGTTGCCTTCTCATTTAATTTTGGGATTTCACCATCCAAAATATGAGATAGTTTCTCAAACTTCAACACGATATTGAGTTTGAGTTGCCAGCTTATGAAGTTTGAGCCATCATTTGCCAAAGGATGTTTTTCAATCATAGATCGCACAATAGGTTGAATATTCGACATTTCTACAAAATAAATTATATGAGATTTAATGTCAATTTTATGCTTTAAAAATCAATACCGCAAATAAAAATTTGTCCATAAATGCAGCAATTCAAGATCCTATCAATTATAATATAAACTAGCTAAGGGCTATCAGATATATTATAAAATCAAGGTAAGAAAATATTTTTCTAATCATAACCATTTCGAAATATCGCAACATTTGCATTTGACCAATACTCGTAAGAAAATTCTCTTTCTCAAAACCAAGCTAGGGCTCCGAGTCTTGTTAAGAAAACTTATTTCATTTGATACGAGATACGTTTATCCATTGTATTCACAAACAAATATACTCGGTGTCCACTAAGGGTGAATCGCACCTCGTACATATGGCACAACAATAGACAACCTGATATCACCCACCACTAGTGCAGAATAGGCTTTACTCGTCGCCCAATAGACGTCGGCCGTTATAACAGCCGACGTCTAGAAGGGAGAGCATAGAATAGACGTCGGTCGTTACTATGACCGACGTCTATGTGTTAATGTAGACGTCGGCTATTGTATTACCGCGTTTATCCGTCGTCTATCGGGTATAATGTCGACAAATAGACGTCGGGTATTTGAATACCCTATTCAGCCGACGTCTATAGGGTATAGACGTCGACCTATAGACGTCGGATATTATAAATATCCGACGTCTCTAATCCCTGCCTATAGACATCGGGGTATAGACGTCGGACATTTACAATATCCGACGTCTATAGGTCTTAATGAAAACGAACAGACGTGTTTTTTGACATTCATTTCAGACGAAAACCCACCTAAACCCTAGCCGTCCCGCGACCGAATGCTCCTCCGCGACCGTTGTCCGACCGATCTGCACCGTCTTCGGCACCGCAGCGACGTCCCAACCTCTCCTCCCCTTCTCCGGCCCTCTTCTCCTTCTTCCTCCGTCTTCCTCTGTCGTTCTACATCCTACCAATGTAAGTGTTAAGTTCGTTTTTGTTGGTTTATTTTCGGATTTTTCTTGTAGTAATGATTCTTTTCTATGTTAGTATACTTCTCGTGTCGCTTATTGTTGGTGAATGCGACATTTCGATTTTTTGTTTTAATCTTGAATATATTCGTATTTTTGTGATTTATGCTTAAGTTTGTTGATATTTTGTATGTTCTTGAAAAAATTGAAGTCTCTTGCTAGCTTGAACTAGTTAAGCTTTGATCAAAATCTTTTGGACTCGTGATTTACTAGACATTGTAAATTAGGACAACTAAGGAGAGAAATTAGGACCAATGAAGTCTCTTACTTTTGCTAATGAATGAAAGAAATGAAAAAGACATGTTTATAAAAACTAAGGAGAGAAATTAGGACCAATGTAAAGAATACGTGAAGTTTTGCCTTCACCAACCCTTTTAATTTACTTGATCATTTGGTTTCATGTCCAATCTATTCATAAACTTTTGTGAGTGTGGTCATGTAAAATTATATCAATTTGTTCCAATTTGAACATTGTCACGAATTGAGACAAAATTAATGTAGGCATGATTTAAGTTAAATGTAAGGGTGTCTAGTCATAAAAGTAAAAAAATTGTGGGAGTATTTTATTTGTGGGAGTATTTCTTACAATTTTTATTTAGTACGTACAGTTTCTTTGTGGGAGTATTTTCAAATCTAAATTTTAAATGTTTATTTAGTTACATGTTTATTTACTTAAATGCTTATTTATGCTTAACATATTCTTTTATTTAGACAACTTTTAATGTTTAACTCATCAACCCCCTTAAACAACTTGGACTTTAATAACCCAAAGAAAAAGATTAGATAATATTTGCTAAGTCATTCATCATATAAGATTTGCATTCGTCGTATTTATTATTTATTTACGATTTCTGTCGTAGATTGTTGGCGTAAGGTACGTACTATCTTTCACTCATCAATCATTAGAAAGCACACATTAGTTAGTAGGACTTGCATTGTAACAAGAGTGAGGTGAGTGTTTGTTTGGTGGGTTGTTTGTTAGATTAAGGTATGAAAAACACTTAGGGGGCAGTCAGCTATGGGAGATGAGGTGGGGGATTTCATCACCCTTCCCTTAGCCCAAAAACAACTTAATAAAAGAGTCTTAATAAAATCAATTAGACGTTGACCCCTAGGAGTTTTGGACGCATTAAGGAGAGGAAACCGTTTAAGACCGTTATGGCCTGAATGTCGTTGCCCATCTAGTCTACCTGAGATTTTAGGAACCTCCGGGATCTTGATTTCCTACAGATTAATGGTCCTCCATGTTTAAAACTGTTTCGGCCTGAACGTCGTTGCCCATCTAGTCTCCCTGAGATATTAGGAACCTCCAGGTTCTTGATTTCCTACAAACTAGTGGTCCTCGGTGGGACCTCGAAGTTAGGCGTCGTCTATTACTAAGGATCTGTAGTGGATTTTAGGCTTGTTTTGGTCTTGATTGCTTAGTTAGGTTTCTAACCTTCCTTATTCCTACGCTAGATTAAGGACTTCATCTCCTCTCCTCTGAGTCATTCTTTTCTCATCTTAATGTCTCTGAATCTTCTCATCTACGAACACATTCTTTTAAATTGAAATTTTATATATTTTCTCCAATAATAACTATCATTTTTTTAATGTTTAGATTGAAATGGATCGAGAGTGGATTGTTTCAAACAGATTGAGTGATGAGTATGAGAATTGAGTGAATATGTTCTTAGAGGTTGCCAAAAAACATTCCAAGAAAATGAAAGAAAGCAACATGGCATATTGTCTGTCCAATAAGTGTCATAATATGTCAGTGCTGAGTTTTCGTAAAATGAAAGATCATTTGTTTGAGAAAGGTTTCGACCCAAATTACAGACGGTGGATATGGCATGGCGAAAAAGAATCATTTAGTCGTTCCAAGAATGATGGAGAAGACGTTAGTGTGGAAGATCACTTAGAGGAAATGGTTCAGGATATGGCTGAAAAGTTTTCGTCCAACCCCGATTTACTTGGTAATTTGTTGAGTGACAATGAGAAGTCGTTGTATAAGAATTGTACCAAATTCACTAGATTGTCAGTAGTGTTGAGGTTATACAATTTAAAAGCTAGAAATGGTTGGTCCGATGTGAGTTTCACATCAATGTTGAAGTTATTGAAAGAGATGCTTCCAGATGATAATGAGTTGCCAGATAGAACTTATGATGCTAAGAAAGTGTTGTGTCCTATGGGAATGGAATATAGGAAGATACACACATGCCCGAACGATTGTATATTATATAGGGGTGAGTTTGAAAACTTACATTCCTGTCCCAGGTATAATGTTTCAAGATACAAAATGAAACGTAATGGACCAAACCACAATGAAGAGGCTGATGAGATGAAAATCAAAGGACCTCCTGCTAAGATTTTGTGGTATCTTCGGATAATACCAAGGCTTAAATGTTTGTTTGCGGGTAAGGAGGATTCCAAGAACATGACATGGCATGCTGATCGTGAGAAACCAAATGATCAGTTGCTACGTCACCCTGCAGATTCACCTCAGTGGAAAAAAATAAATTTCGACTTTCCTGTGTTTGGTGAAGAATCCAGGAATGTACGACTTGGACTCTGTACTGACGGAATGAATCATTTCGGTAGTTTGAGTAGCATTCACAGTTCTTGGGCCGGTCTGCTTGTAATTTACAATCTACCTTCGTGGTAATGCATGAAACGCAAATATATCATGTTGTCCTTAATGATTTCTGGTCTGAAACAACCTGGAAACGACATCGATGTATATTTAAGACCTTTAATTGATGACCTAAAGAGATTGTGGGATGACGGAGAGTCAGTTTTTGATTCGGAGTCGTTCGTAATGCGGGCAATGATATTTTGCACGATTAATTACTTTCCAGGTTATGGTAATCTGTCTGGATATTCAGTCAAAGGTCATAAAGATTGTCCAATTTGCGAAGAAAATACATGTTCTTTACAACTAGTTAATGGTTCTAAGACTGTCTATCTTGGTCATTGGAGATTTTTGCTGAACTCCCATCCTTATTGTAGGTTGAAGAAGGCATTTAATGGAAAACAGGAGTTTCAGAATCCGCCAGTTGAAATCAGCGTCGAAAAGTTGTACGAACGTGTAATGAACATTGAATGTGAATTTGGAAAACCGTACAAACGACAAAAGTAGTTGGAAAAAAAGATCCATATTTTTTGATCTCCCTTACTTGAAAACTTTAGAAGTTAGACATTGTATTGATGTGATGCACGTAGAGAAAAACGTTTGTGATAGTCTTGTTGGCACTCTGTTGAACATACCTGGTAAAACCAAATATGGATATAATGCAAGACTTGATCTTGTTGATATTGGTATACGAGCAATGTTGGCACTAGAGAAGAAAGGAGATCAGAATTACTTACCTCTAGCTAGTTATACATTGTCTAGAAAGGAGAAAAAATTTCTCTGTCAGTGTTTGCACGATGTAAGGGTTCCACAAGGTTTTTCATCAAAATCAGTAGTCTTGTTGTTATTAAGGATTTGAAACTTGTGGGGATGAAGTCTCACGATTGTCACACTTTAATACAGCAGTTGTTACCTGTAGCACTGAGATCCATATTACCGAAAGATGTTAGACATGCACTAATAAAGTTGTGTTCCTTTTTCAATAAGATTTGCAGTAAAATGGTCGAT
The DNA here is from genome assembly GCA_963682175.1 of Triglochin maritima. Classification (NCBI taxonomy): domain Eukaryota; kingdom Viridiplantae; phylum Streptophyta; class Magnoliopsida; order Alismatales; family Juncaginaceae; genus Triglochin; species Triglochin maritima. The sequence continues at coordinate 51,000,702 of OY821770.1, forward strand.
CCTGTGTAGTTAGATAAGTTACAGAATGAAATTGTGGTGACATTATGTCGGTTGGAGATGTTTTTACCTCTGCTTTTTTCGAATTATGATTCATCTAGTTATTCATTTGGTTAGAGAAGTTAAATTGTGTGGACCAGTTTTTTTAAGGTGGATGTATCCTTTCGAGCGTTATATGAAAGTGTGGAAAGGTTATTGCAAAAATCATCAAAGACCAGATGCTAGTATTGTTGAAGGATATATAGCTGAGGAGGTTATCGAGTTTTGCACTGGATACCTAGCAAACACCAAAATTGTTGGACATCCGAAGAATCGTCATGATAAACGTGCCGATGGTAAAGGGACACGTGGGATGAAAATGTTAAATCCAAATGGTGAGGACTTAATGACAGCATATTTTTATGTGTTGTGCAATTCGAATGAAGTTCAACCTTACCTAAATGAACACATGAAGTTTCTAAAGGTAAGAAATCCTTTGTGGAGTGATCAACAAGTAATTAATAGTCACAATAAGAATTTCATCTCTTGGTTCAAAAATCTGGCTTACAAGCGTGATGTTTCTGAGACATTACAATGGTTGGCCTACGGTCCGCATTCTGTTGTTATAAGTTACAGTGGTTATGATATCAATGAATATTCTTTCTACACAGTTTGTGAAGATGCGAAAAGTGATGTTCAGAACAGTGGCGTCACCTTGATAGCAGAGTCTTTGCATGTGTCTAGTTCTAAAGACAAGAATCTTATATACGCCGACATGTCCAATTACGGTGTAATTGAAGACATACGGGAGCTAGACTTTGTTAAATTCAAAGTACCTGTATGTAGATGCAAGTGGGCTGATAATAAAAGTGGAGTTCGAGTGGATGACTATGGGTTCACTTTAATTGATTTTTCAAAAAAAAGGGTATAAAGGAAAACCTTTTATTCTCGCTTCCCAAGCGAAACAAGTCTTCTATGTGGCTGATCCATGTGATAAGAAATGGCAGTAATTCTGGAAGGGAAGAAAAATATTGTATCAAATGATAGTCTGATCGAGTATGAAGAGACACCACCTTTCTCTTAGCAACCACCTGAGGTGAACTCAGTAGATGAAGAAATAAATGTTGAGACTTGTATGTTTAGAGATGACCACGGTGAAGGTATATGGATTGAAAATCCATTAAGGAAAAAAAGCAGTAAATGTGCAAATTTTCTGTTGTAACACATTGTAATAGACATTTAATGTCTTGACCTTATTTAATGACTTGAATTTATCTTTTATAGTATCATGGCTCCGAAAAAGAAACCCACTTCCTCAGAGTCTAAAGGCTCGAAGACATACAATACACGAGGTCCTTGTCTCATGAAAGAATTCGTGGGGAGAAGAAATAGAGACGGTAGAGTTCCAATCCAGTTTGATGACGGTCTTGAGTCGTTAGGCATGCTGTCTAATAATTAGAAAAGTTTTCTGGGAAGCTTAGCGATGGCCAAAGTTGACATTTTTTTCTCGAGTTGGGCCGATGTAGATGAGAAGTTGAAGGATACAATAAGGGATAACGTGCAAGTAATGATTCCATTATAGATTTCTATAGTTTTAGTCAAAATTTTGATATATATAAAGTTAACGTGTTGCAGGAATCTTTTGAGTTCCAATCCACTGACAAGTTGAAGAAAAAGTGGATGACATACATGTCAGTTCGTTGGAGGGATTTCAAAACAAATTTAACGAACAAGTACATATTCGAAGACTACCAGGATAGAAATCCATGCGATGTCTGTAACTTTATCACTCTGAATCAATGGGAGCTATTCAAAATTTCCAGAGATAGCCCGGAGTTTGAGGTAACTGAGTTTAATTTAGAATATAGTAACTGAGTTTCAAAACAAACTTTTTAGTTACTGTTTTTAGTGACAATCTAATAAACTTGATTTTAGGCCATCCGAGCGAAAAACCAAAAGATTAGATCTCATAACAAGTATACACATCGTATGTCTCAAGCGGAGTACCAAAAGTTAGAAGCACAAATGATGGCTGATAAAATTGCTCTGAAGAAACAAGAGGCGATTGACTCTGATATGAGTGAGGAGCAAGCAAGTTACCTGACTCCTCCTTCTCCCGTAGCTCGTTGTGATTCTTGGAAGAGAGCGAGAGTAAACTCCAGAGGGGAGTACGTCACAAATGACTCGCAAGCAATCGACTCAAAGATAGTAAGTTGCATCAGTTATATATATGTTATTAATTCAGAATCATTAATTTTATATTTTTCAATTGTTAGTAAATATTGTTTTAAACTTAGGACTCTCTGAAGTTGAGAGAATCTCAAGGAGAATTTGCTTCCGATGGTCGGAATGATATTCTACGTGAGACCTTGGGAAACGACGAACACCCCGGTCGTGTGCGGGGTAGGGAGTAGAGTTGGACTTCGACAATATTATGGAAAGACACAACGGTCTACTTTGTCGACTGGTCATACCAAATGCCAGTAAGAGATCGCAAATTTGAAGAATACGTTGCAACTTGTTTTGGAGAGATTGGATAGTGATTTGTCTACTTCTCCTACTCGTCGTAAGACCGGTTCTTCCTCGGAAACTACTTCTCCAGTGCCGCCAGTGTTCCACCCCGATCGACAATATGATTTCGTGTCTCATTCTCGAGAATTGGCCCTCGTCGGTGGTCCCTCGTTTGGAAAGTTCGCGGATGGATCTAGATGTGCTTTATGTGTCGAAGACCTTGATCGTAGATTGGTGGGACACGGGAAAGTTTATAACATCTCCAGACACCACTTCACAGAGGTAGGAGAGGGAGAAGTGAAGGTTGCAGTTGAGAGTTGCTTAGATGGTGGTGCTTTTGTGCCATTTCCGGAAGAAGAGATTGTTACTCTCGGTGATGCTATCGGTGGGTTCATGCGGTGGCCTAGTTATTTAGTAGAGCTAAACGACAAACATGAGGTATAGTTTAACTTTGAAAGACTTTAAACTTCAAATTTGTTAACAATTGTATTTTAACGGTTGTATATATATTTGTAAGGTGTCAAGCCCCCAGAGCAAAGGGTCCAACAACCAATCTCCGATCAACATTAATTCGCTTCCAAGTAGGTGCAAAATTTTGTATCAATGTATGGTAGGTAGGCAAACACAATCCTTAAGTACCTGGAAGTTGGAGGGGGATAAAGGGCTGCCTCCGGCTTTGTATGTCACCAAAAAGGATATCATGCAGTTCTTGGCGATGGATTCGTTGTGTATCATGATTATCGACGTGCAAGTGAAGTAAGTATTTTTTTGTATACAATGAAAAGTATTGAATAATTTTATCGAAACTGTAATAAAGTATAATTTTTATACTTGTAGACATCTTTACGACGCCAGAAGGTCAGTCTTTCCCGACGATCAAGTATTTGGATTTATCAGTCCATCTACATATATATACGGGAATGACGATAAATTGGGTCTTTAAAGAAGAAGACAAAAGATATTATCTGCTCCCTTATCATGAGAGGTAAACTTTGTAATTCAAAGTGGAATTTTATTTTCTAATAAAATTCTGATTATATATATAACATGGCTCATTGGATGCTTGTCGTTGTATGCCCCACGACTAATTCGGCATATTGGTTTGATCCGTTGGGGTTGAATAAACCAAGGGACTCAATAAAGAAACTTCTAAATTTGTAAGTTCGTTTTAGTCGTGGGAAAAGTAATTCGTGAATTTTTATTAGTATTATTGAATGAAATTTTAACTTGGGCTACTCAGGGCAATTAAGGTTTACAGAGCTTTGGGTGGTAGGAGAACAACCACAAAAGCAGGAATAACATGGCATGGAATGAGAGTACGTTCTCTCCATTTTTTGTTAATTAAGTTAGGAATATAAATTTAGCGAATTTCTATGTTTGTAGTACCGGAAGCATGTTGGAAATACGGAATGTGGTTACTACGTGATGAGATACATGGAGGAAATCCTCGAATTGGCAACTCAAGACGTATGCCTATCCGAGGTAATGTAGATCGTTAATCAATTGTATAGTTGTAGTTTCAATATTTAGTTATTAACATTCACACTTGTATTTTTTGATAGGTCTTCCCAAAACGTAGTGATCCCTTCTCGCAACAGGAGCTCGATGAAACTCACAACCGATGGGCTCGCTATTTTATCAGAAACATGTTGACGAACTAAGAGGTTCTCCTGTCACTAACATTTTTTGTAATTTAGTTAACAAGTGCACTTGTATTACAAACCTACAATTTATGCCTTAATATAATCGCCTTAATTTTAGAATGAATTAATTGCAAGTGTGTTGAATGTCAATTGTGTATGCTTGTATGTTTGTGTTTGTGCATGTATGGTTGTATGTTTGTGTTTCTGCATGTTGGCAAATGTGTGTTTGTGCTGGTACGTACATGTGGATGAAACTGTGAGCATCTGTGAAAGAATTTGGTGTAGGTTGTATGTACACGAATACGATGACGAAGTTTGCAGAATGATATTTATTTTTTTGTCCAGGTTTAGGAATAGACGTTGGATATTTATACTAGCCGACGTCTATTCCTCTGAAGAAAAGAATAAACGTCGGCTTTATTTATAAGCCGACGTCTATTCTTTACGAATAGACATCGTATGTTAGTTCACCGACGTCTATACCAAAGTAATAGACGTCGGTTAGATGTAACGGCCAACGTTTATTCGTAAAGAATAGACATCGGCTGTATGTAGAAGCCGACGTCTATTCTTGAAGAATAGACGACGAATATTGGACGTCCGACGTCTATGTATAGACGACGCACGAATAGACGTCGGATCTGGGAGTGCTTATATCCGACGTATATACCCCCGTACATCCGACGTATATGCCTTTTTCTGTAGTAGTGCACTATTCCCAAAGGTGGAGGAAGTTATCTCCCGCTAAGGGCGAGCAGAATATCCCTCGATCGATGGCTGCTAGTAGATGAAATAAGAAAGAAAAATACTCTTAATTTTTGGTTGGACAATTTAAACAATTACATGTGATTTTAGAATTTATGTGATCATGCATATTTATCATCTATACACATCCTAACATTCATCCATACAATCACATATATGTCAAGCACACAAACATAAATAAATTCATTCACACACACATTGTGTGAGTTTATATGTTCCCGCGTCCTTGATCCTCGTGCTTCTTCAGCGTCTTCCTCTTGCACCATGGATGTTGATATTGCAAAAATATAAACATGCATCTCTCAATTTTGAAAATTGTCTAGTGCAAGTCCTATGTAAAAATCATCTCATATGCATGCATATACATAGAAATAGAAATTTCGCTTTCACATATACATAAGCCCCTGTGATTGAATAATAATAACATACACATTTATTCATTCACACATGGCTTCATCGGAACATACAAACTCACATATCCCTGCATTAGAGAACTAGAGCAACGTATGTACATAAACTATAAATTACTCGATTTAGTTTATCATGCATCTCAAAATCAAACAATTCTAAAACCATTTGAAATCCTTTAAAATGATTTTATCCATCCATAGTTCAAATTACAAAATATTTGAACCACTGTTTATCCAATTTCCAAAAATAAATTTTTAAAGAAAGATACACATATGCCTTTTTTCGTTTTGTTGATTCTTTATAAAATAATCATTTAATTAAAACCGAAAATTCTATAAATTAGACATAAGTCAAAATTTTAATTCTAGCATTCGCATGATGTGTTTCAAAACATTTAAAACTATCAAAAGAATCAATTAGAATTAAATCAACAATAACTATCGGAAAACTCAAAAAAGACATAGAACATGAATTGTTTCGATTGTAAATGGTAAACCAAAATTAATTATATAGTCTAATCATTTAAAATATGAACTAAATGCTCTGATACCACTGTTGGATTTCGTGTCCCCATGTATGTATATATTTTAAAAGTTTTAATACAACATACAAGATCGATTTCATATTTTCAACAATTTTTATGTACATTACTTTGTGTTTATTCTAACATCATGCAATCCTACATATATTCAAATTAATCACAAAGAGAGAATCATACTTAAAGGTTCTCTAAAACCTTTTGAAGATTCCGAGTCGTGCTACCCATAGAATCGTCCACCGATTTGCCTCCGAGTGTTCACCAAACTCTAAACAAGATTAGAGAGAAATGAGCTAGTCAATCAATCTCTAATAAGGCTTAGAATCTAGCTAATAAACCATCTTTGAGCTCCTGAGATTTCTATCTCCTAAACTCAAAATTAATAAGAGATTTTTGTGGTGATTAGATGAGAGATTAATGAGAGAATTTTTGCATTAACATAAACAAGTAGGAGGAGTGGTCCTTTTATAGGCTCCCAAAACATCTTTATCAAGAACTATTCTTTAGTCATGATCTCTTGCTTATTCTCTCCTAAAATTAATCTTTAATTGCCACATAAGCATCCTCTAAAACATTTTAATTAAATCTGGAATTAGTGCACCCATGATCTAATTAATCTCTTAATAATTCAGGCAGAAATAACATTGTTTGGTTGACCGAGAATTTTTCTCGGTTAACCGAACCATTCGGTTTTAACACGTGTTTGGTGCACCGTGAGCTAGACGATCGACCGAATCCGCAAGAGAAAAATTCTCTGGAAAAATTTGGACGAACCACGTCTTCTCTTCGGTCGAGCGTTGACTCACCAAAATTTATCCTGGAGCATAGTCATCGGATGACCGTGTCACATTCGGTCTACCGAAAATACTCTTTCTCGGTTGACCGTTCACGCTCGGTTAACCGAACCCGATTGTCCAGGCACTCCAGACAAATTCAGTCAACCAATTGTGATTACCCGAAGATACCCCGGTCGACCGAACCCTGAACGGTTCATCGTGTTTAACCGTGATTTTGCCTTTGTCAAATTTTGAATTTATTTACAACAAAATTTGATCTTTTGGGGTTTTTAGCAAATTCACATCTTATGTAAAATTATTACTCCCCATAATATATACACTTCATATGAATTTATTATGATTCTAATTATTTCAATTCTCGTGACATATTGATTTTATTCGTTCACCACATGTGTCTTATTTTCACAAGAAACCCGACACATCATATGAACTTAAAATCAAGTCTCTTGTTTCCCAGTTTTGTGGTGTGACCTATAGGAGGATATAAGCCAAATTGACAGTGATATTAAACACTTAATATCTCAAACTATAAACGGTATCTAGCTACACATTATAGTTACCCAATTAGCATAGATGTATTTGTTCCACCCGAACCAAAACACGATCCATTTAGTTATGTAAGTGCACCACTTGTGTCCGTCCCTTGCCTCATGATATTAAGAATATATAAAAAGTAGAAATGTGTCACATTTGTATTATATTCATTTCTTGATCTCTTTAACCTAATTATAATTATGTAACTTAACTCAAGTTACATTGTGCACATTATAATTTTGCTTTATCAAGGGGCCCACTAATATCATCACTCAATTAAGAGGGGCAACGATAATCATTTGACTATCTATTTTTTCCAGCACAAGTCATGTTCAACCAACTATTTCATTTATCACTATACTCATTGATAGCTTTTGATAATAATCAAATTAAGCACTTCTTGAGTGAAAAGATATAAGTCTCATATTTTAGAATCCAAGACACAGTAAAACATTAATGACACAAAACACAATTCCATAATGTTTCACTTGTTAGGTCTATTTAATATATAAAAGTAATCTTTTCCTCTTTTATATACTCGCGTCGTCAATTATTTGTAGAGCTACAACAATCGATGACCAACACGACAATCTTATCTCGGTGATTAATGTTCCATGTCAATTACTATGATTGTGAATAACTTTTAATTTATGTAAACCATTATCTTTTAGAGCTCTACGGTTAAGGACTAAGCGCCTCTTCCTTAACACTTCCAAAAGACAAATATCATAATCAAGGAACACGATTTTTGCACATCCAATTCATAATAATTGACATATAAAAGTAAAACTTTTAGAACACATTCCTTTCACAAACAACGTTCCAAACAACAAACAAGGCAACTCCCTTTGCTTGGGTATTTTTTATTATACACAAGCAAGATCGTTTTTCATTCCTGTTCAATAATTTTATGTACAAGACTTCCTAAAGGATTTCAATAAGATGTATTCTACATAATATTAAAATGCACAAATACGTCATACCTTAATGGATTCTCTAACCCTTTTCAATGATCGGAAGTCGAGTTATAATAAGGGTATTTTATTCTGTTCTGATGACAAACGCGACGTCTGGAGAGAACGTAACCGAACCATCGAAAATGCCCTCGATTATCGCGCATTTCAGTTCAGCTCATCTGGTTGAGAGAATATCGAGCTCATGTCGAGTACATACTAAGTTCATCGATCCCAATATAGAGAACTCTCTTTCGTTATCATATCACGCGCATATAGAGCCTCCCACTGGTATGTTTTTTCACACTTTGCTCATAACTGATGAGACATTTCGACATAAGGAAACCCAACCATCGAAAACACCCTAAAAACATACGTGCCTTGACAGTTGCGTTACTTATCGAGCTAAGATCGAGTATGTATCGAGTACATCGATCCCAACATAGCATCACCTCAAACCACACATTGGTACGGTTTTCACACTTCTCTCTTAATTGTTGAGTTGCCGTTTGGTGATAAGGTAAGTGAAACGAAAAAACGTCCTCAATAATCATGTCGTTGTTGGTCGAGTAAACCATCGAGCCACTATCGAGTGTATATCGAGCTCATCGATCCAAACAAAAATGACTCTCTTGCTTCATCATATCGAGGTCACATCGTACCGCGATTTTGCAGTTTTCACACTTCGCACTTATTTACTGGCGTGACGTCTAGAGGGAAGGAAATCGAATCGTCAAAAACTTTCTCAGTAATTGTGTCGTTGTTGGTCGACTAAATTATCGAGTCATTATAGAGTGCATATCGAGCTCATGATGCAGAGGGCATATCAGCGTCATCAATCCCAACAAAGAAGACTCCCTTATGAACTCCATAATAAATTTGGAGAAGTGGAAATATATTTTGGGAAGAAGTGGAAAAATAAGCATAATTTTCGGAGGATGTCAAAGTGAGACTTTTTTTCAGAGTTTGGGCCACTTGAGGTATAAAAAGTAAAAATTTCCTTCCTAAATCCAAAAGTACTAATAGATCCAAATTCAAACCCTAAATCTTAAATTACTAACAAATACTAAATCAAATCTTAAATCTTAAAGTACTAACAAATCAAAAATAAAACCTTAAATATTAAATTACTAACATATACTAAATCAAATCTTAAATTACTAACAAATCCAAATGTAATCTAACATCCAAGTCCACTTAAACCAATTGAAATCCAATAACGTGTTATTGATTACAATTGAAATCCAATTGCAATCTAATTTAATTTTATAAGGGCATCAATAACGGGTTATTTATTACAATTTCTGCCAAAATTTTGTAAAAATTTCGGCAGAACCTGCCCTATAAATCAACAATCATTTTTTTAAAATTCTTATAGACAAAAAAATTCCTCAATTCAAATATTCACTGCACTTCACGTTCAAAATTACATTCAAACTATTAAACTAATCAAATTTAAACTATATTCAAACCAAAATAGATAATCTAAATTTATCAAAACAAATAATCTAAATAAATAATTTAAACATATAGATAAAAATTCTACTCAAATTATATTCGAACTATATTCAAAACACATTCAAACTAAATTTAATTAATCACATTCAAATTAAATAACAATAAAACGTATTAATTGTTCAAAACAATCTAAATTTTTAACGTTCAATCTATAATTCAAACTAAAAACAATTTTTAGCAAAACCAATAATCTTAACATAAATAAATAAAATACAAATCTAACCGAGTCTAAGGTCGGGTTTCGGGGTAGATTTCGGGTTTGGAGTAGGGTTTGGGGTCGGGTTTGGCTGCAGGTCAAGTTTGGGGCTACGACTCGGTTTTGGGGCCTTATTCGCTGTTGGGCTTCGGGTTTGGGTTCGGGGAGGGAGGTAAGGGAGGCTGCAGGGAGGGAAGGGGGTTGTAGGGGTCTGGTTAGGGGTTTGGGTTGCCAGGTGTGGGGAGGATCATAAAGGTTGCGGGGTCGGGGGCTTCGGGGAGGGTCATGTTCGGGGTATGGGTGGTTGTGGGGGAGGGTCGTATTCAGTGAAGGGACGGCGAGGAGATCAGGTGTGGGGTTTGGGCAGCTGCGGGGAGGATTTGGGTGGTGATTAGAATGCACGGCGAGGAGGACGAGTAGCTTACCAGAACGGAGAAGCCGACGAGCGGAGACGACCATTGGAGCGGCAAAACAACACGGTGAGCAACGATCTGCAATGGATGCGACGATTAGGTATTGATATAAACCCTACACTGACGGTACATATCTGTCGGTGTACAAAAACGTATACGTCAGTGTAGTCTTTACTAATCGTGCGACGGATGTATCCGTCGGTGTCTAAAAGCGTAAACGTCGGTGTAATCTTCACAACTTGTCTGACGGTTATATCCGTTGGTGTACTAGATATATATATATCAGTCGGTGTGTCTAAGCGTAATAAATAAGTAACGTTTTTTTCGAAACTCTAGACCGACGACGTTTATCCGTCGGTGTAGCTAAATGTATACGTCGTTGTCTTTACTCCTACACTGACATATATATTCGTCGGTGTTGTTTATAACAATAAATGTTGAACTTGTTTTTCAAACTCTATGCCGATAGTTATATCCGTCGGTGTAGTTAAACATAACTGTAAGAGTGTTTTTCCCATGAGAAATTTTATTTTTCTGTAGATTGTTTTTTTCGAAAATACACACCTACGGTATATATCGTTTGGTGTAGACAAATTTTCCGACACTGCAAAAATATCGGCACATATCAGTCGGTGTTAATTTTCCCATCCGTCGGTGGTTGTCTACACCATTGGAACGTGTTCCCCGTCCATGGATAGTACTCTACATCGACGGATTTCTCACCAACAGCCTCTGAGTAAGAGTCTGAGAGAGAGAGTATCCAATTCTTCAAGGCCGAAGGGTAACTTTCATCTCTCTCCTTGTGGTTGGAATTGGAGAAGCTTGGTTGATTATCTGATATATTTGTTAGGACTGTGCATCCGGACCGGACCGGATGCCCACGGACCGAAGATCGGTCAAAAACCGAATTTTTTAAAGTAAAAAAAAATTGGACCGTTCCGGACAGGACCGGACCGAACCCGAAATTTTAAATTTTTTCGGACCAAAACCCAAATCGGACTGGATTTTTTCAAAATTTCCGGACCGAACCCGGACGGACCGGTTAGGTCTGGTCCGGTTGACCGGGTTGACCCGGTCAATGATCTGCCCCTAATATTTGTTGTCTTAATTTGGTCATAATAATGACATATGAGGCAAACAAAATTGAATCCATTTTTTGGTAGATTTATCTATTTATTTCAATGCAAACAAAATTGAAGAAAAAACCTTGCAGAAGGGACATGCGTAATATGACCATGGATTGCACAGAAAACAAAGTAACGTAGTAGGACTCGATGGAACAAGACTAAAGAAAGAAGAAAGGACTCGGGGACAGATACGGTGATCTAGTTTGGATAGATAATAAGGACATGTTTCAAGATTGTCTTATGCTAGGCTGTGATATCAAGTAGGTAGGCATTAAGTGTTGCGTTGTATCTTTGAGGCATACTGCTTCATGATGGTGATTGGTGAGTGACCTTCACACGTCTCGGTTTCTAAAGAGTCCTGGGCAAGCATTTTATAGACACAGGCACCATTTCTCTCCAATCTTAATGGAGGAGCAGAAGAAGGTGACGCCGACCAACACCAACACCCAATCATCCAAGAAACTCATGAAACGCAAACAAGCCCCAAAATCCGTTCAATGGAAAGCGACGACATCCCAACACAAGAAGCAGCGTGAGGAAGCAATGCGTGAGCTTATACTCAAGTACGGAACTGCAACCGAGAAGAGAAAGGTTTAATATTTATTTGTTCGTGTTCCTCCTAAATCAAAATTTTAATATGTATTTGTCGTTACATTTACAAAATCTTCACAGATATATATTTGTTGTTACAGGTATCTACCATGTTTTTTTCTTATTGCTGCTTCGGTTTTCAGGTTTTGAAAGCTCTAAAGTTGGAAGCACAAGCAAATAACATTGAATCGCAGATGTTTCTTTATGATCAAATTGAGGAGTTTTCTGCGAGGAAGGAAGCTACTGGAAGTTCGAAAGACATGGCCTAGCGTGTTGCCTAAGGAGAATGTCTGGCTCCTAATAGTGCTTGCTAGACAGTGTTATGTTTTGTAGTGTCATCACGTCTTTCCTATGTTGTGTTGTGCGTTTCTTTTGGTATGTAGCGGACTTTGCTGTTTGTGTTTAGTTTTATCTAAGAATGTGCTTGCAACTTTGCTATTTAAGTTTAAGTTTTATCTAAGAATGTGCTTGCTACTTTGTTGTTTGTGTTTGGTTTTATTCTTCACCTTTCATTGCGCCTGCTAGCTAGTTTGCTGTTTTAGTTTAGTTTTACTTTGAAAGGCGTTTTTGTTGTTGTGTCTTGACGAAGATATGTCTCGATATAAAGCGCTTCTGATGATAGTATGTCCCACATCCTCTTCCCTTTTTTTTACAACAAACGTGCTCTACCCTCTAAGTATCCGATTAGTCATGCAATGCGTTAGAAGTTCTTTAGTAGAAGAATGATGTCTTTGAAATAGCTTAGATGAACATTTAATATCAGAACTACATGATCAATCAGCCTAGCCAAATAAAATATATGGCGAAAAAAGTGGTGGTTTTGTAATCCTATTTTGTCTCGTTTTGTTGGTGTTTCATTCCCAAGAATGCTTTAATCTAATGAAATATTAGGATGTTGATCAACGAAGTCAAGACATCAACAACCATATATCCAATTGGCAATGCCGGATTGAGTTAGAAATATGGATGACATCAAACATCCAACACATGATTAAGTGTCAATAACCGAACATATGCTAGATCCAACAAATGATTAAGGATCAATAACCCAACCTGAGTTAGGTCCAAGCGCTATTGTACAATCACATATTAACTAATGCATAAAGTATGACATTTGAAACCTCATCGCCATCTCTAACCTGCTACATTCATACGTAATGTGTGGTGTTGTTCGAATTAAACGTATTTGGTGGATTGTTACAGTTTCCAAATTCTTAACTCGAATGTCATGATTCTTAGACTCAGCTGTTCACTTAATCCTCTTTTAAATTTCAACTTTCTTGTATTCCTTTTAATTACCACCCCTGATTTGTTTTCCAAATACCAATAAACAGATATATAAATGGGATTTTGACTAATTTATCTAGTTGAAAAAATACTAAAAAATATAAATTTATATATTTTTTTAATCGTTATTACACTAGCACAACCTCTAATGATGTCATTGATAATTAATTGTTTTTAGCATGTAAAATACGACCCACATGTACAAACATAAATATCGAAAATTAGAACAAGCAAACAAGCTATTTTGGATTTCTTTTTTGACAATTAGTAGGTTTTTTGCAAAATGTCACTCGAAAATACCTTATCTTCCAATTTGTTATCACGTTATAGCTATTTTATTTGGATGACACTCAAAAACATAGTTAAATCCAAATGGTCATTATGTTTTTTTGATTATCGTAGATTTACTATTCTGTTAACTTTTTCGCTAGTGACGTCGTTATCCAGTTAATGATGTTAAAAATTAATATTTAAATGTAAATTTTACAAATTTCTCTTGAATAACTTAACAAATCTCTTTTCCTCCCTTCTTTTTCTTTCCCCTCTCTACTCTCACTAGTCCCTCTACTATTTCTACTATCTCTCTCTCAAGTCCCTCTCTCTAATCTTTCCCACTCTACTCTTTCTCTCTATAACCTCTCCTCTCGAGAGAAGAATGAAAGGAGAGAGATGAAGAAATAGGAGGATAGAGAGACAAAGAGTGAAAAAATTATAAGAGAGACACTGCTAGAAAAACGTGGAATTACGTCTCCATGTCACATCAGGTATTAATAACCCAACGTGAAACAAACTTGTCACGTCGGTTGAACAACAACTGACGTGATATAGGTATATATCACGTTGGATTTTGTTCAACCGACATGACATACTAACAAGTTACGTCGGTTGAAGAACAACTGACGTGATATAGGTATATATCACGTCGGTTGAACAACAACTGACGTGATATATGTCTATTGTCACGTCGGTTAGAGGAAATCCGACGTGATTAGTTTATTTTTATTATTTAAAAAAAAAACTTTGATAACGTGTGTCATGTCGGTTGTATTAAAACCGATGTGTTTGGGTGGCCTTATCAGGTCGGTTCGCAGCAAAACTGACTTGTTAGGTTGTTTTTTTTTTAAATCTGTTCCATCTTTTTGTTTTTTCCCCTAACACAAACACAACCCAAATATTTGTTTCCGCCGCCACCAACTCACGCCTCCACGAAGCCCACACCTCCATGAAGCCCACAACTACCCGTTCGGGTAGTCAATGAAGTCAAGACATCAACAACCATATACCCAATTGGCAATGTCGGGTTGAGTTAGAAATAAGAACGACACTATATATCAAACATCCAACACATGATTAAGGGTCAATAACCCAACATGAGCTAGATCCAACAAATAATTAAGGATCAATAACCCAACCTGAGCTAGGTCCAAACGCTATTGTACAATCATATATTAACTCATGCATAAACTATGACATTTGAAACCTCATCGCCATCTCTAACCTGCTACATTCATACGTAATGTGGTGTTGTTCGAATTAAACGTATTAGGTGGACTGTTACAATTTCCAAACTCTTAACTCGAATGTCATGATTCTTAGACCATCCGTAACCATGACCTCTATGACCAGGTCATCAGCTTTCTCTCTCCCCAACCCAATTTCTTCTCTTTCCTACACTATTTACCTTTTAACCACAACTCATCTCTTTCCTTCATTTCGGGGCCGATCTTGGAAAAATTCTAAAAAATTAGAAAATATATTTTCAAAAAAAAATTAAAAAAAAATTAAAACTAATTTAAAAAAATCAAAACAAAAAAACTTTAAAAAAGCGTGTTGAGCACAAACTACCCACACGACTGGGTAGTCGGGGTCGTCCCAAGCGGGACGACCCCGTTATTCATGCTCTTAGACTCAGCAGTTCACTTAAGCCTCTTTTCAATTTCAACTTTCCCGTATTCCTTTAAATTACCACCCCTAATTTGTTTTCCAAATACACATAAATAGATATATAAATGGTATTTTGACTAATTTATCTAGTTGAAAAAATACTAAAAATATTTATTTATACATTTTTAATCGTTATTACACTAGCACCACCTCTAATGATGACATTGATAATTAATTGTTTTTAGCATGTAAAATACGACGCACATGTCCAAACATAAACACGGAAAATTAGAACTAGCAAATAAGCTCTTTTGGATTTCTTTTTTGGCAATTAGTAGGTTTTTTTGCAAAATGTTACTCGAAAATAGTTTTTTTGATTATCGCAAATTTACTACTCCGTTAACTTTTTTGCTAGTAACTTCGCTATCTCGTTAATGATTTTAAAAATAAATATTTAAATGTAAATTTTACAAATTCCTCTTGAATAACTTAACAAATTGCTTTTCCTCTCTTCTTTTTCTTTCCCCTCTCTCTACTCTCTCTTCTCATTCGTCCCTCTACTATTTCTACTCTTTCTCTCTCTATTCTTTCCCACTCTACTCTTTCTCTCTCTAATCTCTCCTCCTGAGAGAAGAATGAAAAGAGAGATATATGAAGAAATAGAAAGAGTATAGAGAGACAGAGTAAAGAGTGAAAAGATTATAAGAGAGAGTAGAAAGAGAGGAGAATGATGAAGAAAAGGTGAAAAAGAAAGGAAATGTTTGTTAAGTTTTTTATGGGTGAAATTTGTTAAATTTACGATTAAATATTATTGTTTAACGTCATTAACGGAATAATGACATCACTAATGGATAATGTTAACAAAGTGACAAATCTGCAAATCAAATAATCACATTTTGGGTGTTAACCACTTTTTGAGTAACCTTCAAACAAAATATTATAACGTAAGGACAATTCGGAAATAAGATGTTTTTGAGTGACACTTTAACAAAAAAAAAAACCCAAATGATTGATTTTGGTAATAAAAAAAACTAAATCTAAACCAAGCGGATCATGTCTCATCCTCGGTTAAACACGTTCACCAATACCACATTTTTTGGTTGCAAAGTTCACCAATGCAACCCATGCAATACGGGTCAAATAAGGAAGATGAGATTTCTACGTCGCAACAACACTGTGAAAAAGGTAAGTATAGAAAAGACATTTGTCAATCTTATTGCCGTGCATAAATGCATGGAATTTCATTTGCATAATGTCAAATTAATTGGCATTGACCCGACACGTTATTATGTATAGACAAATTTATTTCAATTCTTGTAGATCTTATACCAAATTTCATATCGTAAACTCAAGCTCTAATTTGATTCAAAAAATTATTACTCAATTGACAACTTACCTGTGCAATTTTTGACCAAATCCAACTTAAACAAGACAATAATAGAAGTTATGATTTGGGTCTAGTGTAAAAGTTTATTCTCACATAATAAATAATAACTAAGTCTGGATTGTGTACTCGTCTAACTTCTCACATAATAACTAAGTCCTGAATTTCAATTTGTACACCTACAACCCGTTCTTTGTTATATTTGTGATCGATTTGGTCTTTCCCATTTTTTATTGTGTTTTTTTTAATGTTCGCGAAAATATTCAAAATAGATGGCAATTCAATTTCCACATTTTTTGTTTTCTTAGATGGATTTACTTTGAACTACAAATTGATTAATATTTGTTTTAGTTCTTGTCGCTACCACACATGTAAAATACAACTGATATGTCCAAACATAAACATGCAAATTATGATATAATTTTAGAAATGATCGTCATACATGAAATTACGAGAAAAATGGAATGAGCATGAGTGCTTGACGATCCAACGTTTTATATTGCACGAGGTTCTACATTTAAAAGGGAACTGATTGATATATCTGAAAATTCCCATGATTGATAAGGAGATTGATATGCAAATTGGAGTGGGACTTTGACACGAATTTTCTGATTTAAAATCCGTACCATTTTTATATCAATGATAAAAAGATGACGAAATTCAAACCAGAATTTAAAGTTTAGGACAAGATATGCAAACCAGAACATTTGGTCGTTTTGTTTTTAAGATAATTTGTTTGTTGTATTTGAACTTTTATATTATCTAAATGACCCATAAAAATCAAAAATTAAAAAATGGTCCAGTTTCAATTGAATGTTTTACAGAAACTGATTTGATTTTTGATGGGATTTGATTAACTCGCCAATCTTAACCAAACAAACTAGTCCTAACCCCTACTTGCACATTGTTGTAAAACAAACAAAGCAAAGAGGAAAAGATTGGGGGAGGGGAGAGAGATATGTATTTTATTCTCTATATCCAAATGTGTACAATAGCCCGTTATATATAAGATGAGGAGGTAGTAGGAGTTCCAACAAAATAAATGAAATTACACTATATTAATAAGAATAAAATCTACTTAAATGGTGGGGGTTAAAGAAGGTGAATCATCCATGTGAATTTAGATTTCATAACACTCCCCCTTGGATGATCGCCTTTATCTGGTTGGGATGTTGCCTCGTTAAAAATCTTACCAAGAAAAACTCGATTGGACAAAAACTTGGTGAAATAAAAAAGAGTGCAACATGTATGATGTTCCCCCTCATTTTAGCATACATTCTTCAAACGACGAACATCAATCTTGTGAACAAGTTGCTCGAAAATTGTGGTATGCAATGACTTTGTGAATAAATCTGCTATGTTCTCGTTCGATCGGATCTGACACACGTTATATCTCTCCATCCTTTTGCAAATCATGTGTTGAAAAGAATTTTGGCAAAATGTGTTTTGTTTTGTCGCCTTTAATGTTGTGTTGGGCTATATTTTATCACTTTCATATTGCATTCTACTTGTATATGTTGAATTAGTGATCTCAACCACACACATTCTCGATTAGCCTCATATAACGCAATCAATTCTTTTGTTACACATTTTTCGACGTCTCGTTAAAAACCTTGCCAAGTAAAACCCCGCGGGACAAAAACTTGGTGAAGGAAAAAGGAGTGTAGAGCGTATAGTTCTTCCCTTTAGTTTAATGTACATTTACAAACTCTCTTAAATAACATGACATTATGTTCATGTTTCGTTAAAACCTTGCTACAAAATCTCTTTGTACAATATCTCTTAATATATTTGAATCATTGTAACAATTCTCTTCTGGAGAATGTTCAAACCGCATGTCGAAAAATAGTTGACTTTTCTCTACTCATTTATTTCAAAATTTATCATTCAAAATATTTCACGGGTATTTATTCTCTTCTGGAGTTCCTTTATCATATAATTCTTCAAGATGATATGCACATTCTCTTTGTTTATTCATGTGGTTATATTTTCATAATTTATATCTCATTTCTTCACTATAGTTTGCCGTGGGCAATTTAGTCCTTCGGAGACTCTCATATAAATATAAATATCAACATCAAGTGACTTACACAAATTTGTAGTCACTACATATCTTATATGTTTCTCTATATATTTTTTTATATGTCACACAACTGGAAAATGGGCTACGACGTCAGATATTAAGGGGGTACAACGTCGGGTTGACCGACATTCATGACCGACGTGGAATGTGGGACACGTTATAAAGGTGTACCCTTTAATGTCAGTCGTTACAACTGATGTGGTAGTATGCTCTATGATGTCGGTCATAGTTTTAATCGAAATCGACGTGATAAATCGACGTTGTAGAATATTTCTTTATTTATTTATTTATTTTAAGAACCCTACCACGTCGGATATACAAAAATGATGACGCGATAGATGCCATACTACCATGTCGGTCCTATAAGACGACCGATGTGGTAGGGTCTTTAATAAAAATTAAAAAAATAATCAAAAGCTACCCTACCACGTTGTTCTTTTATAGAACCGACGTGGTAGTATGGTATCTATCACATCGGCACTTTTGTATATCCGGCGTGGTAGGGTTCTTAAAATTTAAAAAAATAAAAGAAATATCCTACAACCTCGGTGCTGCATAAAGGCCGACGTTGTAGGATATTTCTTTTCATATGTTTAATTTTATTATTTGTTTGATACCTCTATTTCAGACTCAAACCCTGCAGTATCAATCAATCTTTCATATCAATCAAAAAGTAATTCACAACATTCATATCTATCACAATATTCATATCAAACATACAACTCTATCAACATATCAATAGAAAAATTCACAACATTCGTATCCATCAAACAAGTAATTAATTATCACAACATTCATATTCAAATGCACAACATTCGTATCAACAAAATCATATCCATCAAATGCACAACATTCGTATCAACATACAAATGCATCTACTTAATACAACATACAATGAACTTTTAGTTTTTGCGTTTTTCATTTTTTCCTCATAGGATCTTCGATCCATATTCCTTCATGATGATAATCTCGGATAATTAAGTTGTCAACAGTTTAGTCATCATCGAGCAATTCAAGTTCAGGTACTTGTGCAAACGGGGGAATTTTTCCAATCTCATTAACATCTTCATCAGCCACGATTTGCCATTTTCATTCTAAAACTACCGACCATTCATTAGCACACGAGACTTTTACATAAAATATCTGTTTTGCTTGAGATGGCAGAATGAAAGGATCTTCCTTAAAACCTTCCTTTTTAGGGTTCACCAAAGTAAACCCCAAATCATCGACTTGAAGACCGTTCTTATTGTCCACCCACTTGCATTTAAATACCGCAACATTGAATTTAGTAAAATTCATCTCCCATATTTCTTCAATCTAACCATAATAAGACATATTGGCATATATGAGGGTTTCTATCTTTCGAACTAGATATGTGCAACGATTCAGCTACCAAAGTGATCCCACTATTCTGCATTGTTTTTTCTAGTCCATTTTGGTATAGAAAGAAAAACTATTGATATCATAGTCATTATAAGATGTCACTATAGGATTTGGTCTATATACCAACCACTTCAAATTTGTAGAAACTTTACGGATGTACAAAGTTTCCCTGAACCATTCAACAAAAACGTTATTGTGAGCATTAATTACTTGTTAACCAATCCAAGAAGGATGTTTTCCCTCACTATGGTCATGTGCTCATCCAAATAAGATTAGACTTCATCAGAATTGCACAACACATATAAATACGCTTTAAAGATATCCTCACATTTTGGACTTATCATCTTTGGGTCACACATACCTTTACTTTCAATCCTATCTTCATGTCTGTTCTAGGAAGTCCCACACTCTTAGTATGAGCCAAGTACTCATTACAAAACTCAATTACCTCTTGAGCTATGTAACCTTCAATGATACTTGCATATGGTCTTCGTCGATTCTTACAATAATCTTTCAACTCACCCATGTAACGCTCGAATGGATACGTCAATCTCAAAAATACCAGACCGTAGGGCTGTGCATCCGGTCCGGTCCGGTCCAGGACCGGTTTTTAATCTTAAAAATATAAAAAAAACGGACCAGTCCGGACCGGACCGGTCCGAAACCGAATTTTGAGAAACGTCCGGACCAGAACCAGACCGGTTGGTTCCGGTCCGGACCGACCCGGGTTCTGCACACCCCTACCGTACCGAGTAGCTTAACTTCTCTAACCAGATAAATCACCAAATGAACCATAATGTCAAAAAAGACGGCAGAAAGTACATCTCCAACTGACATATTGTAACAACTACTTCATTCTGCAATTTCTCCAAATACTTTGGATCAATTACTTTGCTGCATATCTTGTTAAAGAACAAACGAAATTTGATAATAGCATGTCTAACATGTTTCGGCAATATCAATCTAATAGCAATAGGTAACAACTGCTGCATCAACACATGAAAATCGTGAGACGTCAAACCACGTAGTTTCAAATCTTTAATTGATACAAGACTGCTAATATTTGAAGAATACCCCTGTGGCACTTTGACACCATATAGACACTGAAACAAACCTAATTTCTCCTTTCTGTCCAAAGTGTAACAAGCTAGTGGTAAATACTTACGAGTACCCTTACTCTCTGGTGCTAGTTTTGCTCGAATACCAAGTTCATGTAAATCAAGTCTGGCATGATATCCATCTTTAGTATTACCCAGTATGTTAAGAAGAGTTCCAAACAAACTATCACAAACATTTTCTTCGACATGCATCACATCAATATAGTGTCTGATTTCTAAAGTCTCCCAATAAGGAAGGTTAAAAAAATGGATTTTTTCCCAGTTACTCTTATCATTTTCGTGTTTGTAAGGCTTACCAAATTTGCATTGAATGTTATTCACCCGCTCAAGAACTTGTCTTGCACGTATTTCTGTAGGAGGTTCTTCGAATTCCTTCTTCCCGTTAATTGCCCATTTCATTTTACGATATGGATGACGCATAGGAAGAAATTTGCGATAACCAAGATACACGGTCTTACTGCCACGCACAAGCTGCAAAGAACATGTGTTTTCTTCACAATTAGGACACGCTTTGTGCCCTTTCAAATAATAGTCAGACAGATTTCCATATACAGGGAAGTCATTAATTGTGCAAAATATCATCGCATGCATTGTAAATGATTGTTGACGGTGGGCATCCCACACTTGCTCACCATCATTCCATAATATCTTCAAGCCATCAAGAAACACTTAAAATCAGATCTTTAGACCAAAACATGGAATCTTTGATTTGGAGATAGTACGCGTCTATAGATCCAGTTAAGTGAAACATAAAATGAAAAGCCACTCTTCGCAATAAGGAGAAAATTTTCTCTTCTTACAATATCAACCAAACAAGAGAAGCAAACAATCATGTAAAAGTGGGACCTTGTTCGAGTTGATGTAAGCCTGAAAAGGATAGATCGGAGTCTGGCTGCAGTGGGGTTGTGGTATGCTCGGAGATGGTGCGGTGGGTTTAGGGGCTGCAGTGTGGTCGGGAAAGGTGTTATGGGGTTTAGGGGCCACTACTGCAGAAAATGGAATATACGTCGGATATACGAGGGTATATACGTCGGATGTAAGCATTCCTAGATCCGACATCTATGTGTATGTCATCTATACATAGACGTCGGTCGCATAAAATCCGACGTCTATACCTAAAGTATAGTCATCGACTGTTATATATGACTGACGCCTATACCTAAAGAATTGACGTAGGATATATAGGATGGTCGACGTCTATTCTTTAGGTAGACGTTGGTCATACATAATAGCCGACGTCTATACCTTTTTTCAGAGGAATAGATGTCGGCTAATACAAACATCCGATGTCTATTCCTAAACCTGGAAGAAGAAGAAGAAAAGCAATCAGACCTGCACCAAAAACACTGCATAGCAAACACATTTATCCTGTACCAAATTCGTTCACAAATAAATACACACTTTCATCCACATATACATACAAGTATACATGCACAAACACATACATACAAGCATACACAATCATTCAACACATTTTCCATTAAAATGAGAAGGGATCACTACTTTTTTGGAAGACCTATCAAAATACAAGTAAAAAAGATAATACCTAAATATTGAAACTATAACTATACAACTAAATAACGATCTATATTACCTAGGATAAGGATAAGTCTTGATTTGCAAATGCGAGAATTTCCTCCATGTATCTCAACTCGTAATAACCACATTCGGTATTTCCAGTCTGCTTCCGGTACTACAAACATAGAAATTCGCTAAATATATGTTCCTAAGTTAATTAACAAAACTTATTGAAAGAACTTACTCCCATTTCATGCCATGTTACGCCCACTTTTGTGGTTGTTCTCCTGCCACCTAACGTTCTATAAACCTTCATTGTCGTTAGTAGCACAAGTTATTGAAAACCTTAATTCAATAATACTAATAAAAATCCACGAATTACAAATACGATGAGTAAAACAAACTTACAGATTTAGAAGTTTCTTTATGGAATCCCTTGGTTTATTCAACCCCAACGGATCAAACCAATCTGCCGAATTAGTCGTGGGTAATATAATGACAAGCATCCACTGAGCCCTGAAGCTTATTACGAAATAAAAATCAACTTTGAATTACAATGTTTACCTCTCATGATAAGGGAGAAGATAATAACTTTTGTCTTCTTCTTTCATGAGAGTCCCAAGCTGACCCGATTTATCGTCATTCCCGTATATATATGTAGATGGACTGATAAATCCAAATACTTGATCGTCGGGAAAGACTGACCTTCTGGCATCATAAAGGTGTCCACAAGAGTAAAAGTTACATTTTATTACAGATACGATAAAATTATTCGATACATTTTATCTTATACCAAAGAAAACACTTACTTCACTTGCACGTCGCTAATCATGATACACAATGAATCCATCTCCAAGAACCGCATGACATCCTCTTTGGTGACGTACAAAGCCGAAGGCAACCCTTTAACTCCCTCCTCCAAATCCAAGGTACTTAAGGATTTTGATTCCCTACCTACCATAATTGATACAACATTTTGCACCTACTTGGATGCAAATTAATGTTGATCGGAGATTAGCTGTTTGACCCTTTGCTCCGGGGGCTTGACACCTTACAGATATATATACAACCGTTAAAAATACAATTGTTAACAAATTTGAAATTTAATGTCTTTCAAAATTATAATATACCTCATGTGTGTCATTTAGCTCTACTAAATAACTAGGCCACCTCACGAACCTACCGATAGCATCGTCGAGGGTAACAATCTCTTCTTCCGGTAATGGCACCAAAGCACCAGCATCTAAGCAACTCCCCACTGCAACCTTCACTTCTCCCTCTCCCGCCTCTGTGAAGTGGTGTCTGGAGATGTTATAAACTTTCCCGTGTCCCACCAATCTTCGATCAGGGTCTTCGACAAATAAAGCACATCTAGATCCATCCTCGAACTTTCCAAATGAGGGACCACCTACGAGGGTCAATTCTCGAGAATGAGCCACGAAATCATATTGTCGATCGAGGTTGAACATTGGCTGCACTGGAGGAGTGGTCTCTGGGGAAGAACCGGTCCTAAGATGGGTAGGAGAAGTAGGAAAATCACGATTCAATCTCTCTAAAACAAGTTCCAACGTATTCTTCAAATATGCGATCTGTTGCTGGCATTTGGTATTACATGTCGACGAACTAGACCGTTGAGCCTTTGCACACGACCGGGGTGTTCGTCGTTTCCCAAGGCCTTACGTAGAATATCATTCCGACCATCTGAAGAAAAATCACCTTGGGATTCTCTCAACTTCAGAGAGTCCTAAAGTTCACTTTTTTTTACCAACAATTGAAAAATATAAAATTACTGAATGTGAATTAATAACATATGCAAGTGATACAACTTACTATCTTCGAGCCAATCTCTTGCAACCCGTCTGTGACATACTCCCCTCTGGAGCATACTCTCGCTCTCTTCCAAGAATCACAACGAGCTAGGGGAGGAGGAGATAGGTTACTTGTTTGCTCCTCCCTCATACCGGAGTCAATTGCCTCTTGATTCTTCAGAGCAATTTTTTCAGCCATCATTTGTGCCTCTAACCCCGCTAGAGACATATGATGTGTATACTTGTTAAAAGACCTAATCTTTTGGTTTTCTGCTCGGATGACCTAAAACTAAGTTTATTAGATTGTCATTTAAATCAATAACTTAATAAGTTCATATTCTAAATAAAACTCATTTACCTCAAACTCCGAGCTATCTCTGGATTTTCGGAATTGCTCCCATTGATTCGGAGTGATAAGGTTATAGACATCACATGGATTTCTATCATGGTAGTCTCCAAATATGCACTTGTTTCTTAAATTTGTTTTAAAGTCTGTCCAACGAACCAACATGTATGTCATCCACTTTTCTTCAACTTGTCAGTGGATCAGAACTCAAAAGATACCTACAACACGTTAACAACTTTATATATCTCAAAAGTTCGACTAAAACTACAGAATTCTACAATGGAATCATTACCGGCACGTTATCCCATATTGTGTCCTTTTAGCACGTTAACAATTTGCACCTTTACTGTTTTTTTTCCTTAATGGATTTTCAATCCATATACCTTCACCGTGGTCATCTCTAAACATACAAGTCTCAACATTTATTTTCTCATCTACTGAGTTCAACTCAGGTGCTTGCTAAGAGAAAGGTGGTGTCTCTTCATACTCAATAAGACTGTTATCTGATACAATTTTTTTCTTCCCTTCCAGAATTACTGCCCATTTCTTGTCACATGGATCAGCCACATAGAAGACTTATTTCGCTTGGGAAGCAAGAATAAAAGGTTCTCCTTTATACTCTTTTTTTGAAAAGTCAATTAAAGTGAACCCATAGCCGTCTACTCGAACTCCACTTTTATTATCAGCCTACTTGTATCTAAATACATGTACTTTGAATTTAACAAAGTCTAGCTCCCATATGTCTTCAATTACACCGTAATAGGACATGTCAGTGTTTACAAGATTCTTGTCTTTAGAACTAGACACATGCAAAGACTCTGCTATTAAGGTGACGCCACTGTTCTAAACAGCACTTTTGGAATCTTCACAGACTGTGTAGAAAGAATATTCATTGATATCATAGCCACTGTAACTTATAGCAGCAGAATGTGAACCATAGGCCAACCACTATATTGTTTCCGAAACATCACGCTTGTAAGTCACATTTTTGAACCAAGAGATGAAATTTTTAGTGTGACTATTTATTACTTGTTGATCACTCCACAAAGGATTTCGTTCCTTTAGAAACTTTATGTGTTCATTTAGGTAAGGTTAAACTTCATTAGAATTGCACAACACATAAAAATATGTTGTCATTAAGTCCTCGCCATTTGGATTAAAAAAATTCACCCCACGTGTCCCTCTACCATCGGCACGTTCATCATGACGATTCTTCGGAAGTCCAACAATTTTGGTGTTTGCTAGGCATCCAGTGCAAAACTTGATAACCTCATCAGCTATGTATCCTTCAACAATACTAGCATCTGACCTTTGACGATTTTAACAATAACCTTTCAACACTTTCATATAATGCTCGAAAGGATACATCCACCTTAAAAAAACTGGTCCACACAATTTAACTTCTATAACCAAATGAATAACTAGATGAATCATAATGTCGAAAGAAGTAGGGGGAAAAACATCTCCAACTGACATAATGTCACCCCAATTTCATTCTGCAACTTATCTAACTGCACAAGATCGATCACTTTACTGCAAATCTTATTGAAAAAGGAACACAACTTTATTATTGCATGTCTAGCTAACATCATTTGGTAATATGGATCTCAGTGCTACAGGTAACAACTGCTGCATTAAAGTGTGACAATCGTGAGACTTCATCCCCACAAATTTCAAATCCTTCATAACAACAAGACTACTGATATTTGAAGAATAACCTTGTGGAACACTTACATCATGCAAACACTGAGAGAGAATTCTTTTCTCCTTTCGACACAATGTATAACTAGCTGGAGGTAAGTAATTCCGGTCTCCTTTCTTCTCTGGTGCCAACATTGCTCGTATACCAAGGTCAACAAGATCAAGTCTTGCATTATATCCATCTTTTGTTTGACCAGGTATGTTCGATAGAGTGCCAACAAGACTATCACAAACGTTTTTCTCTACGTGCATCACATCAATGCAATGTCTAACTTCAAAAGTTTTCCAGTAAGGGAGATCAAAAAATATGGATCTTTTTTTCCAAAGACTTTTGTCATTTGCACTTTTGTCATTTGTACGGTTTTCCAAATTCACATTCAACGTTCATTACACGTTCATACACCTTTTCGATGCTGTTTTCAACTGGTGGATTCTAAAACTCATGTTTTCCGTTAAATGCCTTCTTCAATCTACGATAAGGGTGGGAGTTCGACAAAAATCTCCAATGACCAAGATAGATTGTCTTAGAACCATTAACTAGTTGCAAAGAGCATTTCTTCTCTTCGCAAATTGGACAAGCTTTATGACATTTGACTGAATATCCAGATAGATTTCCATAAGCTAGAAAGTCATTAATCGTGCAAAATATCATTGTCCGCATTACAAATAACTCCTGACGATAAGATTCAAAAACTGGCTCTCCGTCATCCCACAATCTCTTTAGGTCATCAATTTAAGGTCTTTAATACACATCAATGTCGTTTCCAGGTTGGTTCAGACCAAAAATCATTAAGGACAACATAATATATTTGTGTTTCATGCATAGCTACGGGGGTAGATTGTAAATTACAAGTAGAACAAGCCAAGAACTGTGAATGCTACTCAAACTACCGAAATAAGCCTAACAAGTAAAACATTATGGAATTGTGTTTAATGTCATTAATGTTTTACTGTGTCTTGGATCCTAAGATATGAGACTTATATCTATTCACTCAAGAAGTGCTTGATTTGATTATTGTCAAAAATTATCAATGAGTGTAGTGATAAAGGCAAAGTTGGTTGAACATGACTTGTACTAGAAAAGATAGCTAATCAAAAGATTATCATTGTCCCTCTTAATTGAGTCAAGATATTACTGGGCCCCTTGATAAAGAAAAATTATAATGTGCACAATGTAACTTGTATTTAGTTACATAGTTATAATTAGCTTAAAGAGATCAAGAAATAAATATAATACAAAGGTGACACATTTCTACATTATATATATTCTTAATATCACAAGGCAAGGGATGGACACAAGTGGTGCACTTACATCACTTAATGGATCTTGTTTAGTTCGAGTGGAACAAGACAACTATGTTAATTGGGTAACTATAACGTGTAGCTAGATACCTCTTATAGTTAGAGATATTAAGTGGTTAATATCGCTGCCAATTTAGCTTAGATCCTCCTATAGGTCACACCAGAAAACTGGGAAACAAGAAGCTTGATTTTGAGTTCATATGATGTGTCGAGTTTCATGAGAAAAATGACACATGTGGTGAATCAATAAAATCAATATGTCACGAAAATTGACATAATTAGAATCATGGATAAATTCATATGACGTGTATGTATTATGGGGTGTAATAATTTAATATTACATAGGATAATATATTACATAAGATATGAGTTTGCTAAAAACCCCAATAGATCAAATTTTGTTGGATATAAATCCAAAATTTGACAAAGGTAAAATCAGGGTCAAAACGGTCAACCATTTTGGGTTCGATCGACCGAGGTTTCTTTAAAATGGTTGACCGGGCGAAGATCGGATAACGCAAATGATTGGCCAAAATTGTCTTGAGTGCCTGGACAATTGGAGTCGGTCAACCGGGAGTTAACGGTCAACCGAAAGAAAATATCTAGGAGCTGTCTTGGGATATTACAGTAGACTGAAAGAGACACGGTCGTCCGAACAGATTCACCAAGAGAAATTTTGGTGGGTCAACGGTCGACCGAAGCGAGACGTGGAACAACCGAAAATTTCCATGGAATTCTCATGAATATTCGGTCGACCATCTAGCTTACGATCATCCTAACTTGTGTAAAACCGAATGGTTCGGTTAACCGAATGCAAATCTCAGTTAACCGAACAACGATTTTTGCCTGAATTATTAAGAGAATAATTAGATAATGGGTTCGATTAATTTCAGATTTGATCAAACATTTTTTAGGATGCTTATGTGGAAAATTGGGATTAATTTTAGGAGAGAAAAAATAAGAGATCATGACTAGAGAATAGTTCGTGATATGGGTGTTTTGGGAGCCTCTAAAAGGACTCCTCATCCTACTTGTTTATTTACATGCAAAAATTCTCTCTCCCTAACTACCAATTAACCCATCCAAAAATTCTCTTAGTATTTTAAGTTTTGGGAATTAAAATCTCAGGAGCTTTTAGAGGTATTATTAGCTAGATTCTAAGCTTAATTAGAGATTGATTGGCTAACTCATTTCTCTCTAATCTTGTTTAGAGTTTGGTGAACACTTGGAGGCGAATCGGCGGGCGATTCGACGGGTAACGGTACACCGTATCTTCTAAAAGGTTTCAGAGAACCTTTGAGTATGATCCTCTCTCTTTTGTTTATTTTAATATGTGTAGGAATGCGTGATATTAGAATAAACATATACATGTACATGAAATCAATGAAAATATGAAATTGATCGTGTATGCTTGTATTAAATTTTTTAAAATATACACATACATAGGGACACAAACGCCTACAGTGGTATCAGTGCATTTAGTTCATATTTTCTATGATTAGACTATATAATTAATTTTTTTACCATCTACAATCGAAATGATTCATGTTCTATGCCTTCTTCGAGTTTTCCGATTGTTTTGTTGATTTAATTCTAATTGATTCTTTTGATAGTTTTAAATGTTTTGAAACACATCATGTGAATGTTAGAATTAAATTTTAGTCTCATGTCTTATATATAAATTTTTTGTTTTTACTAAATGATTATTTTATAAGCAATCGACAAAACCAAAAAGACATATGTTTATGTTTCCTTAAAAAATTATTTTGGAAATTGGATAAACAGCGGTTCAAATGTTTTGTGTTTTGAACTATGGATGTATAAACTCATTTTTAAAGGATTTCAAATGATTTTAGAATTTTTTGATTTAGAGATGAATGATAAACTAAATCGAGTAATTTATAGTATATGTACATGCGTTGCTCGAGTTCTCTTATGCAGGGATATGTGAGTTTGTATGTTCCGTTGAAGCCATGAATGAATGAATGACTGAATGTGTATGTTGTCATTATTAAATCACAGGGGCTTATGTATATGTGAATGCCAAATTTCTATTTATATGTATATGCATACATATGAGAGAGTTTTTACATAGGACTTGTACTAGGCAATTATCAAAATTTTGAGATGCATGTTTATATTTTTCAATATCTACATTCATGGTGCAAGAGGAAGTTACGAAGAAGACGCTAAGGAAGCACAATAGTCAAGAACGCGGGAACATATAAACTCACACCGATATATGTTTGAATGGATATATTTATGTTTGTGTGCTTGACATGTATGTGATTGTATGAATGAATGTGTTGATGTGTATAGATGATAAATATGCATGTCACCTAAATTTTAAAATCACATGTAAATGTTTAAATTGTCCAACCAAAAATTAAGAATATTTTTCTTTCTTGTTTCATCCACTAGTACTCATCGATCGAGGGATATTCTGCTCGCCCTTAACAGGAGATAGTTTCCTCCATCTTTGGGAATAGTGGGAGATATAAGGTTGTCTATTATTGTGCCATGAATAGATGTACGAGGTGCGATTCACCCTTATTGGACACCGAGTGTATTTTTTTCCTGAATACAATGGATAAACGTATCTCGTATCAAATGAAATAAGTTTTCTTAACAAGACCCGGAACCCTATCTCGGTTTTGATAAAAAGAGTTTTTCTTAGAAGGATTGGTCCAATTCCCTCTTAATTAAAACGACAAGAGTCATAAGAGTTTGAAAATGCAAATGTTGCAATATTTTTGACATGATTATGATTAGAAAATATTTTCTTACCTTGATTTTATAATATATCTGATAACCTTTAGCTAGTTTATATCATAATTGATAGGATCTTGAATTGCTACATTTATGGACAAATTTTTTATTTGCAGTATTGATTTTCAGACATAAAATTGACATTAAATCTCATATAATTTATTTTGTAGAAATGTCAAATATTCAACCTATTGTGCGATCTATGATTGAAAAACATCCTTTGGCAAATGATGACTCAAACTATATAAGTTGGCAACTCAAGTTCAATATCGTGTTTTTTTAAAAACTATCACATATTTTGGATGGTGAAATCCCAAAATTAAATGAGAAGGCAACCGATAGCGAGAGAGGGGAAAAAGCCAAGTGGGAAGACCAATAGAACCATTTTCACGGTCTAATGTTGGCCTCCATGGGTGACTCGCTTCAAGCGAAATATTTGGATTCAAAACCCAAGAAGACTGTGGAAGCTTTAACAAAGATGTTCATGGATAGTGCTAGAAAAGAGCGTTATAAGACCACCATCTCACTCACAAGGTCCCACACGGCGGAGGAAACATTAGTATCTATGGATTTTCTCACGATGCAAGGATACCTTGAGAAGTTGTCGAAGCTCTCTTCCCAGATGTCCGATGACATTGCGGAAGATCTCTTGGCTCTCTAGCCCCGTCCTACAAGGACTTCATTATGCACTATCATATGCATGAGAAAGGGGTGAGTCATGAGGAACTTCACAATACTCTCAAAATCGTTGAAGTTGACATGGGCAAGGGTCGGGACAAGCACGTCCTAGTCGTCAATGAGAGGAGCAAAAAGATCACCAAAGGTAAAGGCAAATTCACTAAAGGCAAATTCACCAAAAAGACTCCAATCAAGAGCAACGGAATAGGAGGTACTCATGGGAGTGCCTCGAGGGGGAATTCTTTGAAATCTACGGCTCCCAATACGGAGTGATTTCTCTGCGGTGAAAAGGGACACATCCGGCCAAATTGCCCCAAGTACAAGGAAGACCTTGACAATGGAGTGATTGAGGGTAAACACCCCAAAAAAGCCAAAGGTATATTTGTTATTGAGATAAATTTAGCTACCTATGTCCATGATTGGGTAATTGATACCGGATCTTGTGCTCACGTAATTTCTAATGTGCAGCTACTAAAGGATAGGAAGGAACTCGTGAAGAACGAGAAGATTTTGAAGGTCGGAAATGGTGTGAGTGTTGCTGCGATTGCACAAGGTTCCGTGGAGCTTCAATTATCTAGTGATTTGAGTTTATGTTTAAAGAACGTTTATTATATGCCTTCGATTAGCAAGAATATTATTTATGTATTGTGTTTGGATATGCATAATTTAAATATAAATATTTCAAATTCTTGCTTGTCTATATCGAAGAATGGAATTTTCTATACAAATGCATTCGCGAGGAATTATCTCTATTTGCTTGATTTGAATAATACACAAATCTTAAACATCAGTAACAAAAGGCTTAAAACTACTCACGTGAAAGATTCACTCTTGTGGCACTTTCGTCTTTGTCATATAAATGAAAAACGCATCAAGAAATTGCAAGAGTCTAACCTTCTTGGTCAACTTGATTGTAAATCAATGGAGACGTGTGAACATTGCCTAATGGGAAAAATGACCAAGAGGCCTTCCAAGAAGAAAGGTCCGAGAGCGAATAACTTGTTGAATTTGATACATTACGATGTATGTGGTCCGATGAGTACTAGTGCAAGAGATGATTTTCGGTACTTCATTACGTTCACGTATGACTATAGTCGTTATTGCTATATTTATCTAATGAGAAACAAAAGTGAATCCTTTTACAAGTTCAAAGAATTCAAGAATGAAGTAGAGAACCAACTCAACAAGAAAATCAAGTCTCTACGAACGGATCGTGGAGGTGAGTACGTAAGTACCGAATTCGACTCATTCTTAAAGGAGTGTGGTATTGTACCACAACTCACCCCTCCCGGTACACCTCAGTGGAATGGGGTATACGAAAGGAGGAATATGACATTACTTGACATGGTTCGATCAATGATGAGTCAAGCTGAATTGCCACTTTACTTTTGGAGTTATGCACTAGAAGTTGCGGCTTACACAATAAATAATGTTTCATCCAAATCCGTAGAGAAAACGCCTTATGAGCTATGGAGTGGTAAAACACCTAAGCTCAATTTTCTCATGATTTGGGGTTGTGAGGCCTACATCAAGAGATTGGTGTCGACAAAACTTCAACAAAAGCGGATAAGTGCTTCTTTATAGGTTATCCTCGTGAGACATGAGGATACTACTTTTGCCATATAACCTCCAATCGAGTGATTCTAGAGAGGGATGTCATATTCCTAGAAAAAGAATTTCTAGAAAGAATTAAAAGTAGTGGGAGTAGAGTTGTGCCTAAAGCATCTCAAGATATTCTACAAGATCATGATATGAATGGTGACATTCAAGATCATGAAGGCCCAATCGAGGTTCCTTTGGTTAGTGGGAGCATGAGTGGGAGACCCTCGCAAGCAATTGTGAGAGAAACTCAATCATCCCCGCCTACTGTAAGTTCAAGAAACAAACACGAACCAATTCTGGAAGAAATGGTGGAAGAGGTTCGAGAAGTGCACATAGAACAAAAAGAACTTAGAAGGTCAACGAGGAAAAGAAAGAAACCCGATATGTATTTGGGACTTCATGAGATCATGGTACTAGATACCGATGATCCCTCGACCTTTCAAGAAGCAATGGAAAGAAAGGACTCCAAACTATGGTTTAAAGCCATGGAATCCGAAATAGAATCCATGTGTGATAATCAAGTGTGGAACTTGGTTGACCTTCCTCAAGGGAAGAAACCCATTCAAAATAAATGGGTTTTCAAGAGGAAGATAGATATGGATGGGAACTTGACAACCTACAAAGCGAGGCTTGTAGCAAAAGGTTTCACTCAAGTTCAAGGAATTGACTATGATGAAACTTTTTCTCCGGTTGCAATGTTCAAGTCTATTCGGATTATGCTCGTTATTGCCGCATTTCATGATTACGAGATATGGCAAATGGATATCAAAACGACGTTCCTTAATGAGAACTTGGAGGAGGATGTGTACATGGTACAACCTCAAGGTTTTGAAGATCCAAAGAATAGCGAGAAAGTATGCAAGCTTCAAAGATGCATTTATGGATTGAAGCAAGCATCAAGGAGTTTGAACAAACACTTTGACAGAGAAGTCAAGAACATTCACTTCCTCCAAAGTAAGGAAGAGTCTTGTATCTACAAGAAGGTTAGTGGGAGCCACATCGTGTTCTTGATCTTATATGTCGATGACATACTCCTAATGGGAAATCATACACCTTTGGTTGAGCAAACGAGAAGTTCATTGAAATCTGCATTTTCAATGAAAGACATAGGTGAGGCTCAATACATCTTGGGAATATGGTATATACAGATAGATCCCGTAGACTCATTGGCCTAAGTCAACGTACATACATTGACAAGGTCTTGGAAATGTTCAGCATCAACAACTCCAAAAAGGGCAATGTGTCAATGAGTATGGGTGTGCAACTCAAGAAGTCTCAATGTGCTAAATCACGTAAAGACTTGGAGTATATGAAAGATATTCCTTATGCTTCGACTATAGGATCGGTCATGTACGCCATGACTTGCACAAGACATGATGTCTCGTATGCTCTAAGCGTGACAAGTCATCATCATTCCAATGCAGGTCCTGAGCATTGGATTGTGGTCAAGAATATTCTAAGGTACCTTAACTGGACTAAAGATAAGTTTCTTGTTTATGGAGGACAAAGAGAACTGATAGCCGAGATTGAAAGTTTTACTTTTATATATATTTAATAAGACGAATTGGATGTGCAGCTATTGAAAGGAATGTGTTCTAAAAGTTTTACTTTTATATATCAATTATTATGAATTGGATGTGCAAACATTTTGTTCCTTGATTATTGTGTTTGTCTTTTCGAAATGTTAAGGAAGAGGTGCTTGAACCTTAACCGTAGAGCTCTAAAAGATAATGGTTTACATAAATCAAAAGTTATTCACAATCATGGTAATTAACATAGAACATTAATCACCGAGATAAGATTGTCGAGTTGGTCATCGATTGTTGTAGCTCTACAAATAATTGACGACACGAGTATATAAAATAGGAAAATATTACTTTTATATATTGAATAGACCTAACAAGTAAAACATTATAGAATTATGTTTCGTGTCATTAATGTTTTATTATGTCTTGGATCCTAAGATATGAGACTTATGCCTTTTCAGTCAAGAAGTGTTTGATTTGATATTTGTCAAAAGCTATCAATGAGTATAGTGATAAAGGCGATAGTTCGTTGAACATGACCTGTGGTGGAAAATATAGCTAGTCAAAAGATTATCATTGTCACTCTTAATTGAGTGATGATATTAGTGGGCCCATTGATAAAGCAAAATTATAATGTGCACAATATAGCTCGAGTTAATTTACATAGTTATAATTAGCTTAATGAGATCAAGAAATGAATATAATACAAAGGTGACACATTTCTACTTTGTATATATTCTTAATATCATGAGGCAATGGACGGATACAAGTTGTGCACTTACATAACTAAATGGATCATGTTTATTTCGAGTGGAACAATACAACTATGTTAATTGGGTAACTATAATGTGTAGCTAGATACCGCTTATAGTTTGAGATATTAAGTGGTTAATATCGCTGTCAATTTAGCTTAAATCCTCATATAGGTCACACCACAAAACTGGGAAACAAGAAGCTTTATTTTTGAGTTCATATGATGTGTCGAGTTTCGTGAGAAAATAGACACATGTGGTGAATCAATAAAATCAATATGTTATGAAAATTAACACAATTCGAATCATGGCTAAATTCATATGACGTGTATATATTATGGGGTGTAATGATTTAATATTATATAGGATAATATATTACATAAGATATGAATTTGCTAAAACCCCTCAAGATAAAATTTTGTTGCATGTAAATCCAAAATTTGATAGGCAAATTCAAGGTCAAAATGGTCCACCGTTTCGGATTCGGTCGACCGAGGTTTCTTAGGAACGGTCAACTGAACGAAGATCGGATAACACGACTGGTTGACCGAAATTGTCTGGAGTGCCTGGACAATTGGGTTCGGTCAACCGAGCATAAACGGTCAACCAAAAGGAAATATCCAAGAGCTTTCTTTGGGATATTTCGGTAGACCGAAAGTGACATGGTTGTCCGATGGATTAACTAGGACAAATTTTGGTGAGTCAACGGTCGGCCGGAACTGGACGTGGATCGTCCGAGCTTTTCCATGGAATTTTTATCATGAATATTCGGTCGACCATCTAGCTCACGGTCATCCGAACTTGCGTAAAACTGACTGGTTCGGTCGACCGAGTGGAAATCTCGATTAACCGAACAACACGATTTTTGCCTGAATTATTAATAGAATAATTAGATCTGGTTTGGATTAATTTCGGATTTGATCAAACGTTTTTAGGATGAGTTTGTGGCAAATTGGTATTAATTTTAGGTGAGAAAAAGCAAGAGATCATGACTAGAGAATAGTTTTTGATGTGGGTGATTTGGGAGGCTATAAATAGGTCATCTCACCCTACTTGTTTCATAAGAATTAATGCAAAATTCTCTCTCCCTTAATCACCACGAAAACTCTCTTAATAGTTTTAAGTTTTGGAGACTAAAATCTCAGGAGCTTTTAGAGGGGTATTAGCTTGATTCTAAGCTTAATTAGAGATTGATTGCCTAGCTCCTTTCTCTTTAATCTTGTTTAGAGTTTGGTGAACACTTGGAGGCGAATCGGCGGGCGATTTGATGGGCAACGAAACACAAGATCTTCTGAAAGGTTTTAGAGAACATTTGGGTATGATCCTCTCTCTTTTGTTTATTTTAATATGTGTAGGAATGCATGATATTAGAATAAACATATACATGTACATAAAATCAATGAAAATATGAAATCGGTCGTGTATGCTCGTATTAATTTTTTAAAATATATACATACATAGGGACACGAAATCCTATACAGAGCACCAATACAAGCAAAGAGCAAAGAATCTTGCCACTTTGCCTCCTTAAATAATCTTCCAATTGACACATACCACTTATTTTTCCCCATAAAAAACTAATTAACAAAAGTTGCAAACAGTTAACACAAGATCAAGTCAGCTGTTCATACATATTTACTACAACTACTTGGAAGTCTAAAAGGTCAGAGTAGTGGTTCGCACACTCTATTCTGTTTGGAGTGGACCAAGAATAACATGCATGTCAAAAAATATTTAAAAGTGGACAAATGCAATCTTTAAGTTACAGCTAATGTCTATCATTTACATAAATCCTCATTTGGTTTTTACTTGGTGACATATGAAACACTGTAAGTCTATAGTCAATGCTAGTCTAGAAAGGTATGTCAACCCATTTCATGAGAAACATGCAAAAAGATTAAACATAGAAAAGGTAACATACACATGTGTGTTTATTGGTATTTCAAAGTTAAATTTAATTTCAACTATTTAGGTATGTAAATAGATGTCATTCTTCTTTATGTAGATTGTTACTTTAAAATATATTCTAAAACCTCATGATTCATCCGTCCTATTTGTTGGCTTTTTGGCCTTAATCTATGCTTTGATGATTTAATCAACCTAATGTTAATTATGATCATGTAGAGTAGCACACATATTGCATTGTATATATATTGCTTTGTGCTAACCTCTACAGGTGATCAAGACTCAAGGAAGAAAGGAAATCAAGCTCATTTGAAGACATGTATTTTGTATTTCTTTGAGTCTTAGGAACTTTGTGTAATTGAGCATACTTGAACTAAAAACTACTCAACCACACACTAGGTTCCCTATAGAAGTCACACACGAAATTTCACACAATTTGGACTTCAAAAGATCACCCAAACTTAGACCGTAAAACACTAACCTGAACCCAAACTGTCTGCCAACATTCAGTCAACCGAAACAGACCGTTCGGTCGACAGAATGATCAATTAATCTGTTAGTGTTTAACTGCCTAAGTTCGGTCGACCGAGTCCCAAGTATTTTCCAACCGTTTGTTTTGTTGTATATACCCAACGGTCGTATTCGTATTAACCAAAAATACCCCAAATACACATCCTGTATCGGTCGACCGAGGACCTTGTTCGGTCGACCGAATTTATGTCTCTTGACAAACCCAAATCTCATGCTAAAATTCGGTCGACCGTAGATCTTGGTTCAACCGACCAAATAAAACTTTGTTTGTCAACCCCAAACTGCCTGGTGTGAATCGGTCGATCGAACCCTATTCTGTGTTCGACTGATCACTTAAGTGTTCCAAAGTCTTAGCGTTGGGCGGTCGACCGTTCATTAACCGATCGACCGAATTAACTCAGAACTGGGTCCTGCTAGTTTCTGCTTTGTGTATCTTACACCAACTCTTACCCAATCAACCCCAACGGCTATATTCTCTCTAATGCTTATAAATAGAGTTCTAAAACACATTTTAAAACAACTCTCCCACACATACTTGTCCAATATATTAGAGAGAAGATCCAAACACTCCAAGCCTCAAACCTTCCACACTTTAGTCATAAATCCAATCTCACTCAAGTGTGCTCGAGTTTAGAGAGTATTGTTTCCCTCAAGTTTGTTGCTGTCAAAGTCAAGGAAAGGTTTCGTTGAAAGCCCGAAGCATCCCTCTCGGATTCTGAGAGGAAGAAGGTCAAGCAAGCGAGGGTGTTCACGGTGCTTGTTTTGTAAAGGCGTTCTCTCCCGGCCCGGAACGGGGATTGGATAGTGAAGACGTGAGCGGAGCTCGAAGTGTCGAGTGAAGCTTGCAAGAGAGGACGTAGGCGGTAGGCCGAACCTCTGTAAAAACCCACGCGTTCCATTGTGGTTTGCTTTACTTACTTGTCTATTTTAAATTCCGCTGTGCATAACTTGATTGCTTAAACAAGTAGGTAATTAGCTCAAAAGTGATTAGAATTATAGACCCTCACGAACCTACATTTGGTATCAGAGCCTTGTGAGCTAAATCACATTACTTAACCGTAATTTTTAGTATGGTTTCTACATCATCTAATCACATAGAAGAATTATGCACTACTAGACCTCCTTTTCTTCATGGGTCTAATTATGATTATTGGAAGAATATGATGAAAATTTTCTTAATTTCTAATGACCTTAAGTATTTGATGTTTCTTCAAAATCCATACACACCCCCAAATAAAGATGAACTAGATTCACTTACAAGCCCCAAAATTAAAGAAATCGAAATGAATTCAAAAATCATGGACATCTTGTATTGTGGCCTAAATGAGGGTGAATATAATAGGATTAGGGGTTGTAAAAGTGCATATGAAATATGGCATAGACTACAAATGCATCATGAGGGGGATAACAAAACTAAGGAAACCCGCATTAGTCTCCTCATGCATAAATATGAGATTTGTTCTATGCAAATCGGTGAAAACATAAGCGAAATGAACACTCCCTTCACCGATATTACTAACTCTCTTTTGGTTCTTGGAAGAAAAATCAATGAAGGAGAGAAGACACGGAAGTTCCTCCAGTCACTTAGCATCGATTGGGAAGATAAAGTCGTCACGATTTAAGAGACGCACGATCTTTCAAAATTAAAGATGGAGGAACTCGTTGGAAATCTCATGGCTTATGAGTTCCAAATTAACCATCGGAAGGAGAATGAAGCCTCCAAGAACAAACCTACCTTGGGATTACAAGCAAAT
Organism: Triglochin maritima; assembly: GCA_963682175.1. Classification (NCBI taxonomy): domain Eukaryota; kingdom Viridiplantae; phylum Streptophyta; class Magnoliopsida; order Alismatales; family Juncaginaceae; genus Triglochin; species Triglochin maritima. The sequence goes on from OY821770.1 coordinate 51,040,006, forward strand.
ATCGACCAACCAAGGAGGAGTGTAGAAAATGAGGACATTGAAGTCCTAGCAAAAGACTTCTTCAAATACCTCAAGAAGATAAGGAAGAAAAGAATGAAAGAAGAGGTAGAAGAAGTGAGAGAAAAGAAAAGGAAAAGGAGAAGGAGGAGAGCGAAAATGAGAGAAGAGAAGGGGAGAAGAAAAAGGAGAGAAGGGAAAGGAGAAGAGAAAAGGAGAAGAGCAAGAGAAGAGAAAGGAAGGAGAAAGCACACAAGGCTACATGAGATGATTCTTCATCACCATCATCATCATCATCCTCCTTGCAAATTAGAAAAGAGGTGGCTCACTCATGCTTCATGGCTATTGAAGATGATCAAAGTGGGGTAGAATCTAACTCTTGTTCTAGTAATTCATGCCCAACTAAGTCATATTATAGTGATAGCTCACATTCTAGTGTTAATGGAGAAACCTATACACATGTTGAGCTTCAAAATGCATTTCATGACTTAGTTAAACAATATAAGATCATTTGTGAAAAGAACAAAAGAGCTAGAAAGCTAATCAAAGATCTCCTAAGTCAAATTGAAACATGCATGAATGAGAAAAATGAGGTGCTTACTAAATTTGAAAATAATGCATCAAATCTTGATAAATTAAAAGCAACACTTATAGATGTTGAACAATTAGATCTTCATGCTTGCAATGTGCAATTAAGAAAACATCTAGAAAAGTTCACACATGGAACTAAGATGCTTAACATACTATTAGGAAGTCAAAGAAAATCTTTGCAAAAACATGATTCAGGATACAATGCTAAATTGAAAAACCATGCATCATATACAACTTTAAATGGAAAGCACTCAGTTGTAACGCATAGTTCCTGAAGTGTGTGGGCTCCTAAAACCAAAATGGTTTGGGTTCCCAAATCTAACATTCAAGGACCCAAAGTTGTTTGGGTACCTAAATCTACACTTGTAGGTGCTTGAGAAAGAAATCGGTGGTGACCGGGCGAGTTTAAGAGTCGAACTGAAAGCATGTTGCATCACCGAATGGAGATAGAACCAATTCAAGCTTCAAGTTGGTATAATTTTCTTGTCCTCTAAAATTTTTCAATCAAATTGGTTCTAGTCTAGGTTATATGCTTAATTGACATATCATTTGCTCGTTCATTGCAAATCTTAAATTTGAATCACATCCATAGTTTTAGAGTCAAATTTTCTAAATGGATGTCAAAGGGGGAAATGAAAACGTCACATGCTATATTGTAATATTTGTTTGATGTTAATAGGGGAGAATTAAGAATTGAACTAAATTGAAAAATCATATTCATATTGATAGGGGGAGCAAAAATTTAGGGGGAGCAACTTCATTACAAGACATCCACATTGAACTTAAATCGTATAATTTTTTATGGATGTCAAAGGGGAAGAGATAATAAAGGGGGTAACGTGGAATTTGATTTTAAATTAAACTAAACCTATGCACATCCATAGGGGGAGCATTTATATGCATAGTTTACATCTAAAAATTCCATTTATTAATATATAGGTCGCGATCATCAAAAAAAAGGGAGATTGTTGGCTTTTTTGGCCTTAATCTATGTTTTGATGATTTAATCAACCTAATCTTAATTATGATCATGTAGAGTAGCACACATATTGCATTGCATATATATTGCTTTGTGCTAACCTCTACAGGTGATCAAGACTCAATGAAGAAAGGAAATCAAGTCAAGACATCTAATCAAACTCATTTGAAGACATGTATTTTGTATTTCTTTGAGTCTTAGGAACGTTGTGTAATTAAGCATACTTGAACTAAAAACTACTCAACCACACACTAGGTTCCCTATAGAAGTCACACACGAAATTTCACACAATTTGGACTTCAAAAGATCACCCAAACTTATACCGTAAAATACTAACCTGAACCCAAACTGTCTGCTCACATTCGGTCGACCGAAACAAACCGTTCGGTCGACTGAGTGATCAATTAATCTGTTAGTGTTTAATTGCCTAAGTTTGATCGACCGTTCAGACCTTTTCAGTCGACCGAGTCCCAAGTATTTTCCGACCGTTTGTTTTGTCGTATATACCCAACGGTCGTATTCATATTAACCAAAAATACCCCAAATACATTTCATGTATCGGTCGACCGAGGACCTTGTTCGGTCGACCGAATTTATGTCTCTTGACATACCCGAATCTCCTGCTGGAATTCGGTCGACCGTAGATCTTGGTTCGGTCGAACGAATAGAACTTTGTTTGTCAACCCCAAACTGCCAGGTGTGAATCAATCGACCGAACTCTATTCGGTGTTCGACCGATCACTTAAGTGTACCTAAATCTTAACGTTGGGCAGTCGATCGTTCCTTAACTGGTCGACTGAACTGAGTTCAAAACTGCCAAACGGTCGACCGAACTGCCCGATCCGGTCGACCGAATTAACTCAGAATTGGATCCTGCTAGTTTCTGTTGTGTATCTTACACAAACTCTTACCAAATCAACCCCAACAACTATATTCTCTCTAATACTTATAAATAGAGTTGTAAAAATACATTTTAAAACAACTCTCCTACACATACTTGTCCAATACATTAGAGAGAAGATCCAAACACTCCAAGCCTCAAACCTTCCACACTTTAGCCATAAATCCAATCTCACTCAAGTGTGCTCAAGTTTAAAGAGTATTGTTCCACTCAAGTTTGTTGCTGTCAAAGTCAAGGAAATGTTTCGGTGAAAGCCCGAAGCATCCCTCTCGGATTGTGAGAGGAAGAAGGTCAAGCAAGTGAGGGTGTTCGCGGTGCTAGTTTTGTAAAGGCGTTCTCTCCCGGCCCGGAATGGGGAGTGGATAGTGAAGACGCGAGCGGAGCTCGAAGTGTCGAGCGGAGCTTGCAAGAGAGGACGTAGGTAGCAGGTCGGACCTCTGTAAAAACCCCCGTGGTCCATTGTGGTTTGCTTTACTTACTTGTCTATTTTAAATTCCACTGTGCATAACTTGATTGCTTAAACAAGTAGGTAATTAGCTTAAAAGTTATTATAATTAGTGACCCTCACGAACCTACACTATTAACACAAACCAAGCATGGATGCCAAAACTAAACCAACCATCGATTTAACACAATGTAAAGAGGAAAAACAAATTAAAAAAATAGTGTAGCTCCAATAAAAGGTTCCCCCATACATAGGAAAACCCCCACATTTTTCAGAAAAAAATAACAACAAGAAATCATAAAAAACCATTCTTGGGTAGTCCCATAAACACCCAAATTCTCCAATCAAGAGAAGAATCCAAAAAATAAAGAGAGAGACAAACCCAGGGAGTTGTGTAGAAGCAACATCAGATCAAGAGAAGAATGTTACCACAGGGGTTGGGTTCAGGAGGGCCCCTTGCCTCCTCTTTTGGTCGGTTCAGCACCCTGTCGACGACACGCTCCACAAGATCTTCTATCGTTCCTAACAACACCTTCTCCAGCTTGTCAAAGCACTACTCTAGGTGAGCGACCACACCCCCATCGGTGGCGACCACTGACTCCTCTAGCAACATGTAGTGGCAACAAAATGGATCAAGCTGAGACACAAACATAGAAAGTGAAGGTGAGCCATCTAGAAAAGGCACAAACAGCTATAATAGAACAAAATATGCATTCGAAGAACAAAATATTGAGTAGAGTTCTAATGTTGCCCACCATATCACGACTGCATTGAAAGTAGACCCTAGTTGGAGCGCCTTCTTCAAGTCTCCGCCACACCTTTGCCAACCGGCCGCAGTAGCAAAAGGGCAACAAAGTTGGGGGCAGAACACAAGTGGAAGGTCTGACTATGGTAACACTTGTCGTCGTGCTCAACGGTTGCAGATTAGAAGACGGAGAGGGAAGACAAACGATGGCTTGGGGAGAAAGTAAAGGGAGGGGGAGGACAGTACGCTGGAGGCGGGCATCCATGATTGAGGGGTAAATCGGGTTTTTGGCTACGACAAGACATGTGAAGAAGCTCCTCCTCGCTGCCATCCAAACGCCTCCAGCTTCTGGTGCCATGGGATCAGCTCCTCACTTTCAACAGGGTAGAAGATGGATTCTGAAATGAGCTCTTACTGTGAAGCCCTATCCAAACGAGACCTTAGGCATCTGAAAACAATAGCTAAAGGCACCAAATGCTATCGATTGTTGATGGTTTAGGGGAGGGTGGAAGAGATAGATGATTTGACATGGGTGCTAAAGATTTTTACTAGAATTAGTGAACAGTCAAGAGATGTCAAACGTAACTATTGTAGTGAGTTGATTGATCACTTAAGCCTATTTGTTTGATGCACCAATGACTCGAAGTTAGGAGATATGTAGGTCCAAATATAAATTGAAGTGCATGTTACTTTATACTTGTCGAATGACTTGAATGTGGAAAAATTAGAAGTTCACTCACAAAATGAGATTCAAATAATGAAAAAATAAGTGTATTAATGTTAAAAAATACATATATGAAGTGTATAGTCAATGAAATGGTTGGGCAATAGATATAGGTATTGAAGTAAAATATTATAAGAATTTAATGCAAATAAAAATTAAAAAACAAAACTTACGCGAGGGACATGGGCAATATGTGCTTGGATTGCACAAAAATTAAAGTTACGTAGCAGGACATGATGGAAGAACGACCAGGACATTAGAAGTCGTGGTTTGATAAGCAAGGAGTCAAATATGAAAGGACATTAATGTTTCAAGATTGTCCCATGCTAGGCTGTAGAGTGGTGAGTAGATAGAGTTTTTGGAGATTGAGGGTTCGTTTGGGTATAGATTTTAGGTGAATGGATTTTGGCTAGAATCAATTCTACACGGTTTTCTATAAAATTAGTTTTTGAAACAGAATCAATTGTGTAATTTACATGTTTGAACAACAGTTGATTTTGATCAAGTTCCACTACCATTTTGACCTCGTAAGAATCATTCTATCCACAAATACATCCTAAATGTGGTAAGGAAAATGAAGTCTTTTTGCACCAAAATCTGCTACAGTATTTAGCAATCAATTCTTTTTTCGAATCCAATGGAAAGAGAGTACGTGAGAGCAGGATTTACAGGATCAAAATCTGATTCTTGCCCAAGAATCGATTCTCATAAAAGGTGTTTGGGCAAACTTGATTTTTACGGACAAAATTTGTGGAATCTCCTAAAAAATCTGTTCCCAAAATTTGTGAAATCTCCTAAAAATTCAGTTCCTCAAAAGAGTTCAATTTTCATTGAACACAAGTATCGAACATATCGATGTGAAAGGAAAGCAGGTCAATTTTCCATCTATCACCGCTATCGAGTACCTATTGAACTACAATCGAACATATCGAGCCCGTCGGTAACACAGGAAAACGGTTCCACTTCCAACCCAGGCGACAAAACTCAAATGAATAACAATAAATAGATGAAATCAACAACATTTTCGATAGAAATAATAACATAACTTTATAAAACTATATGAACAAGTAAAAAGAAACATATACAAATCGTACCCTAAAACCGACCTTCCTCGTCGGCTTTAAAGTAGGAGTTGTTTGGTAGGGTACGTCGTTGAGCACGAATGACGAGTCGAGTGCGAGAGAGAAGGTATGTACTGATGAGAGAGAAAAATGGACAACAAACGGATATGCTAGAGCAGTTTGGAAATGTTTGAAAGAAAGAGACAGAGATGATGATTTACTTATTTTAAAGGAAAGGGAGAGAGGTGAATGATCGATTTAGACCGGGGTATTTTGAGGAGAAGTGTAAAGATAAACATGTTTTTCAGCTGATGTCAAAGTGTTGACTTTTTCCAGAGATTAGGCAACGGGCGGAAAAAAAAGTCAAATTTTCCATTAAAAATAAGGACGACACTATATATCAAACATCCAACACATGATTAAGGGTCAATAACCCAACATGAGGTAGATCCAACAAATGATTAAGGATCAATAACCCAACCTGAGCCAGATCCAAGCGTTATTGTACATTGACATATTAACTCATGCATAATGTATGATATTTGAATCCTCGTCACCATCTCTAAGCGGTTACATTCACACGTAATGTGGTGTTATTTGAATCAAACATATTAGGTGGACTTTTACAATTTACAAACTCTAACTCGAATTTCATGATTGTTAAACTCAGCAGTTCTCTTAAATACTTTTTTCAAATTTCAACTTTCTTGTATTCCTTTTAATTCCCACCCTTGGTTTTTCTTCCAAATACAAATAAATAGATATATAAATGAGATTTTGACTAATTTATGTAGTTGAAAAAAATAATATTTATATATAAATTTTATCGGTATTACCTCTGATGATGGCATTGATAATTAATTGTATTTATCATGTAAAATACGGCTGCCATGTCCAAACAAAAACATGAAAATTATGATATAATTTGATAAATAGCAATGAAGAAAGAAATTCAGGAGAAAAATTGCAACGAGCTTGACCATCCTACATTTAGTATTGCACGTGGAATCTACATTTGAGAAAAGGGCACTCATTGATATATCTTATATGTAAATTCCCATAATTAAAAAGAAGATTGAATTGCAAATCAAAGTGGGACTTCACCCCGAATCATCTGATTTCGAATCTGTACCGAATTTTTTGATCCTTTGATAATTACCCGACTCAAACCAAAATTTCAAGTTTGGTACGAATTTGACAAGCCAAATCAAATTTTGTTTGGGTTTCAGTTGAGCATATTTCTAAACCAAAACTTAACTAATTTTTTCTATTATATTTTCTATAATATGTGAACTCACATTATGGCCATATTGGTTTGCTGAAATTGATATGTAACTGTAAAGACGTGTGAGAGAGAGAGTGGGGGTGAGGGAGGTATGGAGTGGAGTGATGTGTGTAGTGGGTGGAGGTATGGTTAGGGTGTAGGGTTTGTTGGTATAAAAACCAAAACTCAACCCTTTCTCCCCTTTTCTCTTCTCCATTTCGTTCCACCCAAACTCACCCATCTTCTTGCTTCCGGCGGACCAGGAGGAGAAGATCTCCGGCGGCGTGGTGGAGGCGAGCCCGAGGAAGGAGCGTGAGGAGGCGGCAGTGCGCGAGCGAGGCTCCGGCGGGTCTTCATCGTCTGTAAAGGTATGCCAAGTCTTCATAGTAACTCCCCAAGAGGTGTGGGAGTGTAGGGGGGCGGCGTTGGTGCCGTTTCCCCGGCGAAAACCCCACTGAACCAAGGTTGAAGACGATTGGTTCGGTCGACCGTTGTGTGTCTCGGTCGACCGAACAACGTCTAAATGATGCCTGTTCAGTGCGATATTGTAGTGTTTCGGTCGACTGTGTGAGGTTCGGTCGACCGATATTTTATAAAAATAACTTGCTGCCCGAAAACGGTCGAACGACGTCTGTGTGACGGTCGACCGTTTATGCCAAATTTTAGCGGGAATATTTTATAAGGGTTATATTAGTCCGGTCGACCGGTGGTTGTTCGGTCGACCGATCCCAGTAGATAGGGTAGACAGACCTTCGGTCGACCGAGTGTGTGTCTCGGTCGACCGAACTGCGCAAAGTCGGTCAAGAGCGTTGACCATCTAAACGGTCGACCGCTCTGGATCCGATCGACCGACCGCGTGCAGATTTCCTGTAGTGAAGTGCCTGTTGATCCGGTTGACCGGAAGAGTTTCGGTCGACCGAATGCAGTGGGCAGGATTCATGCAGTTTTCCTTATCGGTTGAACGGACCCTGGTTCGACCGACAGGATATATATGTCTATAAAACGTATAGCGTAGACCTTCCAAACGGTCGACCGCTAGATTTGACCTTGTTCGACTGGTGGGTCGAATTATCTTTCCTTGGTGGATTTATCCACATACGTGACGTCGAGTAGAGGCGACTACCGGCTGCCGAGCCCACGGTCGATCACCGGACCTCGGAGCTACGGATTTCACCTACGACGAGAGCGTATTTTCTGTTGGACCCCTCGTGGATGCCGGTGCGGCAGAGGGATGCCTGCCATGCCTGTGTGGGTGGTAGATGCCTTCTTCCCTGGTGGGGGAAGGGGATGCACTTTCCCTGTGGAGGAAAGCCGAGACCTCCTCTTGTTGGCCTGGATTGGCAGGGGGGATGCCTCCCTTTGCCCCTGTGTGCGGCTGGGAGATGAGTGCGGCGACCCCCCTCTTGTTGGCCTGGATTGGCAGGGGGGGATGTTTCCCATGCCCCTGGCGCGGCTGGGAGATGGTCTGTGGCGGTTGGGGCATTCATTGGGCCCAAGGAGGATTGCATTGCATGAGCATTCTTGGCTTTTTCATCTGTTTTTCTGTATATATAGGAGATGTTGGCATACGGGGTTCCTTTCGGGAACTCAGGCAGATTTTATGTTTCATTTTCAGGGAGCATGCGGTCTTAGGTTGGTGGTGACCGAGGGGAGTGCCTCCGGGATCGGGTCCTGTCTTCTTAGCTTTTTTGTAGAGGTAGTGATTACAGTAGTTATGTATTAGACATGTAATCGCTCTTTTGACACTCTGTATTATGACTTCCACGTGGAGATATTTTATATATATATTCTGTTGACTTTTCCAGTAGCGTGCCCTTGTTGACCGTTGACGGTCGTATGTTTGTGTTTTAAATTTGAAAAATTTCTTCCGCTGTTTCGGGACGTTACAACTTGGTATCAGAGCCTTGATCCCGGCGTATTTTTCCAAAGAAACCACCATCGAGTTAGGATTAGAGTCTAGAGGTCCATTGCATGCATTCATGATCATTCTGATGTGAGTCTTTTTGTTCTGTAGAGTGATGCCTCCGAGACGGGTGGTGCCTGCGGCTGAGACTCGCAGTTCGAGTGAGTCTGCGAGAGAGGAGGCCCGGGAGGCAGAGCGCAGAGTCCTGTTCGACACCGTGGAGCGGTTGAGCGGGATGTTAGAGCGCCAGGCAGCGCAGAGTGCGCAGGCGGGGGCCGGTGCGATGCACGACCGGTTCATGAGGCAGCACCCTCCGACTTTTGCTGGGCAGATGGATGCAGAGGCTGCTGAGGAGTGGATCCTCACTATGCAGACGATCTTCAGGGCTATCGACTGTACTCCGGAGAAGAAGGTGGACCTGGCCACCTATGTGCTAAGAGGAGCTGCAGCGAACTGGTGGAGGTCGACTTCAGCAGTGGTGTTCACCGGTCGAGAGGATGTGTCATGGGAGGAGTTCGTTGAGGAGTTCAACGAGCAGTACTTTCCGGAGCATGTGCGAGACGGGAAGTGGGTGGAGTTCCTGGCCCTGGAGCAGGGGAGCATGACACTGAAGGAGTACATTGGGAAGTTTAACGCCCTTGAGCGTTACTGTCCGGAGATTTTCGTCACTCAGGCGCAGAGGTCGATGAAGTTTGTCGGGGGACTCCGGAAGCATCTGAGGACCCGAGTGTTGTCGAGCATGCCGCGCACCTTGGCGGATGCAGTGAGGAGCGCCACTATCATGGAGAGGGACTACCGGGAGAATTATCTGGATGATAGGAGGTCGGTAGGGAGATCCTCAGGGAGGCCAGGAGGGCAGAGTTCGGGGAAGTCGGGCAAGAGGCCCCGGATCGAGGGAGCAGGGGCGCCGCAGCCAGAGGCGTGCAGGAGCTGTGGCAGAGTGCACACTGGGCGCTGCCTTGGGTCGATTACTTGTCATGGTTGTGGTCAGCAGGGCCACTTCGTCAGGAACTGCCCTAGCAAGGGCGCTGGACCGAGCATACCTCCGGGACTTCCGAGTGTCAGTGGCGGCGGAGCTAGGAGACCTGCAGCACCACAGCAGGGTCAGCGCACTGGACGAGTCTTCACTGTCCAGGCAGAGGAGGCGAGGGACGCCAGCACCGTCGTGGAAGGTACACTTCTTGTGGCAGGTTTAGAGGCTAGAGTGCTTTTTGATTGTGGCGCGACACACTCGTTCATCTCGGAGCGATTTGCGGGAGTGTTGGGTCGTACCCCTGCGATGTTGACTGCCACTTTGGAGGTCAGCACACCCCTGGGTCTGGTGGGCACTGTGGGGAGCTTCGTCCCCGGCGCCACGATTGTTTCGGGAGACCAAGATTTTCCGGCAGATCTGGTCTTGCTACCGATGGAGGACTTCGACGTTATTCTTGGGATGGACTGGCTGTCCCGGCATGACGTGCGTGTCCTTTGCCGTGAGAGGAAGGTTTTGATTCCGAGGATGGGGTTGCCTGATATCATGATTAGAGGAGTCAGGAACAGAGGAGGCCGCATTGTGGTGTCAGCTTTGAGGGCTCAGAAGTTGATGCAGCAGGGTTGCAGAGCGTTTCTGGCGACGCTGGTTGTTCCAGAGGCTGAGTCTCCGAGGCTGGACGAGATAGATGTGGTACGGGAGTTTACAGAGGTGTTTCCAGATGATATTCCAGGATTGCCACCTCCGCGAGAGATGGAGTTTTGCATTGAGCTGGCAGCAGACACCTCACCGCAGTCGAAGGCCCCGTACAGGATGGCGCCCGCAGAGTTGGCAGAGTTGAAGAAGCAGCTACAGGAGCTGATGGAGGCTGGTTTCATCAGACCGAGTGTCTCACCTTGGGGCGCGCCAGTGCTGTTTGTGAAGAAGAAGGACGGGTCTTTGCGGATGTGCATTAACTATAGGATGTTGAACAAGGTCACCATCAAGAATAGGTATCCCCTACCTAGGATTGAGGACTTGTTCGATCAGTGGCAGTCAGCGAAGGTCTTCTCTAAGATCGACCTACGCTCAGGATACCATCAGCTGAGGATCCGAGAGGAGGATGTCCAGAAGACAACATTCAGGACCAGATATGGGCACTATGAGTTTTTGGTGATGCCTTTTGGGTTGACGAACGCTCCGACGGCTTTCATGGATCTGATGAACCGGACGTTCAGGCAGTACTTGGATAGTTGTGTCGTTGTCTTTGTGGATGATATCCTGATTTACTCACCCGATGTGGAGCAGCACAGAGAGCACCTGCGGATTGTACTTAGCATTTTGAGAGACCAGAGGTTGTATGCTAAGTTTTCGAAGTGCGAATTCTGGTTGGACAGAGTCGCATTTCTGGGTCATATCGTTTCTGCAGAGGGGATTTCGGTGGATCCGGCGAAGGTAGAGGCAGTGACTGAGTGGAGAGCCCCTACGAGCGTGACGGAGATCAGGAGCTTTGTTGGATTGGCGGGTTACTACCGTCGCTTCATCAAAGACTTCTCGAGGTTAGCTGCACCTCTGACTGCCCTGACACAGAAGGGAGTCACTTTTGTTTGGTCCCAGAAGTGCGAGGACAGCTTTCAGGAGCTGAAGAGACGACTGACGACAGCTCCAGTTTTGACTCTGCCGAGCGGCACAGGAGGTTTTGTGGTCTACAGCGACGCATCAGGCATTGGCCTGGGTTGCGTTTTGATGCAGCACGGGAGGGTGATTGCGTACGCGTCGAGGCAGTTGAAGACCCATGAGAAGAATTACCCGACGCATGACTTGGAGTTGGCAGCCGTTGTGCACGCACTGAAGACATGGAGACACTACTTGTATGGTGAGCAGTTTGAGGTGTTCACCGATCACCAGAGTCTGAAGTACCTCTTCTCCCAGAAGGAGTTGAATATGAGACAGCGTCGTTGGTTGGAGTTCATTAAGGACTACGATTTCACCATCTCCTACCACCCGGGGAAGGCGAATTCAGTTGCAGACGCCTTGAGTAGGAGAGTGGAGCTATCAGTTGCTGGCATGTGCCTTCAGGAGTGGAGACTGCTTGAGTCATTGGCAGAGTGGAGGCCGTTCACTGGGGACTCTGAGGGAGCAGTGATAGCTGGGTTGCGGGTAGAGCCACAGACCGTTTCACAGGTAGTACAGGCGCAACATGAGGATGATGAGTTTGCCAGTTTGCTGGAGTTGACTGCCAGAGAGGGGTCTGATTTCAGTGTTGGGGTCGATGGAGGTCTGATATTCAGAGGGCAGATCTGGGTGCCGAGGGTTGATGGGATGAGAGATGACATCATGGAGGAGGCACACAGAGCAAAGTACACCATCCATCCAGGGAGCACGAAGATGTATAAGGACCTGCAGCGGAACTTCTGGTGGAGAGGCATGAAGAAGGACATTGCAGAGTTCGTGAGTCGGTGTTTGGTCTGTCAGCAGGTGAAGATCGAGCACCAGAGGCCAGCTGGGCCTATGCAGAGCATCGAGCTTCCAGAGTGGAAGTGGGAGCACGTGACGATGGACTTCGTTACGGGGCTACCGAAGACGAGGCGGTTCCATGACGCGATTTGGGTGATAGTCGATAGACTGACCAAGTCGGCGCACTTTCTGGCCATTAGGACCACCTTGCCTTTGGAGAGTCTGGCGAAGCTGTATGTAGAGGAGATCGTCAGATTGCACGGAGTACCGGTGAGCATCATCTCTGACAGAGATCCGAGGTTCACATCCAGATTTTGGGGGAGTCTGCAGCAGGCACTGGGGACACGTCTGAGATTCAGTACAACTTTTCACCCTCAGACAGACGGTCAGTCAGAGAGGACTATCCAGACCTTGGAGGATATGCTAAGGGCTTGCACGTTGGACTGGGCTGGACACTGGGATGAGCATCTACCTCTGATCGAGTTCGCCTACAACAACAGCTACCATGCTAGTATTGGGATGGCACCGTATGAGGCGTTGTACGGGAGGCCGTGCAGATCGCCGGTATGCTGGAGTGACGTAGGCGAGAGGCAGTTAGTGGGTCCAGAGCTTGTGCAGATGTACGTAGAGAAGGTTGACCTGATCAGGAGGAGGTTGACTACAGCACAGAGCAGACAGAAGAGTTATGATGACCGACGGAGACGGACTTTGAGCTTCGAGGTTGGAGATCATGTCTTCCTGAAGATTTCACCAGCTCGGGGAGTGATGAGGTTCGGGAAGAAGGGGAAGCTCAGTCCGAGGTATGTTGGACCTTTTGAGATCTTGGACCGTGTCGGGGAGGTCGCCTACAGAGTTGCTTTGCCACCACAGTTCTCTGGCCTTCACAACGTCTTCCATGTTTCTATGTTGAGGAAGTACGTTGCAGACCCGACACATGTGATAGAGATTGCAGTGCCTGAGATCCGGCAGGACTTGTCACTTGAGGAGAGGCCAGTTGAGATCATCGATCGGATGGACCATCAGCTCAGGAGGAGGACCATTACGATGGTTAAGGTCAGATGGCAGCATCACAGTGAGCGCGAGGCCACCTGGGAGATCGAGGAGGAAGTTCGGAAGCAGTATCCAGAGCTGTTTGGTAAGTTACCTTTCTGATTTCGGGGCGAAATCCTTTTAAGGAGGGTGGATTGTAAAGACGTGTGAGAGAGAGAGTGGGGGTGAGGGAGGTATGGAGTGGAGTGATGTGTGTAGTGGGTGGAGGTATGGTTAGGGTGTAGGGTTTGTTGGTATAAAAACCAAAACTCAACCCTTTCTCCCCTTTTCTCTTCTCCATTTCGTTCCACCCAAACTCACCCATCTTCTTGCTTCCGGCGGACCAGGAGGAGAAGATCTCCGGCGGCGTGGTGGAGGCGAGCCCGAGGAAGGAGCGTGAGGAGGCGGCAGTGCGCGAGCGAGGCTCCGGCGGGTTTTCATCGTCTGTAAAGGTATGCCAAGTCTTCATAGTAACTCCCCAAGAGGTGTGGGAGTGTAGAGGGGCGGCGTTGGTGCCGTTTCCCCGGCGAAAACCCCACTGAACCAAGGTTGAAGACGACTGGTTCGGTCGACCGTTGTGTGTCTCGGTCGACTGAACAACGTCTAAATGATGCTTGTTCAGTGCGATATTGTAGTGTTTCGGTCGACCGTATGAGGTTCGGTCGACCGATATTTTATAAAAATAACTTGCTGCCCGAAAACGGTCGAACGACGTCTGTGTGACGGTCGACCGTTTATGCCAAATTTTAGCGGGAATATTTTATAAGGGTCATATTAGTCCGGTCGACCGGTGGTTGTTCGGTCGACCGATCCCAGTAGATAGGGTAGACAGACCTTCGGCCGACCGAGTGTGTGTCTCGGTCGACCGAACTGCGCAAAGTCGGTCAAGAGCGTTGACCATCTAAACGGTCGACCGCTCTGGATCCGGTCGACCGACCGCGTGCAGATTTCCTGTAGTGAAGTGCCTGTTGATCCGATTGACCGGAAGAGTTTCGGTCGACCGAATGCAGTGGGCAGGATTCATGCAGTTTTCCTTATCGGTTGAACGGACCCTGGTTCGACCGACAGGATATATATGTATATAAAACGTATAGCGTAGACCTTCCAAACGGTCGACCGCTAGATTTGACCTTGTTCGACTGGTGGGTCGAATTATCTTTCCTTGGTGGATTTATCCACATACGTGACGTCGAGCAGAGGCGACTACCGGCTGCCGAGCCCACGGTCGATCACCGGACCTCGGAGCTACGGATTTCACCTACGACGAGAGCGTATTTTCTGTTGGACCCCTCGTGGATGCCGGTGCGGCAGAGGGATGCCTGCCATGCCTGTGTGGGTGGTAGATGCCTTCTTCCCTGGTGGGGGAAGGGGATGCACTTTCCCTGTGGAGGAAAGCCGAGACCTCCTCTTGTTGGCCTGGATTGGCAGGGGGGATGCCTCCCTTTGCCCCTGTGTGCGGCTGGGAGATGAGTGCGGCGACCCCCCTCTTGTTGGCCTGGATTGGCAGGGGGGGATGTTTCCCATGCCCCTGGCGCGGCTGGGAGATGGTCCGTGGCGGTTGGGGCATTCATTGGGCCCGAGGAGGATTGCATTGCATGAGCATTCTTGGCTTTTTCATCTGTTTTTCTGTATATATAGGAGATGTTGGCATACGGGGTTCCTTTCGGGAACTCAGGCAGATTTTATGTTTCATTTTCAGGGAGCAGGCGGTCTTAGGTTGGTGGTGACCGAGGGGAGTGCCTCCGGGATCGGGTCCTGTCTTCTTAGCTTTTTTGTAGAGGTAGTGATTACAGTAGTTATGTATTAGACATGTAATCGCTCTTTTGACACTCTGTATTATGACTTCCACGTGGAGATATTTTATATATATATTCTGTTGACTTTTCCAGTAGCGTGCCCTTGTTGACCGTTGACAGTCGTATGTTTGTGTTTTAAATTTGAAAAATTTCTTCCGCTGTTTCGGGACGTTACAGTAACAAACCAACATTAGTTTAGTCTCAAGATAGGTTTATTTGTTGTCTTTTAAAAATTAATTTTTCTTGATCAATAAGTGAGAGTACCGTCAAATTTTAATGGTTTGGATTTCTTTTCCGACAATTAGTAGGTTTTTTTTTGCTAAATGTCACTCGAAAACACTTTATTTTCCAATTTGTCATCACGTTGTAGCTATTTAATTTGGATGTCACTCAAAAACATGATTAAATCCAAACTGTCATTATGTCTTTTTTATTATTGCAGATTTACTACTCTGTTAATTTATTTCCGCTAGTGACGTCTCTATTCCGTTAATGATGTTAAAAGTTAAAATTTAAATATAAATTTTACAAATTCCTCTTGAATAACTTAAGAAATCTCTTTCCCTCTCTTGTTTTTCTTTCCTCTCTCTTCTCACACCTCCCTGTACTGTTTCTACTCTTTCTCTCTCTAGTCTCTCTCTAATCTTTCCCACTCTACTTTTTCTCTCTCTAATCTCTCCTCTATGAGAGAAGAACGAAAGGAGAGAGATGAATAAATAGAAAGAGTATAGAGAGACAAAGAGTAAAGAGTGAAAAGATTATAGGAGAGAGAAAGAGTAGAAAGAGAGGAGAAGGATGAAGAAAAGAGAGGAAAGAGAAAGAAATGAGACAAATGTTTGTTAATTTATTTAAGGGTGAATATGTAAAATTTACAATTAAATATTAATTTTATTAACGTCATAAACAGAATAGTGGCGTCACTAACGGAAAATGTTAACGAAGTGATAAATATGCAAAGCAAATAATGCATTTGGGATGTTCACCTTTTTTTAGTAACCTTCAAAAAATATTATAACGTAATGGCATTTCAGAAAATAAGATGTTTTTGAGTGACACTTTAACAAAAAACCCAAATGATTTATTTTGATAAAAAAAAACTAAATCTAAAACAAGTGGACCATGTCTCATCTCCAATTAAACAAGTTCACCAATACCACATTTCTTGGTTGCAAAGTTCACCGATGCTACTAAATTGACAAATTACATGTGCAATTTTTGACCAAATCCGACCTAAACAAGATAATAATAGAAGTTAGGATTTGGGTCTACTGTAAAAATTATATTCTCACATAATCACTAAGTCTGGATTGCGTACTTGCTTAACTTCTCACATAAAAAAGTAAGTCCTGAATTTCAATCTGTACACTTACAAACCCAATCTTAGGTATATTTGTGATCGATTTGGTTTTTTCCATTTTTAATCGTGTGTGTTTTAATGTTCGTAAAAATATTCAAATATAGAAGGCAATTCAATTTGCGCACTTTTTTGTTTTCTTACATGGATTTACTCTCAACTACCAATTGACTTAATATTTGTTTTATTTTCCCGCCGCTACCACACATTTAAAATTCAATTGATATGTCCAAACATAAACATGCAAATTATGATATCATTTTAGAAATGATCGTCATACAAGAAATTAGGAGAAAAAAATTGGAATGAGAATGAGTGCATGACGATCGAACACGATGTTGTACATTTTAAAAGGGCATTGATTGATATATCTAAAAATTCTCATGATTGATAAGGAGATTGAATTGCAAATTGGAGCAAGAGTTTGACATGAATTCTCTAATTTCAAATCTGTACCATATTTTTTTACTGAATTGCTAAACATCGTCCGGGAATTACTTAAATTACCCGCGTCAATTACCATTTTGTCCTACTTAAGGGCGTCTGGCTAAGATGCCCCTACCATTGGGGAGATTTTTTTTCAGACGCCCAGTCGAATTGTTTTGGGTAACCAACCCCATCGGATTCAGACGCTTCGCCAGACATTGGATTGATGTTGCTAATGGTAAAGTGAGGAAAACTGAGACATAAGCCTTATTTTAAGAGACGTAACAAAATGAGTATTAAATGTAATGTAAATGATAAAATGGTATTGGTGTCAACGATTTAAGTAATTCACGCACGGCGAATAGTAATTCCTATTTTTTTCTCAATGATAAAAAGATCAAGAAACTCAAAACATAATTTAAAGTTAAGGACCAGATATGTCATTTGGTAGTTTGGTTTTATGATAATTTGTTTGTTGCATTTCAACTTTTATATTTTCTAAAGGATTTTTTTGCTTCGGTACGTCTTGCGGGGTGTCCTAATTGACTATATGCACCTATAACTCGAACGTACATATTTTCTCGTATCATGGTGTTAGTTTCGTTACATATCTTACCAATTAAACCACGTAGATTCCAAATATCTTTAATATTAAAAAAACCATAAAAAACCAAAATTTTCTCACTCCTCTAGTCTCCAACCAACCACAATTGTACAACAAACTAACAATTAAACACGTTAACCTGTTTTGAAATTTTATTTTTAAGGAAGTTAACCAATGCTCAACCCATCCAAAGGAGCGACGAAACTTCCCAAAACCCCTCGTTTACCGTGTCTTGTCTTCTCCAAAACCGTTGCTTGCCTTCTGTCTTGCAGTCTTACTTCCCTTTCTTTCTTTCTTTCTTTCCCTTTTGTCTCAATTTGATTCCTGTGCTGTGCCTAAACAACATGGACCAACAAACCCAACAGCTGGTTAAAAAAACGGTGTTGGAGATCCTAGAATCCTCGGACTTGTCCACCATAACCGTAACAAAAGTCCGTATTGCCGCCTCCAAACGCATCCACATCGATCTCTCCACCTCCGACCGCAAGAAGTTCGTACGTGACGTCTTTTACACTTCCATGTTCTCCCACACCGATATTTTCATATGTGAGGTGAGGTTTAAATAAAAAATGTTTCGGCTTATTAGTTTGGAACTGCTTAAGTTTGAGTTTTGGGGTTCGTTTTGTAGTTGTCGAAAAATCAGAGAGTGACGATCCACGAGTATAAAGGAAGAAAGAAGTTGTGCATTAGAGGGTTTTGCGAAGATAATAGAGGAAATTTTCTGCCTTCTAAGAGTGGTATGAAATTTATTTCTATTTTGTTTGTGTTGCAAATGCCATTGTGAAATCTAATTTTTATGGTTCCATTAGCTATGTTGGTCGCTAACCCATGGGTTATGATTTTAGATATTTTAGATAAGCAATGTAGTATGACACTTGGTGTGTTTTTTTTGCTTCAGGTATAAATTTGTCGTTCGATGAGTGGGCCACTGATTGACATCATTTCATGCCTATATTTGTATCTTATATCCATTATCTTACACCTAAGAAATGCTACGTGATGAGTTTTATGTTTGAATTTCAGAAATAAATAGGTTTGAAGAGATGAAGCATAAAAGGACCCAAAAAGTAGGCAAAAAGGACTTAATTGTGAGACCTGGGAACTAAGATGCAAGGGAGAAGGACCTGAACGTAAGACCGAAGGACCCAAGAGCAAAACAGAAAACTCCACACCATCATGGGGAGTATTTTGGCAATTCTATTCGGGTCGGAGCTCCAACAAGTGAAGTAGATGCATCAAAGACCAACAAAGACATCCAGAAAAGCCCAGAATAACATCCAGCGTGATCCAGACCATATAGACCGCCAATTGGCGGTCTGTTTTGGCCCAAATCCGCTAAGATTTTGGTGGGTCGCGTATTAGTGTGTATTTAGTCCATTTCTAGTATTTGTTTAGTCCCACATCGGGGGATTGTCCCGGATTGCCTTTTTCTTTGGCTATAAATAGAACTCTTCACTTTCTATTGTAAACCACCAATTGCTTGGTGACATTCTCTCTACTAAGGAGTGAGCCTTGAAGCAAAAACTCAAGGTGGAGAAGAATGCTACCTTCAATGTGAGTCATTTGTTAATAAAATAATTCTTCTAGTTTCTTTTAATCTTGTCTTTTAATTTGTGCATGCTTGTTTAGTCTTTCCTTTCCTTTTAAGCTTCTTTAATATTTCTTGCTTGATTAGTGTAGTTTCATTTCAGTATAATGCTTCATTTTGTTAGAGTAGTTAGTTTAAATATGTGTGAGTAGTTCAATCCCCATTTGGGGGGTGGAGAAATATGTGATATGATCATGTAGTGTATTAAGTGTGTGTTATCTTAATCCCTTGAGCTTTATATGATTTCCATAACCATCTAATGGATTTTCACTCTTATCTTTGATATGCTAATGCTTTTGAATGAAGCTTAGCTTATGCTTTGATTAGTGGACCTATTTTATGGGGAATGATAAGGTTAGGATATGGATAAAGTTAATATTGGAAACACAAGTTGTAGTGTATGTACTCTTGTTGCCTTTACCTTAGTTAATGTCTTGTATGTTTTAATGATATTGGGTTATCTTAATTCATGTGGAGGCATAGTAGGGTTTAGTCTTTATACATGAGTTCATTTAGCTTCATTCCAATTATTATCTTGTATGTTTTAATGATGTAGTCTTATCTTAATTCATGTGGAGGCAAAGTTGGATGTAGTTTTATGATTTCATGCACTACATGTTGTGAGGAGCTTAATTGAACACACACACACACATCTTTATATTCACATTATTTCTCTACCACCTATGGGGTTTAGTTTTTATTGCTTATCATTTATTTCCTTTTGCATTCTAGTGTAGTTAGTGTAATCAATCTTTCTCTCCATTTTTTACCACTCGCCTTCGCACAAACCAAACGTCGACACACCTCCCAGTGGACGACCCATATTTGCCACCGCTTCAACGCGGCCGTGCACTTGCGGTTTAAATAAAACGATCAATCAAGTTTTTGGCGCCGTTCCCGGGGAGGTGCTCTGTCCAGACCTTGGTTTGGACGATTCAAGTGGTTTTAATTTTTTGTTTGTAGTTTTTCTTAGTTTCAGGGATCCTAGAGATCACGGGGAGACTACTGGAGGAGTTGGAGCACAAAATCTTCAACAGGGACCACCAATCAGCGGTCTGGGACCGCCAATTGGCGGCCTGGTGAGTGCTTCTTGCTCTCAGTTTTCTTCTGGTGGTTGATTATCTCATTGTAGTTATCTGGGAGCCCTATTTTGCATGCTGTGATTTCTAGTTTTCTCCCAGATCATTAAACCAATCCCCATTAATCAACTTGGCCTTAAAACTCAAAGCAAAAGATTAGACTTCTTGTCATCTAGGTCATGCATCATTTGTAGACCTTGCATGCATTTGTCTTTTCTTTGCTTTACATTTTGTTGTTGATTGTTGGCGTGAGGTACGTGCACCCAAATCTCTCATTCATGCATGTTTCGATCATGCATTATTTAGTAAGGTGCATCGGGACAAGAGTGAGTTGAGCGTTTGATTGGAGTGTTGATTGCTAGATTTAAGATCAAAACGCTACTAAGGAGGGGTTGTCCCATAAAAGATAAGGTGGGGGATTTCATCACCCTTTCCTTGGCCCCAAAAATCACTCTTAATAAAAGCCTTAATTCTAAAAGCAAGTAGACATTGGCCCTAAGGATTTCGGACGCACTAGGAGAGTAATCTAGTTTAGACCGTCATGACCACATCGGCGTTGCCTACCTTGTCGATAGTAGGAGGTACTGGATCTCCGGATCTGGTATCACTTGCTGGGAATTGTGGTCCTCGTTGTAGGGAGGTGAGGCGTGTCGAGGCTAGTGACCTCGAAGTTAGGCGTCGTCTAGCCTAAGGACTCATTGCCTTATATTGTTTGATTTTTTTGTCGTGCTTGCTAGATTAGGCTTCTACCCTATCCCATTACCCACGCTAGCTCTAGGATTCTTCCCTTCTCCTCTGAGTCATTATCTTCTCACATTCTTCTACGTTATAGTCTTTTCCCCTTTACACTCTCTGGTCGCGTTTTAGGGTTGAGTCGAGCACTTTTTGCGAGCTTGTCCTCGTGGTGGTGAGAGTAATCGACTCAAGAGTTCTTTGTTGAGATGGATGGTTACATGGGCGACCATCCATATCATTGTTGGGACCAGGACAATTCTTCCTGGTGTTTTGGACCCATGCAACCTGGGGTGCCTCAGACAAACACCCTGTATGGTTAGGATAATCTTAATTGTGTGACTGAGCAATCTTCATATTGGGGTAGTATAAGAGAGGCACCAACTGCTAGACCACCATCTAGTTAAGTCGGATCATATGCTGGTCAACAAACTGAGACATTACAACAAAATTTAGCCTCTTTCATGCGTATGGCCGACGACATGAGTGCATCAGTGGCTCCAGTAGCCGTACCGTGCGACTGTTGTGGGTTGAGTGGTCATGTTATCGGGGAATGTCCTTATGTTCCCCCTGAGCCTGAGTATGAGCATACATTTTCCCAAAATGCTCAATATGACCATTACGCATCCGCGTACAACCCGAGAGTGATGGATTCGGGGGGAGACAATTCATATCCAAATTCTAATACTTCATTTTCACCCCAGTATCCTCCTCCCGATAACCCAGAAGTCTACCAACACCCCACTTCAAATCATTGGACTCATTCTCAGCCCATCAACTACAACACCAGTACATTGTCAGAGTCGATGTGTCAGGGTGACTTCCAAATGAAACCCATCGAGGAGGCATGTGACACTTTTGAGTCCATGGCTGAACGTACCTTCGAGTGGGACACCATGAGAGAGCCACCAGCCGCCATGTCTTTTGGTCGGGCTGGATCATATCATGTCGACTCAACTATCGCGTCTGAGGCGAAATTGGCTGCTCTCATGCGTAGGATTGAGAGTTTAGAGTTGGACCAAGATCCTGTAGCTCAGATCGCTACTCCTGGGTGTAGTAGGTGTGGACTTACGGGCCATGATGACTTGGAATGCGCTTACGCTCCGAGGGATACTGAGCATGCAAATGTGATGTATCAACAAAGGCCCCGTAACGACCCGTATTGTCACTCCTGCAACCCGGGATGACGTAACCATCCTAACTTCTCTTGTGGGCCTAGTGGGGGTCACGGTCAGAGCTCGCACGCTCAACCTCAACCTCCACCTTATCAACCTCCACGCCTATCGGCGACCTACCAACCCCCACATCAAAGGTCTCAGCACCATAATTACCAACCTGCTCATGCCTCCTCGTCGGGTTATTCCAACCAGACTCCACCACCCCAGCGGGTTGACCCCAAAGACCCATCTCGTGATCTGACCCTTCAAGCATTGCAAAGTACAGTCAAGGCTTTGGAAATGCAAGTGAGTCAAATGCCACAACGATTACATGAGGAGGTAATTTTTCTTGTCAACATGTGGGTTTATCTTCTGAAATCGAACCACCACCACATCCACAAGATCAAAGCAGAATCTTTCAAAGTCAAACTCCTAGTCAGTCTGAGGGACTTGGGCTTTCAATTCACGATCACTTGGTGGAGGATTCGATTCCAATTGAGAATACTATGGACCAGCTTCTTTATGAGTCGGCACAGGATTGTGCCTTATCTTCTTGTCCCGTGGCCCTTAAGCCACATGACCTTATTGTTGTACCTCCTAAGGACTTACCTCTGGTGGAGCAAGAGCTCCCTAGTCCCCTCAATTTCAAACAACATGATGAGAGTTTACCTCTCACTATTGTTCCTGATCATCTTGGAAATGATGGAACATCAAACAACTACATTGCTCATGAGGGTATTAGGAGTTCCTTGGAGGATACCTTGGGTATGAGACCCACTTTTTGTTCGCCTGGTGTGTCGGACATGCCTAACGAGGTTCTTGACCTCGTTCCGACGCACCAGCTTGTTGGTTGGAGAGTTTGGATTGACGATCATAACTTCAGCAGCGCACTGGGAGAAACTCTTCTTCCGTTGCCCCTTATTTCCCAAACTCTTGAGAGGTTCAAGCTCTTTCAGTTTGATCCTTTGAATGAGACGCCTTTGCGTCCAATTCATGAACCTCTCATTTCATCTGGTGCTCTTTGTGAAGGGGGCCCACGCATGTGTATTCTGGCCCCGTGTGGTGTCATGTTCCCTTTCCAAGTGCATTGACCCACTCTTGAGGTTCCCATTTGATGTCTTTTGACAAATGAAGATGGGAACTTATGTTTGTACATAGTTAAAAAAAATTCAGTGAGCATCGATTGTTGTGGGCTCCAACCCTTGTGTATTTGGGTTCCATTTCTTTCACGTATTTGTATCCTTTCTTTAGCATCTCACAGGTTTTGAGGGAATTCAGGTTTGTGTCCATCAACATGATCTTAAACTTCCCTTTGTACTTTATATTGGTGAGATCTCTCCTTTTTCATTCATAAATCCATGTAGTATTTTGCTCACATTCATTGAGGACAATGCATGAAGTAGGTGTGTGTGGGGGGGTGTTTTTACGTGTGTACATAGTTGAGTCTTTTCCTTTGATTTTTGTTTTCTTAAGGTCATGTTAGTGTGCTGCATTTAATATCGATATGTCTGCTTGCCATGATCCTTGGGTGACTTGTCTTCTTTTGCTTGCCTAGTGCTTCAAAATTTTCACATTTCTTTCAAAATCTTCATGTGTTTGCGAAAGAAAATGTTTTGTGGGTTTTTGCGTGTGTTTAGCATGTGCAAAACCATTGAGAGGCAAAGTAAAAAAGAAAGATCCCAAAATTGTCTTGAACTTGATGCATTAGGATATCTAGTACTGTGGCTTTAGGATTTATCGAGTCGTTAGGATGCACCCCAGTTTTCCCTTGGGGGTGAGTAATCATCGGGTTTCAGTGCTCAAACATTCAAAGAAGTCCACCCTGAACCTAATGAGTCAATAATTCGTGTCTGTTAACTTAAGGAAGTTTGTTGTTGTCAAGGACCCTTTAAATCTTGTTGTGAGACATTAAGTGTAGGGGTTTTGGTTCATGTGTAGATAAGAAATAAGTGAGTAGGTATTCTCTCTTCTCGCACGACTCCTATCCCTCAGGAAAGTAGGTCTGAGGGGACTTTGTGCCTGGTGCTTTCGAGTCATCTAACTTGGGATGCGCCGACCGAACTTTCGTTAAATGGGTGGTAGGGATTGCCCTATGTGGAGATTTGGGGAAAGATGTACGTGATAGTGTAAGTCCTCATAGGCAACAATACACGAAACCTGACCCTGGGAGAATGAAGCTCAAACTAATAAAAAGAAAAGAAAAAATAATAATAAGAAAAAAAACAAAAAGAAAAAAATACAAATAAGAACCTTAATGGACTCTACACTTTGTATCACTTGAAGATGTTGAGGTTGTGAATGTCTTTCACTTATTTCCTTATTTAACTTGCACGAATGGTTCATTAGATTAGGTATGTGGACTGATTACCTATATAGAAACAAAAAAAATCAAAACTAAATACAAACAAAATACAAAAAAATCAAACAAAATATAAGGCTTATGCGGGGCGGGTTGCGAGAAAACCGCAACCCGCCCCGCTTATTATGCATGTTGTGCGGGTGGCGGGTTGGCGGGTAACAATTTTTTGTCCGCAACCCGCATTAGGCGGGGCGGGTTGCGGGTAAAATTTTACCCATTTACAGCCCTACCGACAGGCAACACGCGGGCCCACTTGGGTCTGTGTCCCTTGGCGGGTCGAGCCCAAGCCCGGCTTTGCCGGACACCCAGGTCTAGAGGCCTGGAGCGTACTAGGTCGGCCGACACCTAGGTTTAAGTCTATACTATCATGTTAGTTTAAGAACTTTATTTTACATTGGAGTGACTCGTCGACAGTAGTGAAAGGAAGGACGACGATCTCGGAACTGAATCTTGATAGATAGCTTGGATTTCATTTGGCAAGATAAAATAACAAGATGATTACAAGCCAAAAATCGTTTTTTCTTCAATTCTATTCGTTCTTGGCAATATATAACCACTACATTGTAAGACCGAACATGTTAAATATCCACAAACACATGTAAAATAACACACACATGTAATCACCTTCTGACCCCACCATATACAATTGATAAAACTACCCACATACATGACTAAATTAAACAAAATCCAAAACAACGTAAGGAACTTACATTAAAGAAGAAAATTGCATCATAGTCAACACAAACAAGGTTTCTTCGGACCATCACTCGTAGCCACGAGATTCTTGGTCTTGATTCTCCACTTCATTTACGTTTATCTCCTTTGCATAAGTCCCTCCATCTTCAAGAGGACTCGACCTCGAATCATGATCCGGATAAAGCAGTGCACGTGGTCGATGGGAAGTAATCAAAGATATAAGCAACATTAAATGTTTTACATGTACCCATACTTGTTTGGAGGTCAATCTCATCGGTATTATCATTAAATTTGAGCACCTTGAATGGTTCTATTTTGCACGCCATGAGTTTGTTGGAAGTCCCGGATGGAAGGTGCTCCTTGTGCAGGTGGAACATAACCATCTCCTACATTAAAAATCATACGATGGTGATGCACGTCCTTTTGAGCTTTATATTTTGCATCGATTGCCCATAGTCGTCTCTTCACTTCTCTTTGGACATCTCGAACATTGTCTACCATACTCTCTGTTGCTTTGTTGCTTGTGTCCAACTTTG
Source organism: Triglochin maritima (assembly GCA_963682175.1). Classification (NCBI taxonomy): domain Eukaryota; kingdom Viridiplantae; phylum Streptophyta; class Magnoliopsida; order Alismatales; family Juncaginaceae; genus Triglochin; species Triglochin maritima. The sequence continues at coordinate 51,065,378 of OY821770.1, forward strand.
GAAGAGGGACTAAATCAAGGGCATGTCTGGACATTGTTCGATACACAATATGGAAGGGTGAAAATCCAGTGGAGTTGTGTGTCGCGTTGTTGTGGGCGAATTCAGCTTGTACTAAGGCTGCATCCACTGGTTTGGCTTGTTTCCACATATGGCGCAAATTAGAATGCCAAGAGAACGATTCACGACTTCGGTTTGTCCGTCTATTTGAGGACGCATAGTACTACTATACTTCAAACTTGTACCGAAACACCTCCATAAGATATTTCAGAACACTGCTAGGAACTTAGTGTCACGGTCCGATACAATAGTAATCGGGACACCATGAAGTCGAACAACCTCTTGGAAGAATAGTCATGCTACATGTATAACATCGGAGCTTCGTCAACATGGAATAAAGTGAGCCATCTTGGAGAAACGTTCCCTCACTGCAAATACTGAGTCGAATCCGCATTGATTTTGGGGTAAGCAGAGGAGAAAATCCATGCTAATATCCCCCCACGTTTTAGAAAGAACTGGTAGGGGCATGTAGAGCCTTAGGGTCTTGTGTGTGCCATTTAGATAATTGACACACATTGCAACCACACACCAACTAGGCCACGTCACGCTTGAGTTGAAGCCAATAATACCACGACTAAACTAGCACCACCATTTTGTCTCAACCTACATGCCAACCAAGTCCCCCGTCACGCAACTCACGTACCACCTTTTCCCATAAGGAAGTACGTGGTAGACAAAAACCACTTCCTTTGAATAAATATCCTGCCAAAATTTGATAATCTCCACATGCTTCCATAATCTGGCGAGCATCCAGATCCAAGTCTGCGAGCGTCACAAGTTTCTGTCCAACAATAGATGGGCTAAATGTTGGCCCACCTCAACAACCTCCTTCAACTTTCTGGTCAAAATCAAAGTCAACTAGGTAATTTTTAAAGTATTGACTTCGTTAATAACTCTCTTAATTCTATTGCTAACCATACTATTACTAGAGATTCTTGGATTATAGACACATGAGACATATCACATTATAGGAAATAAATTACTAAGAAATATTACTTTTCACCTAAAAATGAACAAACTGGTCACTATTCCCAATGGAAATCAAATAGAAATGAATGGAATAGGAGAGTCAAAATTACCAAATAATACGACCAAAAATGTTCTATATGTACCAACTTTCACATCTAATTTGTTATCAGTAATAAGGATGGCTAGGAAAGTTAATTCTAATGTGATTTCTAACCTTTTGATAGGTTGTTTCAGGACCGACCATCTGGGAAGATGATTGGTAGAGGCTCCCTCCTAAATGGTCTATATGTGTTAGAAAAGTCAAACAATTTCTTGCACGCTAATAATGTGTCTTACAAGATTCTGAAACTATGGCATAAACGCATGGGCCACTCGTCTCATCTTATTTTAGAACAATTATTTCCTAGTATGAACCTTCATTCTGAATTATGTTGAGAGATTTGCCACCTGGCAAAATTAAACTTTGTAGCCTTTTCATTGTTCTACAAGTAAGACTAGAAACCTTTCTTGGATATTCCTTACAAAAGAAGATGTATAAGTCTTACGATCCTTAGGATTGTAAACTGTATATATGTAGAAATGTTTGTTTTTTTAGAATGAATCATATTTCAAATCTTCAAAAATACTTCCAAAGGTCAGATGACTCCTTTTCCTACTATGGACTTATTAGAAGAAATATTACATCTCTTGAGGAAACTCTCATATCTCAAGAAGGAGAACACGAAAATATCTTAGGTAACTAAATGACAAACATCAAGAACCTCAAGAAGAAGCCACCACAAGAAGGTTCACATGATCAACTCGTATCCCGTCACGCCTCCTCGACTTTGATACATATAATGTAACTTACCTCATTCGGGACTATGTATCCTACAAAGCTATAACCCCTAACCATCAAAGCTTTTTAAATACAATAGGTACCCACATAGAACGACCTCCTACCATGAAGCCCTTTGCAACCCAAATTAGATAAAACCGTGGAAGATGAACTAGAAGCCTTGGAAGAAAAATCACACTTGGTCTGTAAAACTAGGAAGCAAACTTGTACGATGCAAATGAATATATAAAATTAAGTATAATTGTAACAGGAATTTGATCAGTATAAAGCTATGCTAGTTGCTAAGGGATACACACAAACCTATCACCTTGACTTTCATGAAACCTTTGCCCTAGTTGCAAAAATGAACATTGTTAGAGTCCTACTGTCTGTGAAAGTTAATCATGGATGGAATCTCTTTCAGATGGATGTTCGAAATGCTTTCCTTCAAGACACTCTAGAAGAAGATGTTTACATAACTCCTCCTTCGGGCTACAACTCCCCTCAGAAGAGGTAGACTTCACAAATCAATCTATGGATTGAAGCAATCCCCCAAAGCATGGTATGTGAACCTCATTACTCTCTTCTACTATTTAGTTTCTCAAAATGCTCTACTGATGCATCCATGTTTATCAAGCTTTACAACAACATCACCATCATTGTACTTGTGTATGTTGACGGCATCATAATTACAACAAATAGTGATAAAGAAATTAACCTTGTAAAATCATTTCTGAAAACTAAATTCGACATCTAGGATCTAGGATCCATGAAGTACTTCCTAGGCAATGAAATTGCATACCCAAAAAGGGTTTTTTTGTTGTCTCATCGAAAATATGTACTATATCTGCTACGAGAAATTGGAAAGTTAGGAGCTAAACACACTGACTTACCCAACGAAACAAATCGAAAGATCAACCCCACAAATGGAGAACCCCTAAAAGATATGAGTTAACTATTCCGAAGCCTTGTAGGAGAACTCATCTATCTTAGTGTCACTTGACTAGATATCACCTATGTTGTTCGTACCATCAATCAGTTTATGCATGCATCTCACACTCACCACTTTGATATCATATATAGAATCCTTAGATATTTGAAGAAATCTCTTCGATGGATAATATGGATGAAACCAAATAATTCTAATTCTATAATTGGATACTCCGTTGTAGACTAGGGTGGTATCTTCGATCGAAAATCCACTACCATTTTTTGCACCTTTTTGGGAGGAAATGTAGTCATGTGGAGAAGCAAAAAACAAAGTGTGGTGTCTAGTCAAGCGTTGAAGCTGAATATCGAGCAATGACCTCCACTACTAGCGAACTAATTTGCTCAAGCAACTTCTCAGTGAGATGAAGATACCATGCCAAGAACCAATGCAAATGTTCTATAACAAACACACCGCGTGCCACATTTCTTTGAGTCTAGTATTCTATGAGCAAACCAAACACATCGAAGTTGACTGTCATTTCATTTGAGAAAAATTACAAGCCAAGAAAATTGAAGTTCCTTGCGTCCAAATTACTACCAGATGTATTCACAAAATCCCTGAACAAGTCTCACTTCCAAAACATTCTCTGCAAGTTGGGATCCCTTAAAACCTTTTTTGAAATGCACTGGAGGGAGAGTGTTAAAATACAACTGCAACATCCTCAACACAGCGGAAAATTTAAAATTTTAATAACACACAATCAACAGAGGATATTACACAAATACTGAACACAGGTGCACCAACATATATAATATATATATATGAACATCAGAGTATTTCAAAAGTTGTGATTACATCAAAAGACTATACAAATGGAAGCAGTAATCACTCGACCTCAACTGAGAGAAAGCTGGATCCGGTAGCGGTGCTCCTCTCCTCGGTCACCACCCCCTATCGCTGATCACGGCCTGAAAGTAAACATGCAACTATGCCTGAGTTTCCAGAAGGAAACCCCGTATGCCAAACTCTAAAATACATGAACTGAAAGACACCCTAGCATGCAATTCTACTGAACAAGAAAAGCATCACAAACAGGCTGGGCTCCAGGGCTCTTTCACCCAACCACAACACACACCACAGTCACGGGGCTCCAGGACTAATTTCAACCAACCACCGTATCACACACCCGTCGCCAAGCTGGGCTCCAGGTCTAATCTCTACCAATCGCAGCTACCACGACACGACCAAGGGCTCCAGGTCTAATTTCAACCAACCCAAACGTCTAAGGGCTCCAAGTCTATTTTCAACCAACCCCTACACGTGGTCCCTGCTCAGGCTCCAGGCCTATTTCAGCCAACCTGAACGCACTACGGGGCTCCAGGTCTAATCTCAACCAACCACCGTACAGACTAGCTGGGCTCCAGGTCTATTTTCAACCAACCGCAGCTCTCACTCGGTCACGGGGCTCCATGTCTCTTTCAACCAACCGCCGCAACACCACAATTCTAAGCTGGGCCTCAGGCCTATTTCAGCCAATCCCAAACTCTCGCACCGTTACGGGGCTCCAGGTCTATTTCAACCAACCACCGCAACTCTCGTGCACCCTAGCACACTTGCCGGAAAAACATCGGCACCACAACTTGCCCCACACGGATGACCACAACAACAGCACCTCTATAGTGCAAAACTGGACACAAACGGTCGACCGAACCAAAAGTCTCGGTCGACCGAATCAAGCAAATACAGGGCAATCGCATCGACCGGCACTCCATCGGTCAACCGATTCTCACAAACCGCACTCGTTCGGTCGAACCAAAGTCAAGGGACGGTCGACCGTTTAGATGGTCAACTCCCAGGTTCAACGAACAAAACGACCATTCGGTCGAACGGCAAAGGGGCCACGTTCGACCGAAAGTCACCAGGGACAAATCCCACAACCTCCACAACGAATTCGGTCGAACGCCCGAGCACTCTCGGTCGACTAAATCCCACCCGGGAATAATCCCTCACTCGCACCACGAATCCGGTCGAACGCCGAGCTCTCCTCGGTCGACCGAATTCCTCCAGAGCGTTCCCCACGCTCAGGTCACAAGTCCGGTCGACCGAAACCACCTTCGGTCGAACCGACCACTATTCTCACTTAAGTCACGGTCGAACGAAGTCAATGAGCGGTCGACCGTTTGGATGGCCAACGCTCCCAACCGACTTAAAGTGCACACGGTCGACTGGCAAAGGGGACCCGGCCGACCGAATCTCACTAGGCTTGCCTCCTACGCACGATCGGTTGACCACCCCAAGGGCATCGTTCGACCGATTTGAGGCAGAACCCGAATTCTCTTCACGAACGGTCGACTGTTTGCACCAACCGGTCGACCGATCAGGCAGTGAAATCTGTTGCAAGTTTACTTGCGACGAGCCGAAAAGCCTACCGTCGACTTCCAAATACTCACGATAATTAAGTGAGCGAGCTTGACATACCGGAAGGCTTGAAGAAGCCTTTGAAGAACCGCGACGACGCCTCCACGAGCACGTCTCCCCAAAACACGATCTGTCGACGAACCTCACGTCCAAACGACGATCAACACCTCCTCGACACACTCGAGCACTCCAACACCTCCACCAACCTCTACCACCACAACCACAGAACCCGTGTTAGGTTGAGAGAGAGAAAGGGAAACACGAGGGATGGGTTAGCAAAGCCACGAACTCACCTCCGACCACCAACGACTCTGATCACCCCAATCTCTCCGGAGAACACCACCACCACCACCTCGCCGGAGCACCACTGCAGGAGAGAAAGAGAGAATCGCGAGTGAGAGAGAGAGAGAGAGAGAGCAACTGAGAGAGAGAGAGAGAGAGAGAGAGAGAGAAACCCATAAATATCTCCCCAAAACACATCCTCACCATCCATTACAACCCATCAATCTCCACCACTCATCTCATCTCCAATCCATCTCAACCCCTCATCCAACCATCTTCAATCCAAGCCATCCATCACCATCTCCCCCTAATTACCACCTAATCAACAACAAAAACCCAATTAGGATTAGGATCCCACAATCCACCCTCCTAAAAGAATTTTGTCCTCGAAATTAAGACCGAAGCTCACCAAACAACTCCGGGAACTCCTTCCGAACCTCCTCCTCAATCTCCCAAGTGGCCTCTCGCTCACTGTGGTGCTGCCACCTGACCTTCACCATCGGAATGGTCCTCCTCCTCAACTGATGCTCCATCGGATCCACGATCTCAATCGGTCTCTCCTCAAGAGACAAATCCTGAAGGATCTGTGGAACCTCCAACTGAATCACATGAGAAGGATCTGCTACGTACTTCCTCAACATCGAAATATGGAAGACGTTCGGAAGACCAGAAAACTGCGGCGGCAGCGCTATCCTGTAGGTAACCTCTCCAACCCGATCGAGGATCTAAAAACGGTCCAACATACCTCGGACTGAGCTTCCCCTTCTTCCCGAACCTCATCATTCCACGAGATGGTGAAATCTTCAGGAAGACGTGGTCACCTACCTCAAACCTTAGCTCTCGCCTGCGCCTATCAGCGTAGCTCTTCTGCCTTCCCTGAGCAGTCCTAGTCTCTACCTGATCACATCAACCTTCTCAGCGTACATGCGCACAATCTCAGGCCCAACTAGCTGTCTCTCGCCTACATCACTCCAGCATACCGGTGATCTGCACGGTCTCCCGTACAGGGCCTCGTATGGTGCCATCCCAATGCTCGAATGGTAGCTGTTGTTGTAGGAGAACTCGATCAACAGCAAATGCTCATCCCAACGACCTGCCCAATCCAGTGCACGCTCGCAACATATCCTTTAGCGTCTGGATTGTCCTCTCAGACTGACTGTCTGTCTGCGGATGAAATGTCGTACTGAACTTCAACCGAGTCCCTAAGGCCTGCTGCAAACTCCCCCAGAATCTGGAAGTGAACCTCGGATCTCGATCTGAAATAATACTCACGGGCACTCCATGAAGTCTGATAATCTCCTCATTGTTCAACTTAGCTAGACCCTCCAGAGGTAAAGTGGTCCGAATAGCTAAGAAGTGCGCCGACTTGGTCAGTCGATCGACTATAACCCAAATCGCGTCATGGAATCCTCTCGTCCTCGGCAGCCCGGTGACAAAATCCATCGTCACGTGCTCCCTCTTCCACTCTGGAAGCTCGATCCTCTGCATCGGCCCTGCATGCCTCTGGTGCTCAATCTTCACCTGTTGACAAATCAGACATCTGCCAACGAACTCTGCGATCTCCATCTTCATCTTCTTCCACCAGAAATTCCTCTGAAGATCTCTATACATCTTCGTGTTGCCCGGGTGGATCGAATAACGAGATCTGTGCGCCTCCTCCAGAATATCCTTCCTCAGATCTCCTCCCCTCGGCACCCAGACACGACCTCTGAATCTCAGCCCACCATCAACTCCAATACTGACGTCTGACCCATCTCTGGCAGCTAACTGTAACAACCCGGCTAACTCATCATCAGCACCCTGAGCATGGACGATATTCGAGACCAACTGTGGCTCCACTCTCAGCCCGACAATCACCGCACCTCGCGACTCATCAGTGAACGGTCACCACTCGGTCAATGCATCAAGCAGCTTCCACTCCTCGATACAAAGACCTGCTGCGGTAACCTCTACCTTCCTGCTCAAAGCATCAACAACTGAATTTGCCTTCCCCGGATGGCACGAGATGGTGAAATCATAATCCTTAATCAGCTCGAGCCATTTGCGCTGCCTCATATTCAGCTCCTTCTACGAAAATAGATACTTCAGGCTCTGATGATCAGCGAACACCTCGAATCGCTCGCCATACAGGTAGTGCCTCCATGTCTTCAACGCATGCACGACTGCCGCCAACTCCAAATCATGAGTGGGGTAGTTCCTCTCGTGCACCTTCAACTGCCTCGAAGCGTATGCAACCACCTGCCCGTGCTGCATGAGTACGCATCCCAGTCCAATGCCTGACACGTCACTATAAATCACAAACCCACCATTGCCACTGGGAAGTGTCAGAACTGGAGCAGTCGTCAGCCGACTCTTCAGTTCCTCGAAACTGTCCTCGTACTTCTGGGACCACACGAACTCAACGCCCTTCCACGTCAAAGCCGTCAACGGCGAAGCCAACCTCGAGAAATCCTGAATAAAGTGGCTATAATAACACGCTAGACCCACAAAGCTCTTGACCTCTGCCACACTCGTCGGGGCTCTCCACTGCGTAACGGCCTCAACCTTCGCTGGATCTACCGAAATCCCCTCTCCTGATATGATGTGTCCCAGAAAGGCAACACTGCTCAGCCAGAACTTGCACTTCGAAAACTTGGCATACAACTGATGATCCCTCAAAATGCCAAGTACCATTCTCAAGTGCTCTTGATGCTGCTCCACATCTGGTGAGTAAACCAAAATATCATCCACGAAGACAATCACAAACCGGTCGAGGTACTGAACGACATCACCAAAAACTCGTAATGCCCGTACCTCGTCCTGAACGCTGTCTTTTGCACATCTGTCTCTCTGATCCTAAACTGATGATACCGGATCGCAGATCAATCTTCGAGAACAATTGCGCTGATTGCAACTGGTCAAACAGGTCCTCGATCTTGGGCAAGGGATACCGATTCCTAACGGTAACCTTGTTCAGCATCCTGTAGTCAATACACATCCGCAGCGATCCATCCTTCTGCTTCACGAAGAGTACCGGCGCTCCCCAAGGCGAGACACTGGGGCGGATAAACCCCGTATCCATCAGATCCTGCAACTGCTTCTTCAGCTCTGCCAGCTCAGCAGGTGCCATCCGATACGGCGCCTTCGACTACGGTGCAGTCCCAGCTACCAAATCGATCCCAAACTCAATCTCTCTGTGAGGCGGCAACCCGGGGACATCGTCAGAAAATACCTCTGGGAACTCTCGAGCAATCTCAATGTCCTCCAATATCCTCGCCTCTGGAACTACCAAAGTGGCCACAAAAGCTCTGCAACTCTGCTGCAACAACTTCTGTGCCCTCACTGCTGATACGACCACTCTGCCTCCTCTATCCTTCGTCCCCCTGATCAGCACATCAGGTAGACCCTTCCTCGGGATCAGGATCTTCTTCTCCCGGCACAACACTCGCACATCGTACTGGTACAGCCAATCCATTCCCAGTATGACGTCGAAGTCCTCCATCGGCAACAAGATCAGGTCAACCGGAAAGTCCTGATCTTCCGAAACAATCGTGGCGTTGGGGAGGAAGCTCCCCACAATGCCCACCGGACCCAAGGGTGTGTTGACTTCCAACGTGGCAGTCAACATCGCAGTGGTACGACTAGGGTTGTGCATTGACCGGGTCAAACCGGTCAACCAGACCGGACCGGTCGGTCCGGGTTCGGTCTGGAAATTTTTGAAAAAATCCGGTCCGGTCCGGGTTTCGGTCCGGGAAAATTTTAAATTTTCCGGTCCGGTCCGGACCGGTCCAATTTTATTTTTTTTTGAAATTTAAGGTAAAAAATCGGGTTTTTGGACCGGACCAAACCGGTCCGGTCCGGTCCGGTCTTCGGTCCGCTTATCCAATTTTTTTCCAGACCGGACCGATGCTCAGCCCTTGGTACGGCCCAACACGCTCGCAAATCGCTCTGAGATGAACGAGTGTGTAGCCCCACAATCGAACAACACTCTCGCACTCAACCCAGCAACAAAAAGTACCTTCCACCACCGTGCTGGCGTCTCTCGCCTCATCTGCATGGATGGTAAAGACCCGTCCAGTCCTCTGACACTGCTGTGGTAGCGCAAAAGGTCGGCGACCTCCGCCTCTGCCTGCTGCTGGTGGCCCTGAATGCCTGTTGGACCCGCCTGACCCACTCGGGCAATCTCGCACAAAGTGGCCTGGCATGCCACACTCGGGACAAACTCCCCGACCCCAACACTCTCCGGAGTGAACTCTGCCACAACCTCAGCACGCCTCAGACTGGCGTGATCCACCTCCTCCGATCCAGGGCCTCTTGCCCGGGTTCCCTGCTAGCGGAGCACCCGGACGTCCACTGACCTTCCCCGGTGCTCTCCTGGCCTCAACATAATTCTGCTGGTAATCCTGATCAATGATCGTCGCAAACCGCACGGCATCGGCCAGCGTATGTGGCATACTATATGTCACCTGAGTACGGAGGTGCTTCCTCAGCCCCCGTATAAACTTCCCCGCCCTCTGCAGCGGCGTCACACAAATCTCTGGACAGTAACGCTCCAGCGCGTTGAACCTCCCGGTATACTCAGCCAGGGTCGCATATCCCTGCTCGAGAGTCATAAACTCCTCTCGCTTCCCATCTCTGACATGCTCTGGGAAATACTTCTCGTTGAACTCCCGCAGGAATTCCTCCCAGCTGACCTCAGTCCTGCCCTCAAACACCACTGTAGATGTGGTCCTCCACCAGTTGGACGCGTCTCCGCCCAACACATATGCTGCCACGCCTGTCTGCCTCTCAGGCGGGCACTCAATCGCCCGAAGGATCTCCTGAATCTTCAGGACCCAATCCTCCGCAACCTCAGACTCTCCTCTACCGTCAAAGGTAGGCGGGTGCTCTCTCATAAAGCGGTTGAGCATCGCTCCTGCCGCTGTTGGCTCACCACTGCCTGATTGGCGATCCAACATCGCTCCCAGTTGCCCCACCGTGTCATAGAGCATCCGCCGCTCCTCAGTCCAGTCCGTACTCCCTGTATCCCCACTGGTGTCGCGGTCCCGTGGGGGAGGTCTCACGCGTCTCGGAGGCATCTATACACAAAGAAACAGCACACATCAAAACCATGAATGCATGAACTAATGCTGACTCTAACAACTCTAAAGGTGGTTTCTTTGGATAAGGGCACTGGAACCGACCGCTCTGATACCAAGTTGTAACATCCTCAACACAACGGAAAATTTAAAATTTACATAACACACAATCAACGGAGGATATTACGCAAATACTGAACACAGGTGCACCAACATATATAATATATATACGAACATCAGAGTATTTAAAAAGTTGTGATTACATCAAAAGACTATACAAATGGAAGCAGTAATCACTCGACCTCAACTGAGAGAAAGCTGGATCCGGTAGCGGGGCTCCTCTCCTCGGTCACCACCCCCTATCGCCGATCACGGCCTGAAAGTAAACATGCAATTATGCCTGAGTTTCCAGAAGGAAACCCCGTATACCAAACTCTAAAATACATGAACTGAAAGATACCCTAGCATGCAATTCTACTGAACAACAAAAGCATCACAAACAGACTGGGCTCCAGGGCTCTTTCACCCAACCACAGCACACACCACAGTCACGGGGCTCCAGGTCTAATTTCAACCAACCACCGTATCACACACTCGTCGCTGATGAGAATTTTATTTATACCGCAAGTGCACGACGTCAATGAAGACGTGGCAAGTATTGGTCGAACACAAGGAGGGAGGGATATTGTTATTTTTTAGTTTTCGATTAAGGAAAGAAAGTGAGAGAAATAAGGTTGGTTTGAGATTTTTTGATATTTTTAATTTCTAAAGCAAGAACAACAAAAACAAATTAAAAATAAAGCAAAGATGGATGAGAGTCCAGCGGGTGGAGGTTTAGATGTCGGGTTTTGTTTAGAGAAATCAGAAACTTATAATAAATCACATTAGTTATAAAGCATTACATGATAAATGATTCAACATAAACTCAAGTAATCAAAATATACTAACACGAAATTAAAATAATAACATCATTCTTCTTCTCATCACCCTTAATCTGTCACCCCCACCCTTTAGAGAGAGTTAGAAACTCATAGATGGAGGGAAGGAGAAGGGGTCCTAGAGAAACTACAAAAGAAAACTAAAAAAAACAAAATAAAAGAACATAATTTTATTGCTAAAGAGAAGAACGTCTTTAGAACATAATTTCGGGGCTATTTATAGCCGATACAAGGGATCGAAGTATGAAATAGGAAAGCACACGCGTCAACACGCAACTGGTAAAAATTTGAGCGCACGGATCGACTTTTGTGCTGCGGAATCGCCGAAATTTGTACATGGGGTGTGGCGGAATCGGCACCTTTTTGGCTCAGATTCGATCCAGATTTTTCCTGTGTGTTTATGGTATGATTTAAATGTCATTTGCGCTTCTGGATTGATTTCTTTCCTTTCTTTTGAGCTCCGAATTTATTTCTTCATATATTTGGGGATCCAAATTGATTTTCCTTTAGAACTTCTCCAAAATAATATTTTGGTATTTTAATTTGCAGTCGGGTCCTTGGCTTTTTGCAATTAAGTCCCTGACTACTTTTGTGCTTAAGTCCTTGGCCTTTTTGTAATTAGGTCTTTGAATGCTTTTATGCTTGGATCGACTTCCATTTGAAACCCGATAATCTTGACTTGATCTTTATGATAGAAATGAGTCTCTTGCACGCATTTATGCTCGGGATATGGGTAATTTTCATTCAGGTCCCTGTATTCTGTAAATAAGACTAAACACATACCTTAGTAGCATTTATTGATATAAAATTAATATAAATGAAAGACATATGATGCAATGTATGCAATGCATCAAATACCCCCACACCTAGATTTTGCTAGTCCCTAGCAAAACAAAATATAAGAAAAATGAAAACAGGGAAATCCTAACTAACTTTCGTAGGAATCACGGTTGCACTTAGCATGTGCAACAAGCCTTTAAACCCCTAAGTTTCCTTGGATGACGAGTTTTGTCTCGTGAGGCTTTTCATTTGACACACCCACAAAGTCTTAATTCAATATTTCATTAATAACACTCAATATCTCCACCTCAACCTTATACATCTCACTTAGAATTCTTGCATGCTCATTATATAAATCTAACTCATAAAAAATCAAACTTGGTCTTCATTCCTCCAATATTCACACCACTAACCCTTCTACACATGTTATCACTTAAATTATTTTGCACGCCTCCTCTGGTGGTGAAGTATCATTCGGATCAACCATGGCATGGATCATTCTTTTAGCTTTGGGCCTTGAGTATCTTAAAGTATTTTTTTTCCGTGATTCAACACATTTGCTTTTTTGACACTTTTACCCTTTTTGCATTCGTGTAGCGAGTTTGGTCGATAATCCCGAGCTGGCAGACTCAAGTTACCGGGTTTTAAGATACCCCGACGGACCAGTGACTCGAAGGCTTGGACTTTTGTAATCATTTTGCAAAATGTGCTTTCCTCACTTTATTCCTTTATTTTATTTTTTTTACTTTTATTTTCCTCAAGGCTTAATTGCTATTAGAAGTCCACACTTCCTGATATATTTTCCTCAACCTCTGCTTTTTATCAACCACTTCAAAGATTTGATTCATCCAATTTAAGTGCATACATGTCTTAAAGGGTAATGGGTTATTTCTTTGGAACTTAAATTTATGTCATAATTTCTACTAGCAGAATTATATAATAAGGAACAAAAACTCAATGCAATTTGTACTCGGGTTTTGGTAGTTCAATCTTAAGCTATGTCATGAAACATTGATTTTTTTTAAAACGAACAGAAAGATAGATAGATAGATAGATAAACACCCCCACACCTCAATCATGTATTGTCCTCAATGAATGTGAGCAAGATACTACATGGATATATGCATGAAAAAGGAGAAATCTCACCAACATGAAGTACAAAGGGAAGTTCAAGGTAATGCTGATGGACACAAACCCGAATTCCATCAAAACCTGTGAGATGCTAAAGAAAGGATACAAATATGTGAAAGAAATGGAGCCCAAATACACAAGGGTTGGGCCTCACAACAATTGATGATCACTGAAGTAGTCTTAATTAATTTTTTTTATTTTTTTTTAAATATATTACTATGTACAAACATAAGTTCCCATCTTCATTTGTCAAAAGACATCAAATGGGAACCTCAAAAGTGGGTCAATGCACATGGAAAGGGAACATGACACCACGCGGGGCCAGAATATTCATGCGTGGGCCCCCTTCACAAAGAGCACAAGATGAAATGAGAGGTTCATGAATTGGACGCAAATGCGTCTCATTCAAAGGATCAAACTGAAAGAGCTTGAACCTCTCGAGAGTTTGGGAAATAAGGGGCAACGGAAGAAGAGTTTCTCCCATTGCGGTGCTGAAGTTATGATCGTCAATCCAAACTCTCCAACCAACTGGCTGGTGCGTCGGAGCGAGGTCAAGAACCTCGTTAGGCAAGTCCGACTCACCAGGCGAACAAAAATGGGTCTCATACCCAAGGTATCCTCCAAGGAACTCCTAATACCCTCATGAGCAATGTAGTTGTTTGATGTTCCATCATTTCCAAGATGATCAGAAACAATAGTGAGAGGCAAACTCTCATCAGGTTGTTTGAAATTGAGGGTGCTAGGGAGCTCTTGTTCCACCAGAGGTGAGTCCTTAAGAGGCACAACATGAAGATCATGTGGCTCAAGGGCCACGGGGCAAAAAGATAAGGCACAATCTTGTGCCGACTCATAATGAAATTGGTCCATGTTTTTCTCAATTTGACTTGAATCCTCCACTAAGTGATCGTGAATTTAAACCCCAAGTCCCTCAGACTGACTAGGAGTTTGACTTTGAAAGATTGTGCTTTGAATTTGTGGATGTGGTGGTGGTTCGATATCAAAAGATGCATCCTCATGTTGACAAGAAAAGTTACTCTCCCCACGTTTACGTAATTGCTGCGACATTTGACTCACATGCAGTGTTATATTTTGTACGGACTGTTGAGTGGTTTCCATGAACGTAAGGAAAGTTTGTTTCAAGGAATCAGGTATGCAGTCAATGATGCATTGCATACATTGCATCATATGTCTTTCATTTAGATTACTTTTACATCAATAAATGCTACTAAGGTATGTGTTTAGTCTTATTTACAGAATACAGGGACCTGAATGCAATTTACCCACATCCCGAGCATAAACGCGTGCAAAAGATTCATTTCTATCATAAAGACCAAGTTCAAGTTTATCGGGGTACAAATGGAAATGTATCCAAGCATAAAAGCATTCAAGTCCTAACTGCAAAAAGTCAAGGACCTAATTGCAAATCACGAGTAGCTTTTATTCTCTTGGAGAAAATATATAGAAAAATCAATGTATATCTCCAAATATGTGAAGAAATTAATCCGGAGTTCAAAAGAATGGAAAGAATCAATCCAGACGCGCAAAGAAGGATCAAATCATACCATAAACATTCAACCAAAATCCGGACAAAATCAGGCCAGATTGTGCGGCGTTTCCGCCGCACCACACATGCAATATGCGGCGTTTCCGCCGCCCAAGCTTCGATCCGTGTGCTCCAATTTCGTCCAGTCGTGTCTGGACACGTGTACTTTCCAATATTATACCTAGATCCCTTGTAGCAACTATAAATAGACCCGAGAACGATGTTAGAAGGGTCCTTAGTCTTTGGTGGTAGTTTTTATTCTTAATCTTAGTTTTGTAATCTTCTTTTCATTAATAAAATTCTGTCTTTTATTTCTTACTTTTAGTTTGCTTTTGTAATGTCTCAAGGACCCCTTCTTCCTCCCTCCATGAGTTTCTAACTCCTTCCAAAGGGTGGAGGTGACGGATTCAGGGTTAGAGAAGATGAATGAATGTTATTATTTTAAGTTCGTGATTAGTATATTTTGATTACTTGAGTTTATGTTAAATCATTTATCTTGTAATGCTTCATAACTAACATGATTTACTATAAGTTTCTGAATTCTCTAATCTAAACCTTAAATCTAAACCTCCACCCGACGGAATTCACCTCTTTGTTCTTGCTTTAGTTTTAATTGTTTTTGTTTCTTGCTTTAAATAACTAAAACCCAAAAATCTCAAAACCCATTTATTTCTTCTCTCTTTCTTTTCTCCAATCGAAATCACACTAATAACAAAAATCTCTCCCTCCTTGTGTTCGACCCGTATTTGCCACGTCTTCATTGACACCGTGCACTTGCGGTATAAATTTAATTCTCATCAAGTTTTTGGCGCCGTTGCCGGGGAGGCGACGTAGATTTTGTTGTTTTTGTATTTCGATTTTATCCTGTTTATCTTGTGCGCGATCTAAGTATTTGGATTTGTGTTTCAGGAGACAACAGAGTGCACGGCGAAATCCGAGCACCATTTGAGCTAAACGAGCGGCGAAATCGCCGCACCTGAAGAACAACTTGCGGCGAATCCGCCGCACACTTGGAGCGTCTGGGCTTCAACTTTTTCTGGGACGCGACTCATCTCTGGGTGGACGCGTAAAGCTACTGAAATTTCGAGAGCGGGCGGCGAACCCGACTGAGCATTGCGTAGGTAACCTTCTTTGCCTTTTTCCTCGTAATTTCTAGTTTTAGAAAATTTCCTTTTATTAGAATTGCACGTGTTAAGCTTAAATTCCATAATTGGCAATATTTCAACTCCGACCTAAATTTCGCAAAATTAGAAAGACCTTAGTGCATGCATCATATAATGTTTTGTTTGCATTATTCTTGCTAAATTCTTGCAAATCAATTTCTGTTGAAGAGTGCTGGAGGCAAGGTACGTATCGCGGTTTTTAACGATTGCATTTAAGCATATAATTTAATTTGCATACAACCTTGCAATTGCCCCCATTAAAAAGACCATTGTTTGACTATCTTTGTTAGATCTAAGTTAAACTATCTTAAGGGCAACTCCGTAGGAAAAGATACGGTGGGGATTTCATCACCCTTCCGTGGCCCACAAATCACAATCCTAAAGTGTCACCCAAGCCTTAAAATTTAAAATCAATTAGACATTGGCCCCTAAGGACTCGGACTCAATTAAGGAGAAGAATTGGTTTGACTTGCTATGACCTGAAGCCGATCGAATTCAATTTGGTGTCTAGAAAGTGTTTTTGTGTTGACGAAAGTCTTCCAAGCGAAGTGGTTGTCTAATTGGCACCGACTCCGTCGGAAGCGCCCCCACTAGCTATACACTACCTGGCCAATTTGGTTTGATTAGTGAGGGAGGTGAATCAAGCGAATCAATTCGACTCAACCAGTTAGGAGTCGTCTAGATTTAAGTGACACTAGGTCTAGGATTGTTTGAACCGTGCTTTCTTAGGAAATTTCTGACCAACCCTTGAATTTACCTTTTAGAGTTAAGTTTCCCTTTTCATCTGAGTCTTCTTTCTCTTCTCACCTAAATTCTCTAGATTAGGATTCCGTTCTCATCTTTCCCCATTCTATTGTTTGTTTCCCTTTTGAAAAAAAAACATTAAAAAAAACGAAAATTAATAAAAATAAAATTAATTAATTCTTGAAATTAAATTTGGAATTTAAATTTCGAATTTGAATTCAAAAATTGATTCAACCCGGTGCACTCAGATTTGGATTCGGGACTTGAGTAATCGACTCTCACGAGTTCATCTAGATTCCAGTCTGGAACTTAGCCCCAATCCACCTGTTGCACCACCTCACCCAGATCCAATGGGTGAGAACGTAGTGGACCCGCCTGTTGCACAACCTATAACTCTAAGGGATTGATGCTATCCAGCGATGGCTGCTCAGCCATCGTGCATCGTTATGCCCACCATACCGGGTCGCGACTTCGAACTTAAGGCACAATACATGAGTATGTTGCCTAAGTTCACCTCTAGGGAAGATCCATATCTCTTCCTTAGAGAATTTGAGGAAATCTGCTCTCTTATGCAATACCAGCATATCCCTGAAGAGGCAGTGCGTCTGAAATTTGTGCCTCTGGCACTAAAAGACGACGCTAAGAAATGGCTATATAGTCTAGCCGAAAGATCTATTAGGAGTTGGGCTGAGTTTGTTCAAGTATTCCTGAAAAAATATTTTCCCAACCATAAGACTATGAGGATTAGGAATGAAATTGTTGCATTCGTTCAGTCTGAGAGCGAGCCGTTCTATTCCTATCTAGAAAGATTTAAGAGTGTACTGACCCAATGCCCTCATCATGGAATTCCAAGATGGCAATTATGCCAAATTATTTATCAGGGATTGACACCCACATCTAGAGTTATGGTAGAATCCGTAAGCCAAGGGAACTTTATGTCGAAAAATGAAAATGATGCCTGGACTTTCCTTGAGGATTTAGCCGAAAACAGTATGCAATGGGACAATGCTAGAACACCGCTTAACCCGAGTATTGGATCTAGAATAGCAAGTCAACCCAGACCAGGTGTCTTAGCTGTTGATGCCAACATAGCGGCTGAAGCAAAACTAGCTACCCTTATGCGCAGAATGGAAAGTTTAGAGCTACAAGCCCAAAACCGAGTGAATCAAGCCTCAACTATCCCGTGCTCTAGATATGGTCAGACGGGTCATGTAATGGAGGATTGTGGGGAATGGGACCAAGTTAATGCCATGTATAACCATGCTAGAAATGACCCATACGCATCAACCTACAACTCGGGTTGGCGTAATAATTCCAATTTCTCATCTAGCCAACAAGGTCAACCTCCTAGGCAACAACCAAACCCGTATAACCAAAATAATACATCTTCTGGGTTTAGTAACAATAACGATCATGAGGTTAGGTTGACAAGCTTGGAAAATTTGATGAAAACTTTTATACAAACAACCAACCAGACCTTCCAAAGGCTAGAGACACAAGTCAGTCAACTAGCACAAATAGTAGGTGAAAGAGAAAAGGGTCGGTTTCCAAGTCAACCTGAGGTGAACCCTAGATCTAATAATTCCTATCAATCCTATCAAGCACCTTCAGGAAATAACAACCCTAGACCGGTTCAAATGGTTAATGAAGAAGGATCGTTCCAACAAATAAATGCAGTAGTGTCATTACGGTCCGGAAGACAGATTGATAATAATGTGGTAAATCCTAGAACATCTAATCAATCGAGCCATCAAGCTACCACATATGACCTAACCATTGAACCCGACGTCCAATCTGAAACGCCCAACCCACCTACTCAACCTGAACCCATAGCTCAACCTGAACCTGAGCGAGTCTATGTTCCTAAAGCCCCATTCCTCAATAGACTCAAAAAGAACTCAAGTGCACAAATAGAGAAAATCTTGGAAGTATTTAAGCAAGTTAAGGTGAACATTCCACTCTTAGATATGATTCAACAAATACCTGCTTATGCTAAATTCTTAAAAGATTTGTGCACTAAAAAGAGAAAAACGAACGTACCAAAGAAGGCATTCTTAACTGCAAACATAAGTTCTATATTGTCCAACACATCTCCTATAAAATATAAGGATCCTGGGTGTCCCACAATTTCATGTTCAATAGGAGATACTTTTATCAACAAAGCCCTTCTAGACCTTGGTGCTAGTGTTAACCTACTCCCGTACTCTGTCTACGAGACATTACAAAAGCAGAACTTTGATTCAGAAGATACGAAAAATAAAAATAGGGAAATCCTAACTCACTTTCGTAGGAATCACGGTTGCACTTAGCATGTGCAACAAGTCGTTAAACCTCCTTGTTGCCAAGGGGGAGGAGTGTTGTCTCCTGAGGGTTTTCAGCGGATATACCCACAAAATCCTGAATCAACATTTCATTAATAGCTCTTAATATCTCCACCTTAACCTTATACATCTCACTTAGAATTCTTGCATGCTCATTATATAAATCTAACTCATTAAAAATATGACTTGGTCTTTATTCCTCCAACATTTACACCACTAACCCTTTTACACAAGTTTATCACTTGAATTATTTTGCACGCCTCCTCTGGTGGTGAAGTATCATTCAGATCAACCATGGCATGGATCATTCTTTTAGCTTTGGGCCTTGAGTATTATTATTATTATTTTCCTTTTCTTTTCTTCCGTGATTCAACACATTTGCTTTTTGACACTTTTACCCTTTTGCATTCATATAGCGAGTTTGGTCGATAATCCCGAGCTGGTAGACTCAAGTTACCGGGTTTCAAGATACCCCTGCGGACCAGTGACTCAAAGGCTTGGGCTTTTGTAATCATTTTGCAAAATGTGTTTTCTTCACTTTATTCCTTTATTTTTTTATTTTTATTTTCCTCAAGGCTTAATTGCTATTAGAAGTCCACACTTCCCGGTATATTTTCCTCAACCTCTGCTTTTTATCAACCACTTCAAAGATTTGATTCATCCAATTTAAGTGCATACATGTCTTAAAGGGCAATGGGTTATTTCTTTGGAACTTAGATTTATGTCACAATTTCTACAAGCATAACTATATAATAAGGAACAAAAACTCAATGCAATTTGTACACGGGTTTTAGCAGTTCAATCTTAAGCTATGTCATGAAACATTTTTTTTTA
The DNA here is from genome assembly GCA_963682175.1 of Triglochin maritima. Taxonomy (NCBI): domain Eukaryota; kingdom Viridiplantae; phylum Streptophyta; class Magnoliopsida; order Alismatales; family Juncaginaceae; genus Triglochin; species Triglochin maritima. Next base: position 51,085,363 of record OY821770.1, read on the forward strand.
AAATAAAAGACAGAATATATAGATAAATATATACATAAACAGTCAACTACGAGGTTCAAGTCAGAGCTTGGGAAATTTTGAGGTTGGGTGTTGATGGGCTGAGAATAAGTCCAATGATTTGAAGTGGGGTGTTGGTAGAATTCTGGGTAGTCGGGAGGAGGATACCGGGGTGGAAATGATGTATAAGAATTTGAATAAGAATTGTCCCCCCACGAATCCATTCCTCTTGGATTGTACGCGGATGCGTAATGGTCATATTGAGTATTTTGGGAACAGGTATGCTCATACTCAGGCTCTGGGGGAACATAACGACATTCCCTGATAACATGACCACTCAACCCACAACAGTCGCACGGTATGACTACTGGAGCCACCGGTGCACTCATGTTGTCTGCCATACGCATGAAGGAGACCAAAGTTTGTTGTAATGTCTCAGTTTGTTGACCAGCATATGATCCGACATAACTAGATTGTGGTCTAGCAGTCGGTGCCTCTCTCATGTTACCCCAATATGAAGATTGCTCAGTCACACAATGAGGATTATCCCAACCATACGAGGTGTTCGTCTGAGCCACCCCAGGTTGCATGGGTCTGAAATACCAGGACAAATTATCCTGGTCCAAACAATGATATGGATGGTCGCCCATGTAACCATCCATCTTCACAAAGAACTTTAGAGTCGACCACTCTCACCACCACGAGGCTAAACTCGTAAAAAGTGCTCGACTCGACCCTAAAAATGCTACCAGAGAGTGTAAAGGGGAGGAGACTATAACGTAGAAGAAGGTGAGAAGAAGATGACTTAGAGGAGACGGGAAACTTAACTCTAAAAGGTAGATGAGAGGGTTGGTCAGAAGTTTCCTAAACAAGCACGGTTCAAACAATCCTAGACCTAAGGGAGCCTAATTCTAGACGACTCCTAACTGGTTGAGTCGAATTGGCTCTCTTGATTCACCTCCCTCACTAATCAAACCAACTTGGCTAGGCATTGTATAGCTAGTGGGGGCGCTTCCGACAGAGTTGGTGCCAATTAGACAACCACTTCTCTTGGAAGACTTACGTCAACACAAAAACACTTTCTAGACACCAAATTAAATTCGATCAGCTTCAAGTCATAGCAAGTCAAACCAATCTTCTCCTTAATTGAGTCTGAGTCCTTAGGGGCCAATGTCTAATTAATTTTAATTTTAAGGCTTGGGTGACACTTTAGGATTGTGATTTTTGGGCCACGGAAGGGTGATGAAATCCCCACCGTATCTTTTTCTACGAAGTTGCCCTTAAGATAGTTTAACTTAAATCTAGCAAAGATAGTCAAACATTGGTCTTTAATTGGAGGGAAATTGCAAGGTTGTATGCAAACTAAATTATATGCTTAAATGCAATCGTTAAACCGCGATACGTACCTTGCCTCCAGCACTCTTCAACAATAAAAATAATTTGCAGGAATTTAGCAAGAATAATGCAAACAAAACACTATATGATGCATGCACTAAGTCCTTCTAATTTTGCCAATTTTTAGGTCAGAGTTGAATTATTTCCAATTATGGAATTTGAGCCTAACACGTGCAGTTCTACGAAAAGGGAATTTTCCGAAACTAGAAATTACGAGGAAAAAGGCAAGAAAGGTTACCTATGCACGCTCAGTCGGGTTCGCCGCCCGCTCTCGAAAATTTCCAGTCGCTCTACGCGTCCATCCAGAGATGGAGACAACCCCAGAAAAAATTGAAGCCCAGATGCTTCAGACGTGCGGCGGATCTGCCGCAGGTTGTTCTTCGTATGCGGCGATTTCGCCGCCCTGCTTGCTCCAATTGCGCTCGGATTTCGCCGCGCACTCTGTTGTCTCCTGAAACGCAAACCCAAATAGTTAGATCGCGCACACGATAAACGGAATAGAATCGAAATCACAAAAAATAAACAAAATCTTCATCGCCTCCCTGGCAACGGCGCCAAAAACTTGATGAGAATTTTATTTATACCGCAAGTGCACGACGTCAATGAAGATGTGGCAAGTACGGGTCGAACACAAGAAGGAAGAGATATTGTTATTTTTGTGATTTTCGATTAAGGAAAGAAAGAGAGAGAAATAAGGTTGGTTTGAGATTTTTGGATTTTTTAATTTCTAAAGCAGGAACAACAAAAACAAATTAAAAATAAAGCAAAGATGGATGAGAGTCCAGCGGGTGGAGGTTTAGATGTCGGGTTTTGTTTAGAGAAATCTGAAACTTATAATAAATCACATTAGTTATAAAGAATTACATGATAAATGATTCAACATAAACTCAAGTAATCAAAATATACTAACACGAAATTAAAATAATAACATCATTCTTCTTCTCATCACCCTAAATCCGTCACCCCCACCCTTTGGAGAGAGTTCGAAACTCATAGATGGAGGGAAGGAGAAGGGGTCCTAGAGAAACTACAAAAGAAAACTAAAAAAAACAAAATAAAAGAACAGAATTTTATTGCTAAAGAGAAGAACGTCTTTACAACATAATTTCGGGGCTATTTATAACCGATACAAGGGATCCAAGTATGAAATAGGAAAGTACACGCGTCAACACGCAACTGGTAAATATTTGAGCGCACGGATCGACTTTTGTGCGGCGGAATCGCCGCAATTTGTACATGGGGTGTGGCGGAATCGCCACCCTTTTGGCTCAGATTCGATCCGGATTTGTCATGTGTGTGTTATGGTATGATTTAAATGTCCTTTGCGCGTCTGGATTGATTTCTTTCCTTTCTTTTGAGCTCCGAATTTATTTCTTCATATATTTGGGGATCCAAATTGATTTTCCTTTAGAACTTCTCCAAAATAATATTTTGGTATTTTAATTTGCAGTCGGGTCCTCGGCTTTTTGCAATTAAGCCCCTGGCTACTTTTGTGCTTAAATCCTTGGTCTTTTTGTAATTAGGTCTTTGAATGCTTTTATGCTTGGATCGACTTCCATTTGAAACCCGATAATCTTGACTTGGTCTTTATGATAGAAATGAGTCTCTTGCACGCATTTATGCTCGGGATATGAGTAATTTGCATTCAGGTCCCTGTATTCTGTAAATAAGACTAAACACATACCTTAGTAGCATTTATTGATATAAAATTAATCTAAATGAAAGACATATGATGCAATGTATGCAATGCATCAGTCGCCAAGCTGGGCTCCAGGTCTAATCTCAACCAACCGTAGCTACCAAGACACGACCAAGGGCTCCAGGTCTAATTTCAACCAACCCAAACGTCTAAGGGCTCCAGGTCTATTTTCAACCAACCCTTACACGCGGTCCCTGCTCGGGCTCCAGGCCTATTTCAGCCAACCTGAACGCACTACGGGGCTCCAGGTCTAATCTCATCCAACCACAGTACAGACTAGCTGGGCTCCATGTCTATTTTCAACCAACCGCAGCTCTCACACAGTCACGGGGCTCCAGGTCTCTTTTTGACCATAATGTCAAAAAAGACGGCAGAAAGTACATCTCCAACTGACATATTGTAACAACTACTTCATTCTGCAATTTCTCCAAATACTTTGGATCAATTACTTTGCTGCAAATCTTGTTGAAGAACAAACGAAATTTGATAATAGTATGTCTAACATGTTTCGGCAATATCAATCTAATAGCAATAGGTAACAACTGCTGCATCAACACATGAAAGTCGTGAGACTTCAAACCACGTAGTTTCAAATCTTTAATTGATACAAGACTGCTAATATTTCAAGAATACCCCCGCGGCACTTTGACACCATATAGACACTAACACAAACCTAATTTCTCCTTTCTGTCCAAAGTGTAACAAGATAGTGGTAAATACTTACGAGTACCCTTACTCTCTGGTGCTAGTTTTGCTCGAATACCAAGTTCAAGTAAATCATGTCTGGCATGATATACATCTTTAGTCTTACCCAGTATGTTAAGAAGAGTTCCAAACAAACTATCACAAACATTTTCTTCGACATGCATCACATCAATACAGTGTCTGACTTCTAAAGTCTCCCAATAAGGAAGGTTAAAAAAATGTATTTTTTCCCAGTTACTCTTATCATTTTCGTGTTTGTAAGGCTTACCAAATTTGCATTGAATGTTATTCACCCGCTCAAGAACTTGTCTTGCACGGATTTCTGTAGGAGGTTCTTCGAATTCATGCTTCTTGTTAATTTCCCATTTCATTTTACGATACAGATGACGCATAGGAAGAAATTTGTGATGACCAAGATACACGGTCTTACTGCCATGCACAAGCTGCAAAGACATGTGTTTTCTTCACAAATAGGACACACTTTGTGCCCTTTCACAGAATAGTCAGACAGATTTCCATGTACAGGGAAGTCATTAATTGTGCAAAATATCATCGTACGCATTGTAAATGATTGTTGACGGTGGGCATCCCACACTTGCTCACCATCATTCCACAATTTCTTCAAGCCATCAATTAGGGGAGCCAAATACACATCTATGTCATTGCCTAGTTGTTTTGGACCAGAAATCATTAAAGACAAGATCATGTATCTATGTTTCATGCTTAACTATGGAGTTAGATTGTATATCACTAGTAGAACAGGCCACGAACTATGAAGGCTTCTCAAACTCCCGTAAGGATTCATTCCATCAGTACACAGACCAAGTCTTAGATTTCTGGATTCTTGAATGAACACTGGAAAATCTGAATTGATCTTCTTCCACTGTGGAGTATCAGCAGGATGTCGAAGCATCTGATCATTCGCTTTATCACAATCTTCGTGCCATGTCAGATTCTTTCAATCCGCGGGGCAGACAAACAAACGTTTCAACCTTGGAATAATCGGAAGATACCACAACACCTTTGCAGGCGGCCTTTGTACTGCTATATCACCACTCACAATTTTCATTTGTTTATACCGTGACGCATTACAAACCGAACAACAATGCAGATTTTCATATTGGGTCCTATGTAATATGCAATCATTAGGGCATGCATGTATTTTCCTATGTTGCATACCCGTTGGACACAAGATTTTTTTGCCTCATATGTACGGTCTGGAAGTTTGTTATTTTCTTGAAGAATTTCTTTAACAACTTATGTAAGGCAGTAAAACTGACATCACTCCAACTATTGCAAGTTTTCAAGGTATATAACCGTAACACTACAGACAATCTACTGAAATCATTCCAACCTGGATATAAAGGTTTTTCATTGTCTGACAACAAATTACCAAGTACTTGCGGTTTATCATCAAACTTTTCAACAACATCTCGAATCATATCCTCTAACTGATCATTATCATTGGCATCTTTCTGTGAAGGACCATCACTTTCTTTACGTATTTCATTCACACCTTGCCATATCCAACGCGTATAACCTACATCAAAACCTTTTTCAAACAGATGAGCCTTGCTTCTTTTACATCTCTTAAGAACATGTTAAGACACTTCCTACATGGACAGAAGACCTTTCCTTCATTTCTAAAAAGGGCATTATGTTGTGTAAACTCTAGGAATTGATCAACTCCGTACTCATACTCATCACTCAATAGACTTGCAAAAATCCAATTTTGATTCATTTTATCTACACAACACAAATTCTTAGATCAATTAGCAATTTTCAGCCCAAAACAAAATTAAAATCAGCTTTCTACTAGTATACTAGCATGCATTCAAAGACATTTGACTAAAAAACCCAACCATCAATCAATCACATGAAAATAAGATAAATTACGCAAAATAGAATCTAATCCACATTGACTTTGACACGGGCAAGATAAGTAGTTAGGTCCACAAGAAACACTTAAAAATCGGATCTTTAGACCAAAACATGGAATCTTTGATTTGGAGATAGTACGCGTCTACAGATCCAGTTAAGTCGAAACATAAAATGAAAAGCCACTCTTCGCAATAAAGAGAAAATTTTCTCTTCTTACAATATCAACCAAACAAGAGAAGCAAACAATCATTTAAAAGAGGGACCTTGTTCGAGTTGATGTAAGCCTGAAAAGGATAAATCGGAGTCTGGATGCAGTGGGGTTGTGGTATGCTCGGAGATGGTGCGGTGGGTTTAGGGGCTGCAGTGTGGTCGGGAAAGGTGTTATGGGGTTTAGGGGCCACTACTGCAGAAAAGGGAATATACGTCGGATATACGAGGGTATATACGTCGGATGTAAGCATTCCTAGATCTGACATCTATGTGTATGTCATCTATACATAGACGTCGGTCACATAAAATCCGACGTCTATACCTAAAGTATAGTCATCGACTGTTATATATGACTGACGTCTATACCTAAAGAGTTGACGTAGGATATATAGAATGGTCGACGTCGGTCATACATAATAGCCGACGTCTATACCTTTTTTCAGAGGAATAGATGTCGGCTAATACAAACATCCGATGTCTATTCCTAAACCGGGAAGAAGAAAAAAGCAATCAGACCTGCACCAAAAACACTGCATAGCAAACACATTTATCCTGCACCAAATTCGTTCACAAATAAATAGACACTTTCATCCACATATACGTACAAGCATACATGCACAAACACATACATACAAGCATACACAATCATTCAACACATTTTCCATTAAAATGAGAAGGGATCACTACTTTTTGGGAAGACCTATCAAAATACAAGTAAAAAAGATAATACCTAAATATTGAAACTATAACTATACAACTGAATAACGGTCTATATTACCTCGGATAAGGATAAGTCTTGATTTGCAAATGCGAGAATTTCCTCCATGTATCTCAACTCGTAATAACCACATTCGGTATTTCCAGTCTGCTTCCGGTACTACAAACATAGAAATTCACTAAATATATGTTCCTAAGTTAATTAACAAAACTTATTGAAAGAACTTACTCACATTCCATGCCATGTTACACCCACTTTTGTGGTTGTTCTCCTGCCACCTAACGTTCTATAAACCTTCATTGTCCTTAGTAGCACAAGTTATTGAAAACCTTAATTCAATAATACTAACAAAAATCCACGAATTACAAATACGATGACTAAAACAAACTTACAGATTTTTGAAGTTTCTTTATGGAGTCCCTTCGTTTATTCAACCCCAATGGATCAAACCAATCTGCCGAATTAGTCGTGGGGAATACAACGACAAACATCCAATGAGCCCAGAAGCTTATTACGAAATAAAAATCCACTTTGAATTACAAAGTTTACCTCTCATGATAAGGGAGAAGATAATATCTTTTGTCTTCTTCTTTCATGAGAGTCCCAAGCTGACCTGATTTATCGTCATTCCCGTATATATATGTAGATGGACTGATAAATCCAAATACTTGATCGTCGGGAAAGACTGACCTTCTGGCGTCATAAAGGTGTCCACAAGAGTAAAAGTTACATTTTATTACAGATACGATAAAATTATTCGATACATTTTATCTTATACCAAAGAAAACACTTACTTCACTTGCACGTCGATAATCATGATACACAATGAATCCATCACCAAGAACTGCATGACATCCTCTTTGGTGACGTACAAAGCCAAAGGCAACCCTTTAACTCCCTCCTCCAAATCCAAGGTACTTAAGGATTTTGATTCCCTACCTACCATAATTGATACAACATTTTGCACCTACTTGGATGCAAATTAATGTTGATCGGAGATTGGTTGTTTGACCCTTTGCTCTGGGGGCTTGACACCTTACAGATATATATACAACCATTAAAAATACAATTGTTAACAAATTTGAAATTTAATGTCTTTCAAAATTATAGTATACCTCATGTGTGTCATTTAGCTCTACTAAATAACTAGGCCACCTCACAAACCCACCGATAGCATCACCGAGGGTAACAATCTCTTCTTCCGGTAATGGCACCAAAGCACCAGCATCTAAGCAACTCCCCACTGCAACCTTCACTTCTCCCTCTCCCACCTCTGTGAAGTGGTGTCTGGAGATGTTATAAACTTTCCCGTGTCCCACCAATCTTCGATCAGGGTCTTCGACAAATAAAGCACATCTAGATCCATCCTCGAACTTTCCAAATGAGGGACCACCTACGAGGATCAATTCTCGAGAATGAGCCATGAAATCATATTGTTGATCGGGGTTGAACACTGGCTGCACTGGAGGAGTGGTCTCTGGGGAAGAACCGGTCCTAAGATGGGTAGGAGAAGTAGGGAAATCACGATTCAATCTCTCTAAAACAAGTTCCTACGTATTCTTCAAATATGGTGATCTATTGCTGGCATTTGGTATTACATGTCGACGAAGTAGACCGTTGAGTCTTTGCACACGACCGGGGTGTTTGTCGTTTCCCAAGGCCTTACGTAGAATATCATTCTGATCATCTGAAGAAAATTCACTTTGGGATTCTCTCAACTTCAGAGAGTCCTAAAGTTCACTTTTTTTACCAACAATTGAAAAATATAAAATTACTGAATGTGAATTAATAACATATGCAAGTGATACAACTTACTATCTTCGAGCCAATCGCTTCCAACTCGTCTGTGATGTACTCCCCTCTGTAGCATACTCTCGCTCTCTTCGAAGAATCACAACGAGATAGGGGAGAAGGAGGAGATAGGTTACTTGCTTGCTCCTCACTCATACCGGAGTCAATCGCCTCTTGATTCTTCAGAGCAATTTTTTCAGCCATCATTTATGCTTCTAACTTTTGGTACCCCGCAAGAGGCATACAATGTGTATACTTGTTAAAAGACCTAATGTTTTGGTTTTTTGCTCGGATGACCTAAAACCAAGTTTATTAGATTGTCATTTAAATCAATAACTTAATAAGTTCATATTCTAAATAAAACTCATTTACCTCAAACTCCAAGCTATCTCTGGATTTTCTGAATTGCTCCCATTGATTCAGAGTGATAAAGTTATAGACATCACATGGATTTCTATCATGGTAGTCTCCAAATATGTACTTGTTTGTTAAATTTGTTTTAAAGTCTGTCCAACGAACCGACATGTATGTCATCCATTTTTTCTTCAACTTGTCAGTTGATCAGAACTCAAAAGATACCTACAACACGTTAACAACTTTATATATCTCAAAAGTTTGACTAAAACTATAGAATTCTACAATGGAATCATTACCGGCACGTTATCCCATATTGTGTCATTTCAGCACGTTAACAATTTGCACATTTACTATATTTTTTTCTTAATGGATTTTCAATCCATATACCTTCACCGTGGTCATCTCTAAACATACAAGTCTCAACATTTATTTTCTCATCTACTGAGTTCAACTCAGGTGCTTGCTAAGAGAAAGGTGGTGTCTCTTCATACTCAATCAGACTATTATCTGATACAATTTTTTTCTTCCCTTCCAGAATTATTGCCATTTCTTGTCACATGGATCAGCCACATAGAAGACTTATTTCGCTTGGGAAGAAAGAATAAAAGGTTCTCCTTTATACTTTTTTTTTGAAAAGTCAATTAAAGTGAACCCATAGTCATCTACTAGAACTCCACTTTTATTATCAGCTTACTTGTATCTAAATACATGTACTTTGAATTTAACAAAGTCTAGCTCCCATATGTCTTCAATTACACCGTAATAGGACATGTCGATGTTTACAAGATTCTTGTCTTTAGAACTAGACACTGCAAAGACTCTGCTATTAAGGTGACGCCACTGTTCTGAACAGCACTTTTGGAATCTTCATAGACTTTGTAGAAAGAATATCCATTGATATCATAGCCACTGTAACTTATAGCAGCAGAATGATTTGCCAAAATTGTCTTGTGTGCCTGGACAATTGGAATCGGTCAACCGGGAGTCAACGATCAACCGAAAGAAAATATCCAGGAGCTGTCTTGGGATATTACAGTAGACTGAAAGAGACACCGTCGTCCGAAGAGATTCACCAAGAGAAATTTTGGTGGGTCAACGATCGACCGAAGCGTGGAACGACCGAAAATTTCCATGGAATTCTCATGAATATTCGGTCGACCATCTAGCTTACGCTCATCCGAACTTGCGTAAAACTGAATGGTTCGGTTAACCGAATGCAAATCTCGGTTAACCGAACAACGATTTTTGCCCGAATTATTAAGAGAATAATTAGATCATGGGTTGGATTAATTTCAGATTTGATCAAACATTTTTTAGGATGTTTATGTGGAAAATTGGGATTAATTTTAGGAGAGAAAAAATAAGAGATCATGACTAGAGAATAGTTCGTGATATGGGTGTTTTGGGAGCCTCTAAAAGGACTCCTCATCCTACTTGTTTATTTACATGCAAAAATTCTCTCTCCCTAACTACCAATTAACCCATCCAAAAATTCTCTTAGTATTTTAAGTTTTGGGAATTAAAATCTCAGGAACTTTTAGAGGTATTATTAGCTCGATTCTAAGCTTAATTAGAGATTGATTGGCTAGCTCATTTCTCTCTAGTCTTGTTTAGAGTTTGGTGAACACTTGGAGGCGAATCGGCGACCGTTTCTTCTAAAAGGTTTCAGAGAACCTTTGAGTATGATCCTCTCTCTTTTGTTTATTTTAATATGTGTAGGAATGCATGAGATAGAATAAAACTATATACATGTACATGAAATCAATGAAAATATGAAATTGATCGTGTATGCTTGTATTTTTTTTTTAATATACACATAAATAGGGACACAAACTCCTACAATGGTATCAGTGCATTTAGTTCATATTTTCTATGATTAGACTATATAATTAATTTTTGTTTACCATCTACAATCGAAACAATTCATGTTCTATGTCTTCTTCGAGTTTTCCGATTGTTTTGTTGATTTAATTCTAATTGATTCTTTTGATAGTTTTAAATGTTTTGAAACACATCATGTGAATGTTAGAATTAAATTTTAGACTCGTGTCTTATATATAAAATTTTTCTTTTTATTAAATGATTATTTTATAAGGAATCGACAAAACGAAAAAGGTATATGTTTATCTTTCCTTAAAAAAATATTTTGGAAATTGGATAAACAGCGGTTCAAATGTTTTGTGTTTTGAACTATGGATGTATAAAATCATTTTCAAAGGATGTCAAATGATTTTAGAATTTTTTGATTTAGAGATGAATGATAAACTAAATCGAGTAATTTATAGTATATGTACATGCGTTGCTCAAGTTCTCTTATGCAGGGATATGTGAGTTTGTATGTTCCGTTGAAGCCATGAATGAATGTGTATGTTGTTATTATAAAATCACATGGGCTTATGTATATGTGAATGCCAAATTTCTATTTATATGTATATGCATACATATGAGAGAGTTTTTACATAGGACTTGTACTAGGCAATTATCAAAATTTTGAGATGCATGTTTATATTTTTCAATATCTACATTCATGGTACAAGAGGAAGTTACGAAGAAGATGCTAAGGAAGCGCAATAGTCAAGAACGCGGGAACATATAAACTCACACCGATATATATGTGAATGGATATATTTATGTTTGTGTGCTTGACATGTATGAGATTGTATGAATGTGTTGATGTGTATAGATGATAAATATGCATGTCACCTAAATTTTAAAATCACATGTAAATGTTTAAATTATCCAACCAAAAATTAAGAGTATTTTTCTTTTTTGTTTCATCCACTAGCACTCATCGATCGAGGGGTATTCTGCTCGCCCTTAACAGGAGATAGTTTCCTCCATCTTTGGGAATAGTGGGAGATATAATGTTGTCTATTATTGTGCCATGAATAGATGTACGAGGTGCGATTCACCCTTATTGGACACCGAGTGTATTTGTTCCGGAATACAATGGATAAACGTATCTCGTATCAAATGAAATAAGTTTTCTTAACAAGACCCGGAGCCCTATCTCAGTTTTGAGAAAAAGAGTTTTTCTTAGAAGAATTGGTCCAATTCCCTCTTAATTAAAATGACAAGAGTCATAAGAGTTTGAAAATGCAAATGTTGCAATATTTTTGAAATGATTATGATTAGAAAATATTTTCTTACCTTGATTTTATAATATATCTGATAGCCTTTAGCTAGTTTATATTATAATTGATAGGATCTTGAATTGCTGCATTTATGGACAATTTTTATTTGCAGTATTGATTTTCAAACATAAAATTGAATATAATTTATTTTGTAGAAATGTCAAATATTCAACCTATTGTGCGATCTATGATTGAAAAACATCCTTTGGCAAATGATGGCTCAAACTATATAAGTTGGCAACTCAAGTTCAATATTGTGTTTTTTTTAAAACTATCACATATTTTGGATGGTGAAATCCCAAAATTAAATGAGAAGGCAACCGATAGCGAGAGAGGGGAAAAAGCCAAGTGGGAAGACCAAGAGAACCACGTTCACGGTCTAATGTTGGCCTCCATGGGTGACTCGCTTCAAGCGAAATATTTGGATTCAAAACCCAAGAAGACCGTGGAAGCTTTAACAAAGATGTTCATGGATAGTGCTAGAAAAGAGCGTTATAAGACCACCATCGCACTCACAAGGTCCCACATGGCGGAGGAAACATCAGTATCTATGCATTTTCTCACGATGCAGGGATACCTTGAGAAGTTGTCGAAGCTCTCTTCCCCGATGCCCGATGACGTTGCGGAAGATCTTTTGGCTCTCTAGCCCCGTCCTACAAGGACTTCATTATGCACTATCATATGCATGAGAAAGGGGTGAGTCATGAGGAACTTCACAACACTCTCAAAATGGTTGAAGTTGACATGGGCAAGGGTCGGGACAAGCACGTCCTAGTCGTCAATGAGAGGAGCAAAAAGATCACCAAAGGTAAAGGCAAATTCACCAAAAAGACTCCAATCAAGAGCAACGGAATAGGAGGTACTCATGGGAGTACCCCAAGGGGGAATTCTTTGAAATCTACGGCTCCCAATACGAAGTGATTTCTCTGCGGTGAAAAGGGACACATCCGGCCAAATTGTCCCAAGTACAAGGAAGACCTTGACAATGGAGTGATTGAGGGTAAGCACCCCAAAAAAGTCAAAGGTATATTTGTTATTGAGATAAATTTAGCTACCTATGCCCATGATTGGGTAATTGATACCGGATCTTGTGATCACGTAATTTCTAATGTGCAGCTACTAAAGGATAGGAAGGCACTCGTGAAGAACGAGAAGATTTTGAAGGTCAGAAATGGTGAGTGTTGCTGCGATTGCACAAGGTTCTGTGGAGCTTCAATTATCTAGTGATTTGAGTTTATGTTTAAAGAACGTTTATTATATGCCTTCGATTAGCAAGAATATTATTTATGTATTGTGTTTGGATATGCATAATTTTAATATAAATATTTCAAATTCTTGCTTGTCTATATCGAAGAATGGAATTTTCTATACAAATACATTCGCGAGGAATTATCTCTATTTGCTTGATTTGAATAATACACAAATCTTAAACATCAATAACAAAAGGCTTAAAACTACTCACGTGAAAGATTCACTCTTGTGGCACTTTCGTCTTTGTCACATAAATGAAAAACGCATCAAGATATTGCAAGAGTCTAACCTTATTGGTCAACTTGATTTTAAATCAATGGAGACGTATGAACATTGCCTAATGGGCAAAATGACCAAGAGGCCTTCCGAGAAGAAAGGTCCGAGAGCGAATAACTTGTTGGATTTGATACATTACGATGTATGTGGTACGATGAGTACTAGTGCAAGAGATGATTTTCGGTACTTCATTACGTTCACGGATGACTATAGTCGTTATTGCTATATTCATCTAATGAGAAACAAAAGTGAATCCTTTTACAAGTTCAAAGAATTCAAGAATGAAGTAGAGAACCAACTCAACAAGAAAATCAAGTCTCTACGAACGGATCGTGGAGGTGAGTACGTAAGTACCGAATTCGACTCATTCTTAAAGGAGTGTGGTAGTGTACCACAACTCACCCCTCCCAGTACACCTCAGTGGAATGGGGTATCCGAAAGGAGGAATAGGACATTACTCGACATGGTTCGATCAATGACGAGTCAAGCTGAATTGCCACTTTACTTTTGGAGTTATGCACTAGAAGTTGCGGCTTACACAATAAATAATGTTCCATCCAAATCCGTAGAGAAAACGCCTTATGATCTATGGAGTGGTATAACACCTAAGCTCAATTTTCTCGTGATTTGGGGTTGTGAGGCCTACATCAAGAGATTGGTGTCGACAAAACATCAACAAAAGCGGATAAGTGCTTCTTTATAGGTTATCCTCGTGAGACAAGAGGATACTACTTTTGGCATATAACCTCCAATCGAGTGATTGTAGAGAGGGATGTTGTATTCCTAGAAGAAGAATTTCTAGAAAGAATTAAAAGTAGTGGGAGTAGAGTTGTGCCTAAGGAATCTCAAGATATTATACAAGATCATGATATGAATGGTGACATTCAAGATCATGAGGCCCAATCGAGGTTCCTTTGGTTAGTGGGAGTATGAGTGGGAGACCCTCGCAAGCAATTGTGAGAGAAACTCAATCATCCCCGCCTACTGTAAGTTCCAGAAACAAACACGAACCAATTCTGGAAGAAATAGTGGAAGAGGTTCGAGAAGTGCACATAGAACAAAAAGAACTTAGAAGGTCAACGAGGAAAAGAAAGAAACCTGATATGTATTTGAGACTTCATGAGATCATGGTACTAGATACTAATGATCCCTCGACCTTTCAAGAAACAATGGAAAGAAAGGACTCCAAACTATGGTTTAAAGCCATGTAATCCGAAATAGAATCCATGTGTGATAATCAAGTGTGGAACTTGGTTGACCTTCCTCAAGGGAAGAAAGTCATTCAAAATAAATGGGTTTTCAAGAGGAAGATAGACATGGATGGGAACTTGATAACCTACAAAGCGAGGCTTGTAGCAAAAGGTTTCACTCAAGTTCATGGAATTGACTATGATGAAACTTTTTCTACGGTTGCAATGTTCAAGTCTATTCAGATTATGCTCGCTATTGCCGCATTTACAGATTATGAGATATGGCAAATGGATATCAAAATGACGTTCCTTAATGAGAACTTGGAGGAGGATGTGTACATGGTACAACCTCAAGGTTTTGAAGATCCAAAGAATAGCGAGAAAGTATGCAAGCTTCAAAGATACATTTATGGATTGAAGCAAGTATCAAGGAGTTTGAACAAACACTTTGACAGAGAAGTCAAGAAGATTCACTTCGTCCAAAGTAAGGAAGAGTCTTGTATATACAAGAAGGTTAGTGGGAGCCACAGTGTTCTTGATCTTATATGTCGATAACATACTCCTAATGGGAAATCATATACTTTTGCTTAAGCAAACGAGAAGTTCATTGAAATCTGCATTTTCAATGAAAGACATGGGTGAGTCTCAATACATCTTGGGAATCAAGATATATACAGATAGATCCCGTAGACTCATTAACCTAACTCAACGTACATACATTGACAAGGTCTTGGAAATGTTCAGCATAAACAACTCCAAAAAGGGCAATGTGTCAATGAGTATGGGTGTGCAACTCAAGAAGTCTCAATGTGCTGAATCACGTAAAGACTTGGAGTATATGAAAGATATTCCTTATGCTTCGACTATAGGATCGTTCATGTACGCCATGACTTGCACAAGACACGATGTCTCGTATGCTATAAGTGTGACAAATCATCATTCCAATGTAGGTCCTGAGCATTGGACTGTGGTCAAGAATATTCTAAGGTACCTTAACTGGACCAAAGATAAGTTTCTTGTTTATGGAGGACAAAGAGAACCGATAGCCGAGATTGAATGTTTTAATTTTATATATATTTAATAAGACGAATTGGATGTGCAGCTATTGAAAGGAATGTGTTCTAAAAGTTTTACTTTTATATATCAATTATTATGAATTGGATGTGCAAACATTTTGTTCCTTGATTATTGTATTGGTCTTTTCGAAGTGTTAAGGAAGAGGTGCTTGGACCTTAACCGTAGAGCTCTAAAAGATAATGGTTTACATAAATCAAAAGTTATTCACAATCATGGTAATTAACATAGAACATTAATCACCGAGATAAGATTATCATGTTGGTCATCGATTGTTGTAGCTCTACAAATAATTGACGACACGGGTATATAAAATAGGAAAATATTACTTTTATATATTGAATAGACCTAACAAGTAAAACATTATAGAATTATGTTTCGTGTCATTAATGTTTTATTGTGTCTTGGATCCTAAGATATGAGACTTATACCTTTTCACTCAAGAAATGCTTGATTTGATTATTGTCAAAAGCTATCAATGAGTATAGTGATAAAGGCGATAGTTCGTTGAACATGACTTGTGGTGGAAAATATAGCTAGTCAAAAGATTATCATTGTCCCTCTTAATTGAGTGATGATATTAGTGGGCCCATTGATAAAGCAAAATTATAATGTGCACAATATAGCTTGAGTTAATTTACATAGTTATAATTAGCTTAAAGAGATCAAGAAATGAATATAATACAAAGGTGACACATTTCTACTTTGTATATATTGTTAATATCATGAGGCAATGGACGGATACAAGTTGTGCACTTACATCACTAAATGGATCGTGTTTATTTTTAGTGGAACAAGACAGCTATGTTAATTGGGTAAATATAATGTGTAGCTAGATACCGCTTTTAGTTTGAGATATTAAGTGGTTAATATCGCTGTCAATTTAGCTTAGATCCTCTTATGGGTCACACCACAAAACTGGGAAACATGAAGCTTGATTTTTGAGTTCATATGATGTGTCGAGTTTCGTGAGAAAATGGACACATGTGGTGAATCAATAAAATCAATATGTCATGAAAATTGACACAATTAGAATCATGGCTAAATTCATATGACGTGTATATATTATGGGGTGTAATGATTTAATATTATATAAGATAATATATTACATAAGATATGAATTTGCAAAACCCCCTAAAGATAAAATTTTGTTGCATGTAAATCCAAAATTTGACAGGCAAAATCAAGGTCAAAACGATCAACCGTTTCGAATTCGGTCGACCGAGGTTTCTTAGGAACGGTCAACCGAACGAAGATCGGATAATGCGACTGGTTGACCGAAATTGGCTGGAGTGCCTGGACAATTGGGTTCGGTCAACCGAGCATAAACGGTCAACCAAAAGGAAATATCCAAGAGCTTTCTTTGGGATATTTCGGTAGACCGAAAGTGACACGGTCGTCCGATGAGATTTACCGGGACAAATTTTGGCGAGTCAACGGTCGGCCGGAGCTGGACGTGGATCGTCCGAGCTTTTCCATGGAATTTTTCTCATGAATATTCGGTCGACCATATAGCTCACGGTCATCCGAACTTGCGTAAAACCGAATGGTTCGGTCGACCGAGTGGAAATCTCGATTAACCGAACAACACGATTTTTGCCTGAATTATTAAGAGAATAATTAGATCTGGGTTGGATTAATTCCAGATTTGATCAAACGTTTTTTAGGATTATTTTGTGGCAAATTGGGATTAATTTTAGGTGAGAAAAAACAAGAGATCATGGCTAGAGAATAGTTTTTGATGTGGGTGATTTGGGAGGCTATAAATAGGTCATCTCGCCCTACTTGTTTCATAAGAATTAATGCAAAATTCTCTCTCCCTTAATCACCACAAAAGTTCTCTTAATAGTTTTAAGTTTTGGAGATTAAAATCTCAGGAGCTTTTAGAGGGGTATTAGCTAGATTCTAAGCTTAATTAGAGATTGATTTGCTAGCTCCTTTCTCTTTAATCTTGTTTAGAGTTTGGTGAACACTTGGAGGCGAATCGGCGGGCGATTTGATGGGCAACGAAACACAAGATCTTCTGAAAGATTTTAGAGAACCTTTGGGTATGATCCTCTCTCTTTTGTTTATTTTAATATGTGTAGGAATGCATGATATTAGAATAAACATATACATGTACATAAAATCAATGAAAATATGAAATTGGTCGTGTATGCTCGTATTAATTTTTAAAAATATATACATACATACCGACACGAAATCCTACACAGAGCACCAATACAAGCAAAGAGCAAAGAATCTTGCCACTTTGCCTCCTTAAATAATCTTCCAATTGACACATACCACTTATTTTTCCCCATAAAAGCTAATTAACAAAAGTTGCAAACAGTTAACACAAGATCAAGTCAGCTGGTCATACATATTTACTACAACTACTTGGAAGTCTAAAAGGTCAGAGTAGTGGTTCGCACACTCTATTCTGTTTGGAGTGGACCAACAATAACATGCATGTCAAAAAATATTTAAAAGTGGACAAATGCAATCTTTAAGTTACAGCTAATGTCTATCAGTTACATACATCCTCATTTGGTTTTTACTTGGTGACGTATGAAACGCTGTAAGTCTATAGTCAATGATAGGCTAGAAAGGTATGTCAACCCATTTCATGAGAAACATGCAAAAAGATTAAACAACATAGAAAAGGTAACATACACATGCGTCTTTATTGGTATTTCAAAGTTAAATTTAATTTCAACTATTTAGGTATGTAAATTGATGTCATTATTCTTTATGTAGATTGTTACTTTAAAATATATTCTAAAACCACATGATTCATCGGTCATATTTGTTGCCTTTTTGGTCTTAATCTATGTTTTGATGATTTAATCAACCAAATCTTAATTACGATCATGTAGAGTAGCACACGTATTGCATTGCATATATATTGCTTTGTGCTAACCTCTACAGGTGATCAAGACTCAAGGAAGAAAGGAAATCAAGTCAAGACATGTAATCAAGCTCATTTGAAGACATGTATTTTGTATTTCTTTGAGTCTTAGGAACTTTATGTAATTGAGCATACTTGAACAAAAAACTACTCAACCACACACTAGGTTCCTTATAGAAGTCGCACGGAATTTCACACAATTTGGACTTCAAAAGATCACCCAAACTTAGACCGTAAAACACTAACCTGAACCCAAACTGTCTGCCCACATTCGGTCGACCGAGTGATCAATTAATATGTTAGTGTTTAACTACCTAAGTTCGGTCGACCGAGTCCCAAATATTTTCTGACCGTTTGTTTTGTCGTATATACCCAACGGTCATATTCGTATTAACCAAAAATACCCCAAATACATTTCATGTATCGGTCGACCGAGGACCTTGTTCTGTCGACCGAATTTATGTCTCTTAACAAACCCGAATCTCCTGCTAGAATTCGGTCGACCGTAGATCTTGGTTCGACTGACCAAATAAAACTTTGTTTGTCAACCCCAAACTGCTTGGTGTGAATCGGTCGATCGAACCCTATTCGGTGTTCGACTGATCACTTAAGTGTTCCTAAGTCTTAGCGTTGGGCGGTCGACCGTTCATTAACCGGTCGACCGAACTGAGTTCAAAACTACCAAACGGTCGACCGAACTGCCCGATCCGGTCGACCAAATTAACTCAGAATTGGGTCCTGCTAGTTTCTGCTTTGTGTATTTTACACCAACTGTTACCCAATCAACCCCAACGGCTATATTCTCTCTAATGCTTATAAATAGAGTTGTAAAAACACATTTTAAAATAACTCTCCCACACATACTTGTCCAATACATTAGAGAGAAGATCCAAACACTCCATGCCTCAAACCTTCCACACTTTAGTCATAAATCCAATCTCACTCAAGTGTGCTCAACTTTAGAGAGTATTGTTCCACTCAAGTTTGTTGTTGTCAAAGTCAAGGAAAGGTTTCGGTGAAAGCCCGAAGCATCCCTCTCGGATTCTGAGAGGAAGAAGGTCAAGCAAGCGAGGGTGTTCACGGTGCTTGTTTTGTAAATGCATTCTCTCCCGGCCCGGAACGGGGAGTGTATAGTGAAGACGTGAGCGGAGCTCGAAGTATCGAGCGAAGCTTGCAAGAGAGGACGTAGGTGGCAGGCCGAACCTCTATAAAACCCACGTGTTGCATTGTGGTTTGCTTTACTTACTTGTCTATTTTAAATTCCGCTGTGCATAACTTGATTGCTTAAACAAATAGGTAATTAGCTCAAAAGTGATTAGAATTAGAGCCTTGTGAGCTAAATCACATTACTTAACCGTAATTTTTAGCATGGTTTCTACATCATCTAATCACATAGAAGAATTATGCACTACTAGACCTCCTTTGCTTAATGGGTCTAATTATGATTATTGGAAGAATAGGATGAAAATTTTCTTAATTTCTAACGACCTTAAGTATTGGATGTTTCTTCAAAATCCATACACACCCCCCCAAATGAAGATGAATTAGATTCACTTACAAGCCCCAAAATGAAAGAAATCAAAATGAATATAAAAATCATGAACATCTTGTATTGTGGCCTAAATGAGGGTGAATATAATAGGATTAGGGGTTGCGAAAGTGCATATGAAATATGGCATAGACTACAAATGCATCATGAGGGGGATAACAAAACTAAGGAAACCCGCATTAGTCTCCTCATGCATAAATATGAGATTTTTTCTATGCAAATCGGTGAAATATAAGCGAAATGAACACTCACTTCACCGATATTACTAACTCTCTTTTGGTTCTTGGAAGAAAAATCAATGAAGGAGAGAAGACACGGAAGTTCCTCCAGTCACTTAGCATCGATTGGGAAGATAAAGTCGTCGCGATTGAAGAGACGCACGATCTTTCAAAATTAAAGATGGAGGAACTCATTCGAAATCTCATGGCTTATGAGTTCCAAATTAACCATCGGAAGGAGAAGGAAGCCTCTAAGAACAAACCTACCTTGGGATTACATGCAAATATCGACCAACCAAGGAGGAGTGTAGAAGATGAGGACATTGAAGTCCTAGCAAAAGACTTCTTCAAATACCTCAAGAAGATAAGGAAGAAAAGAATGAAAGAAGAGGTAGAAGAAGTGAGAGAAAAGAAAAGGAGAAGGAGGAGAGCGAAAATGAGAGAAGAGAAGGGGAGAAGAAAAAGGAGAGAAGGGAGAGGAGAAGAGAAAAGGAGAAGAGCAAGAGAAGAGAAAGGAAGGAGGAAGCACACAAGGCTACATGGGATGATTCTTCATCACCATCATCATCATCATCCTCCTTGCAAAGTAGAAGAGAGGTGGCTCACTCATGCTTCATGGCTATTGAAGATGATCAAAGTGGGGTAGAATCTAACTCTTGTTCTAGTAATTCATGCCCAACTAAGTCATATTATAGTGATAGCTCACATTCTAGTGTTAATGGAGAAACCTATACACATGTTGAGCTTCAAAATGCATTTCATGACTTAGTTAAACAATATAAGATCATTTGTGAAAAGAACAAAAGCGCTAGAAAGCTAATCAAAGATTTCCGAAGTCAAACTGAAACATGCATGAATGAGAAAAATGAGGTGCTTACTAAATTTGAAAATAATGCATCAAATCTTGATAAATTAAAAGCAACACTTATAGATGTTGAACAATTAGATCTTCATGCTTGCAATGTGCAATTAAGAAAACATCTAGAAAAGTTCACACATGGAACTAAGATGCTTAACATACTATTAGGAAGTCAAAGACAATCTTTGCAAAAACATGATTTAGGATACAATGCTAAATTGAAAAACCATGCATCATATACAACTTTAAATGGAAAGCACTTAGTTGTAAAGCATAGTTCCTGAAGTGTGTGGGCTCCTAAAACCAAAATGGTTTGAGTTCCCAAATCTAACATTCAAGGACCCAAAGTTGTTTGGGTACCTAAATCTACACTTGTAGGTGCTTGAGGAAGAAATCAGTGGTGACCGGGCGAACTTAAGAGTCGAATTGAAAGCCGGTTGCATCACCGAATGGAGATAGAACCAATTCAAGCTTCAAGTTGGTATAATTTTCTTATCTTCTAAATTTTTTCAATCAAATTGGTTCTAGTCTAGGTTATATGCTTAATTGACATATCATTTGCTCATTCATTGCAAATCTTAAATTTGAATCACATCCATAGTTTTAGAGTCAAATTTTCTAAATGGATGTCAAAGGGGGAAATGAAAAAATCACATGCTATATTGTAATATTTGTTTGATGTTAATAGGGGAGAATTAAGAATTGAACTAAATTGAATAATCATATTCATATTGATAGGGGGAGCAACTTCATTACAAGACATCCACATTGAACTTAAATCGTATAAATTTTGATGGATGTCAAAGGGGGAGAGATAATAAAGGGGGTAACGTAGAATTTGATTTTAAATTAAACTAAAACTATGCACATCCATAGGGGGAGCATTTATATGCATAGTTTACATCTAAAAATTCCATGTATTAATATATAGGTCGTCATCATCAAAAAGTGGGAGATTGTTGGCTTTTTGGCCTTAATCTATGTTTTGATGATTTAATCAACCTAATCTTAATTATGATCATGTAGAGTAGCACACATATTGCATTGCATATATATTGCTTTGGTCTAACCTCTACAGGTGATCAAGACTCAAGGAAGAAAGGAAATCAAGTCAAGACATGTAATCAAGCTCATTTGAAGACATGTATTTTGTATTTCTTTGAGTCTTAGGAACTTTATGTAATTGAGCATACTTGAACAAAAAACTACTCAACCACACACTAGGTTCCTTATAGAAGTCGCACGGAATTTCACACAATTTGGACTTCAAAAGATCACCCAAACTTAGACCGTAAAACACTAACCTGAACCCAAACTGTCTGCCCACATTCGGTCGACCGAATGATCAATTAATATGTTAGTGTTTAACTACCTAAGTTCGGTCGACCGAGTCCCAAATATTTTCTGACCGTTTGTTTTGTCGTATATACCCAACGGTCATATTCGTATTAACCAAAAATACCCCAAATACATTTCATGTATCGGTCGACCGAGGACATTGTTCTGTCGACCGAATTTATGTCTCTTAACAAACCCGAATCTCCTGCTAGAATTCGGTCGACCGTAGATCTTGGTTCGACTGACCAAATAAAACTTTGTTTGTCAACCCCAAACTGCTTGGTGTGAATCGGTCGATCGAACCCTATTCGGTGTTCGACTGATCACTTAAGTGTTCCTAAGTCTTAGCGTTGGGCGGTCGACCGTTCATTAACCGGTCGACCGAACTGAGTTCAAAACTACCAAACGGTCGATTGTGGTTTGCTTTACTTACTTGTCTATTTTAAATTCCGATGTGCATAATTTGATTGCTTAAACAAGTAGGTAATTAGCTTAAAAGTGATTAGAATTAGTGACCCTCACGAACCTACACTATTAACACAAACCAAGAATGGATGCCAAAACTAAACCAACCATCGATTTAACACAATGTAAAGAGGGAAAACATATTGAAAAAATAGTGTAGCTCCAATAAAAGGTTCCCCCATACATAGGAAAACCCCCACATTTTTCAAAAAAAAAATAACAACAAGAAATCATAAAAAACCATTCTTGGGTAGTCCCATAAACACCCAAATTCTCCAATCAAGAGAAGAATCCAAAAAATAAAGAGAGAGACAAACCAAGGGAGTTGTGTAGAAGCAACATCAGATCAAGAGAAGAATGTTACCACAGGGGTTGGGTTCAGGAGGGCCCCTTGCCTCCTCTTTTGGTCGGTTCAGCACCGTGTCGACGACACGCTCCACAAGATCTTCTATCGTTCCTAACAACACCTTCTCCAGCTTGTCAAAGCACTACTCTAGGTGAGCGACTACACCGCCAACGGTGGCGACCACTGACTCCTCTAGCAACATGTAGTGGCAACAAAATGGATCAAGCTGAGACACAAACATAGAAATAGAAGGTGAGCCATCTAGAAAAGGCACAAACAGCTATAATAGAACAAAATATGCATTCGAAGAACAAAATATGGAGTAGAGTTCTAATGTTGCCCACCATATCACGACTGCATTGAAAGTAGACCCTAGTTGGAGCGCCTTCTTCAAGTCTCCGCCACACCTTTGCCGACCGGCCGCAGTAGCAAAAGGGCAACAGAGTTGGGGGCAGAACACAAGTGGAAGGTCCGACTATGGTAACACTTGTCGTCGGGCTCAACAATTGCAGATTAGAAGACGGAGAGGGAAGACAAACGATGGCTTGGGGAGGAAGTAAAGGGAGGGGGAGGACGGTATGCTGGAGGCGAGCATCCATGATTGAGGGCTAAATCGGATTTTTGGCTACGACAAGACATGTGAAGAAGCTCCTCCTCGCTGCCTTCCAAACGCCTCCAGCTTTTGGTGCCATGGGATCAGGTCCTCACTTTCAACAGGGTAGAAGATGGATTCTGAAATGAGCTCTCACTGTGAAGCCCTATCCAAACGAGACCTTAGGCATCTGAAAACAATAGCTAAAGGCACCAATTGCTATCGATTGTTGGTGGTTTAGGGGAGGGTGGAAGAGATATATGATTTGACATGGGTGCTAAAGATTTTTACTAGAATTAGTGAACAGTCAAGGGATGTCAAACGTAACCATAGTAGTGAGTTGATTGATCACTTAAGCCTATTTGTTTGATGCACCAATGACTCGAAGTTAGGAGATATTTAGGTCCAAATATAAATTGAAGTGCATGTTACTTTATACTTGTCGAATGACATGAATGTGGAAAAATTAGAAGTTCACTCACAAAATGAGATTCAAATAATGAAAAAATAAGTGTATTAATGTTAAAGAATACATATATGAAGTGTATAGTCAATGAAATGGTTGGGCAATAGATATAGGTATTGAAGTAAAATATTATAAGAATTTAATGCAAACAAAAATTAAAAAACAAAACTTACGCGAGGGACATGGGCAATATGTGCTTGGATTGCACAAAAATTAAAGTTACGTAGCAGGAGTTATGGAAGTCATGGTTTGATAAGCAAGGAGTCAAATATGAAAGGACATTAATGTTTCAAGATTGTCCCATGCTAGGCTGTAGAGTGGTGAGTAGATAGAGATTGGACCGTTTGGGTATAGATTTTAGGTGAATGAATTTTGGGTAGAATCAATTCTACACGGTTTTCTATAAAATAAGATTTTGAAACAGAATCAATTGTGTAATTTTCATGTTTGAACAACAGTTGATTTTGATCAAGTTCCACTACCATTTTGACCTCGTAAAAATCATTCTATCCACGAATACATCCTAAATGTGCTAAGGACAATGAAGTCTTTTTGCACCAAAATCTGCTACAGTATTTAGCAATCAATTTTTTTTCGAATCCAATGGAAAGAGAGTATGTGAGAGCAGGATTTACGGGATCAAAATCTGATTCTTGCCCAAGAATCGATTCTCGTAAAAGGTGTTTGGGCAAACTTGATTTTTACCGACAAAATTTGTGGAATCTCTTAAAAAATCTGTTCCCAAAATTTGTGAAATCTCCTAAAAATTCAGTTCCTAAAAAGGATTCAATTTTCATCGAACACAACTATCGAACATATCGATGTGAAAGGAAAGCGCGTCAATTTTCCATCTATCACCGCTATCGAGTACCTATTGAACTACAATCGAACATATCGAGTCCGTCGGTAACACAGGAAAACGGTCCCACTTCCAACCCAGGCGACAAAACTCAAATGAATGTCAATAAATAGATGAAATAACAACATTTTCGATAGAAACAATAACATAACTTTATAAAACTATATGAACAAGTAAAAAGAAACATATACAAATCGTACCCTAAAACCGACCTTCCTCGTCGGATTTAAAGTAGGAGTTGTTTGGTAGGGTACGTCGTTGAGCACGAATGACGAGTCTAGTGCGAGAGAGAAGGGATGTACTGATGAGAGAGAAAAATGGACAACAAACGGATATGCTAGAGCAGTTTGGAAATGTTCGAAAGAAAGAGATAGAGATGATGATTTACTTATTTTAAAGGAAAGAGATAGAGGTGAATGGTCGATTTAGACCGGGGTATTTTGAGTAGAAGTGGAAAGATAAACATGTTTTTCAGATGATGTCAAAGTGTTGACTTTTTCCAGAAATTAGGCAACGGACGGAAAGAAAGTCAAATTTTCCATTAAAAATAAGGACGACACTATATATCAAACATCTAACACATGATTAAGGGTCAATAACCCAACATGAGGTAGATCCAACAAATGATTAAGGATAAATAACCCAACCTGAGCCAGATCCAAGCGCTATTGTACATTCACATATTAACTCATGCATAATGTATGATATTTGAATCCTCGTCACCATCTCTAAGCGGTTACATTCACACGTAATGTGGTGTTGTTTGAATCAACCATATTAGGTGGACTTTTACAATTTACAAACTCTAACTCGAATTTCATGATTGTTAAACTCAGCAGTTCTCTTGAATACTTTTTTCAAATTTCAACTTTCTTGTATTCCTTTTAATTCCCACCCTTGGTTTTTTCTACCAAATACAAATAAATAGATATATAAATGAGATTTTGACTAATTTATGTAGTTGAAAAAATATATATTTATATATAAATTTTATCGGTATTACCTCTGATGATGGCATTGATAATTAATTGTATTTATCTTGTAAAATACGGCTGCCATGTCCAAACAAAAACATGAAAATTATGATATAATTTGATAAATAGCAATGAAGAAAGAAATTCAGGAGAAAAATTGCAACGAGCTTGACCATCCTACATTTAATATTGCACGTGGAATCTACATTTGAGAAAAGGGCACTCATTGATATATCTTATATGTAAATTCTCATAATTAAAAAGAAGATTGAATTGCAAATCATAGTGGGACTTCACCCCGAATCATCTCATTTCGAACTGTACCGAATTTTTTGATCCTTTGATAATTACCCGACTCAAACCAAAATTTCAAGTTTGGTACGAATTTGACAAACCAAATCAAATTTTGTTTGGGTTTCAGTTGAGCATATTTCTAAACTGAAACTGAACTAATTTTTTCTATTATATTTTCTATAATATGTGAACTCACATTATGGCCATATTGGTTTGCTGATATTGATATGTAACAAACCAACATTAGTTTAGTCTCAAGATAGTTTTATTTGTTGTCTTTTAAAAATTAATTTTTCTTGATCAATAAGTGAGAGTACCAACTGTCAAATTTTGATGGTTTGGATTTCTTTTCCGAGAATTAGTAGGTTTTTTTTGCCAAATGTCACTCGAAAACACCTTATTTTCCAATTTGTCATCACGTTGTAGTTATTTAATTTGGATGTCACTCAAAAACATGATTAAATCCAAACTGTCATTATGTCTTTTTTATTATTGCAGATTTACTACTCTGTTAATTTTTTTTTCCGCTAGTGATGTCTCTATTCCGTTAATGATGTTAAAAGTTAAAATTTAAATGTAAATTTTACAAATTCCTCTTGAATAACTTAATAAATCTCTTTCCCTCTCTTGAATTCTTTCCTCTCTCTTCTCACTCCTCCCTGTACTATTTCTACTCTTTCTCTCTCTAGTCTCTCTCTAATCTTTCCCACTCTACTCTTTCTCTCTCTAATCTCTCCTCTATGAGAGAAGAACGAAAGGAGAGAGATGAATAAATAGAAAGAGTAAAGAGTGAAAAGATTATAGGAGAGAGAAAGAGTAGAAAGAGAGGAGAAGGATGAAGAAAAGAGAGGAAAGAGAAAGAAATGAGATAAATGTTTGTTAATTTATTTAAGGGTGAATATGTAAAATTTACAATTAAATATTAATTTTATTAACGTCATAAACATAATAGTGGCGTCACTAACGGAAAATGTTAACGAAGTGACAAATCTGCAAAGCAAATAATGCATTTCGGATGTTCACCTTTTTTTAGTAACCTTCAAAAAAAAGTATAACATAATGGCATTTCAGAAAATAAGATGTTTTTAAGTGACACTTTAACAAAAAACCCAAATGATTTGTTTTGATAAAAAAAACTAAATCTAAAACAAGCGGACCATGTCTCATCCCAAATTAAACAAGTTCACCAATACCACATTTCTTGGTTGCAAAGTTCACCGATGCAGCCCCTTGCAACACGAGTCAAATAAGGAAGATGAGATTTCCACGTTGCATCACCGTTGTGAAGAAGGTAAGTGTAGAAAAGGCATTTGTCAATCTTATTGCCGTGCATAAATGCATGGAGTTTCATTTGCATAATGTCAAATTAATTGGCATTGACCCGACCTATTATTACGTATAGATCAATTTCTTTCAATTCATTATAGATCTTTTACCTAATTTCATATTGTAAACTCAAGCTCCAATTTGATTCATTGCAAAATTATTACTAAATTGACAAATTACCTGTGCAAATTTTGACCAAATCCGACCTAAACAAGATAATAATAGAAGTTATGATTTGGGTCTACTGTAGAATTATATTCTCACATAATCACTAAGTCTTGATTGCGTACTTGCTTAAGTTCTTACATAAAAAGTAAGTCCTGAATTTCAATTTGTACACTTACAAACCCTCTCTTAGGTATATTTGTGATCGATTTGGTTTTTTCCATTTTTAATCGTGTGTGTTTTAATGTTCGCAAAAATATTCAAATATAGAAGGCAATTCAATTTGCGCACTTTTTTGTTTTCTTACATGGATTTACTCTCAACTACCAATTGACTTAATATTTGTTTTATTTTCCCGCCGCTACCACACATTTAAAATTCAATTGATATATCGAAACATAAACATGCAAATTATGATATCATTTTAGAAATGATCGTCATACAAGAAATTAGGAGAAAAAAATTGGAATGAGCATGAGTGCATGACGATCGACACACGATGTTTTACATTTTAAAAGGGCACTGATTGATATATCTAAAAATTCTCATGATTGATAACTAGATTGAATTGCAAATTGGAGCAAGAGTTTGACATGAATTCTCTGATTTCAAATCTGTACCATATATTTTTTTACTGAACTGTTAAACATTGTCAGCGAATTACTTAAATTACCCGCGTCAATTACCATTTTGTCATACTTAAGGGCGTCTGGCTAAGATGCCTCCGACCATTGGGGAGATTTTTTTCCAGACGCCCCAGTCGAATTTTTTTGGGTAACCAACCCCGTCGGATTCAGAAGTTTCGCCAGACATTGGATTGATGTTGCTACTGGTAGAGTGAGGAAAACTGAGACATAAGCCTTATTTTAAGAGACGTAACAAAATGAGTATTAAATGTAATGTAAATGACAAAATGATATTGGTGTCAACGATTTAAGTAATTCGCGCACGGCGAATAGTAAACCTATTTTTTTCTCAATGATAAAAAGATCAAGAAACTCAAAACAGAATTTAAAGTTAAGGCCCAGATATGTCATTTGGTAGTTTGATTTTTAAGATAATTTGTTTGTTGCATTTCAACTTTTATGTTTTCTAAAGGATTTTTTTGACTTCGGTACATCTTGCTGGGTGTGCTAATTGACTATATGCACCAATAACTCGAACATATATATTTTCTCGTATCACGGTTCGTTCCGTTACCTATTTTACAAATCAAACCACGTAAATTCCAAATATCTTTAATGTTAAAAAAACCATAAAAAACCAAAATTGTGCCACTCCTCAAGTCTCCAACCAACCACAATCGTACAACAAACTAACAATTAAACACGTTAACCTATTTTGAAATTTTATTTTTAAGGAAGTTAACCAATGCTCAACCCATCCAAAGGAGCGACGAAACTTCCCAAAGCCCCTCGTTTACCGTGTCTTGTCTTCTCCAAAACCGCTGCTCGCCTTCCGTCTTGCAGTCTTACTTCCCTTTCTTTCTTTCTTTCTTTCTTTTCCTTTTGTCTCAATTTGATTCCTGTGCTGTGCCTAAACAACATGGACCAACAAACCCAAGAGCTGGTAAAAAAAACGGTGTTGGAGATCCTAGAATCCTCGGACTTGTCCACCACAACCGTAACAAAAGTCCGTATTGCCGCCTCCAAACGTATCCACATCGATCTCTCCACCTCCGACCGTAAGAAGTTCGTCCGTGACGTCTTTTACACTTCCATGTTCTCCCACACCGATATTTTCATATGTGAGGTGAGGTTTAAATAAAAAATGTTTCGGCTTATTAGTTTGGAAGTGCTTAAGTTTGAGTTTTGGGGTTCGTTTTGTAGTTGTCGAAAAATCAGAGAGTGACGATCCACGAGTATAAAGGAAGCAAGAAGCTGTGCATTAGAGGGTTTTGCGAAGATAATAGAGGAAATTTTCTGCCTTCTAAGAGTGGTATGAAATTTATTTCTATTTTGTTTATGTTGCAAATGCCATTGTGAAATCTAATTTTTATGGTTCCATTAGCTATGTTGGTCGCTAACCCATGGGTTATGATTTTAGATATTTTAGATAAGCAATGTAGTATGACACTTGTTTTTTTGTTTTTTTGTTGTTGCTTCAGGTATAAATTTGTCGTTCGATGAGTGGGCCACTTTGAGCAAGGCAGTCCCTAAAATTAATGCTGCGGTCAAGAAGGTTCAAGATGAAAACATCTAGGCATATATATGGTGTTGAAGTTGTTTTTGGTGCTCCATGACTTTTGTGTTTTTAGCTTTTGTTGTTATGTCTTGTTCGGTTTAGCCTATCGTAGATGTTAATTAGTAAACCAGACATTTAGAATGCTTTTTGTTTATGACGGAATGAAGTTGAACTTTAGTACTTCTACTTGACGGAACGAAATATTAGCAGGCTTAACTTTACCTCTTTACGGTTCCTTTTGTGTTAATCTCATTTGAGATTTATTTATCTGTTTATGGTTCTTTTTGTGTTAATCTCATTGGAGATTTATTTATCACTTTTATGGTTTCTTTTGTGTTAATCTCATTGGAGATTTTTTATTTTTTTAAAGTATTTTCGTAATTTTATTTTTTAAAGTATTTTCGTAATTTTTGTTGGTATTTTAATTATTTTTGAAGTTTTTGAGGTATTTTAAAATATAAAATATAAAATTAAACGATCCACCCGACAGGCAACACACGGGCCCACTTGGGTCTGTGTCCCTTGGCGGGTCGAGCCCAAGCCCGGCTTTGCCGGCACCCACGCCTAGAGGCCTGGAGTGACTCGTAGACAGTAGTGAAAGGCAGGACGACGATCTCGGAACTGAATCTTGATAGATAGCTAGGATTTCATTTGGCAAGATAAAATAACAAGATTGATTGCAAGCCAAAAATCTTTTTTTCTTCTATTCTATTCGTTCTTGGCAATATATAACTACATTGTAAGACCGAACATGTTAAATATCCACAAACACATGTAAAGTAACACACATGTAATCACCTTCTGACCCCACCATATACAATTCATAAAACTACCCACATACATGACTAAATTAAACAAATTCCAAAACAACGTAAGGAACTTACATTAAAGAAGAAAAAATGCATCATAGTCAACACAAACAAGGTTTCTTCGGACCATCACTCGTGGCCACGAGATTCTTGGTCTTGATTCTCCACTTCAGGGCACCCTTAACGGGGGTGCCTTGGTCGGGCGCCCGGGCGCACCCCAATTAACGGGCTGGACGCCCGTGGGGTGCCTGCCCGGGACGCCCGCCCGGGCGCGTACCCGGGCGTTGGGCGTCCCGGGTAGACGCCCGGGCGCCCAAGGGTCGGGGACACGTGTTCCCCTCCCATTGGTTATTTTTTTTTAAATTTTTTTTAATTATGTAGTGAATGTTTTGTTATTAATGGATTGGGTATTTGTTATAAATGTGGGGTAATAATTTTTTGTAAGTGATTAAAATTAAGAAATTTCCAGAACCAACAATTTCAAAATCTAAAATGTAATTTGTTAAATGTTGTGTGAGAATTAAATTTGTTTAATTAAGAAATGATGTGGAGGAAAGAGAGTGTCGGGTGGGTGAGGGTAGCCCGGGCATGGGTAAGAGGGTTTTTTGGGTGGGTTGGGTGAGCTGACGTGGCAGAGAGAGAAGCTGACGTGACAGAGAGAGAGTGCAGGACGCCCGGGGGTAGCCCGAGCGCTGTTATTTGTGCTCTCATTTACGTTTATCTCCTTTGCATAAGTCCCTATATGCACCAATAACTCGACCTCGAATCATGATCCGGATAAAGCAGTGCACGTGGTCGTTGGGAAGTAATCAAAGATATAAGCAACATTAAATGTTTTACATGTACCCATACTTGTTTGGAAGTCAATCTCATCGGTATTATCGTTAAATTTGAGCACCTTGAATGGTTCTATTTTGCACGCCATGAGTTTGTTGGAAGTCCCGGATGGAAGACGCTCCTTGTGCAGGTGGAACATAACCATCTCCTACATTAAAAATCATACGATGGTGATGCACGTCCTTTTGAGCTTTATATTTTGCATCGATTGCCCATAGTCGTCTCTTCACTTCTCTTTGGACATCTCGAACATTGTCTACCATACTCTCTGTTGCTTTGTTGCTTGTGTCCAACTTTGGAAGAGGGACTAAATCAAGGGCATGTCTGGACATTGTTCGATACACAATATGGAAGGGTGAAAATCCAGTGGAGTTTGCCAAGAGAACGATTCCCGACTTCGGTTTGTCCGTCTATTTTTGGATGCATAGTACTACTATACTTCAAACTTGTACCGAAACACCTCCATAAGATAGTTCAGAACACTGCTAGGAACTTAGTGTCACGGTCCGATACAATAGTAATCGGGACACCATGAAGTCGAACAACCTCTTGGAAGAATAGTCATGCTACATGTATAACATCGGAGCTTCGTCAACATGGAATAAAGTGAGCCATCTTGGAGAAACGTTCCCTCACTACAAATACTGAGTCGAATCGGCATTGAGTTTGGGGTAAGCAGAGGAGAAAATCCATGCTAATATCCCCTCCACGTTTTAGAAAGAACTGGTAGGGGCATGTAGAGACTTAGAGTCTTGTGTGTCCCATTTAGATAGACGGAACCGTGATATGGGTATTTGTGCCATTTAGATAGACGGAACCGTGATATGGGCACATGTGTGTGTGCCATTTTCCTTTAGATATTGACACACATTGCAACCACACACCAACGAGGCCACGTCACGCTTGAGTTGAAGCCAATAATACCACGGATAAACTAGCACCACCATTTTGTCTCAACCTATATGCTCAACAAGTCCGTCCGTCATGCAACTCACGTACCACCTTTTCCCAAAAGGATGTACGTGGTAGACAAAAAGCACTTCATTTGAATAAATATCCTGCCAAAATTTGATATTCTCCACATGCTTCCATAATCGGGCGGGCATCCAGATCCAAGTCTCCTAGCGTCACAAGTTTCTGTCAAAGAACAGATGGGCTAAATGTTGGCCCACCTCAACAACCTCCTTCAACTTTCTGGTCAAAATCAAGGTCAACTAGGTAATTTTTCAAGTATTGACTTCCTTAATAAGTCTCTTTATTGTATTGCTAACCATACTATTACTAGAGATTCTTGGATTATAGACACACAAGACATATCACATGATAGGAAATAAATTACTAAGAAATATTACTTTTCACCTAAAAATGAGCAAACTGGTCACTATTTCCAATGGAAATCAAATAGAAATGAATGGAATATGAGAGTCAAAATTACCAAATAATACGACCAATAATGTTCTATATGTACTAACTTTCACATCTAATTTGTTATCAGTAGTAAGGATTGCTAGGAAATTGAATTCTAATGTGATTTCTAACCTTTTGATGGGTTGTTTCAGGACCGACCATCTACGAAGATGATTGGTAGAGGCTCCCTCCTAAATGGTCTATATGTGTTAGAAAAGTCAAACAATTTCTTGCACGCTAATAATGTGTCTTACAAGATTCTGAAACTATGGCATAAACGCATGGGCCACTCGTCTCATCTTATTTTAGAACAATTATTTCCTAGTATGAACCTTCATTCTGAATTATGTTGAGAGATTTGCCACCTGGCAAAATTAAACTTTGTAGCCTTTTCATTGTTCTACAAGTAAGACTAGAAACCTTTCTTGGATATTCCTTACAAAAGAAGATGTATAAGTCTTACGATCCTTAGGATTGTAAACTGTATATATGTAGAAATGTTTGTTTTTTTAGAATGAATCATATTTCAAATCTTCAAAAATACTTCCAAAGGTCAGATGACTCCTTTTCCTACTATGGACTTATTAGAAGAAATATTACATCTCTTGAGGAAACTCTCATATCTCAAGAAGGAGAACACGAAAATATCTTAGGTAACTAAATGACAAACATCAAGAACCTCAAGAAGAAGCCACCACAAGAAGGTTCACATGATCAACTCGTATCCCGTCACGCCTCCTCGACTTTGATACATATAATGTAACTTACCTCATTCGGGACTATGTATCCTACAAAGCTATAACCCCTAACCATCAAAGCTTTTTAAA
The DNA here is from genome assembly GCA_963682175.1 of Triglochin maritima. Lineage (NCBI taxonomy): Eukaryota > Viridiplantae > Streptophyta > Magnoliopsida > Alismatales > Juncaginaceae > Triglochin > Triglochin maritima. The sequence goes on from OY821770.1 coordinate 51,119,446, forward strand.
TACAATAGGTACCCACATAGAACGACCTCCTACCATGAAGCCCTTTGCAACCCAAATTAGATAAAACCGTGGAAGATGAACTAGAAGCCTTAGAAGAAAAATCACACTTGGTCTGTAAAACTAGGAAGCAAACTTGTACGATGCAAATGAATATATAAAATTAAGTATAATTGTAACAGGAATTTGATCAGTATAAAGCTATGCTAGTTGCTAAGGGATACACACAAACCTATCACCTTGACTTTCATGAAACCTTTGCCCTAGTTGCAAAAATGAACATTGTTAGAGTCCTACTGTCTGTGAAAGTTAATCATGGATGGAATCTCTTTCAGATGGATGTTCGAAATGCTTTCCTTCAAGACACTCTAGAAGAAGATGTTTACATAACTCCTCCTTCGGGCTACAACTCCCCTCAGAAGAGGTAGACTTCACAAATCAATCTATGGATTGAAGCAATCCCCCAAAGCATGGTATGTGAACCTCATTACTCTCTTCTACTATTTAGTTTCTCAAAATGCTCTACTGATGCATCCATGTTTATCAAGCTTTACAACAACATCACCATCATTGTACTTGTGTATGTTGACGACATCATAATTACAACAAATAGTGATAAAGAAATTAACCTTGTAAAATCATTTCTGAAAACTAAATTCGAGATCAAGGATCTTGGATTCATGAAGTACTTCCTAGGCAATGAAATTGCATAGCCAAAAAGGGTTTTTTCTTGTCTCAACGAAAATATGTACTATATCTGCTACGAGAAATTGGAAAGTTAGGAGCTAAACCCACTGACTTACCCAACGAAACAAATCGAAAGATCAACCCCACAAATGGAGAACCCCTAAAAGATATGAGTTAACTATCCCGAAGCCTCGTAGGAGAACTCATCTATCTTAGTGTCACTTGACTAGATATCACCTATGTTGGTTAGTACCATCAATCAGTTTATGCATGCATCTCACACTCACCACTTTGATATCATATATATAATCCTTAGATATTTGAAGAAATCTCCTCGATGGATAATATGGATGAAACCAAATAATTCTAATTCTATAATTGGATACTCCGTTGTAGACTAGGGTGGTATCTTCGATCGAAAATCTACTACCATTTTTCACACATTTTTGGGAGGAAATGTAGTCATGTGGAGAAGCAAAAAACAAAGCATGGTGTCTAGTCATGTGTTGATGCTGAATATCGAGCAATGACCTCCACTACTAGCGAACTAATTTGCCCAAGCAACTTCTCAATGAGATGAAGATACCATGCCAAGAACCAATGCAAATGTTCTATGACAAACACACCGCGCGCCACATTGCCATGAGTCTAGTATTCCATGAGCAAACCAAACACATCGAAGTTGACTGTCATTTCATTTGAGAAAGATTACAAGCCAACAAAATTGAAGTTCCTTGCGTCCAAATTACTAGCAGATGTATTCACAAAATCCGTGAACAAGTCTCACTTCCAAAACATTCTCTGCAAGTTGGGATCCTTTAAAACCTTTTTTGAAATGCACTGGAGGGAGAGTGTTAAAATACAACAGTCAATAGGACTTGATCTAATCGGATTAGGATCAAATCTCATCACCTCCAGATCCAAGTCTGCTAACGTCCTGATGACAAACGCGACGTCTGAAGAGAACGTAACCGAACCGTCGAAAATGCCATTGATTATCACGTGTTTCAGTTCCACTCATCTTGTTGAGAGAATATCGAGCTCATGTCGAGTACATACCGAGCTCATCGATCCCAACATAGAGAACTCTCTTTCTTCATCATATCACGCGCATATCGAGCCTCCCACTGTTATGTTTTTTCACATTTTACTCATAACTATGAGACATTTTGACATAAGGAAACCCGACAATCGAAAACACCCTAAAACATACGTGCCTTAACAGTCATGTTACTTATCGAGCTAAGATCGAGTACGTATCGAGCTTATTGATCCCAACATAGCATCACCTCAAACCACACATTGGTACAATTTTCACGCTTCTCACTTAATTGTTGAGTTGACGTTTGGTGATAAGGTAAGTGAAACGAAAAACGTCCTCAATAATCATGTCGTTGTTGGTCGAGTAAACCATCGAGCGACTATCGAGCTCATCGATCCAAACAAAGACGACTCTCTTGCTTCATCATATCGAGGTCACATCGTACCGCCATTGTGCAGTTTTCACACTTCGCACTTAATTACTGACGTGACGTCTAGAGGGAAGGAAATCGAATCGTCAAAAACGTTCTCGGTAATTGTGTCGTTGTGGGTCGACTAAATTATCGAGCCACTATCGAGTGCATATTGAGCTCATCATGCAGAGGGCATATCAGCGTCATCAATCCCAACAACGAAGACTCCCTTATGAACTCTATAATAAATTTCGAGAAGTAGAAAGATAATTAGGGGTATTTTGGGAAGAAGTGGAAAGATAATCATAATTTTTAGAGGATGTCAAAGTGTGACTTTTTTCAGAGTTTGGGCTACTTGAGGTATAAAATGTCAAAATTTCCTTCCTAAATCCAAAAGTACTAATAGATCCAAATTCAAACCCTAAATCTTAAATTACTAACAAATACTAAATCAAATCCTAAATCTTAAAGTATTAACAAATCAAAAACAAAACCTTAAATATTAAACTACTAACATATACTAAATCAAATCGTAACTCTTAAATTATTAACAAATCAAACTAACAAATCCAAATGTTATCTAACATCCAAGTCCACTTAAGCCGATTGAAATCCAATAACATGTTATTGATTACAATTGAAATCTAATTTAATTTTATGAGGGAATCAATAACGGGTTATTTATTACAATATCTGTCAAAATTTTGTAAACATTTCAGTAGAACCTACACTATAAATCAACAATGATGTTTTTAAAATTCTTATAGACAAAAATAATTCCACAATTCAAATATTCGCTGCACTTAACCTTCAAAATTACATTCAAACTATTAAACTAATCAAATTCAAACTACATTCAAACAAAAATAAATAATATAAATTTATCAAAACAAATAAACTAAACAAATAATTTAAACATAGAGATAAAAAATCTACCCAAATTATATTCGAACTATATTCAAAACACATTCAAACTAAATTTAATTAATCACATTCAAATTAAATAACCGCAAAACGTATTAATTGTTCAAAACAATCTAAAATTTGAACGTTCGATCTATAATTCAAACTAAAAAATATTTAAATTTATCAAAACCAATAATCTTAACATAAATAAAATACAAATCCATATGAGTCTGAGGTCGGGTTTCAGGACAGATTTTCGATTTGGAGTCAGGTTTTGCTGCAGGTCAAATTTGGGGTCAGTTTTGGGGCTACGGGTCGGTTTGGGGGACTTATTTGTTGTTGGTCTTCGGGTTTGGGTTTGGGGAGGGAGGTAGGGGAGGCTGCAAGGAAGGAAGGGAGGTTGTAGGGGTCTGGTTCGGGGATTGGGTTGCCAGGTGCGGGGAGGATCAGAAAGGCTGCGGGGTCGGGGGCATCGGGGAGGGTCGTGTTCGGGGTATGGGTGGTTGTGGGGGAGGGTCGTATTCAGGGAGGGGACGACGAGGAGGCCAGGTGTGGGGTTTGGGTGGCTGCGGGGAGGATTTGGGTGGTGATTAGAATGCATGGCGGGGAGGACGAGCAGCTTACCAGAACGAAGAAGTCGGCAAGCGGAGGCGACCGTTGGAGTGGCAGAAAAACATGGCGGCGAGCGGCGAGAAACGATCTTCAATGGACGCGGCGATTAGGTACTTATATAAACCCTACACTGACGGTACATATCGGTCGGTGTACAGAAACGTATACATCGGTGTAGTCTTTACTAATCGTGCGACGGATGTATCTGTCGGTGTCTAAAAGCGTAAACGTCGGTGTAATCTTCACAATTTATCCGGCGGTTATATCCGTTGGTGTATTATATATATATCAGAACTCCGTTAAAGATGTTTTTCTTGGAAATTTCGAACTCCGTTAAAGATGTTTTTCTTGGATATTTCTTACAAAAGAAGGTGTAAAAGTGTTACGATCCTTAGGATTGTAAACTGTATATCTGTAGAAATGTTTTGTTTTTTGAGAATGAATCATATTTCAAATCTACAAAAATACTTCCAAAGGTCAAATGACTCCTTTTCCTACTATGGACTTATTAGAAGAAATATTACATCTCTTAAGGAAACTCTCATACATCAAGAAGGAGAACACGAAAATATCGTAGGTAACTAATATAACGAACATGAAGAACCAATAATTTTAGCAAAACCAATAATCATAACATAAATAAATAAAATAAAAATCTAGACGAGTCTGAGGTCGGGTTTCGAGGAAGATTTGGGGTTTGGAGTCGGGTTTGGCTGCAGGTCAAGTTTGGGGTTGGGTTTTGGGCTACGGGTTGGTTTTGGGGCTTTATTCGCTGTTAGGCTTCGAGTTTAGGTTCGGGGAGGGAGGTGGGGAGGCTGCAGGGAAGGAAGGGAGGTTGTAGGGGCATGGTTCGGGTTGCTAGGTGTGGGGAGGATCGGGAAGGCTGCGGGGGTCGGGGCCTGCGGGGAGGATCGTGTTCGGGGTATGGGTGTTTGCGGGGGAGGGTCGTATTCGGGGAAGGGACGACGAGGAGGTCAGGTGCGGGGTTTGACGGTTGCATGGAGGATTTGGGTGATGATTAGAATGCACGACGAGGAGGATGAATAGCTTACCAGAACGGAGAAGCCGGCGAGTGGAGGCAACGGTTGGAGCGACATAACAACGTGGCGGGGAGCGGCGAGCAATGATCTAAAGTGGATGCAACGATTAGGTACTAATATAAACCCTACATTGACGGTACATATCTATCGGTGTACAAAAACATATACGTTAGTGTAATCTTTACTAATCGTGCGACAGATGTATCCGTCGGTGATTTAAGCGTAAACGTCGGTGTAATCTTCACAACTTGTCCGACTGTTATATCCGTTGGTGTACTAGATATATATATCAGTCGGTGTATCTAAGCGTAATAAATAAGTAACATTTTTTTCAAAACACTAGACCGACGACGTTTATCCGTCGGTGTAGCTAAACCTATACTTCGTTGTCTTAACTCCTACATCGACAGATATATCTATCGGTGTTGTTTATAACAATAAATGTTGTACTTGTTTCAAACTCTACGTCGACGGTTATATCCGTCAGTGTAGTTAAACATAACCGTTAGAATTTTTTTCCCGCGAGAAATTTTATTTTTCTGTGGATTATTTTGCGAAGATATACACCTACGGTATATATCTTTTGGTGTAGATAAATTATCCGACACTGCAAAAATATCGGTACATATCAGTCGGTGTTAATTTTCTCATCCGTCGGTGGTGGTCTACACCATTGGAATGTGTTCCCCGTTGGTGGATAATACTCTACACCGACAGATTTTTTACAACCAACTACTGAGTAAGAGTCTTAGCGAGAGAGATATACAAAAACTTGATTGAACGTTTTATATTTAAACCGCAAGTGCACGGTCGCGTTGAAGCGGTGGCAAATACGGGTCGTCCTCAGGGAGGTGAGCAGCCTCTCGTTTGCACAAAATCAAGTGGCGAAAAAATGGAGAAGAGAGTTGATTATGCTACTCTACGCTACACTACACTAAGAAGTATGAAATGCGAAAGAAAGAAACAAACGATGAAATACCAACTAAGCTAAGAACGAAATGCTGGAATTCAGGAATGGGAAAACCCCTAAGGGGTGGAGTGAGTGCACACATGCAAAGAGGTGGGTGATGAACATATTCTTTAAGCACAAATGAAGGTGGTGTTATCGTGCATAGGAAGCGTCTAAATGTTATGGCAAAACCTATCAATCTATTCACCAACCTATTGATTAAAATTTACATATACAAGTTGTTTATTTCAGAACCTAAATAAGCATGAGAGGTGTCTAATCATTTTGGCAAAATTCATCAAGTTATAAATTCTATCCTAAACAAGCAAGCATACATTCATGTTTTATCAACACATTGGAAATAAAACATTCATTCCATTCTCTAATGCATGTATGTACATTTACTCCACCCCCAAAGGGGATGGAACTACTCACTACACATTACACTAATTATTAAACTAAGCAAGGAAAGCATATTAACTAAGCTACCAAAACTAATGAAAAGAAATTAAACAAAGTACATCAACAAATATGAAACAAAGTAAAACAAGCAAAATGAAACTAATAACATAACAAAGAAACTTTTATTAACAAATGACTCACATTTCAAGTAGCATCCTCCTACTTTAGTGTGTGCTTCAAGGTCTCACTTCTAGTACGAAGCATAGCCACTCAAAATATGGAGTGCTTACAATAGAAGGTGAAGAGTTCTATTTATAGCCAAAGAAAAAGGCAATCCGGGACAATCCCCCGACGTGGGACTAAACAGATACCAAAAATAGCCTAAACATCCTCTAATACATGTGCTGGAGAAATCTGAGCTGATCCAGAGTGATCTGGACCGCCAATTAGCGGTCCATAAACTTTGGATCGAGTTGGAATTTGTTGTGAGCTTTGCTTGGTGTATTTGCCGGTCTTGGATGCATTTACTTGGTTTGCTGGAGCTCCGACCCGAATCGAATTGCTAAAATACTCCCCATGATGGTGTGGAGTATTCTGTTTTGCTCTTAGGTCCTTCTGTCTTACGTTCAGGTCCTTCTCCCTTGCATCTCAATCCCCAGATCTCACAATTCAGTCTTTTTTCCCAGCTTTTGGGTCCTTTTATGCTTCATATCGTCAAACCTATTTATTCCTGAAAACTAACCATAAAACTCATAATATAGCATTGTTTAGGTGAAAGATAATGGATATAAGATACAAATATAAGCATGAAATGATGTCAATCAAATACCCCCACACATAACTTTTGCTAGTCCCGAGCAAAACAAAGAAAGAGAAAATCATACGAAAAACAAGAAATCCTAACTCACTTTCGTAGGAATCACGGTTGCACTTAGCACGTGCAACAAGCCGTTAAACATCCTTGTCGCCAAGGAGGAGGAGTGTTGTCTCCTGAGTGTTTTCAACGGATATACCCACAAAATCCAAACAAGATGCATTAATCAATCTAGATACACAACTCGTTGGACTCATTTTTGTCGATCATGGGATGCGGTAATACTACGGGTCGACTCTATATATGTAATCGGTCCACACACCTAGCCTAATGAATTATTCGTGAAAGTTAGTCAAGGACTTAAGTGAAAGACATGAGCAACCTTAACTTCTATATGTGATACAATGTGTAAAGTCGATTTTGGTTCTTATTTGACTTTTTTTTTTCTTTGGAGCATTTTATTGGTTGGTGTTTGATTCTCACAGGGTCAGGTTTCGTGCATCATTGCCTATGAGGACTTACACTATCACGTACACCTTCCCCCAAATCTCCACATAGGGCGATCCCTACCACCCGTGTAATGGGAGTTCGGTCGGTGCATCCCAAATCAGATGACTCGAAAGCACCAGGCACAAAGTCCCCTCAGACCTACTTTCCCGAGTGATAGGAGCCGTACGAGAAGAGAGAACACCACTTATTTATTTATCTATATGGGAACCAAAACCCCTACACTTAAGTTTCACAAAAAGAGATTAAGGGCCCTTGACTACGACAAACTTCCTTATACTAACAAACATGAATTATTTGACTCACTAGGTTCAGGGTGGACTTCTTTAAATGTTTGAGTGCTGAAACCCTATGATTACATGCCCCCGAGGGAAAACCAGGGTGCATCCTAATGCATCAAGTTCAAGACAATTTTGGGAGCTTTCTTTTTACTTTGCCTCTCAACGGTTTTGCACATGCTAAACAGACGCAAAACCCACAAAACACTTCCTTTCGCAAACACATGAAGATTTTGAAAGAAATTTGAAAATTTTAAAGCACTAGGCAAGCAAAAGAAGACAAGTCACCCAATGATCATGGCAAGCAGATATATCGATATTAAATGTAGAACACTAACATGACTCTAACAATGCACACAAAAGAAAACAAAAATCAAAGTTAAAGACTCGACTATGTACACACGTAAAGCACCCCCCACACCTACTTCATGCATTGTCCTCAATGAATGTGAGCAAGATACATGGATTTATGCATAAAAAAGGGAAGATCTCACCAACATTAGCGCAACAGGAAGTTCATGGTTATAGTGATGGACACAAACCCGAATTCCCTTAAAAACTTGTGAGATACTGAAGAAGGGAGACAAATACGTGAAGAAATGTGGCCCAAGTACACAAGGGTTGGGGCCTACAACAATCAATGCTCGCTCATGGAGTCTTTTATTACACACTTTCTTCTTCTTCTTCTTCTTCTTTTTTCTTTTCTATTTTTTCGATTTTTTTTACATGATATATACAGCAACAATGATATTTTGGTCAAGGAACATCAAATGAGAACATCAAGTCAAGAGGACCAGAGACTTGCCGAGATGGGCAAACTTCACTGGTACTCTGAGGTGTCATGATGGGTGAAAGGTGAAAACTGAAAGGCTCGAACCCCTCATGATATTGGTTGGGTGTGGGCAACAAAGAATGAAGTTGTGTTGCCTCACTAGGGTTTAGTTGCTCATCGAACAAAACCCTCCAACCAATAGGTGGGTGCATCGGATTGAGTTCCTCAAGCTCATTCGATGGATGCAGCAGACCTACATCACTAAGAATAGGGCTTCTCCCCAAGTTATCCAACAAGGACCTCCCACCATCATTTAGATCATCAAGCATAAGCTCGGTCATAGGTGGGTCCTTGTTGGAGTCAATATGAAGCTCAAATGGCTCAATGGCCATGGGACATGAGGTAGAGACACCTTCTGGTATAGGCATATGATGCAACGAACATTCCTTTTGGACATTTATGTTTGATGCCAGCTCACTCTGCTACATTGCAAAGACAGGCAATGAGTTTTTGCTGGCCCCACAAACATTCTCAATGGGTTGCATTCGGATTAGGGGTGTTCGTTGATTTTATGGTGCTTTCTTCAATTGGCGGATGAGATTTAGATTTAAAGGTTGATCCATGGGCTCATGTTGCCTACCAGAGTTGAACACATGAAACTCGGCACTCATGTTACCGAATGAGAGCTTCATGAGACCATTTCTGCAATTAATTAAGGTGTTGGAAGTTGCCAGAAATGGTCTACCCAAAATCAAAGGTATTTGAGAGTGGGTGTTCACAACAGGATTGGTATCGAGGACAACAAAATCGACTGGAAATATAAAATCTCCAACTTTGATAAGCACGTCCTCGATAATCCCCTTTGGAATACGAATGGATCTATCCGCCAGTTGGAGGGTGATCTTAGTTGGTTTGAATTCTCCCAAATTTAACTGTTGATAAACAGAAAATGGGAGGAGGTTGACCGCTAATCCTAAATCAAGCAAAACATTACTCATGCTAGTGTCCCCTATCGTACACTGAATAGTAGGACACCCAGGGTCCTTGTATTTTGTGTAGGCGGGATTGGACAAAAGTGAGCTTACATTTGCAGCCAAAAATGCTTTCTTAGGAACATTGTTCTTCCTCTTGGTTGTAAAGAGATCCTTCAACACTTTGGCATATTGAGGTATTTGTTGGATGACATCCAACAAGAGGATGTTAACCTTCACTTGCTTGAACACCTCTAATATTTTATCCATCGTGTCACTCTGCTTTTTGGTTAACCTACTTGGATAGAGAGCTTTTGGAAGGTAGGTTTTCTGCGGTGCCTGAGAAGGAAGCCTTGGTGTATTACCCTCACCCTCAGCCTCTTCTTCACCACCATTCCCACTGAGGGGCTGCATAGATGGTGGTGGTGGCAAGGAAATGTGATTGTCAACCTGTTTTCCACTCCTTAAGGTCACAATGGAAATGACATGGTGAACATGTTCCTCCACATGGCTCACTTGCCTCCCCCGAGGTACCACATTCTCATTTTGCATGTGTTGTTGCTGGTACATGCGAGGGTTAGCCTCAGGCTGGCTAGGAAAAGACCCTCTCTCTCTTTCATGTACAAACTGAGCCAATTGGCCCATCTGAAGCTCTAGAGATTTGATGGTCTGCTGATTTGAAGTGAGAACTTTACTTGTGGTTGAAATAAAATTTTTCATTGAGTTTTCAAGTCCACGAGTCAAGGTCTCAAGCAAATTGAATCGGGTTTCCATATTATTGGAATTTGGGAAACCCGATTGATTGGTGATTGGAGCTTGGGGTGGCTGATAAGATTGTGCATGCATGGGAGGTTGGTATGATTGGTTAGGTGGTCGAGAGGAGTTTGAAGGACCACCCGGGGCATTATTTTGGTACCATGAAAAATTGCGGTGGTTCCTCCATCCAGAATTATAAGATGATGAGTATGGGTCATTCCTAGCTCTGTCATAGATAGCGTTGACATGTTCCATATCAGGAGGAATGGACGCACACTCGCTTTCTACATGACCTATCCTACCACATGAATGACAGGGAACACGACCAGATGTGGACATGTGAGGTGCACTCTGTTGGTTTTGGAGCTCAATCGAATCCATACGGCGCATTAAGGCCGCCATGCGTGCCTCGGTGGCCGTAGTGGTATCGATAGCAAATGCAGCACCCGATCTAGTCGAGTTTGCATTCGCGATCCTCGTTCCTATACTAGATGATGCAGGTGGTTTCCTCACACTCTCCCATTGCATTGTTTTCTCAGCAAGGTCTTCTAGGAAAGCCCATGCCTCCCTTTCATCCTTTCCCAAGAACTCTCCTTGACACATGGACTCAAGGAGCATTCAGGACGGGATGTGAAGACCCTCGTAAACAATCTGACAAAGACGGCACAACTCAATGTCATGGTGAGGGCATGAGGATAGTAGCTCCTTGAACCTCTCTAGATATGCATGAAATGTTTCGGTCTCAAGTTGATAGAACGAATTGATTTCGTTCCTCAATTTTTGAGTCCGATGATTTGGAAAGTTTTTCTTGAGGAATGCAGATTGAAACTCATCCCAAGTCCTAAAGGAATTCACCTGGTTGCTGTACAACCACTTCTTGGCGTCATCCTTCAGCGCAAAGAGGACAAGCCTAAGATGGATGGAGTCTGTGCTAAGTTGTTGCAGCTTGAATATAGCACAAACCTCCTCAAATTCCCTGAGAAAGATATAGGGGTCACCTTTCCCAGTGAAGTGAGGGAGCATGGAAATAAGCTGAGGCTTAACCTCAAAATGGTTCCCATTTGCCTCTGGCAATATGATGCATGAGGGCAGAGCAGTACGGCTCGGGTAGCATCGATCACGTAGAGGTATGAGAGCGACAATTGGAAGCACAGGTGGAACAGGTGGGTCCAGCAACTGCTCCTCCTAACGGAAATTAGCAGCCATTGAACCCAGACTGTGTGTGACACGAGAGGAGGAAGGCGTCGAGAAGTCGACTACCAAAGCAGGGTTGACAACGCGCCTCGTCAAACGACCACTCTTGTCTCGTGCCCACGAAAGCATGCACAAAGGTGCACACACACAAACCAAAACCTTTTTATAAACAAGAAATTTGCGTAGAGGAGAAGACGGGGGAACACAAGAGAGCAAGAATGAATCAGGAGAGAAGGGAAGAAGTCCTTATGCTACGGCGGATGGGTACAGGTAGAAGCACACAAGCAAACAAGGCTCAAACAATCCTAAGGTCGCTATAGGTCCCTGCAGCTAGACGACGCCTAACTGCGAGGTCACACAGCCTTAACACGCCTCACCTCCCTACGACGAGGACCACAAAGCCCAGCAAGTGAGCCAAGATCCAGAGATCTCGTCTCTCCTACTATCGACAAAGTGGGAAACGCCGATCAGGTCATGACGATCGGGACCGGATCACTCTCCTAATGCGCCCGAAATCCTTAGGGCCAATGTCTACTTGATTTTAAAAATTAGGCTCTTGATTAGTGTGATTTGTGGGGCGAAGGAAAGGGTGATAAAATCCCCCACCTTATCTTTTATGGGACAACCCCTCCTTAGTAGCGTTTTGGAGTCTAAATCTAGCAATCAACTCTCCAAACAAACGCTCAACTCACACTTGTTTCAATGCACTTCCTACTAACTAATGCATGTTCATACGAAATGCATGAATGAGAGTAGAAGGTGTGTACCTCACGCCAGCACTCAGCAACTGAAAATAAAGCTAAAATGAAAGACAATCTATATGCCTAAGTCACATACATGATGCATGACCTAAACAAAAAGAATGCCTAATCTTTTGCTCTGGGTTTTAGGATCCAAGTTGCTTAAAGGTTTGATTATTGATCTGGGAACAAACTATAAGTCAAAACATGCCAAATCAAGTCCCAGATCACTACATCAATTATGTAAACACGCCACAGAAATAAGAGAGTAAAATGAGCTCACCAGACCGCCAATTGGCGGTCTCAGGCCACTGATTAGCGGTCTACAGTGCCCAGAATGCCTCCAAATTTCTCCAGGTGTTCCTCCTGGGGACTCCAAGTCTCCTGAAACAAAGAAAAACTACAAAACACAAATTAAATCCACTCGAATCGTCCAAACAAGAGTCTGGACTGGCACCTCCCCGGCAACGACGCCAAAAATTTGATTGAACGTTTTATATTTAAACCGCAAGTGCACGACCGAGTTGAAGCAGTGGCAAATATAGGTCGTCCTCAGGGAGGTGAGCAGCCTCTCATTTGCATGAAATCAAGTGGCAAAAAAATGGAGAAGAGAGTTGATTATGCTACTCTACGCTACACTACACTAAGAAGTATGAAATGCGAAAGAAAGAAACAAACGATGAAATACCAACTAAGCTAAGAACGAAATGCTGGAATTGAGGAATGGGAAAACCCCTAAGGGGTGGAGTAAGTGCACACATGCAAAGAGGTGGGTGATGAACATATTCTTTAAGCACAAATGAAGGTGGTGTTATCATGCATAGGAAGTGTCTAAATGTTATGGTAAAACCTATCAATATATTCACCAACCTAGTTGATTAACATTTACATATACAAGTTGTTTATTTCAGAACCTAAACAAGCATGAGAGGTGTCTAATCATTTTGGCAAAACTCATCAAGTTATAAATTCTATCCTAAACAAGCAAGCATACATTCATGTTTTATCAACACATTGGAAATAAAACATTCATTCCATTCTCTAATACATGTATGTACATCTACTCCACCCCAAAGGGGATGGAACTACTCACTACAAATTACACTAATTATTAACTAAGCTACTAAAACTAATGAAAAGAAATTAAACAAAGTAAAGAAAGAAATATGAAACAAAGTAAAACAAGCAAAATGAAACTAATAACATAACAAAGAAACTTTTATTAACAAATGACTCACATTTCAAGTAGCATCCTCCTACTTTAGTGTGTGCTTCAAGGTCTCACTTCTAGTACAAAGCATAGCCACTCAAAATATGGAGTGCTTACAATAGAAGGTGAAGAGTTCTATTTATAGCCAAAGAAAAAGGCAATCCGGGACAATCCCCCGATGTGGGACTAAACAGATACCCAAAATAGCCTAAACATCCTCTAATACATGTGCTGGAGAAATCTGAGCTGATCCAGAGTGATCTGGACCGCCAATTAGCGGTCCATAAACTTTGGATCGAGTTGGAATTTGTTGTGAGCTTTGCTTGGTGTATTTGCCGGTCTTGGATGCATTTACTTGGTTTGCTGGAGCTCCGACCCGAATCGAATTGCTAAAATACTCCCCATGATGGTGTGGAGTATTCTATTTTGCTCTTAGGTCCTTCTGTCTTACGTTCATGTCCTTCTCCCTTGCATCTCATCCCCAGATCTCACAGTTCAGTCTTTTTTCCCAGCTTTTGGGTCCTTTTATGCTTCATCTCGTCAAACCTATTTATTCCTGAAAACTAACCAAAAAACTCATAACATAGCATTGTTTAGGTGAAAGATAATGGATATAAGATACAAATATAAGCATGAAATGATGTCAATCAGGCATACTGCTTCATGATGGTGATTGGTGAGTGACCTTCACACGTCTCGGTTTCTAAAGAGTCCTGGGCTCTAAACAGTCCTGGGCAAGCATTTTGTAGACACATGCTCCATTTCTCTCCAATCTTAATGGAGGAGCAGAAGAAGGTGGCGCAGACCAACACCAACACCCAATCATCCAAGAAACTCATGAAACGCAAACAAGCCCCAAAATCCGTTCAATGGAAAGCGACGACATCCCAACATAAGAAGCAGCGTGAGGAAGCAATGCGTGAGCTTATACTCAAGTACGGAACTGCAACCGAGAAGAGAAAGGTTTAATATTTATTTGTTCGTGTTCCTCCTAAATCAAAATTTTAATATGTATTTGTCGTTACATTTACAAAATCTTCACAGATATTTGTTGTTACAGGTATCTACCATGTTTTTTTGTTATTGCTGCTTCGGTTTTCAGGTTTTGAAATCTCTAAAGTTAGAAGCACAAGCAAATAACATTGAATCGCAGATGTTTCTTTATGATCAAATTGAGGAGTTTTCTGTGAGGAAGGAAGCTACTGGAAGTTCGAGAGACATGGCCTAGCGTGTTGCCTAAGGAGAATGTCTGGCTCCTAATAGTGCTTGCTAGACAGTGTTATGTTGTGTAGTGTCATCACGTCTTTCCTATGTTGTGTTGTGCGTTTCTTTTGGTAAGTAGCGGACTTTGTTGTTTGTGTTTAGTTTTATTTTTGAATGTGCTTGCAACTTTGCTATTTAAGTTTTAGTTTTATCTAAGAATGTGCTTGCTACTTTGCTGTTTGTGTTTGGTTTTAGTCTTCCCCTTTCATTGCACCTGCTACTCGGCTGTTTGTGTTTGGTTTTACTTTGGAAGGCGTTTTTGTTGCTGTGTCTTGACGAAGATATGTCTCGATATAAAGCGCTTCCGATGGTAGTATGTCCCACATCCTCTTCCCTTTTTTTACAACAAACGTGCTCTACTCTCTTAGTGTCGGATTAGTCATGCAATGCGTTCAAGTTCTTTAGCAGAAGAATGATGTCTTTGAAATACCTTAGATGAACATTTAATATCAGAACTACAAGATGAATTTATCCTCTAGCCAAATGAAATATATCGGCGAAAAAAGTAGTGGTTTTGTAATCCTATTTTGTCTCATTTTGTTGGTGTTTCATACCCAAGAATGCTTTAATCTAATGAAATATTAGGATCTTGATCAATGAAGTCAAGACATCAACAACCATATACCCAATTGGCAATGTCGGGTTGAGTTAGAAATATGGACGACACTATATATAAAAAACATACAACACATGATCAAGGGTCAATAACCCAACATTAGCTAGATACAATAAATGATTAGGGATCAATAACCCCACCTGAGCTAGGTCCAAACGCTATTGTACAATCACATATTAACTCATGCATAAAGTATGACATTTGAAACCTCATCGCCATCTCTAACATGCTACATTCATGCGTAATGTGGTGTTCTAATTAAACGTATTAGGTGGATTGTTCAATTTCCAAACTCTTAACTCGAATGTCATGACTCTTTGACTCAGTTCACTTAATCCTTTTTTAAATTTCAACTTTCTCGTATTCCTTTTAATTACCACCCCATGATTCGTATTCCTCTCTTCTTTTTCTTTCCCTCTCTTTAGAATTAGAAAAAAAATACTCAACCGACATGTTTTATGTCTGTTGTCACGTCGGTTAGAGGAAAACTGACGTGATTAGTTTTTATTTTTATTTTTTTTAAAACCAAATAACTTTGATAACTTGTGTCATGTCGGTTGTATTAAAACCGACGTGTTTTGGTGACCTTATCATGTCGGTTTGTAGCAAAATCGACGTGTTCGGTTGTTTTTATTTTAAATCTGTTCCATCTTGTTTTTTGCCCTAACACAAACACAACCCAAATCTTTGTTTCCTCTTCCCCAAGCCGCAGCCACCAACCTACGCCTCCACGAAGCCCCCACCACCACGATGCCTCCAGCCCGACCTCACCCCAATGCATCACGCGATCCAACTCACACTGCACCACCTCCAAGCCAACACCCACGACCACCTCCACCCCACAACCTTCGCGCACCGCAACAACTCCGACCCAACTCACCACCCACGACCACCTCTGCCCCACAACCTTTGTGTACCGCAACACCTCCAACCCAACTCACCACCCACGACCACCTCTGGCCCAACACACCACCCCCCACACCGCACCACTCCCCAACTTCTCCAGCCACCAACAACTCATCGAGGTCCTCCGTACTCACCGTTCTCCTTCGACCTTGCCGTGCACCTCTGAACTCGACG
The DNA here is from genome assembly GCA_963682175.1 of Triglochin maritima. Taxonomy (NCBI): domain Eukaryota; kingdom Viridiplantae; phylum Streptophyta; class Magnoliopsida; order Alismatales; family Juncaginaceae; genus Triglochin; species Triglochin maritima. The sequence goes on from OY821770.1 coordinate 51,135,694, forward strand.
CCTCCAAAATATTGGTGCACGACTCTCAACTTGATTAAGGTCCACTCTCAACTAGAATTTTTTAATTACATTATGTTTCAAATTTTTACTAACATTATGTTCTTATGTCAAAGTTTGAATTTTGTTACCTATTAGTTGTTTCAATTTAGTTTTGTGTAAGTCGATCGATCATTAATCTAGAGGGGGGTGAATAGATTATCTCCTAATTTTCTTAACCAATTGCACAATTAAAATAATAAAAGAAAGATTGCAAACCACAAGATGACTCCGAAGGTTTATAGAGGTTCGATCACACCACCGTGATCTAGTCCTCTTCTCAATTTCAGATCGCTCCTCCAATCCCTACTTAAGAATTCACTATTATCTTCGTTCCATGTTGAAGATAAACCCTTTTACAATCGAAGTCTTGTGAACACACTCGCCTTGCTCGGATCTCCTCTCACAACCCGAGAGGGTGCTTCCTCGAAGCTTGACAACACAATGGAAATTGAATGTGGTTGTTGAACTCTAACTTGAATGCACTCAAGGATTGGAATTAAGCATGAAGTGAATTTAATGGAAGTTTGAGAGTTGGTGGAGCTTTGAAGACTTGAAGATTTAGAGCACAAGAGTATGATTGATTTTTGGCAAGAAGATGAGTGAATGTGTCTCTTAAGTGAAGTTTATATAGCCTTCAAAACAAATAGAGCCGTTACGGTAAGTTGGTGAGGTTTGAACCAATAAGAAACAAGATGTGACTAAAGCTCAGGCAGAATTTAGGACGAATTTGGTCGACTTGGACACCAACGGTCGTCCGACAGAATGTGGGTTAATTGGTCAAAGTGAAGAACTCGGTTGATCGAATATAACTCGGATAAACGATTTGATTCATCCAATTTAAGTGCATACATGTCTTAAAGGGTAATGGGTTATTTCTTTGGAACTTAGATTTATGTCATAATTTCTACAAGCAGAACTTTATAATAAGGAACAAAAACACAATGCTTTTGTACACGGGTTTTGGCAGTTCAATCTTAAGCTATGTCATGGAACATTGAATAATTGATTTTTTTTAAAACAAACAGAATTTTTAGATAGATAAACACCCCCACACCTAAATCATGCATTGTCCTCAATGTATGCAAAGATAAAGCAAATGCACTTATTACCTGAGTCAACTTGCGGTAGAGGGATTTGAATTTGCTCAGAGTCAACCATAGTCAGAACTGGATTGAATGTCACCATGTTGGTGCATGTATCCAGTTGAATTGTTCCCCATGTTGCCCTAAGGTAAAGATTCCACACCCCTCACATGTGTTGATTCTCTTATTTGCTCGAGTGATGGTGGTTGGGTTGATGAATTACTCCCCTTTTTCTAACTTTCTTTTTGATTTTGTGATGATTTATTTGATTCAGAAATCTTATAGATACGCGATCTCATCACAACATCACTTTGATTGCATACTATTTCTGGTTCATTATCAACATGAAAGATATTAAATTCAGTCTTTAAGTTTCCAAAAGATAGTTGCATGAGCCCATTTCGACAATTTATCAAAGCTTCAGAAGTGGCTAAAAAGGGTCTGCCTAGTATTACAGGGATTTGTCTCTTAGGATCGACAACAGGTTCAGTGTCTAGAACGACAAAATCCACTGGATAAATGAAGTCACCAACCTTAATCAAAACATCCTCTACTATACCTCTTGGTTTCTTAATAGAGCAATCAGCAAATTGAAGGGTTGTCTTAGAGGGTTTTAGTGGACCAAAGTTGAGTTGCTCGTAGACAGAGAACGGGAGTAAGTTAACACTAACACCAAGGTCTAGAAGGGCTTTGTTGATAAAAGTATCTCCTATCACACATGAAATTGTGGGACACCCAGGGTCCTTATACTTTATAGGAGACGAGTTTGACAGAATAGAGCTTATGTTTGCAGTTAAGAATGCCTTCTTTGGTACGTTCGTTTTTCTCTTTTTAGTGCACAGATCTTTTAAGAATTTAGCATAAGCAGGTATTTCTTGAATCATATCTAAGAGTGGAATATTCACCTTAACTTGCTTAAATACTTCCAAGATTTTCTCCATTTGTGCACTTGAGTTCTTCTTGAGTCTATTGGGGAATGGGGCTTTAGGAACATAAACTCGCTCAGGTTGAGCTATAGGTTCAGGTTGAGTAGGTGGGTTGGGCTTTTCAAATTGGACTTCAGGTTCAATGGTCAGGTCACATGTGGGTGCTTGATGGTTAGATTGATTAGGAGCTCTAGGATTGACCACATTGTTATCAACTTGTTTTCCGGACCGTAATGAAATAACTACATTTATTTGTTGGAACGGTCCCTCCGCATTAACCATTTGAACCGGTCTAGGGTTGTTACTTCCTACAGGTGGGTGATAGGGCTGATATTGATTATTAGATCTTGGATTCACCTCAGGTTGACTTGGAAACTGACCATTTTCTCTTTCACCTACTATGTGTGCTAGTTGGCTGACTTGTGTTTCTAGCCTTTGGAAGGATTGGTTGGTTGTTTGCATAAAAGTCTTAACCAAATTTTCCAAGCTTGTCAATCTAACATCATAATCGCCATTGTTACTAAACCCAGATGATGTATTATTTTGGTTATACGGGTTTGGTTGTTGTCTAGGAGGTTGACCTTGTTGGTTCCATGAAAGATTGGGATGATTACGCCAACCCGGGTTATAGGTTGATGCGTATGGGTCATTTCTAGAATGGTTAAATACGGCATTAACTTGTTCCAAGTCCGCACAATCCTCCATTGTATGACCAGTTTGACCACATCTAGAGCAAGGGATAGAAGATGCTTGATTCACTAGGGGTCGGGTTTTTAGCTCTAGACTTTCCATTCTACGCATGAGGGTAGCTAGTTTTGCTTCAACAGCAACCGTAGCATCTACAGCTAAGACACCTGGTCTGGGTTGACTTGCTATTCTAGATCCAATACTCGGGTTATTCGGTGCTCTAGCATTGTCCCATTGCATACTATTTTCGGCTAAATCCTCAAGAAAATCCAAGCATCATTCTCATTTTTGGACATAAAGCTTCCTTGACTTACAGATTCTAGGATAACCCTAGATGTAGGTGTCAATCCCTCATAGATAATTTGGCACAATTGCCATCTTGGAATTCCATGATGAGGGCATTGGGTCAACAGACTTTTAAATCTTTCTAAATAGGAATAGAACGGCTCGCTCTCAGATTGAACGAATGCAACAATTTCATTCCTAATCCTAATAGTCTTATGGTTGGGGAAATATTTCTTTAAGAACACTTGAACAAACTCAGCCCAACTCCTAATAGATCTTTCGGCTAGACTATATAGCCATTTCTTAGCGTCGTCCTTCAGTGCTAGAAGCACGAATTTAAGACGCACTGCCTCCTCAGAGATATGCTGGTATTGCATAAGGGAGCAGATTTCCTCAAATTCTCTAAGGAAGAGATATGAGTCTTCCCTAGAGGTGAACTTGGGCAACATACTCATGTATTGTGCCTTCAGTTCGAAGTCGCGACCCGGTATGGTGGTTATAATGATGCACGATGGCTGAGCAGCCATCATTGGGTAGCACCGATCCCTCAAAGTCATAGGTGGTGCAACAGGTGGGTCCACTACATTCTCACCCATTGGATCCGGGTGAGGTGGTGCAACAGGTGGGTTGGGGCTAAGCTCCAGACTGGAATCTAGATGAACTCGTGAGAGTCGATTGCTCAAGTCCCGAATCCAAATATGAGTGCACCGGTTTGAATCAATTTTTGAATTCAAATTCGAAATTTAAATTCGAAATTCAAATTCAAGAATCAATTGATTTTTTATTATTATATATATATAAATGGAAACAAACAATAGAAGGGGGAAAGATGAGAAAGGAATCCTAATCTAGAGAATTGAGATGAGAAGAGAAAGAAGACTCAGATAAGAAGGGAAACTTAACTCTAAAAGCTAGATAAGAGGGTTGGTCAGAAGTTTCCTAAACAAGCACGGTTCAAACAATCCTAGACCTAATGTCGCTTAAATCTAGACGACTCCTAACTGGTTGAGTCAAATTGATTCGCTTGATTCACCTCCCTCACTAATCAAACCAAATTGGCCAGGCAGTGTATAGCTAGTGGGGGCGCTTCCGACAGAGTCGGTGCCAATTAGACAACCACTTCGCTTGGAAGACTTACGTCAACACAAAAACACTTTCTAGACACCAAATTAAATTTGATCATCTTCAAGTCATAGCAAGTCAAACCAATCTTCTCCTTAATTGAGTCTGAGTCCTTAGGGGCCAATGTCTAATTGATTTTAATTTAAGGCTTGGGTGACACTTTAGGATTGTGATTTGTGGGCCACGGAAGGGTGATGAAATCCCCACCGTATCTTTTCCTATGGAGTTGCTCTTAAGATAGTTTAACTTAAATCTAGCAAAGATAGTCAAACATTAGTCTTTAATTTGGGGGCAATTGCAAGGTTGTATGCGAACTAATTTATATGCTTAAATGCAATCGATAAAAACCGCGCACGTACCTTGCCTCTAGCACTCTTCAACAAGAATTAATTTGCAAGAATTTAGCAAGAGTAATGCAAACAAAACACTATATGATGCATGCACTAAGCCCTTCTAATTTTGCCAATTTTTAGGTCAGAGTTGAATTATTGCCAATTATGGAATTTTGCCCTAACACGTGCAGTTCTACTGAAAAGGAAATTTTCCGAAACTAGAAATTACGAGGAAAAAGACAACAAAGGTTACCTACGCACGCTCAGTCAGGTTCGCCGGCCGCTCTTGAAAATTTCCAGATGTTCTACGCGTCCACCCAGAGATGGAGACAACCCCAGAAAAAATTGAAGTCCAGATGCTTCAGACGTGCGGCGGATCCGCCGCAGGTTGTGCTTTAGATGCGGCGATTTCACCGCCCTTCTAGCTCCGAATGTGCCCGGATTTTGCCGCGCATTTTGTTGTCTCCTGAAACGCAAACACAAATAGTTAGATCGCGCACAAGATAAACAGAATAGAATCGAAATCACAAAAAAATAAACAAAATCTTCGTCGCCTCCACGGCAACGACGCCAAAAACTTGATGGGAATTAAATTTATACCGCAAGTGCACGGCGTCGATGAAGACGCAGCAAGTACGGGTCGAACACAAGGAGGGAGAGATATTGTTATTTTTGTGATTTTCAATTAAGGAAGAAAGAGAGAGAAATAAGGTTGGTTTGAGATTTTTGGTTTTTAATTATTTAAAGCGAGAACAACAAAAACAAATTAAAAATAAAGCAAAGATGGATGGGAGCCCAGTCGGTGGAGGTTTAGATATCGGGTTTAGATTAGAGAATTCTGAAACTTATAATAAATCACATTAGTTATAAAGCATTACATGATAAATGACTCAACATAAACTCAAGTAATCAAAATATACTAACACGAAATTAAAATAATAACTTTATTCTTCTTCTCATCACCTTAAATCCGTCACCCCCACCCTTTGGAGAGAGTTAGAAACTCATGGATGGAGGGAAGGAGAAGGGGTCACTACTACAGAAAAGGGAATATACGTCGGATGTAAGGGGTTATACACGTCGGATATGAGCACACCCCAATCCGACGTATATGTGTGCGTCGTCTATACATAGACGTCGGTCATAGTATAGCCGACGTCTATACCTAACGGATATACGTCGGCTTTAATTAGACTCCGACGTGTATTCTTTAATGTATACACGTCGGTTAACTAACATACGACGCCTATACTTTAGGTATACACGTCGGTTAACTAACATACGATGCCTATACTTTAGGGATAGACGTCGGGTAAATAACATACGACGCCTATACTTCAGGGATAGACGTCGGATTACATAGAAAGCCGACGTCTATTCCTTTCTTCAGAGGAATAGACGTCGGCTTATAGATACAACCGACGTCTATTCCCAAACCTGGACAAAAATAAATAAATAGGATCCGACGAAATTGTTTTTAGTCATCGTCGTCGTGTACATACAACTGCACCAAATTCGTTCACCTATAAATTTCATCCACATACATCCATATACATCCCACATACATCCATACAATTGACATTCACAAGCATACATCCACAAGCATACATGCACAAACACAAACACAAAAATACAACCACACAATTGACATTCAACACACTTGCAATTAATTCATTCTAAAATTAAGGCGATTATATTAAGGCATAAAGTGTAGGTTTGTAATACAAGTGCACTTGTTAACTAAATTACAAAAAATACAATTGGCAGTAGAACCTCTTAGTTCGTCAGCATGTTTCTGATGAAATAGCGAGCCCATCGGTCGCGAGTTTCATCGAGCTCTTGTTGCGAGAATGGATCACTACTTTTTGGGAAAACCTATCAAAAAATTACAAGTGTGTTGAATATTAATAACTAAATATTGAAACTACAATTGAATATACAATTGAATAACGATCTACATTACCTCGGTTAGACATACGTCTTGAGTTGCCACATCGAGGATTTCCTCCATGTATCTCATCACGTAGTAACCGCATTCCGTATTTCCAACTTGCTTCCGGTACTACAAACATAGGAATTCGCTAAATATTTGTTCCTAACTTAATTAACAAAAATGGGATAGAACGTACTCTCATTCCATGCCATGTTATTCCTGATTTTGTGGTTGTTCTCCTACCACCTAAAGCTCTGTAAACCTTAATTGCCCTGAGTAGCACAACTTAAAATATCAATCAATAATACTAATAAAAATCCACGAATTACTTTATTCACGACTAAACGAACTTACATATTTAGAAGTTTCTTTATTGAGTCCCTTGGTTTATTCGACCCCAACGGATCAAACCAATATGCCGAATTAGTCGTTGGGCATACAACGACAAGCATCCAATGAGCCCTGTGTTATATATATAATTAGAAGTTTATTACAAAATAAAATTTCACTTTGAATTACAAAGTTTACCTCTCATGATAAGGGAGCAGATAATATTTCTTGTCTTCTTCTTTAAAGAATGTCCCTAGTTGACCCGATTTATCGTCATTCCCGTATATATATGTAGATGGACTGATAAATCCAAATACTTGATCCTCGGGAAAGATTGACCTTCTGGCATCGTAAAGATGTCTACAAGTATAAAAATTATAATTTATTACAGTTTTGATAAAATTATTCAATACTTTTCATTGTATACAAAAGAACACTTACTTCACTTGCACGTCGATAATCATGATACACAACGAATCCATTGCCTTGAACTGCATGATATCCTCTTTGGTGACGTACAAAGCCGGAGGCAACCCTTTATCCCCCTCCAACTCCAAGGTACTTAACGATTGTGCCTCCCTACCTACCATACATTGATACAACATTTTGCACCTACTTGGAAGCGAATTAATGTTGATCGGAGATTGGTTGTTTGACCCTTTGCTCCGGGGGCTTGACACCTTACAAAGATGTATAGAACCGTTAAAATACAATTGTTAACAAATTTGAAGTTTAAAGTCTTTCAAAGTTAAACTATACCTCATGTTTGTCGTTTAGCTCTACTAAATAACTAGGCCAACGCACGAACCCACCGATAGCATCGCCGAGAGTAACAATCTCTTCTTCCGGAAATGGCACAAAAACACCAGGATGTAAGCAACTCTCAACTGCAACCTTCAATTCTCCCTCTCCTACCTCTGTGAAGTGGTGTCTGGAGATGTTATAAACTTTCCCGTGTCCCACCAATCTTCGATCATGGTCTTCGACAAATAAAGCACATCTAGATCCATCCACGAACTTTCCAAACGAGGGACCGTCGACGAGGGCCAATTCTCGAGAATGAGACACGAAATCATCATGTCTATGATGGTGGAAGACTGGCGGAACTGGAGTAGTCTCCGTGGAAGAACCGGTCTTACGACGGGTAGGAGAAGTAGGCAAAGCACGATCCAATCTCTCCGTAAGAAGCTGCAAAGACTTCTTCAAATCTGCAATCTCCTGCTGGCATTTGGTATGACCAGTCGTCGAACTAGACCGTTGAGTCTTCCCAAAATATTGTCGAAGTCCAACTCTACTCCCTACCCCTCGCACACGACCGGGGTGTTCGTCGTTTCCCAAGGCCTCGCGTAGAATATCATTCCGACCATCGGAAGCAAATTCGCCTTGAGATTCTCTCAACTTCAGAGAGTCCTAAGTTTAAAACAATATTTACTATCATTTGAGCAATATAAAATTAATGATTCTGAATTAATAACATATATATAAGTGATGCAACTTACTATCTTCGAGCCGATAGCTTGCGACTCGTCTGTGACGTACTCCCCTCTGGAGTTTACTCTCGCTCTCTTCCAAGAATCACAACGAGCTATGGGAGAAGGAGGAGATAGGTTACTTGCTTGCTCCTCACTCATACCGGAGTCAATTGCCTCCTGTCTCTTCTGAGCAATTTTTTCAGCCATCATTTGTGCTTCCAACTTGTGGTACCCCGCTCGAGACATACGATGGGTATACTTGTTAGAAGATCTAATCTTTTGGTTTTTTGCTCGGATGGCCTAAAATCAAGTTTATTAGATTGTCACTAAAATCAATAACTAACAAGTTTGTTTTGAAACTCAGTTACTATATTATAAATTAAACTCAGTATACCTCAAACTCCGGGCTATCTCTGGATTTTCTGAATAGCTCCCATTTATTCGGAGTGATAAAGTTATAGACATCGCATGGATTTCTATCCTGGTAGTCTCCGAATATGTACTTGTTCGTTAAATTTGTTTTGAAATCCCTCCAACGAACTGACATTTTAATCATCCACTTCTTCTTCAACTTGTCAGTGGATTGGAACTCAAAACATTCCTACAACACGTTAACTTTATATATATCAAAAGTTCAACTAAAACTATAGAAATCTATAATGGAACCATTACCTGGACATTATCCCATATTGTGTCCTTCAACTTCTCATCTACATCAGCCCAACTGGATAAACAAATGTCAACTTTGGCACTCGCTAAGCTACCCAGAAAACTTTTCCAATTATCAGACAGCATGCCTAAGGGCTCAAGACGGTCATCAAACTGGATTGGAATTCTACCGTCTCTAGTTCTTCTGCCCACGAATTCTTTCATGAGACAAGGACCTCGTGTACTGTATGTCTTCGAACCTTCAGACTCGGAGAAAGTGGGTTTCTTTTTCGGAGCCATTATACTATAAAAGATAAATTCAAGTCATTAAATAAGGTCAAGACATTAAATGTCTATTACAATGTGTTACAACAGAAAATTTGCACCTTTACTGTTTTTTTTTCCTTAATGGATTTTCAATCCATATACCTTCACTGTGGTCATCTCTAAACATACAAGTCTCAACATTTATTTCTTCATCTACTGAGTTCAACTCAGGTGCTTGCTTAGAGAAAGGTGGTGTTTCTTCATACTCGATCAGACTATCATCTGATACAATTTTTTTCTTCCCTTCCAAAATTACTGCCCATTTCTTATCACACGAATCAGCCACATAGAAGACTTGTTTCACTTGGGAAGCTAGAATAAAAGATTCTCCTTTATACCCTTGTTTTGAAAAATCAATTAAAGTGAAGCCATAGTCATCCACTCGAACTCCTGTTTTATTATCAGCCCACTTGCATCTAAATATAGGTACTTTGAATTTAACAAAGTCTAGCTCCCATATATCTTCAATTACACCGTAATAGGACATGTCGGCGTATACAGGATTCTTGTCTTTAGAACTAGACACATGCAAAGACTCTGCTATTAAGGTGACACCACTGTTCTGAACAGCACTTTTCGCATCTTCACAAACTGTGTAGAAAGAATATCCATTGATATCATAACCACTGTAACTTATAACAACAGAATGCGAACCGTAAGCCAACAACTGTATTGTCTCAGAAACATCACGCTTGTATGCTACATTTTTGAACCAAGAGACGAAATTCTTATTGTGACTATTAATTACTTGTTGATCACTCCACAAAGGATTTCTTTCCTTTAGAAACTTCATGTGTTCATTTAGGTATGGTTGAACTTCATTCGAATTGCACAACACATAAAAATATGCTGTCATTAAGTCATCGCCATTTGGATTTAACATTTTCATCCCACGTGTCCCTTTACCATCGACACGATTATCATGACGATTCTTCGGAAGTCCAACAATTTTGGTGTTTGCTAGGTATCCAGTGCAAAACTCGATAACCTCCTCAGCTATGTATCCTTCAACAATACTAGCATATGGTCTTTGACGATTTTTGCAATAACCTTTCAACACTTTCATATAACGCTCGAAAGGATACATCCACCTTAAGAAAACTGGTCCACACAATTTAACTTCTCTAACCAAATGAATAACAAGATGAATCATAATGTCGAAAAAAGCCGGGGGGAAGAACATCTCCAAGTGACATAATGTGACCACAATTTCATTCTGTAACTTGTCTAACTGCACAGGATCGACCACCTTACTGCAAATCTTATTGAAAAAGGAACACAACTTTATTATTGCTTGTCTAACATCTTTCGGTAATATGGATCTCAGTGCTACAGGTAACAACTGCTGCATTAAAGTGTGACAATCGTGAGATTTCATCCCCACAAGTTTCAAATCCTTCATAACAACAAGATTACTGATATTTGAAGAATAACCTTGTGGAACCCTTACATCGTGCAAACACTGACAGAGAATTCTTTTCTCCTTTCTAGACAATGTATAACTAGCTGGAGGTAAGTAATTCCGATCTCCTTTCTTCTCTGGTGCCAACATTGCTCGTATACCAATATCAACAAGATCAAGTCTTGCATTATATCCATATTTGGTTTTACCAGGTATGTTCAACAGAGTGCCAACAAGACTATCACAAACATTTTTCTCTACGTGCATCACATCAATACAATGTCTAACTTCTAAAGTTTTCCAGTAAGGGAGATCAAAAAATATTGATCTTTTTTTCCAACTACTTTTGTCGTTTGCTCGTTTGTACGGTTTTCCAAATTCACATTCAATGTTCCTTACACGTTCATACACCTTTTCGACGCTGATTTCAACTGGCGGATTCTGAAACTCCTGTTTTCCGTTAAATGATTTCTTCAACCTACGATAAGGATGAGAGTTCGGCAAAAATCTCCGATGACCGAGATAGAAAGTCTTAGAACCATTAACTAGTTGCAAAGAACATGTATTTTCCTCGCAAATTGTACAAGCTTTATGACCTTTAACTGAATATCCAGACAGATTACCATAAGCTGGAAAGTCATTAATCGTGCAAAATATCATTGCCCGCATTACGAACGACTCCTGACGATAAGAATCAAAAACTGACTCTCCGTCACCCCACAATTTCTTTAGGTCATCAATTAAAGGTCTTAAATACACATCGATGTCGCTTCCAGGTTGTTTCGGACCAGAAATTATTAAGGACAACATGATATATTTGCGTTTCATGCATAACCACGGGGGCAGATTGTAAATTACAAGCAGAACGGGCCAAGAACTGTGAATGCTACTCAAACTACCAAAAGGATTCATTCCGTCAGTACAGAGCCCAAGTCGTACATTCCTCGATTCTTCACCAAACACAGGAAAGTCGACATTTATTTTTTTCCACTGAGGTGAATCTGCAGGGTGACGTAGCAACTGATCATTTGGTTTCTCACGATCAGCATGCCATGTCATGTTCTTGGAATCCTCTTTACCCGCAAACAAACGTTTAAGCCTTGGTATTATCGGAAGATACCACAAAATCTTAGCAGGAGGTCCTTTGATTTTCATCTCATCAGCCTCTTCATTGTGGTTTGGTCCACTACGTTTCATTTTGTATCTTGAAACATTACACCTGGGACAGGAATGTAAGTTTTCAAACTCACCCCTATACAATATACAATCGTTCGGGCATGCGTGTATCTTCCTATATTCCATTCCCATAGGGCACAACACTTTCTTTGCATCATAAGTTCTATCTGGCAACTCATTGTCATCTGGAAGCATCTCTTTCACTAACTTCAACATTGATGTGAAACTCACATCGGACCAACCATTTCCAGCTTTTAAATTGTACAACTTCAACACCGCTGACAATCTAGTGAATTTGGTATAATTCTTATACAACGGCTTCTCATTGTCACTCAACAAATTACCAAGTAAATCGGGGTTGGACGAAAACTTTTCAGCCATATCCTGAACCATTTCCTCTAAGTGATCTTCCACACTAACATCTTCTCCATCATTCTTGGAACGACTACATGATTCATTTTCGTCGTGCCATATCCACCGTCTGTAATTTGGGTCGAAACCTTTCTCAAACAAATAATCTTTCATTTTCCGAAAAGTCAACACTGACATATTATGACACTTATTGCACGGACAATACGCCATGTCGTTGTCTTTCATTTTCTTAGAATGTTTTTTGGCAACCTCTAAGAACATATTCACTCCGTTCTCATACTCATCACTCAATCTGTTTGAAACTATCCACTCTCGATCCATTTCAATCTAAACAGAGGCAAAAATGATAGTTATTATTGCAGAACATAAATAAAATTTCAATTTAAAAGAATGTGTACGTAGATGAGAAGATTCGGAGACATTAAGATGAGAAAAGAATGACTCAGAGGAGAAGAGATGAAGTCCTTAATCTAGCGTGGAATAAGGAAGGTTAGAAATATAACTAAACAATCAAGGCCAAAACAAACCTAAAGTCCACTATAGGTCCTTAGTAATAGACGACGCCTAACTTCGAGGTCCCACCGAGGACCACTAGTCTGTAGGAAATCAAGAACCCGGAGGTCCCTAATATCTCAGGGAGACTAGATGGGCAACGACGTTCAGGCCGAAAGGGTCTTAAACATCGAGGACCACTAATCTATAGGAAATCAAGAACCCGGAGGTTCCTAAAATCTCAGGGAGACTAGATGGGCAACGACATTCAGGCCATAACGGTCTTAAACGGTTTCCTCTCCTTAATGCGTCCGAAAATCCTAGGGGCCAACGTCTAATTGATTTTATTAAGGCTCTTTTATTAAGTGGTTTTTGGGCCAAGGAAAGGGTGATGAAATCCCCCACCTCATCTCCTATAGGTGACTGCCCCCTAAGTGTTTTTCATACCTTAATCTAACAAACAACACACCAAACAAACACTCACCTCACTCTTGTTACAATGCAAGTCCTACTAACTAATGCGTGCTTTCTAATGAATGATGAGTGAAAGATAGTACGTACCTTACGCCAGCAATCTACGACAGAAATCGTAAATAATAGAAAAATACAATGCATGCAAATCCTATATGATGAATGACTTAACAAATATTGTCTAATCTTTTGCTTTGGGTTATTAAAGGGCAAGTTGTTTAAGGGGGGCAATGAGTTATTATCATAATATTAAAAATTCAATAAATTAAGGCAATAAACATTTAAAATATTAAAATCAAGTATTAAAACTAATTACTTGAATTGACAGAAAAACATTTTAAACACAAACTATCATGTTATTAATAATAATTGGGAATAAAATTTTATTGAAATTTTGGCAGAACCTCCACTTAAAATTTGATATGTAAAATTCTTCAAATCCTGAAATCAACAAGAAAATCCTAATATCTAGTTATCTAATCACATTCACATCTAGTTATCCACTTAAATTTTATTCAAATCCTAATATCTACTTATCTAATCACATTCACATTATGTATTTCTCTACTCAATCCAAACCAAATTCTTAACATAATCCAAACCAAATCAATCCAATGAAAACAAAGTTTGGTTAAATCATCCAACCAACCCAACTCAATCCAAACTAAATCAATCCAATGAATATGTTTATCAAATATCAACACATAACACACATGCAAAAAAACTCCGAGAAGAAGTTGCTTATCACGTCTACATGTCAAGAGTGTACATCCACATCAAGACCATACAACTCATGCCATTACACATCATCAATCCATAATTTTGATTTCTTTTTTTCTACTTTGGAAACCATTTGCTACACACCAACAAATTGAATCATTAATTAACTTGGAAAATAAAAGGAATTCTAAATGTTGATATTTGCATCAATACACTTAGATTATCACATTAACCAATATTTGCACTAATCCTAATTTGGCGTTGGATTCTTGGTCTAAACTAATCCTAAATTAAGAATCTAAAATTGAGCACGAACCAGAGGAGGGAAAAGTTGTATTGCCGGAGGAGCTCTTTGTGGTTCCCGAAGACGTCGCGGAGGAGACGGCTGTAAACGACACGAGGAAGCTACATGCGGAGGAGGCTAAGTTAGAGAGAATATGTGGAGAAAGACGAACTTAAAACAAGCAAAAACGAACTTAAAACCTACATGTGGAGAGAGACGGAGGAAGACAGAGGAAGAAGGAGAAGAGGGCCGGAGAAGTGGAGGAGCGCTTGGGAGCTCGCTGCGGTGCCGGAGACGGTGCGGATCGGTCGGAGGATGGTCGCGGAGGAGAGTTCGGTCGCGGGACGGCTAGGTGATGGGAATTTAATTTATACCGCAAGTGCACGGCGTCTGTGAAGACGTGGCAAGTACGGGTCGAACACAAGGAGGGAGAGATTTCGTTGTTAGTGTGGTTTCGATTGAGGGGAAGAAGGGAGAAGAAATAAGTTGGGTTTTTGGTATTTTTGATTTAATTATCTAAAGTACGAAACAAAAGCAATTAGAACTAAAACAAGAAATAAGAAGAGAAATCCGTTGGGTGGAGGTTTAGATGTAGGTTTAGATCAGAGAATTACTGAAACTTATTGTAAATCATGTTAGTTATGAAGCATTACAAGATAAATGACTTAACATAAACTCAAGTAATCAAAATATACTAATCATGAACTTAAAATAATAACATGCAATTCATCTTCTCTAACCCTCATTCCATCACCTCCACCCTTTGGAAACTCATGGAGGGAGGAAGAAGAAGGGATCCTAGAGACATTAAGAGAAAAGAGAAACAAAACAAAATAAAACAGAAATTTATTACTAATGATCCAAGACCAAAGGTTCAAAGATGTGTTACATTCGTCCTACAGGGCTATTTATAGCCGATACAGTGGATACCTAATACATAAAAGGATAGTACACGCGTCGACCCGACACTGGACAAAAATCGGGCACACAGATCACCTCTGGGGCGGCGAAATCGCCGCACAATGCATGGGAGGTGCGGCTAATTCGCCGCCCAGGTTAATGGGATCGGGTCCGGATTTCTGCGGTGCGTTTATGGCATGATTTGATCTTTATTTGCGCGTCTGGATGATTTGTTTCCATTCTTTTGAGCTCCGGATTAATTCCTTCCATTGTTGGAGATTTATATTTGATTTTTTTCTTTTGCCTTTTCCAACAAAATAACTTGATCCTTTTCTTTTGCAATCAGGTCCTTGGCATTTTGCAATTAAGCCCTTGACCTTTTTGTGATTAGCTCCTTGAATGCTTTTATGCTTGGACGCATTTCCAATTGAAACCCGATAAACTTGAACTTGGTCTTTATGATAGAAATGAATCTTTTGCACGCGTTTATGCTCGGAATGTGGGTAATTTGCATTCAGGTCCCTGTATTCTGTAAATACGACTAAACACATACCTTAGTAGCATTTATTGATATAAAAGTAATCTAAATGAAAGACATATGATGCAATGTATGCAATGCATCACTAGGGTTTGGGTGGGTTTCGACTGAAATGAATGAAAGAAAGCGCGTCTGTACGATTTCTTTAAGACCTATATACGTCGGATATTACATAACGCCGACATCTATACCTCGACGTCTATGTGGATAGACTATAGACGTCGGTCTTACATTACGTCCGACGTCTATAGGCCGACGTCTATACCCTATAGACGTCGGCTTCACAAGGTACTAAAACACCGACGTCTAAAGGTCGACGTCTATACACTATAGACGTCGGTTAAATGTGTTATTCCTACACATGACGTCTATAGTGTCGCATAGACGTCAGCTTCCATTTCAGACGACGTCTATGCTGTCCTCTCCACAATAGACGTCGGTCGTTACAACGACCGACGTCTATTGGGCGACGAGTAAAGCCAATTCTGCACTAGTGGGTCCTAGAGAAACTACAAAATAAAACTAAAAACAAGAAATAAAAGAACAAAATTTATTACTAAAGTACGGAACAAAAACTAAGGCCCCTCACAACATCGTTTCGGGACTATTTATAGCCGATACAAGGGACCCAAGTATAAAATAGGAAAGTACACGCGTCAAGACATGATTGGAAAAAATCTGGGGCCACGGATCGCAAGGGGTGCGGCGTTTCCGCCACATAATACATGTAAGGTGCGGCGATTTCGCCGCAATATTTGCTCTGATTTGATCCGGATTTTTCCAGTGTGTTTATGGTATGATTTAACTATCCTTTGCGCGTCTGGATTGATTTCTTTCCTTTCTTTTGAGCTCCGAATTTATTTCTTCATATATTTGGAGATCCAAATTGATTTTTCTTTAGAACTTCTCCAAAATAATATTTTGGTACTTTAATTTGTAGTCGGGTCCTCGGCTTTTTGCAATTAAGTCCGTGGCTACTTTTGTGGTTAAGTCCTTGGCCTTTTTGTAATTTGGTCTTTGAATGCTTTTATGCTTGGATGGACTTCCCTTTGAATCTCGATAGTCCTGACTTGGTCTTTATCATAGAAATGAGTCCCTGTATTCTATAAATAAGACTAAACACATACTTTAGTAGCATTTATTGATATAAAATTAATCTAAATGAAAGACATATGATGCAATGTATGCAATGCATCATTCACCAACTTCCAGTAAGTTTTTCTTAATATCGAGCAATTAAATTCAGTTGACCGAGAACACTTCGGTTCACCGTTCCAATTGGACAGTAAAGAATTGTTGTAACTTGGTGATCTTGTTCGGTATACCGTGGCAAGGTCGGTTGATCGATACATGTGCGGGTTTTATGCTGACATTGCGTGGGAAATTGGTTTATCGATAACAGTCGAAATATTACGTGGAAACACAATCGTTACGTTTTGATTGACAACAAGTCTTCTATAATCCGAAGGGTAATCGGTAGACCAATCTGGATGTTTCAAAGATTGTTGCTAAACGACAAAAGATAAGTTAGTTTGTGCCACGTCGGCCAATAAGATGAAGTCGTTTAGGCCAAAATACACAAGTGATATTCGAATGACCGATACGCCTTTGGTACACCGAATAGAGATATCCAGAGAATATTTCAAAGCTACTGAGGATAAAGAAACGGTTGACAGAGTAGAGGTCGGTAAACTGACACAAGGATTCCAGAAAGATCAAGTGTTTACTGTCTCTAAGGAGACAGTTGACCGGGTAGGGTTCAGTACACCGAAACAAGGATTCCAGGAGATCAAGTGGTTACTGAGTCTAAGGAAACGGTTCACCGAGAGACACTCGGTCATCCGTTGGGAACACGTCCGGTAGACCAAGAGGCCAACGGTCGACCGACAGAGACGTGTTTATCCTTTGTGCAGCAAGTGTACATTTGATCCTATAACTCAAATAAATGGAAAATTACATATGAAGTCCTTGAGCTTTCATTACAAGTCCTGAGCCTTGATCTTGAAGTTGATTAGTGCCTTGGTTTGATCACCTACATTGTTAGGAATACACAATATCTATGCAATTTGACAATATGATGTATAATGTTGTAATTAAAGTTGTGCATAATATTAGTTTGTTAATCATCAAAATTAAGATTAAAGGGCCAAAAAGCCAATAAACTAATGTCAAATTGTGTAAGTGCTCCCCCTATCAATATGCAAAATATATGATAACTTCCCTTACTAGATGCATGAGTTTCACATATTTGATTTAGGCATGTTTTATCCATTGTTCTCCCCCTTTTGACATCCATAAAAAAGAATGTAATAATCAAAGTTTGTGACAAAAAGACAAACAATATGTAAATGAAAATGCATTTCTTTAAAAGGGAAGATAAGACACAAAGCCGATACAAAAACAAACACACCACAACAAATGACAAATGAAACAAACACGACACACAACAAGAAGCAAACAAGCAACAAAGATGGTCTAGTTGTTCGACTTGTTCATGTCTCGAAGAAGGTTTACTGGATCATGGGCACGGATGACCGATTTGGGGACGGTCGTCCGTTTCGAGATAAACAATGAAGTTCAACATTTCCACAACGATCATTCGATTCAAAATCGGATACCAAAAATTTGAAAGAAGTTCATTTAAAAAGGGGTCAACAAAGGATTCAAAAAATTCACCCATACGTGGCGGTCGTCCGAGATAGTTTCGGATAACCGTTGGAACGGGAACAGGGAAGTTTGCTAATTTTAGCAAACCAAAGGTTTCGGTCAACTGGATATGAAACGGTGTACCGAAACGGTGAATCCAGACCAAGTCCGGATCCCTGTCCAGACACAATTCGGTTAACCGAACTGTGTTCGGTCATCCGTCCTGTGTGGACAGACCACAAAAGCAAACAATTCAAGCAATGATTTTTAAGCAAAGGAGAGGAATTATGATATTTCTTTAGCACTACACATTCCTAATTCTTGTCTAATTTTATCAAATTGATCAACATTTAATGGTTTAGTAAATATATCTGCTAATTGAAATGAATTTCAATTCAATATCACCTTTAAGAGCATGATCTCTAAGAAAATGATGAAGAACATCAATATGTTTGGTTCTTGAATGAAGAATTGGATTTTTAGATAGATTTATAGCATTTGTATTATCACAAAGGATAAGTATAGTATGAAACTCAAGTCTCAAATCCTTGAGGGTTTGCCTCATCCACAGAATTTGTGCACAACAACATCCGGCAGCCACATACTCGGCTTCGGTTGTTGAGAGTGCAACACTATTTTGCTTCTTACTAAACCAAGAAACTAAAGATTTACCAAAGAATTGACATGTCTAGGGTTGTCAAATCAGGTCATGACACGAAATTCAAACCCGAACCCGACCAAAACATTTCATGTTCAGGTTGATCTATTTCGGGTTTCGTGTAATTCGCGTTGACATGAACTACCCAAATCGTATTTCGGGTGGTGTTCGGGTTTACCTAATTCGGGTTTCGTGTAATTCGGGTCGACACGAATTACACGAAATACCCACTGTTGAACGTTTTAATTAAACCGCAAGTGCACGACCGCGATGAAGCGGTGGCAAGTACGGGTCGTCCTCAGGGAGGTGAGCAGTCTCTTGTTTGCACGAAATTAAGTGGCGAAAATAATGGAGAAGAGAGTTGGTTACGCTACTCTACACTAACCTACGCTAAGAAGTATGAAATGCGAACGAAACAAACAAACGATGGAATAAGAACTAAGCTAAGAACAAAACAAGAATGCTGGAATTTCAGGAATGGAAAACCCCTAAGGGGTGGAGTGAGTGCACACATGCAAAGAGGTGGGTGTAGAATACATTCTTTAAGCACATGAAGGTGGTGTTTATCAAGAATAGGAAGTGTCTAAATGTTATGGCAAAACCTATCAATCTATTCACCAACTTAGTTGATTAACATTTACATATGCAAGTTGTTTATTTCAGAACCTAAACAAGCATGAGAGGTGTCTAATCATTTTGGCAAAACTCATGAAGTTATAAATTCTATCCTAAACAAGCAAGCATACATTCATGTTTAATCAACACATTGAAATTAAAGCATTCATCCCATTCTCTAATGCATGTATGTACATCTACTCCACCCCCCAAAGGGGATGGAACTACTCACTAAACATTACACTAATTATTAAACTAAGCAAAGAAAGCATATTAAAACTAAGCTAGAAATAAAAGACGATTAAACTAAAACATGCACAAACAATAAAAGAAACATAAACAAACAATGAAAGAAACACAAAACTTTATTGATAAAATGACTCACATTAAAAGTAGCATCCTCCTACTTTAGTGTGTGCTTCAAGGCCTCACTTCTAGTAGGAAGAATAGCCACTTAAAATATGGAGTGATTACAATAGGAGGTGAAGAGTTCTATTTATAGCCATGGAAAAAGCTAATCCGGGACAATCCCCCGATGTGGGACTAAACAGATACCACAAATAGCCTAAACATCCTCTAATACATGTGCTGGAGATATTTGAGAGCATTTGGGCCAAAAGTGACCGCCAATTAGCGGTCTTGGACCGCTAACTAGCGGTCTACAGTGTCCAAATCGCTCTGGAATTTCTTGTGGGCTTTTCTGGAAGGCTTTGTTGGTATTTGATGCATCTATTTTGCATGTTGGAGCTCCGACCCGAATAGAATTGCCAAAATACTCCTCATGATGGTGAGGAGTATTCTGTTTTGCTCTTAGGTCCTTCAGTCTTGCATTCAGGTCCTTCTTCCTTGCATCTTGGTCCACAGATCTCACAATTCAGTCCTTTTTCCCAGCTTTTGGGTCTTTTTATGCTTCATCTCTTCAAACCTATTTATTCCTGAAAACTAAACATAAAACTCGTAACATAGCATTATTTAGGTGAAAGATAATTGATATAAGATACAAATATGAGCATAAAATGATGTCAATCAAATACCCCCACACCTAACTTTTGCTAGTCCCGAGCAAAACAAAGAAAGAGAAAAGCATGCGAAAAAAACAAGAAATCCTAACTCACTTTCGTAGGAATCACGGTTGCACTTAGCACGTGCAACAAGCCGTTAAACCTCCTTGTCGCCAAGGAGGAGGAGTGTTGTCTCCTGAGGGTTTTCAGCGGATATACCCACAAAATCCGAACAAGATGCATTAATCAATCTAGCTACACGACTCGTTGGACTTATTTTGTCGATCATGGGACACGGTAATACTACGGGTCTACTCTATATATGTAATCGGTCCACACACCTAGCCTAATGAGTTATTCGTGAAAGTTAGTTAAGGACATGAGTGAAAGACATGGGCAACCTTAACTTCTGAATGTGATACAATGTGTAAAGTCCATTTTGGTTCTTTTTTGACTCTTTTTTGACTCTTTTTTTCTTTTTTTTACATTTTTTTTCATTGAAGCATTTTATTGGTTGGTGTTTGATTCTCCCAGGGTCAGGTTTCGTGCATCATTGCCTATGAGGACTTACACTATCACGTACACCTTCCCCCAAATCTCCACATAGGGCGATCCCTACCACCCGTGTAACGGGAGTTCGGTCGGTGCATCCCAACTCAGATGACTCGAAAGCACCAGGCACAAAGTCCCCTCAGACCTACTTTCCCGAGTGATAGGAGCCGTGCGAGAAGAGAGAACACCACTTATTTATCTACATGGGAACCAAAACCCCTACACTTAAGTTTCACAAAAAGAGATTAAGGACCCTTGCCTACGACAAACTTCCTTATACTAACAGACACGAATTATTTGACTCACTAGGTTCAGGGTGGACTTCTTTAAATGTTTGAGTGCTGAAACCCTATGATTACACACCCCTCGAGGGAAAACCGGGGTGCATCCTAACGACTCGATAAGACCTAAAGCCAGTAAACTAGAAATTATAATGCATCAAGTTCAAGACAATTTTGGGAGCTTTCTTTTTACTTTGCCTCTCAACGGTTTTGCACATGCTAAACACACGCAAAAACCTACAAAACATTTTCTTTCGCAAATACATGAAGATTTTGAAAGAAATGTGAAAATTTTAAAGCACTCGGCAAGCAAAAGAAGACAAGTCACCCAAGGATCATGGCAAGCAGATATATCAATGTTAAATGCGGCACACTAACATGACCCTAGCAGTACACACAAAAGAAAAGAAAACCAAAGGAAAAAGACTCGAATATGTACACACGTAAAACACCCCCCCACACCTACTTCATGCATTGTCCTCAATGAATGTGAACAAGATACTACATGGATACATGCATGAAAAAGGAAAGATCTCACCAACATGAAGTACAAAGGGACGTTCGGGGTCATGTTGATGGACACAAACCCAAATTCCCTCAAAACCTGTGAGAAGCTGAAGAAGGGAGATAAATACGTGAAGAAATTGGGGCCCAAGTACACAAGGGTTGGGGCCCACAACAATCGATGCTCACTGAAGGAGTCTTTTATTGAACTTTTTTTTATATATATAACTATGTACAAACATAACTTCCCATCTTCATTTGTCAAAAGATATCAAATGGGAACCTCAAGAGTGGGTCAATGCACTTGGAAAGGGAACATGACACCACGCGGGGCCAGAATACTCATGCGTGGGCCCCCTTCACAAAGAGCACCAGATGAAATGAGAGGTTCGTGAATTGGACGCAAAGGCGTCTCATTCAAAGGATCAAACTGAAAGAGCTTGAACCTCTCGAGAGTTTGGGAAGTAAGGGGCAACGGAAGAAGAATCTCTTCTGTTGCGCTGCTGAAGTTATGATCGTCAATCCAAACTCTCCAACCAACTGACTGGTGAGCCGGAACGAGGTCAAGAACCTCGTTAGGCATGTCCGACTCACCAGGCGAACAAAAAGTGGGTCTCATACCCAAGGTATCCTCTAAGGAACTCCTAATACCCTCATTAGCAATGTAGTTGTTTGATGTTCCATCATTTCCAAGATGATCAGGAACAATAGTGAGAGGCAAACTCTCATCAGGTGGTTTGAAATTGAGGGTACTAGGGAGCTCTTGCTCCACCAGAGGTGAGTCCTTAAGGGGCACAACATGAAGATCATGTGGCTCAAGGGCCATGGGACAAAAAGATAGGGCACAATCCTGTGCCGACTCATAATGAAATTGGTCCATGTTATTCTCAATTCGGATCGAATCCCCCACAATGTGATCGTGAATTGAAACCCCAAGCCCTCAGACTGACTAGGAGTTTGACTCTGAAAGATTGTGCTTCGAATTTGTGAATGTGGTGGTGGTTCGATATCAAACGATGAATCCACATGTTGACAAGAAATGTCACCCTCCTCACGTTTACTTAATTGTTGTGTAATTTGACCCACATACATTTCCATAGTTTGCAGGGAATCGTGATTGGACTTCAACACATTTTGAGTGGTTTCCATGAACGTTTGGAGGGCTTGTTCCAAAGAATCAAGTTTGGGGTCAACTGTGAGGTTCATGTCAGAATTTGGGAAATGGATGGGTTGGGTGGTGATGGGCTGAGAATGAGTCCAATGATTGGTCGTGGGGTGTTGGTAGAATTCAGGATATTCAGAAGGAGGGTACTGGGGTGGGAGTGATGTATAAGAATTTGAATAAGAATTGTCTCCCCATGAATCCATCCTTCTCGGGTTGTACGCGGATGCGTAATGGTCATACTGAGCATTTTGGGAAAAAGGTATGCTCATACTCAGGCTCTGAGGGAACTTAAGGACATTCCCCGCAAACATGACCACTCAACCCACAACAGCGACACGGTACGGCTACTGGAGCCACCGGTGCACTCATGTCTTCTACCACATGCATGAAAGAGGCCAAAGGTTCTTGCAATGTCTCAGTTTGATGACCAACATATGATCCGACGTAACTAGATGGAGATCTAGTAGTCGGTGCCTCTCTCATATCACCGTATATGAAGATTGTTCAGTCACACAATGAAGATTATCCCAACCATACGGGGTGTTTGTCTGAGCCACCCCAGGTTGCATGGGTCCGGAGTACCAGGGAGAATTGTCCTGGTCCCAACAATGATATGGATGGTCGCCCATGTAACCATCCATCTCAACAAAGAACTCTCGAGTCGATCACTCTCACCACCACGAGGCCAACCTCGCAAAAAGTGCTCGACTCGACCCTAAAACGCTAACAGAGAGTGTAAAGGGGAGGAGACTAAAACGTAGAAGTAGGTGAGAAGAAGATGACTCAGAGGAGAAGGGACGAATCCCTAAAAACTAGTGTGGGTAACGGGTGAGGTTAGAAGCCTAGTCTAGCAAACACGGCTCAAACAAGCTTAGGCTAGCTATGGGTCCTTACAGCTAGACGACGCCTAACTGCGAGGTCACACGGCCTCAACACGCCTCACCTCCCTACGACGAAGACCACAATGCCCAGCAAGTGAGCCAAGATCCGGAGATCTCGTCTCTCCTACTATCGACAAAGTGGGCGACGCCGATCAGGCTATGACGGTCGTGACCGGTTCACTCTCCTAATGCGCCCAAGTCCTAATGGCCAATGTCTACTTGCTTTTAGATTAAGGCTTTACTTGAGTGTGCTTTTTGGGGCTAAGGAAGGGGTGATGAAATCCCCCACCTTATCTTTGAAGACTATAGGTGGTGCCCCTTAAGATGTTTTGATCCTTAAGCTAGCAAGCAACTCACCAAGCAAACACTCACCTCACTCTTGTTTCGATGCAAACCTTACTCACTAATGAATGTCCTAATGCGTGAATGAGTGTTAAGGAATGCGTACCTCGCTCCAGCAATCAACGACAAAGATTAAAACTAAGAGAAGACAATTAACATGCTCAAGTCATTACTAGATGATGCATGACCTAAACATAGCAAATGCCTAATCTTTTGCTTTGGGTTTTAGTGTCCAAGTTGATTAAAGGAGGGTTGATTGGTTATTTATTGATCTGGGAGCAAACTATAGGTTCACACATGCCAAATTGGGCTCCCAGATAACTAAACTGTAAATAGAAACAAACAGAAGAAAACTGGGGGTGAAAAGGTCTCACCAGGCCGCCAAACAGCGGTCCCAGACTGCTATTTGGCGGTCTTGAGGGCTTGAAGTGTTCCCAAATTTTTCCTGCTGCTTTATCCTTGAATCCCAAATGTCCTGAGACAACACAAAACTAAACAAAAAAATCAAATCCACTCGAATCGTCTAAACAAGAGTCTTGACTGGCACCTCCCCGGCAACGACGCCAAAAACTTGTTGAACGTTTTAATTAAACCGCAAGTGCACGGCCGCGATGAAGCGGTGGCAAGTACGGGTCGTCCTCAGGGAGGTGAGCAGTCTCTTGTTTGCACGAAATCAAGTGGCGAAAATAATGGAAAAGAGAGTTGGTTACGCTACTCTACACTAACCTACGCTAAGAAGTATGAAATGCGAACGAAACAAACAAACGATGGAATAAGAACTAAGCTAAGAACAAAACAAGAATGCTGGAATTTCAGGAATGGAAAACCCCTAAGGGGTGGAGTGAGTGCACACATGCAAAGAGGTGGGTGTAGAATACATTCTTTAAGCACATGAAGGTGGTGTTTATCAAGAATAGGAAGTGTCTAAATGTTATGGCAAAACCTATCAATCTATTCACCAACTTAGTTGATTTACATTTACATATGCAAGTTGTTTATTTCAGAACCTAAACAAGCATGAGAGGTGTCTAATCATTTTGGCAAAACTCATCAAGTTATAAATTCTATCCTAAACAAGCAAGCATACATTCATGTTTAATCAACACATTGAAATTAAAGCATTCATCCCATTCTCTAATGCATGTATGTACATCTACTCCACCCCCCCAAAGGGGATGGAACTACTCACTAAACATTACACTAATTATTAAACTAAGCAAAGAAAGCATATTAAAACTAAGCTAGAAATAAAAGACGATTAAACTAAAACATGCACAAACAATAAAAGAAACATAAACAAACAATGAAAGAAACACAAAACTTTATTGATAAAATGACTCACATTAAAAGTAGCATCCTCCTACTTTAGTGTGTGCTTCAAGGCCTCACTTCTAGTAGGAAGAATAGCCACTTAAAATATGGAGTGATTACAATAGGAGGTGAAGAGTTCTATTTATAGACATGGAAAAAGCTAATCCGGGACAATCCCCCGATGTGGGACTAAACAGATACCACAAATAGCCTAAACATCCTCTAATACATGTGCTGGAGACATTTGAGAGCATTTGGGCCAAAAGTGACCGCCAATTAGCGGTCTTGGACCGTTAATTAGCGGTCTACAGTGTCCGGATCGCTCTGGAATTTCTTGTGGACTTTTCTGGAAGGCTTTGTTGGTATTTGATGCATCTATTTTGCATGTTGGAGCTCCGACCCGAATAGAATTGCCAAAATACTCCCCATGATGGTGAGGAGTATTCTGTTTTGCTCTTAGGTCCTTCAGTCTTGCATTCAGGTCCTTCTTCCTTGCATCTTGGTCCACAGATCTCACAATTTAGTCCTTTTTCCCAGCTTTTGGGTCCTTTTATGCTTCATCTCTTCAAACCTATTTATTCCTGAAAACTAAACATAAAACTCGTAACATAGCATTATTTAGGTGAAAGATAATGGATATAAGATACAAATATGAGCATAAAATGATGTCAATCACCCACCCATATATATACATTTTAAAAAAACCCTAACAAACCCCATCTTATCTTCTCAAGGCCGACACCAACATCTCCGGATCTCCCCTTCCAACAACACATCTCCTCCTCCGACACCAACATCTACCCCTCCAACACTGACATCTCCTCCTCTGACACCACCATCTCCCCCTCCAACACCGACCACGACACCCATCTCCTTCTCCTGGCTGCTGCACCATCTCCTCCTTCGACACCAACAGTCCAACACCCATCTTCTCCTCCTAGACACTGTACCATCTCCTCCTCTGACACCACCATCTCCCCTTCCAACACCAACATATCCTCCTCCAACAGCCCTGTCTCCCTCTCCAACACCGACACACATCTCTTTCTAGCCGTTGCGCCATCTCCTCGTTCGACACCAACAGTCCAACACCCATCTCCTCCTCCTAGCCGTTGGACCATCTCCTCCTCCGCGTCGACAACTCAACACCCATATCTCCGGCCTCTGTTGGGTGGGTTTCACTATTCTCTTCCAAACTTTACCCAAACTTTTGGTATTTGATTTGATGCTTGATTTGGTTTTCGATTTGGTGCTTAAGGGCATTTACGTTCCAGTTGCAAAGTTCCTATTTTTTTACTTGATAGTGTATCGTGTTTGTATATGTATGGTGATGTTTGCTAATAGTTTCCATCTATGATAGTGTATCGTGTTTGACACTTTGACAATATGTGGATCATGATAAATTGATAAAGCCCTTTTCATATCTAATGAATTAATTAATGGGATATTTACTGAGATTTAAATTGCAGTGGTCATGGAATGAGTGGATTTCTGTTTTGGACTTTTGATAGATTCAAAATTTATGTTGTTGTTTGATTTGCTTGATTCAAAGCTAGTTTTGTTGTTGTTGGATTTCTTGGCAGTTGGACCGAACTCATATGTCATGTATTTATTGGTTTTTTAATTAATGGGATATTTACTGAGCTTTAAATTACAGCATCCCTTCCATTTCTAATATGAATGTCGATGAAAATGACCTAGTGGACTGTAATGTGGAACAAGTACCCCAAGGAGATACAAGTAATAGAAGTTCAAACACCAAAAAAAAGAGAAACAAAATTTTTCTAAGAGATCACATGTTTGGAATTTTGGAATTCAAATAAAAATCGTTATCCAATTGTTGCTGCTATGGCTCGTGATATCCTAGCAATTCCGGTCTCAACGGTTGCTTCAGAAGTTGCCTTTAGTGTTGGTGGTCGTGTTCTGGATCAGTTTTGTAGCTCTCGTAAGCTAGACGCAATTGAAGCAATCATTTGCACTCGAGATTGACTATTTGGAGATAAAGGTCATCCCAATATACTACTATTTTTCATGTTATTGTTTGGTAATTTTTGGTCGAATTTGCATATTCATACTTGTTTAAACTTGGAATGACTATCAACTAGGTAATCCAAAAATTGATGAAGATATCGACAAACTCATACAAAAGACACAAGTGATATTCGGATGACCGATACGCCTTCGGTACACCGAATAGAGATATCCAGAGAATATTTCGAAGCTACTGAGGATAAAGAAACGGTTGACATGGCAGAGGTCGGTAAACCGACACAAGGATTCCAGGAAGATCAAGTGTTTACTGACTCTAAGGAGACGGTTGACCGGGTAGGGTTCGATACACCAAAACAAGGATTCCAGGAGATCAAGTGGTTACTGACTCTAAGGAAACGGTTCACCGAGAGACACTCGGTCATCCGTGGGGAACACGTTCGGTAGACCGAGAGGCCAACGGTCGATCGACAGAGACGGGTTTATCCTTTGTGCATCAAGTGTACATTTGATCCTATAAGTCAAATAAATGGAAAATTACATATGAAGTCCTTGAGCTTTGATTACAAGTCTTGAGCCTTGATCTTGAACTTGATTAGTCCATTGGTTTGATCACCTACACTGTTTGGAATACACAATATCTATGCAATTTGACAATATGATGTGTGTAATGTTGTAATTGAAGTTGTGCATTATATTAGTTTGTTAATCATCAAAATTAAGATTAAAGGGCCAAAAAGCCAACAATTTGTACTACATGAGTACACACCACAAGTTGCCAATATTGTTGAGTGAGGATTTTGTTTGATTTTTAGTTAGGCTTAATTGTTTCTCCAAAGCTTAGTAGGGTATTAGAACTTTGATATTTGTCTTGGGTTGTAAGTTTGAACTTGAGTTTTTATTTAGGACACACCTTACCTTTGAATCTTATTTGGACCTTGGCTCTATCCTATTGCATGATCAACTATTACTTTCTACCATTACTTATTTAAATGATTACTTAAGTGATCAATATATAGTTGTGTTTAAATAACTACTTAAGTGAATGGTTGTATTCAATTTTTTGTTATATAGTTGTGAATTGTTTGTGGTTTTTCCCACAAGAAATTTTTTATTAATATGAAATTTTAAGGGGAGGTTTTGCCAAAATTTTGAAAAATTCCTATATATTAGGTTCATTTTGTATTACGATTGTTTGTGTTGTTGTGTCAATAATAATGAATCGAAATTGGATTTTTGCAAGTCGGTTGAGTAATGAGTATGAGTACAGAGTTGAAAATTTTCTAGAGTTTGCACAAAAGAATGCACATTTTAGAAACGAAGGAAATGTCTTATGTCCATGTAGGAAGTGTCTTAACATGTTCTTAAGAGATGTAAAAGAGATAATTGCTCATTTGTTTGAGAAATGTTTTGATGAAGTATACACACATTGGATATGGCATGGTGAGAATGAAATACGTACGAAGGAGGAAATTGATAGTCCTTCAAATCAAGATGTTAATGATGAAGAACAATTAGATGATATGATTCGAGATGTTTTCAATAAGTTTGAGGATAAACCCAAGTACTTAGTAGTCTGTTGTCTAATAATTAAAATCTTTGTATCCGGGTTGCACTGATTTCAGTAGATTGTCCACAGTGTTATAGTTATATACCTTGAAAGTCTCGAACGATTGGAGTGATGTCAGTTTTACTGCCTTACTTAAGCTACTAAAAGAAATTCTTCTAGAAAAGAATGAACTTCCAGACCGTACATATGAGGACAAAAAAATATTGTGTCCGATGGGAATGCAGTATAAAAAATACATGGATGCCCTAATGATTGCAAATTATATAGGGCTGCATATGAAAATCTGCATTGTTGTCCAGTTTGTAATGCATCACGGTACAAACATAAGAAAAATAGGAGTGGTGATATGCCAGTACAAGGACCGTCTGCGAAGTTGTTGTGGTATCTTCCGATAAATGCAAGGTTGAAACGTTTATTTGCATGCCCCGTGAATTCAAAGAATCTGACATGGCACACAGATCGTGACAAAGTGAACGATCAAATGCTTCGACATCCTGTAGATTCTCCGCAATGGAAGAAAAATAAAATCGGAGTAGGAATGCATGGGTGGCAGCCCGTGCGGGGAACCCCCCCCCCCCCCCCCCCCCCCCGAAGGGAGCGCGCTTTGCGGACATTTTTTTACTTTGAATATTGATCCGTTTACCCGCTTATTTACATTTGTGTTTTTTTTCCGGATTCATGTAAACGAATACGGGTAACCTGATCAATAACCATCCCGTCACCACCAAAATTTTGAACGGAACCTGAAATAATTTGAACTAACACACTATATAAATTAAAAAATAAAGAAGGCCAGGACGTCTGAGCAAGACACCCCCATGGTCGGGGTGTCTGGCTAAGATGCCCCCCACCATGGGGAGGTGTTTTTTTCGAGACGTCCCGGCCGAATTTCATACTACAACACAAACGTAAAACACAAATGTGAGAGTGACGATCCACGAGTATAAAGGAAGCAAGAAGCTGTGCATTAGAGGGTTTTGCGAAGATAATAAAGGAAATTTCCTACCTTCTAAGAGTGGTATGAAATTTATTTCTATTTTGTTTGTGTTGAAAATGCCATTGTGAAATCTAATTTTTATGGTCCCATTAGCTATGTTGGTTGCTAACCCATGTGTTATCATGGGTTAGCGACCAACATTACGTTTACACTTCATTTACGTTTATCTCCTTTGCATCATTCCCTCCCGTCTCCAACTTTGGAAGAGGGACTAAATCAAGGGCATGTCTGGACATTGTTCGATACACATTATTTTTACTATTTTTTATGCGCATATTAGCTTAAGAGAATGATGATAATTGATGTTACAAGAGTTGGATATTGCATATGTTTCATGATGTGATCATGTATTTCGGATTATGCATCATATTTTCTTTTCAAAACTCTTCTTCATGCATCTAAGGATACACGGTTACTTCCTTATTCATGTATGTGCAATTTTTGATCATATATGCATGCATCTAGAATTTGATATTGATTGCCGAATTATGTGCATGATTATTGCTATTTTTCGTCTATGTGTTTCTTTTGGAATTATTACATGCATTTCATTTGAAATATTTCCTTTATGATTGAATGTACATATATGTTAATCTCATTAAGGATTTTCGGATTTTTTTTGGAATGATTGCATGCATTTCATTTGATATATTTCCTTTTCATCAAATGTGCATATATGTGATGCCCTCCACCAAAGAATTTCGGATTTTCTTTCCATTACAAGTAGCATAATTATTGTTGATTGCATGCTTATATTGATTAAGGAAATATTCGATAATTCTGAAATTTTTGGGAAGATATTATGGGCTGGAGTTTTATTGCCTTAAAAATATGTTTGAATGCTTTCCTTTGATGCAAAAATATGTGTTGCTATCCACCAAAGAATTTCGGATTTTTTCTTTCCTAATCAAAGTAGGATAATTTTTGTGCTATCATGACTATATTGATCAGGGAAAGAAAAAAAGTTCTGTTTTGAGAATGATTATTGTGGAGATTGGTTGTTATTACCTAACACGTTTTTTTGCCAATATTTGTGCACCATACATGCATTGTTTCCTTATATATTACTTCCTTTTTGTTTGAATGAGGTGCACACTTTATGGTATTTTTTTTCATACGTCGGATTGTGCTAACGTATGGAAAGATTGTGCTTGTATGGAATGAATGGTTGCTGATTTTATTTACTGCCTTATTGAGAGATGAGCGTAATTTCATTCATTCATTTCCATTTGCAATAGTTATCGCAATGGGCTGTAATATTTATGGAGTGTAATATTTATGGACTGTAATAATTATGGACTGTGGACTGTTTATTGCCCTAAGGAGACGAGGGGCTCCTTTATTTTTTATTATTGCGATATTATTGCTATAAGACTCATGCAGGTTCCCGTCAACAAGGCTAAATCCCTAATGGGGATCATTAGCTCGATATGGAAGTAATGTAGTAATCATATCTGTGTGATGTTGATTGGATTTTTTTTGAAAAACCGTTTTTTGGGAACTTGCATGCCTAGTGGGAGTTGCAAGGTAGAAGTGTTTTGTGTAAACCACATTGCAACCGGCGGCAAGTACCTTCTTTATTTGCTGATTTACCATGATTTAAAACATTTTTTTGGGTCATTAAATCATGATGGAGCTCAATATCTAGATTAGTAAAATGGCTTTATTGACTATTGCATGAGGATTTGATCGAATGCTTTATGTTTTCTTTTGGTGGGAATGCTATAGCTATTAAGTCAGTTTATTTTTATGACTATTGTAGCTCGTTATATTTTATGCTAGAACTCATGTATCACTATGTATTTTGATTGTCCTAGATTCTTTATGGCTGCTTCCAAAAGCATTGTCGCTGATCTGACTCGAGGAGATAAACTCAATGAAAGAAATTACGATCTGTGGCATTGTAAAATTGAGTATCTCTTAGAGGATCAGGACATCTTAGAAAACATAAACCAATCTATGTCTCCCCCCGAGGAGGGGAATACTGCGCAATATCGCAGAAACTTGGATGTTTATAATGCATGGAAAAAGAAAGACCGAATTGCTCGAATCACAATTTTAAGTTCAATGAGGGACGATCTGTTGCTGCGGTTCGAAAAGTTTTGAACTGCAAAGGCCTTGTGGTAAGCTGTGAAGTTTCAGTACGGAGTGACCTCCGTCACAAGGGCCCGCCAGCTTGGGCTTATGTTTGATGGGTATAAAATGCGCCAAGGTCACACAATGAGGCAGCATATTACCGCAATGTCAAACATGATTAGCGAGCTGAGCGCTACCGGTCGTGCTAAGACCAATGAGGAGCAAGTGTCTGCTCTCATCAGATCATTGCCTTCGAAGAGTTGGGAGCATATGAAGGTCCATCTGACCCATGCTGATGACATCAGGACATTTGACCAGGCTGCAAAACATCTAGATCGAGCTGGAGGAGGACCGCATGCGTGCGGAAGCTCCTCTAACTGAAGTTTTTGCTGCTAAAGCTGGCGCTCCTCGGAGGAGTGCAGGTTTTAAGCGCAAAAGAGATAGAGCTCAGGGTTTTAAAGGCAAAAAGGGTGCAAATGCAAACAAAACAGAAAACAAAGCTGGAAAGAAACGACCTCGAGGATCCAGAGGTGGGAAAGATAAGTCTAATGTGACTTGTTTTAACTGCCGAAAGACTGGACATTTTGCTCATGAGTGCACTGAGCAAAAGGTAATTACTGTGTGTAATCCCTCGAATTGTAACGTGACTAGTTCTGTGATGCTCACTGATCATTCTCCTGTGTGGATTGTGGATTCAGGTGCTACGGACCACGTAACGAAGGATCGTTCTGCCTTCGTGGAATATCGCCGTGTTCCAAGTGGGAGGCGAATAAACATGGAAAACAACACTAGCATTGAAGTTCTTGGAGTTGGCACATGCAAAGTGGCTTTGCGAAGTGGCTGGATCCTATTACTTCACGACGTGTTGTATGCACCATCTATACGGCGAAATATTATTTCTGTTGTTGTTTTGATGAGACATGGTTTTAAAGCTGTTTTTGAGAACAATGATATGGGTTTATACCTTGCTAACATTTATTATGGATGTGCCTTTCTTTCAGACGGTTTTATTGTGTTGGACACAATTTATGATTTCAATCGTAATACTAGTGCCTTTTTGAGCCAAAGTTCCATGAATAATGATTCTGTTATGTGGCATGCTAGACTAGGTCACATTGGTGTTGACCGGATGAACAGTTTGGCAAAGGAGGGGGTATTAGGAGAATGCTCCAAATTTGAATTGCCGACCTGTGATTCTTGTTTGGCTGGAAAGGCAACTAGAAAACCGTTCGAAAAAGCCATTAGGGCTACTTCTCCTTTAGAACTAATTCACTCAGATATTTGTTGACCTTTGAATGTGCGTACTAGACATGGATAAAGTTACTTCATCACATTCATTGATGACTTCACCAGATATTGTCATATTTATCTTATTTCTCACAAGTCAGAAGCTCTAGAATGTTTTAAGAAATTCATGAGCTTAGTTGAGAATCAGTTGGATAATAAGATAAAAACTCTTAGAACGGATAGAGGTGGTGAGTATCTCTCCATAATGTTCAAGGAATTATGTGATGAAAAGGGGATATCTAGACAACTCACTATGCCTTATACTCCTCAGCAAAATGGTGTTGCCGAGAGAAGGAATAGAACGTTGCTAGACATGGTTAGATCCATGATAGCGCATGCGAGCTTACCAATTTCGTTTTGGGGAGATGCTCTAATGACTGCTGCCTACATCCTCAATAGAGTTCCAACAAAATCGGTTCCCTCAACTCCATATGAGTTATGGACAGGACGGAAGCCTGATTTTAGTCTGCTGCGTCATTGGGGATGCGCGGCATACATTCATTCTACTAGTCACCGATATGGAAAACTAGGACCTAGAGGGAAAAAGTGTATCTTTGTAAAATACAATGATTTCTCCAAAGGTTATGTTTTTATCGGGGTAGACGAGAATGAAAGAAGGACGGAACTGGAGTCTAGGGATGCCACATTCTTGGAAAATGATTTTCCAACCCTTGCTGGAGCTATCAAAGAGTCAGTGGACTTCTTTGAACGACAAGATGGGGACATTGCCACTCCACGGGATCAGGATCTAGAAGTTGAACATGAGGATCCACCAGTCAATCCTAGTGGGAGCAGCAATGCTGAGGATTTGATAGCTCTCACAGAGGATGAGCCATCAGATACCCATCTACGTCGAAGTAAACACGGGCTCATTCCTCATAGGCGATTTCGCTTAGAAGAAGAAGCCCTCATGATAGCCCAAGAAGAAATTGATTATGAATCATCCGGGATGACAGTAATCGATGAGCAAGAACCGGAGACCTTGAAAGAGGCTTTGGAAGGTCCAAATGCGAAAGAGTGGTTAGAAGCTATAAAGGAAGAGTTGGAGTCGATGAAAGTTAATCGAGTCTGGGACTTAGTCGACTTACCGCCAAACCGAAAGGCCATTGGGGCCAAGTGGATCCTCAAGATTAAGAGGAAAGCAGATGGATTTATTGATAGATTAAAGGCTAGACTGGTAGCTAAAGGCTACACCCGTGGTTAGGTTTGCCTCCATCCGCCTTCTACTAGCTATTGTAGCTCAGATGGACTTAGAGCTTTACCAAATGGATGTAAAGACTGCTTTTCTCAATGGAGAACTTGAGGAGGAGATCTATATGGATCAACCTCAAGGTTTTGAAGTCAAAGGACAAGAGCGCAAAGTGTGCAAGCTCAATAAGTCCTTGTATGGCTTAAAACAAGCGCCTAGACAGTGGAACATTCGCTTCCATCAAGCTATATCAGAGAATGTGTTCTCTATGCTTGAGGAAGATCACTGTGTGTACGTTAAGAGATCCAATGGTAAATTTGTCATTCTGACCTTGTATGTTGATGACATACTCATGGCTGGCAATAGCAAAGAGTTTCTGAAATCCACTAAAGAGTGGTTGTCCTCCACGTTTGATATGAAGGACATGGGTGAAGCTAGCTACGTCATTGGTGTCAAGATTGTTAGAGATAGGTCCAAGAGACTTCTGGGAGTGTCTCAAGAGACTTATATTAACAACATCTTGAAGAAATACCATATGGACAAATGCAAACCAATCGACACTCCTGTTGAGAAGGGTTTGCACTTAAGCCTTGATAAGCATCCTGAGACTCCTGAAGAGAAGGCCAAAATGAGCAAGGTTCAATACTCCAATGCTGTGGGAAGCCATATGTACGCTATGATGTGTACTAGGTCAGACATTTGTTATGTTGTGGGCATGGTGAGTCGATACCAGTCCAACCCAAGCATGGAGCACTGGAAGGCGGTCAAGAGAATCATGAGATACCTCAGAGGAACGAGTAACTACATGCTGTGTTACCAAGAATCAGATCTCCGCCTGATTGGCTATAGTGATGCCGATTGGGCTGGAGACATTGATAAAAGGAAGTCTACCTCTGGTTATACTTTCTTGCTGGCTAATGGGGCCATCTCATGGTCCAGCAAGAAGCAAACTTGTATAGCCCTGTCGACTATGGAAGCAGAGTATGTTGCATGCTCTGCAGCAGTACAGGAGACAGTTTGGTTGAGAAGGTTTTTACAACATACTGGGCTAGTAGAGACATCTGATGAGCCTGTTGTTGTCTATTGTGACAACATGGCTGCCCTTTGTTATGTGAAAGACCCCAAATATCATGGAAAGACCAAACATATACAGGTTAGGTATCATTTTGTGAAGGACATCATAGAGAGAAAGGAAGTTGTGCTAAGACATGTGTCTACTAGTCTTATGGTAGCTGACCCTCTTACCAAGGCTATAGCTAAGGACTCGTTTGTGTCTCATGTGAAGTCCTTAGGCTTACGCAGACTTTGATGTATTGGCATGTCTAACTTCCTTTTATGAGTGATTGTGTTTTTCCTTTCAACTATATTTGTTTGGTTGATGTAGTTGTTCTAGCATAAAATATTATTCTGTCAATAGGCTGAAGAATGCTTACTCACACGAGCATTCGCCTCTGGCGCTTTTGATAGCGAGCAGAGATGAGACTGATCATGAGGAGATCTTGCATGATAGATCCGGAGAAGTTCATGATCGGATAGTCGCCTTGATTAGGAATCAAGATGAGATCCTCTATGTTGGTGAGGTTTGACATGAATGTTCCCACGATTCATGTGACCTATAGAAGCCAAGTGCGAGCATCACATGTGGCGCCAGGTGACACCTGTATGGTGTTAAGGCGACAATGATGAAGCTCGAGTCAGGCGCAGAGGGGGTGCGACTGGACTAAGACTTGTATGGTGTTGAGAGACAGACATATTGTTGTGTACAGTATGATCCACCATAACATGTTTGTCATACAACATGTGCTGAGCGACCATTGGGAAGTGAAAGGATGGATCCCTGCTCCTTCACTGTGTGAGTCCAAGACTTGATTGTCATTAGTTACCCTCAGTGACCTTCGACGACACCATGAAGCAAGAGTTGATGTGGCTACTTTGGGATGTTATCTATGACCATGAGAGATTCGGTCTAAAGAGGCATCTTCGGGAAAGGAGTCAACTCTGAGTGTAATGGTGGTCTGGGGCGAAGGGAAAGGTTTGACTTGACTGCACTAAAAGTATTTGCTAGGCCCAACTGTATTGGATACAGTAGCAAGTACCTTGAGGAAAAGAAGGTATTCTCTCCGAGGGATCGAGATACCGTTCATGTCAACTGAGTTTCTGAGTAAACCTGGGGAACAGTGATGTGCATTTGACTGCTTAATTGTTATTTTTGTGAGGATGTTGTCATTCTGGCCTTCTAGTAAGGTTTCTAGTTTGAGACTCCTAATTGCAGGTGCATCACCGGTCGCACGACCCATTTGTCCGTATGATCGGAAGAGTACATGTGTCGGGGACACAGATGGTCTTGTATCAGGGATACATGATCGGAGGCTTGCGTATTGTGGATGCATTCTTGGAAGAGAGAAATAGTTGTATTTATTAGGGATGTATACATATGTGTCGGGGACACATGAAGAGGTGACACATTGCCATCTTATGATTGTATGTATCAGGGATATATACATATGTGTCAGGGACACAAAAGAAGATGACGTGTTGTTGACGTGCTGTTGTGCAAGTGAGAGATATTGGATTAATCTAAGGATTAAGATGATGTTTTCCCAAAGCACTGACACGTGGCGCACTCTCATTGGCTGCGCATTAGGGTTTAGGGAAGACTCTTCTATATAAGAAGAGGAGGCTCTCATTGGAGAGAAGAGCATTCCTTGTGTGCAAAACCCTAACCCTGGCCGCCACCTCTCCTCTCTCTCCCATCCGTCCCACCTTCTCCTCCACTCCTCCCGTAGACTCTTGGGTTGTGGATTAGTCCTTCTTCTCCACGAGAGTTGAAGGCCGGCTGGTGCTCGAGGCGACTCTGTGAGGTGATCTCCGGTTCCATTCCGCTGCCACAAGTTCTCTCCTACAAAGGTAAATCTGAACCTGTAGATTCAATCATAGATTGCTAACATTAGATCCCTAACCCATGAGAGTATGTCCCACATCCTCCTTTTTTTTACAACAAATGTGCTCTACGCTATAAGTATCTGATTAGTCATGCAATACGTTCAAGTTCTTTAGCAGAAGAATGATGTCTTTGAAATACCTTAGATGAACATTTAATATCAGAACTACAAGATCAAACAACCTAGCCAAATAAAATATATGGCGAAAAAAGTAGTGGTTTTGAATCCTATTTTGTCTCGTTTTGTTGGTGTTTCATTCCCAAGAATGCTTTAATCTAATGAAATATTTGTATCTTGATCAACGAAGTCAAGACATCAACAACCATATACCCAATTGGCAATGCCGGGTTGAGTTACAAATATGGACAGAAATATGGACGACACTAAATATCAAACATCCAACACATGATTAAGTGTCAATAACCCAACATGAGCTAGATCCAACAAATGATTAAGGATCAATAACCCAACCTGAGCTAGGTCCAAGCGCTATTGTACAATCACATATTAACTAATGCATAAATATGACATTTGAAACCTCATCGCCATCTCTAACCTGCTACATTCATACGTAATGTGTGGTGTTGTTCGAATTAAACGTATTAGGTGGACTGTTACAGTTTCCAAATTCTTAACTCGAATGTCATGATTCTTAGACTCAGCAGTTCACTTAATCCTCTTTTAAATTTCAACTTTCTCGTATTACTTTTAATTACCACCCCTGATTTGTTTACAAAATACCAATAAATAGATATATAAATGGGATTTTGACTAATTTATCTAGTTGAAAAAATACTAAATAATATATATTTATATATTTTTAATCGTTATTACACTAGCTCCACCTCTAATGATGTCATTGATAATTAATTGTTTTTAGCATGTTAAATACGACCCACATGTACAAACATGAACACCGAAAATTAGAACGAGCAAACAAGCTCTTTTGGATTTCTTTTTTGACAACTAGTAGGTTTTTTGCAAAATGTCACTCGAAAATACCTTATTTTCCAATTTGTCATCACGTTATAGCTATTTTATTTGGATGACACTCAAAAACATAGTTAAATCCAAACGGTCATTATGTTTGTTTGATTATCGTAGATTTACTATTCTGTTAACTTTTTTGCTAGTGACGTCGTTATCCATTTAATGATGTTAAAAATTAATATTTAAATGTAAATTTTGCAAATTTCTCTTGAATAACTTAACAAATCTCTTTTCCTCTCTTATTTTTCTTTCCCCTCTCTACTCTCTCTTCTCACTAGTCCCTCTACTATTTCTACTATCGCTCTCTCAAGTCCCTCTCTCTAATCTTTCCCACTCTACTCTTTCTCTCTATAACCTCTCCTCTCGAGAGAATAATGAAAGGAGAGAGATGAAGAAATAGAAGGAGTATAGAGAGACAAAGAGTGAAAAAATTATAAGAGAGACACTGCTAGAAAAATGTGGAATTACGTCTCCATGTCACGTCAGGTATTAATAACCCGACGTGAAACAAAGTTGTCACGTCGGTTGAACAACAACCGACGTGATTTAGGTATATATCACGTTGGATTTTGTTCAACCGACATGACATACTAACAAGTTACGTCGGTTGAAGAACAACTGACGTGATATATGTCTATTGTCACGTCGGTTAGAGGAAATCCGACGTGATTAGTTTATTTTTATTATTTAAAAAAAACAAATAACTTTGATAACGTGTGTCATGTCGGTTGTATTAAAACCGATGTGGTTGGGTGACCTTATCACGTCGGTATGCAGCAAAACTGAGGTGTTAGGTTGTTTTTTTTAAATCTGTTCCATCTTCTTGTTTTTTTCCCTAACACAAACACAACCCAAATCTTTGTTTCCGCCGCCACCAACCTACGCCTCCACGAAGCCCACACCTCCATGAAGCCCACAACTACCCGTTCAGGTAGTCGATGAAGTCAAGACATCAACAACCATATACCCAATTGGCAATGTCGGGTTGAGTTAGAAATAAGAACGACACTATATATCAAACATCCAACACATGATTAAGGGTCAATAACCCAACATGAGCTAGATCCAACAAATAATTAAGGATCAATAACCCAACCTGAGCTAGGTCCAAGCGCTATTGTACAATCATATATTAACTCATGCATAAAGTATGACATTTGAAACCTCATCGCCATCTCTAACCTGCTACATTCATACGTAATGTGGTGTTGTTCGAATTAAACGTATTAGGTGGACTGTTACAATTTCCAAACTCTTAACTCTTATGTCATGATTCTTAGACCATCCGTAACCATGACCTCTATGACCAGGTCATCAGCTTTCTCTCCCCAATTCAATTTCTTCTCTTTCTTACACTATTCACCTTTTAACCACAACCATCTCTCTCCTTCATTTCGGGGTCGATCTTGGAAAAATTCTAAAAAAATAGAAAATATATTTTCAAAAAAACTTAAAAAAAAAATTAAAACTAATTTAAAAAAATGAAAACAAAAAAAACTTTAAAAAACGTGTTGAGCACAAACTACCCACTCGACTGGGTCGTCGGGGTCGTCCCAAGCGGGACGACCCCATTATTCATGCTCTTAGACTCAATAGTTCACTTAAGCCTCTTTTCAATTTCAACTTTCCCTTATTCCTTTAAATTACCACCTCTGATTTGTTTTCCAAATACACATAAATAGATATATAAATGGGATTTTTACTAATTTATCTAGTTCAAAAAAAACTAAAAAATATTTATTTATACATTTTTAATCGTTATTACACTAGCACCACCTCTAATGATGACATTAATAATTAATTATTTTTAGCATGTAAAATACGACCCACATGTCGAAACATAAACACGGAAAATTAGAACTAGCAAATAAGCTCTTTTGGATTTCTTTTTTGACAATTAGTAGGGTTTTTTTGCAAAATGTTACTCAAAAATAGTTTTTTTTATTATCGCAGATTTACTACTCCGTTAACTTTTTTGCTAGTAACGTCGCTATCTCGTTAATGATTTTAAAAATAAATATTTAAATGTAAATTTTACAAATTCCTCTTGAATAACTTAACAAATCGCTTTTCCTCTCTTCTTTTTCTTTCCCCTCTCTCTTCTCACTCATCCCTCTACTATTTCTACTCTTTCTCTCTCTATTCTTTCCCACTCTACTCTTTCTCTCTCTAATCTCTCCTCTTGAGAGAAGAATGAAAAGAGAGAGATATGAAGAAATAGAAAGAGTATAGAGAGACAAAGAGTAAAGAGTGAAAAGATTATAAGTGAGAGAGTAGAAAGAGAGGAGAATGATGAAGAAAAGGTGAAAAAGAAAGGAAATGTTTGTTAAGTTATTTAAGGGTGAAATTTGTTAAATTTACGATTAAATATTAATTTTTAACGTCATTAACGGAATAGTGACATCACTAATGGATAATGTTAACAAAGTGACAAATCTACAAATCAAATAATCACATTTTGGGTGTTAACCACTTTTTGAGTAACCTTCAAACAAAATATTATAACGTAAGGACAATTCGGAAATAAGATGTTTTTGAGTGACACTTTAACAAAAAAAAACCAAATGATTGATTTTGGTAATAAAAAAAACAAAATCTAAACCAAGCGGATCATGTCTCATCCTCGATTAAACACGTTCACCAGTACCACATTTTTTGGTTGCAAAGTTCACCAATGCAGCCCATGCAATACGGGTCAAATAAGGAAGATGAGATTTCTACGTCGCAACAACACTGTGAAAAAGGTAAGTATAGAAAAGACATTTGTCAATCTTATTGCCGTGCATAAATGCATGGAATTTCATTTGCATAATGTCAAATTAATTGGCATTGACCCGACACGTTATTATGTATAGACCAATTTATTTCAATTCTTGTAGATCTTATACCAAATTTCACATTGTAAACTGAAGCTCTAATTTGATTCACAAAATTATTACTCAATTGACAACTTACCTGTGCAATTTTTGACCAAATCCAACCTAAACAAGACAATAATAGAAGTTATGATTTGGGTCTAGTGTAAAAGTATATTCTCACATAATAAATAATAACTATGTCTGGATTGTGTACTCGTCTAACTTCTCACATAATAACTAAGTCGTGAATTTCAATTTGTACACCTCCAACCCACTCTTTGTTATATTTGTGATCGATTTGGTCTTTCCCATTTTTAATTGTGTTTTTTAATTTTCGCGAAAATATTCAAAATAGATGGCAATTCAATTTCCACAATTTTGTTTGTTTTCTTAGATGGATTTACTCTGAACTACAAATTGATTAATATTTGTTTTAGTTCCTGTCGCTACCACACATGTAAAATACAACTGATATGTCCAAACATAAACATGCAAATTATGATATAATTTTAGAAATGATCGTCATACATGAAATTAGGAGAAAAATGGAATGAGCATGAGTGCTTGACGATCCAACGTTTTATATTGCACGAGGTTCTACATTTAAAAGGGAACTAATTGATATATCTGAAAATTCCCATGATTGATAAGGAGATTGATATGCAAATTGGAGTGGGACTTTGACACGAATTTTCTGATTTCAAATCCGTACCATTTTTATATCAATGATAAAAAGATGACGAAACTCAAACCAGAATTTAAAGTTTTGGACAAGATATGCAAACCAGAACATTTGGTCGTTTTGTTTTTAAGATAATTTGTTTGTTGTATTTGAACTTTTATATTATCTAAAGGACCCATAAAAATCAAAAATTAAAAAATGGTCCAGTTTCAATTGAATGTTTTACAGAAATTGATTTGATTTTTGATGGGATTTGATTAACTCCCCAATCTTAACCAAACAAACAAGGCCTAACCCCTACTTGCACATTGTTGTAAAACAAACAAAACAAATAGGAAAAGATTGGGGGAGGGGAGAGAGATATGTATTTTATTCTCTATATCCAAATGTGTACAATAGCCCGCTATATATAAGATGAGGAGGTAGTAGGAGTTCCAACCAAATAAATGAAATTACACTATATTAATAAGAATAAAATCTACTTAAATGGTGGGGGTTAAAGAAGGTGAATCATCCATGTGAATTTAGATTTCATAACACTCCCCCTTGGATGATCGTCTTTATACGGTTGGGATGTTGCCTCGTTAAAAACCTTACCAAGAAAAGTCGATGGGACAAAAACTTGGTGAAAGAAAAAAGAGTGCAACACGTATGATGTTCCCCCTCATCTTAGCATACATTCTTCAAACGACGAACATCAATCTTGTGAACAAGTTGCTCGAAAATTGTGGTATGCAATGACTTTGTGAATAAATCTGCTATGTTCTCGCTCGATCGGATCTGACACACGTTATATCTCTCCATCCTTTTGCAAATCATGTGTTGAAAAGAATTTTGGGAAAATGTGTTTTGTATTGTCGCCTTTAATGCAGTATTGGGCTATCTTTTATCACTTTCATATTGCATTCTACTTGTATATGTTGAATTAGTGATCTCAACCACACACATTCTCGATTAGCCTCATATAACGCAATCAATTCTTTTGTTACACATTTTTCGACGTCTCGTTAAAAACATTGCCAAGTAAAACCCCACGGGACAAAAACTTGGTGAAGGAAAAAAGAGTGTAGAGCGTATAGTTCTCCCTTTTAGTTTAATGTACATTTACAAACTCTCTTAAATAATATGACATTATGTTCATGTTTCGTTAAAACCTAGCTACAAAATCTCTTTGTACAATTTCTCTTTGTACAATATCTCTTAATATATTTGAATCATTGTAACAATTCTCTTCTGGAGAATGTTCGAACCGCATGTCGAAAAATAGTTGACTTTTCTCTAGTCATTTATTTCAAAATTTATTATTCAAAATACTTCACGGGTATTTATTCTCTTCTGGGGTTCCTTTATCATATAATTCTTCAAGATGATATGCACATTCTTTTTGTTTATTCATGTGGTTATATTTTCGTAATTTATATCTCATTTCTTCACTATAGTTTGTCGTGGGCAATTTAGTCCTTCGGAGACTCTCATATATATATATATAGATATCAACATCAAGTGACTTACACAAATTTGTAGTCACTACATATCTTATATGTTTCTGTATATATTTTTTTACATGTCACACAACTGGAAAAAAGGGCTACGACGTCAGATATTAAGGGGGTACAACGTCGGGTTGACCGGCATTCATGACCGACATGGAATGTGGGACACGTTATAAAGGTGTACCCTTTAATGTCAGTTGTTACAACTGATGTGGTAGTATGCTCTATGATGTCGGTCATAGTTTTAATCGAAATCGACGTGATAAATCGACGTTGTAGAATATTTCTTTTTTTATTTATTTTAAGAACCCTACCACGTCGGATATACAAAAATGCTGACGCGATAGATGCCATACTACCACATCGGTCCTATAAGACGACCGATGTGGTAGGGTCTTTAATAAAAATTAAAAAATAATCAAAAGCTAACCTACCACGTCGGTTCTTTTATAGAACTGACGTGGTAGTATGGCATCTATCACATCGGCATTTTTGTATATCCGGCGTTGTAGGGTTCTTAAAATTTAAAAAAATAAAAGAAATATCCTACAACCTCGGTGCTGCATAAAGGCCGACGTTGTAGGATATTTCTTTTCATATGTTTAATTTTATTATTTGTTTGATA
This sequence comes from Triglochin maritima, assembly GCA_963682175.1. NCBI lineage: Eukaryota > Viridiplantae > Streptophyta > Magnoliopsida > Alismatales > Juncaginaceae > Triglochin > Triglochin maritima. Next base: position 51,179,885 of record OY821770.1, read on the forward strand.
CCTCTATTTCAGACTCAAACCCTGCTGTATCAATCAAACATTCATATCAATCAAAAAGTAATTCACAACATTCATATCTATCACAATATTCATATCAAACATACAACTCTATCAACATATCAAAAGACAAATTCACAACATTCGTATCCATCAAACAAGTAATTAATTCTCACAACATTCATATTCAAATGCACAACATTCGTATCAACAAAATCATATCCATCAAATGCACAACATTCGTATCAACATTCAAATGCATCTACTTAATACAACATACAATGAACTTTTAGTTTTTACGTTTTTCATTTTTTGCTCATAGGATCTTCGATCCATATTCCTTCATGATGATCATCTCGGATAATTAAGTTGTCAACAGTTCTGTCATCATCGAGCAATTCAAGTTCAGGTACTTGTGCAAACGGGGGAATTTTTCCAATCTCATTAACATCTTCATCAGCCACGATTTGCCATTTTCATTCTAAAACTACCGACCATTCATTAGCACACGGGACTTTTACATAAAATATCTGTTTTGCTTGAGATGGCTGAATGAAAGGATCTTCCTTAAAACCTTCTTTTTTAAGGTTCACCAAAGTAAACCCCAAATCATCGACTTGAAGACCGTTCTTATTGTCCACCCACTTGCATTTAAATACCACAACATTGAATTTTGTAAAATTCATCTCCCATATTTCTTCAATCTAACCATAATAAGACATATTGGCATATATGAGATTTCTATCTTTCGAACTAGATATGCGCAACAATTCAGCTACCAAAGTGATCCCACTATTCTGCATTGTTTTTTCTAGTCAATTTTGGTATAGAAAGAAAAACCATTGATATCATAGTCATTATAAGATGTCACTATAGGATTTGGTCTATATACCAACCACTTCAAATTTTTAGAAACTTTACGATTGTACATAGTTTCCCTGAACCATTCAATAAAAGCGTTATTGTGAGAATTAATTACTTGTTAACCAATCCAAGAAGGATGTTTTCCCTCACTATGGTCATGTGCTCATCCAAATAAGGTTAGACTTCATCAGAATTGCACAACACTTAAAAATAAGCTTTAAAGATATCCTCACATTTTGGACTTATCATCTTTGGGCCACGCATACCTTTACTTTCAATCCTATCTTCATGTCTCTTCTAGGAAGTCCCACACTCTTAGTATGAGCCGAGTACTCATTACAAAACTCGATTACCTCTTGAGCTATGTAACCTTCAATGATACTTGCATATGGTCTTCGTCGATACTTACAATAATCTTTCAACTCACCCTTGTAACGCTCGAATGGATAAATCCATCTCAAAAATACCCGACCGTAGGGTTGTGCATCCGGTCCGGATCAAACTGGTCTGGACCGGAAACCGGATAAATCACCAAATGAACCATATGAAGGGAATGTGTTCTAAAAGTTTTACTTTTAAATGTCAATTATTATGAATTGAATGAGAAATCATTTTGTTCCTTGTTTATGTTATTCGTCTTTTAGAAGTGTTAAGGAAGAGGCTCTTGGTTCTTAACCGTAGAGCTCTAAAAGATATTAGTTTACATAAAACAAAAGATATTCGCAATCATGGTAATTAACACGGGACATTAATTACCGAGTTAAGATTGTCGTGTTGGTCATAGATCACTGTAGCTCTACAAGTGAGTGACAACACGGGTACACAAAAGAGGAAAACATTACTTTTGTATACTGAATAGACCTAATAAGTAAAACATTATAGAATTGTGTTTTATGTGTCATTAATGTTTTACTGTGTCCTTGGTTCTTTGATATGAGACTTATATCTGATCACTTAAGGAGTGCTTAATTAGACTAGTGTCTTGAGCTATCAATGAGTGTAGTGTAAAGGCATTGGTTGGTTAAGTATGACTTTTGTTGGAGAAGATAGTTAGTCAAAAGATTATCATTGCCCCTCTTAATAGAGTGATGATATTAGTGGGCCCATTGATAAAGCAAATTTATAATGTGCACAATGTGATTTGAATTAAGTCACATATTTATAACTAGCTTAAGGACATCAAGAAATGAATACTAATAAAAAGATGACACAATACTACTTTGTGTGTATTCTTAATATCATGAGGCAAGAGACGGACACAAGTGGTGCACTCCATCACTAAATGGATCGGGTTTTGGTTCGAGTGGAATTAAGACATCTAACTAATTGGGAGCTATAATGTGTAGCTAGAGATCGTTTATAGTTTGTGATATTAAGCTCTTAATATCACTGCCAACTTAGTCTAGATCCTCCCATAGGTCACACCGCAAAAACCGGGAAACAAGAAGCTTGATTTTTGGTTCATATGATGTGTCGGGTTTCTTATAGAAAATATGACACATGTGGTGAACAAGTAAAATCAATTATGTTGTATATAACATAATTAGAATCATGATAAATTCATATGAGATGCATATATTATGGGGTGCAATAATTTATTATTGCATAGGATAATACATTGCATAAGTTGTGAATTTGCTAAAACACCTTAAGTTCAAATTTTGTTGGAAATAAATCCAAAATTTGAAAAGGCAAAATCGGGTAGAAGTTCGGTAATCCGTTATGGTTCGGTCGACCGAAGGATCTGTGGATCGGTCAACCGAACGTGGAACGGATGGTCAAGTTGATTGACCGAACTTGACCAAAGTGCCTGGAACTCTGGATTGGTGTACCGAACCAGAAACGGTCGACCGAACAATGTCCAGTTCCGATATTTTCGGTTAACTGAATGACACTCGGTCAAAGACGCGAATTCGTCCGAACGGTTAAGAAGATTTTTTCTTCTTAAGAATCGGTCATCCGTCAAGTGCACGGAAATCCGAACGTGACATATTCGGTTAACCAAGTATGTTTCGGTAGACCGAGTCCCGATCGATTTTCTGCCTTTGATAATTAAGAGATTAATTTGATCAATGGTTGGATTAGCTCCAAACTTGGTCAAACATTTTGTGGGTGCATATAATGCATTTTGGAATTAGTTTGTGAGAGAAAATGTCAAGAAAACATGGCTTAAGAATATCCATGATTGAGAATAAGATTGGAGTCTATAAATATGTCCTTATTCTCCTTAATTATGTTAGAAGTTTGCTAAATATTTTCTCTCCTAAATTCACCACAAAATCCACGAAAATTCTCTTAGTTTTCTAAGTCTTTGGAAGGAGAAATCTCAGAGATTAAGGAAGGGGTTTGTAGCTAGATTCTAAGCTAGTTTGGAGATTGATTGGCTAGCTCCTTTCTCTCCAACCTTGTTTAGGGTTTCGGTTAACACTCGGAGGCATCCGGCGCAACGGGAAGTGACGATCGTCTTCCTCAACGTCTCTGGAACATTAAGAAGTTTTAGAGAACTTCTAGGTATGAATTTCGGAGTCCCTTGTGTTTGTTTGAATAAGTTTTGAAACTAGTTATTAAAACAAACCGATACATGCATGAAATAAATCGTAGAAAATTGTAATTGATCCTTATTATACATAAAAATTTCGAAAATACATATGTATAATTAAACATGAAATCCTACAGTGGTATGAGAGCTTAGGGTTCAATTTTCTTATGATTTAAGGTTGTAAACGAATTTAGTTTACCATATAGGATTTAAACAATTCGGTTTACCGATTTTTCGGTCTATGAATGTTTTGTTGATATAATTCTCTATAATAATTCGTTTTAATTGTTTTAAGTGTTTTAAAACAAGCCATGTAATTATTATAATTAAGATTTAGACATTAGTCTAACTTACAATAATTTCGTTTTATAAAGAAATGATTATTTTGTAATAGAATCAACAAAACCGAAAAACTGCGGTTCATCTTTCCATTGGAAATTGGATGGACAGTGGTTCAAAATTATTTTTGAACTATGGATGGATGAAAAACTTTTTTAATGGATTTCAAAATGTTTTTCAAAGAATTGTTTAGGATTCTAGATGATTGACAAACTAGATTGCATAGTTTATAGCGAAATTGCGTGCATGGATGCTCGAGTAGTTTTGCAGGAATTGTGAGTTTATATGTTCCAAATCAGCAACTATGAATGTATGTAATTATTATTATACAGGGGCTTATTTATATGTAAAATCCAAATTCTCTCTTTCCATCTTTTAGAAAATTGCATATGCATATGAGAGGTTTTACATAGGACTTGCACTAGTCGTTTTTTTATCGAATGTGAGGAGTATGTTTATTTTCTGTAAAATCTACATCTCCGGTGCAAAAGGAAGTCGCCACTGTAGTGCATCGATCGAGGATCGAGGATCAGGGATCGAGGATCAAGGATCGAAGGGAACATATAAACTCACAAGATGTGGATTGTGTGAATGGTTTAATTTATGTTTTTTATTTCTGCTATGCATGTGATGAATGTGTTGAATGTTAGGATGTGTATGAATGATAATATGCATGATAACCTAAAATTATGAATCACATGTTAATATATGAAATTTTCCAACAAAAATTAAGAGTAATTTTCTTTCTTATTTCATCCACTAGCAGCCATTGATCGAGGGATACTCTGCTCGCCCTTAGCGGGAGATAGCTCCCTCCATCTTTGGGAATAGTGAGAGATATAATGGTTGTCTATTATTGTGCCACGATTAAATATATGAGGTGCGTTTCACCCTAGTGAACCCCAAGTATTTTTAGTTGTGAATACAATGGATAAACGTATCTCGTATCAAATGAAAATAAGTTTTCTTAACATTACCTAGAACCCTCGCTCGGTTTTGGGAAAAAGTTTTTCTTACGAGGATAGGTCACATTCCCTCATAATTAAAACGACAAGAATCACAAGTGTTTGAAGATGCTAATGTTGCTAAAATTCAAAAAGGATGTGATTAGAAAATGTTTTCTTACCTTGATATTGTAATGTATTCGATAGCCCTTAGCTAGTCTATATTACAATTAATAGGATCTTGAATTGTTGCATCTATGGGCAAATTTTTTTATTTGCAGCATTTACATTTGTATGTATGTATAAACATAAAATTGATAATAAAATCCTGTATGATTTATTTTGTAGAAAAATGTCGAACATCCAACCTATCGTACGATCCATGATAGAAAAACACCCTTTAGCAAATGATGGCTCAAACTTCATTAGTTGACAACTCAAGCTCAACATCATGTTAAAGTTTGAGAAACTATCTCACATTTTGGACGGTCCAATCCCAAAATGGAATGAGAGATTAACCGATGAAGAGAAAGAGGCTAAAGCCAAGTGGGAAGACCAAGAGAACAAGGTTCACGGTCTTATGCTAGCATCCATGGGTGACTCGCTTCAAGCGAAATACTTAGATTCGAAACCCAAGAAGACCATGGAGGCTTTATCTAAGATGTTCATGGATAGTGCCCGAAAGGAGCGCTATAAGACCACCATCGCACTCACAAGGTGCCATATGGTGGAGGGAACATTGGTATCTATGCATTTTCCCACGCTGCAAGGATACCTTGAGAAGTTGGCAAAGCTCTCTTCACCAATGCCCGAGGACATTGCTGAAGATATGATTCTTGGCTCTCTAGCACCGTCCTTTAAGGACTTTGTGATGCACTACCACGTGCGTGAAAAAGGGGTGAGTCTTGAGGAGCTGCACAACGCTCTCAAAACTGCTGAAGTTGACATGGGAAGGGTAGGGACAAGCAAGTCCTTGCCATCCATGGGAGGAGCCAAAAGATTGGTAAAGGAAAGGGCAAATCTACCAAAAGTGGTTCAATCAAGAGCAAGGGAGTAGGAGGTGCTCATTAGAGTGCCTCGAGGGGGAAATCTCAGAAATCTCTAACTCCCAATACGGAGTGCTTTCACTGTGGTGAAAAGGGACACATCCGGCCAAATTGCCCCAAGTACAAGGAAGACCTTGACAATGGAGTGATTGAACGTCGGCGCCCCAAAAAGGCCAAAGGTATATTTGTTATTGAAATAAATTTAGCCACCTCTGTCCAGGATTGGGTAATTGATACCGGATCTTGTGCTCACATAGTTTCTAATGTGCAGCTACTCATGGATAGGAAGGAACTCGCAAGGAACGAGATAGAATTGAAGGTCGGAAATGGTGCGAACGTTTCTGCGGTTGCACAAGGTTCTGTGGTGCTTCAATTATGTAGTGGTTTAAATTTATGTCTGAAGAATGTTTATTATGTACCTTCGATTAGCAAGAATATTATTTCTGTATCATGTTTAGATATGGATAATTTCATTATAAATGTTTCAAATTCTTGTTTGTCTATATCGAAGAATGGTGTTTTCTATGCAAATGCATTCATAAGGAATGGTCTCTATTTGCTTGAATTGAATAATAAACAAATCTTTAATATCAATAACAAAAGACTTAAGACCACTCACGAGAATGATACTCTCTTGTGGCACTATCGTCTTGGTCACATAAATGAAAAACGCATCAAGAAATTGCAAGAAGCTAACCTTCTTGGTCTACTTGATTTTAAATCATTGGAGACGTGCCAACCATGTTTAATGGGTAAGATGACCAAAAAGCCTTTCAAGAAGAAAGGCCCAAGGGCGAGTGGCTTGTTGGATTTGATACATTCCGATGTATGTGGTCCAATGAGTACTAGTGCACGAGACGGTTTCAGGTACTTCATTACGTTCACGGATGATTATAGTCATTATGGCTATGTTTATCTAATGAGAAACAAAAGTGAGTCCTTTGAGAACTTCAAAGAATTCAAGAATGAAGTAGAGAACCAAGTCGACAAGAAAATCAAGTCTCTACGACAAGAAAATTAAGTGCCGAATTTGACTCATACCTAAAGGAGTTTGGTATTATACCTCAACTCACCCCTCCCGGTACACCTCAGTGGAATGGGGTATCCGAAAGGAGGAATAGGACATTGCTCGACATGGTTCGGTCAATGATGAGTCATGCGGAATTACCTCTTTACTTTTGGAGTTATGCACTACAAATTGCGGCTTACACACTAAATAATGTTCCATCCAAATCCGTGGAGAAAACTCCTTATGAGATGTGGAGTGGTAAAACACCCAAGCTCAATTTTCTCAAGATTTGGGGTTGTGAGGCTTACGTCAAGAAATTGATGTCGACCAAACTTCAACCAAAAGCGGATAAATGCTTCTTTATTGGTTATCCTCGTGAGACAAGAGGATACTACTTTTGGCATATCACCTCCAATCGAGTGATTGTAGAGAGAGATGCCACATTTGTGGAAAATGAATTTCTGGAAAGAGTAAAAAGTAGTGGGAGTAGAGTTGTGCTTGCGGAAACTCAGGATACTCCACAAGATCATGACATGAATGATGACATTCAAGATCATGAAGGCCCAACCGAGATTCCTTTGGTTAGTGGGAGCATGAGTGAGAGACCCTCGCAAGAAATTGTGAGAGAAACTCAATCTTCCCCACCAAGTGTACGATCAAGAGTTGAACGTGAACCCACTCCTCAATAAATTGTGGAAGAAGTTCGAGAGACACAAGAAGAACCAAAAGAACTAAGAAGGTCAACAAGGGAAAGGAAGAAACCCGACTTGTATTTGGGACTTCATGAAATCATGGTACTAGATACCAATGATCCCTTGACCTTCCAAGAAGCAATGGAAAGGGAAGACTCCAAACTATGGCTCAAGGCCATGGAATCCGAAATAGAATCCATGTATGATAATCAAGTATGGAACTTGGTTGACCTTCCTCAAGGGAAAAAGGCCATTCAAAATAAATGGGTTTTTAAGAGGAAGATGGATATGGATGGGAACTAGACAACCTATAAAGCAAGGCTTGTAGCGAAGGGTTTCACTCAAGTTCAAGGAATTGACTATGATGAAACTTTTTCACCGGTTGCCATGTTCAAGTCTATTCGGATTATGCTCGCTATTGCCGCATTTCATGACTATGAAATATGGCAAATGGATGTCAAAACGGCGTTCCTTAATGGGAACTTGGAGGAGGATGTGTACATGGTACAACCTCAAGGTTTTGAAGATCTAAAGAATAACGAGAAGGTATGCAAGCTTCAAAGATCCATTTATGGATTGAAGCAAGCATCAAGGAGTTGGAACAAACGCTTTGACGAGGAAGTGAAGAAGCTTCACTTCACTCAAAGTAAGGAAGAACCTTGTATTTACAAGAAGGTTAGTGGGAGCCATGTAGTATTCCTAATCTTATATGTCGATGACATATTGCTTATGGGTAATCATATTCCTTTGCTTGAGCAAGCGAGAAGTTCATTGAAATCTGCATTTTCAATGAAAGACATGTGTGAGGCTCAATACATCTTGGGAATCAAGATATATCAAGATAGATCCCTTAGACTCATTGGCCTCAGTCAACGTACATACATTGACAAGGTCTTGGAAAGGTTCAAGATGAACAACTCCAAAAAGGGCAGTGTGCCAATGAGTATGGGTGTGCAACTCAAGAAGTCTCAACGTGCGGAATCGCGTAAGGACTTAGAGTACATGAAGGATCTCCCATATGCTTCGGCAATTGGGTCGATCATGTACGCGATGACTTGCACCAGACCCGATGTCTCGTATGCTCTAAGCGTGACAAGTCGTCACCAATCCAATGCAGGTCCTGAGCATTGGACTGCGGTCAAGAATATCCTGAAGTACCTTAACCGGACTAAGGATAAGATTCTTGTTTATGTAGGACAAAGGGAATTGATAGCCGAGGGTTACTCGGATGCGAGTTTCATGAGTGATCCAGACGATAAAAGGTCGCAATCAGGATACCTCTTTCTTCGGAATGGTGGAGCTATGAGTTGCCGTAGTTGGAAGCAAAGCACTACGGCCGACTCAACCACTGCCTCCAAAGTAATGGCTGTCGCTGAAGCGAGCAAGGAAGGAGTGTGGATTAAGAAGTTCCTTGAAGAGCTTGGAGTAGTTCCCTCGAGCGAGGGACCAGTAGAGCTATTTTGCGATAATAGTGCATCTATCTCGCAAATCAAGGATCCCAAATCACACCACAAAGTGAAGTACATGGATCGTAAGTAGTTCGTGACACGTGACCTCATCGACGAAGGCAAAATAAATCTTTTGTGGGTGGACACCAACAGCAACACAGCTTATCCATTCACAAAACCCTTATCCCAAGCCAAGGGCAAAATGCATTTCGAGTCCATGGGCTTGAGGAACCATGTAGATTGGCTTGATGATTGATATGTAATAGGGTTTACCCTAGTTATTATTGTTTTATACATTGAGTATGTATGTGAAAGAAAACTTTAATAACAAGTGGGAGATTGAAGGGAATGTGTTCTAAAAGTTTTACTTTTAAATGTCAATTATTATGAATTGAATGAGAAATCATTTTGTTCCTTGTTTATGTTATTCGCCTTTTAGAAGTGTTAAGGAAGATGCTCTTGGTCCTTAACCGTAGAGCTCTAAAAGATATTGGTTTACATAAAACAAAAGATATTCGCAATCATGGTAATTAACACGGGACATTAATTACCGAGTTAAGATTGTCGTGTTGGTCATAGATCACTGTAACTCTACAAGCGAGTGACAACACGGGTACACAAAAGAGGAAAACATTACTTTTGTATACTGAATAGACCTAATAAGTAAAACATTATAGAATTGTGTTTTCTGCGTCATTAATATTTTACTGTGTCCTTGGTTCTTTGATATGAGACTTATATCCGATCACTTAAGGAGTGCTTAATTAGACTAGTGTCTTGAGCTATCAATGAGTGTAGTGTAAAGACATTGGTTGGTTAAGTATGACTTTTGTTGGAGAAGATAGTTAGTCAAAAGATTATCATTGCCCCTCTTAATAGAGTGATGATATTAGTGGGCCCCTTGATAAAGGAAATTTAAAATGTGCATAATGTGATTTGAGTTAAGTCACATATTTATAACTAGCTTAAGGAGATCAAGAAATGAATACTAATAAAAAGATGACACAATACTACTTTGTGTGTATTCTTAATATCATGAGGCAAGGGACGGACACAAGTGGTGCACTCCATCACTAAATGGATCGGGTTTTGGTTCGAGTGGAATTAAGACATCTAACTAATTGGGAGCTATAATGTGTAGCTAGATACCGCTTATAGTTTGTGATATTAAGCTCTTAATATCACTGCCAACATAGTCTAGATCCTCCCATAGGTCACACCACAAAAACCGGGAAACAAGAAGCTTGATTTTTGGTTCATATGATGTGTCGGGTTTCTTATAGAAAATATGACACATGTGGTGAACAAGTAAAATCAATTATGTTGTATATAACATAATTAGAATCATGATAAATTCATATGAGATGCATATATTATGGGGTGCAATAATTTATTATTGCATAGGATAATACATTGCATAAGTTGTGAATTTTCTAAAACCCCTAAAGTTCAAATTTTGTTGGAAATAAATCCAAAATTTGAAAAGGCAAAATCGGGTAGAAGTTCGGTAATCCGTTATGGTTCGGTCGACCGAAGGATCTGTGGATCGGTCAACCGAACGTGGAACGGATGGTCAAGTTGATTGACCAAACTTGACCAAAGTGCCTGGAACTCTGGATCGGTGTACCGAACCAGAAACGGTCGACCGAACAATGTCCAGTTCCGATATTTTCGGTTAACCGAATGGCACTCGGTCAAAGACGCGAATTCGTCTGAACGGTTAAGAAGAATTTTTCTCCTTAAGAATTGGTCATCCGTCAAGTGCACGGAAATCCGAACGTGACATATTCGGTTAACCGAGTATGTTTCGGTAGACCGAGTCCCGATCGATTTTCTGCCTTTGATAATTAAGAGATTAGTTTGATGAATGGTTGGATTAGCTCCAAACTTGGTCAAACATTTTGTGGGTGCATATAATGCATTTTGGAATTAGTTTGTGAGAGAAAATGCCAAGAAAACATGGCTTAAGAATAGCCATGATTGAGAATAAGATTGGAGCCTATAAATAGGTCCTTATTCTCCTTATTTATGTTAGAAGTTTGCTAAATATTTTCTCTCCTAAATCCACCACAAAATCCACGAAAATTCTCTTAGTTTTCTAAGTCTTTGGAAGGAGAAATCTCAGAGATTAAGGAAGGGGTTTGTAGCTAGATTCTAAGCTAGTTTGGAGATTGATTGGCTAGCTCCTTTCTCTCCAACATTGTTTAGGGTTTCGGTGAACACTCGGAGGCATCCGGTGCAACGGGAAGCGACGATCGTCTTCCTCAACGTCTCTGGAACATCAAGAAGTTTTAGAGAACTTCTAGGTATGAATTTCGGAGTCCCTTGTGTTTGTTTTAATAAGTTTTGAAACTAGTTATTAAAACAAACCGATACATGCATGAAATAAATCGTAGAAAATTGTAATTGATCCTTATTATACATAAAAATTTCGAAAATATATATGTATAATTAAACATGAAATCCTACACCATAATGTCGAAAAGACTACAGAAAGTACAACTCCAACTGACATATTGTAACAACTACTTCATTCTGCAATTTCTCCAAATACTTTGGATCAATTACTTTGCTGCAAATCTTGTTGAAGAACAAACGAAATTTGATAATAGCATGTCTAACATGTTTCGGCAATATCAATCTAATAGCAATAGGTAACAACTACTGCATCAACACATGAATGTCGTGAGACTTCAAATCACGTAGTTTCAAATCTTTAATTGATACAAGACTGCTAATATTTGAATAATACCCCTACGACACTTTGACACCATATAGACACTGACATAATCCTAATTTCTCCTTTCTGTCCAAAGTGTAACAAGCTAGTGGTAAATACTTACAAGTACCCTTACTCTCTGGTACTAGTTTTACTCGAATACCAAGTTCAAGTAAATCAAGTCTGGCATGATATCCATCTTTAGTCTTACCTAGTATGTCAAGAAGAGTTCCAAACAAACTATCACAAACATTTTCTTCGACATGCATCACATCAATACAGTGTCTGACTTCTAAAGTCTCCCCATAAGGAAGGTTAAAAAATGGATTTTTCCCAGTTACTCTTATCATTTTCGTGTTTGTAAGGCTTACCAAATTTGCATCGAATGTTATTCACCCGCTCAAGAACTTGTCTTGCACGAATTTTTGTAGGAGATTCTTCGAATTCCTGCTTCCCGTTAATTGCCCATTTCATTTTACGATACGGATGACGCATAGGAAGAAATTTGCGATGACCAAGATACACGGTCTTACTGCCATGCACAAGCTGCAAAGAACATGTGTTTTCTACACAAATAGGACACGCTTTGTGCCCTTTCACAGAATAGTCAGACAGATTTCCATATACAGGGAAGTCATTAATTGTGCAAAATATCATCGCACGCATTGTAAATGATTGTTGACGGTGGGCATCCCACACTTGCTCACCATCATTCCACAATTTCTTCAAGCCATCAATTAGGGGAGCCAAATACACATCTATGTCATTGCCTAGTTGTTTTGGACCAGAAATCATTAAAGACAACATCATGTATCTAGGTTTCATGCTTAACTATGGAGTTAGATTGTATATCACTAGTAGAACCTGCCACGAACTATGAAGGCTTCTCAAACTCCCGTAAGGATTCATTCCATCAGTACACAGACCAAGTCTTAGATTTCTGGATTCTTGAATGAACACTGGAAAATCTGAATTGATCTTCTTCCACTGTGTTTCAACCTTGGAATAATCGGAAGATACCACAACACCTTTGCAGGCGGCCTTTGTACTGGTATATCACCACTCACAATTTTCTTTTGTTTATACTGTGACACGTTACAAACCGAACAACAATGCAGATTTTCATATTGGGTCCTATGTAATATGCAATCATTAGGGCATGCATGTATTTTCCTATGTTGCATACCCGTTGGACACAAGATTTTTTGCCTCATATGTACGGTCTGGAAGTTTGTTATTTTCTTGAAGAATTTCTTTAACAACTTATGTAAGGCAGTAAAACTGACATCACTCCAACTATTGCAAGCTTTCAAGGTATATAACTGTAACACTACAGACAATCTACTGAAATCATTCCAACCTAAATATAAAGGTTTTTCATTGTCTGACAACAAATTACTAAGTAGTTGTGGTTTATCATCAAACTTTTCGACAACATCTCGAATCATATCCTCTAATTGATCATCATCATTAACATCTTTCTGTGAAGGACCATCACTTTCTTTACATATTTCATTCACAGCTTGCCATATCCAACGCGTATAACCTACATCAAAACCTTTTTCAAACAGATGAGCCTTGCTTCTTTTACATCTCTTAAGAACATGTTAAGACACTTCCTACATGGACAGAAGACCTTTCCTTCATTTCTAAAAAGGGCATTATGTTGTGCAAACTCAAGGAATTGATCAACTCCGTACTCATACTCATCACTCAATAGACTTGCAAAAATCCAATTTTGATTCATTTTATCTACACAACACAAATTCTTAGATCAATTAGCAATTTTAAGCCCAAAACAAAATTAAAATCAGCTTTCTACTAGTATACTAGCATGCATTCACAGAAATTTGACTAAAAACCCCAACCATCAATCAATCACAGGAAAATAAGATAAATTACGCAAAATAAAATCTAATCCACATAAAGATTCAATATATTTGACTTTGACACGGGCAAGATAAGTAGTTAGGTCCACAAGAAACACTTAAAAATCGGATCTTTAGACCAAAACATGGAATCTTTGATTTGGATATAGTACGCGTCTACAGATCCAGTTAAGTGGAAACATAAAACGAAAAGCCACTCTTCGCAGTAAAGAGAAATTTTTCTCTTCTTACAATATCAACCAAACAAGAGAAGCAAACAATCATTTAAAAGAGGGACCTTGTTCGAGTTGATGTAAGCCTGAAAAGGATAGATCAGAGTCTGGATGCAGTGGGGTTGTGGTATGCTCGGAGATGGTGCGGTGGGTTTAGGGGCTGCAGTGTGGTCGGGAAAGGTGTTATGGGGTTTAGGGGTCACTACTGTAGAAAAGGGAATATACGTCGGATATACGAGGGTATATAGGTCGGATGTAAGCATTCCTAGATCCTACATCTATGTGTATGTCATCTATACATAGACGTCGGTCGCATAAAATCCAACGTCTATACCTAAAGTATAGTCATCGACTGTTATATATGACTGACGTCTATACCTAAAGAATTGACGTAGGATATATAGGATGGTGGACGTCGGTCATACATAATAGCCGACGTCTATACCTTTTTTCAGAGGAATAGATGTCAGCTAATACAAACATCCGATGTCTATTCCTAAACCTGGAAGAAGAAGAAAAGCAATCAGACCTGCACCAAAAACACTGCATAGCAAACGCATTTATCCTGCACCAAATTCGTTCACAAATAAATACACACTTTCATCCACATATACATACAAGCATATATGCACAAACACATACATACCAGCATACACAATCATTCAACACATTTTCCATTAAAATGAGAAGGGGTCACTACTTTTTGGGAAGACCTATCAAAATACAAGTAAAAATGATAATACCTAAATATTGAAACTATAACTATACAACTGAATAACGATCTATATTACCTCGGATAAGGATAAGTCTTGATTTGCAAATGCGAGAATTTCCTCCATGTATCTCAACTCGTAATAACCACATTCGGTATTTCCAGTCTGCTTCCGGTACTACAAACATAGAAATTCGCTAAATATATGTTCCTAAGTTAATTAACAAAACTTATTGAAAGAACTTACTCCCATTCCATGCCATGTTACACCCACTTTTGTGGTTGTTCTCCTGCCACCTAACGTTCTATAAACCTTCATTGTCCTTAGTAGCATAAGTTATTGAAAACCTTAATTCAATAATACTAATAAAAAATCCACGAATTACAAATACGATGACTAAAACAAACTTACAGATTTAGAAGTTTCTTTATGGAGTCCCTTGGTTTATTCAACCCCAACGGATCAAACCAATCTTCCAAATTAGTCGTGGGGAATACAACGACAAGTATCCAATGAGCCCTGAAGCTTATTACGAAATAAAAATTCACTTTGAATTACAAAGTTTACCTCTCACGATAAGGGAGAAGATAATATTTTTTGTCTTCTTCTTTCATGAGAGTCCCAAGCTGACACGATTTATCGTCATTCCCGTATATATATGTAGATGGACTGATAAATCCAAATACTTGATCGTCGGCAAAGACTGGCCTTCTGGCGTCCTAAAGGTGTCCACAAGAGTAAAAGTTACATTTTATTACAGATACGATAAAATTATTCGATACATTTTATCTTATACCAAAGCAAACACTTACTTCACTAGCACGTCGATAATCATGATACACAATGAATCCATCGCCAAGAACTGCATGACATCCTCTTTGGTGACGTACAAAGCCGAAGGCAACCCTTTAACTCCCTCCTCCAAATCCAAGGTACTTAAGGATTTTGATTCCCTACCTACCATAATTGATACAACATTTTGCACCTACTTGGATGCAAATTAATGTTGATCGGAGATTGGTTGTTTGACCCTTTGCTCCGGGGGCTTGACACCTTACAGATATATATACAACCATTAAAAATACAATTGTTAACAAATTTGAAATTTAATGTCTTTCAAAATTATAGTATACCTCATGTGTGTCATTTAGCTCTACTAAATAACTAGGTCACATCACAAACCCACTGATAGCATCGCCGAGGGTAACAATCTCTTCTTCCGGTAATGGCACCAAAGCACCAGCATCTAAGCAACTCCCCACTGCAACCTTCACTTCTCCCTCTCCCGCCTCTGTGAAGTGGTGTCTGGAGATGTTATAAACTTTCCCGTGTCCCACCAATCTTCGATCAGGGTCTTTGACAAATAAAGCACATCTAGATCCATCCTCAAACTTTCCAAATGAGGGACCACCTACGAGGGTCAATTCTCGAGAATGAGTCACGAAATCATATTGTCGATCGGGGTTGAACACTGGCTGCACTGGAGGAGTGGTCTCTGGGGAAGAACCGGTCCTAAGATGGGTAGGAGAAGTAGGCAAATCACGATTCAATCTCTCTAAAATAAGTTCCAACGTATTGTTCAAATATACGATCTCTTGTTGGCATTTGGTATTACATGTCGACGAAGTAGACCGTTGAGTCTTTGCACACGACCGGGGTGTTCGTCATTTCCCAAGGCCTTACGTAGAATATCATTCCGACCATCTGAAGAAAATTCACCTTGGGATTCTCTCAACTTCAGAGAGTCCTAAAGTTCACTTTTTTTACCAACAATTGAAAAATATAAAATTACTGAATGTGAATTAATAACATATGCAAGTGATACAACTTACTATCGTCTGTGACGTACTCCCCTCTGGAGCATACTCTCGCTCTCTTCCAAGAATCACAACGAGCTAGGGGAGAAGGAGGAGATAGGTTACTTGCTTGTTCCTCACTCATACCGGAGTCAATTGCCTCTTGATTCTTCAGAGCAATTTTTTCAGCCATCATTTGTGCTTCTAACTTTTTTTACCCCGCAAGAGACATACGATGTGTATACTTGTTAAAAGACCTAATCTTTTGGTTTTTTGCTCGGATGACCTAAAACCAAGTTTATTAGACTGTCATTTAAATCAATAACTTAATAAGTTCATATTCTAAATAAAACTCATTTACCTCAAACGCCGAGCTATCTCTGGATTTTCTGAATTGCTCTCATTGATTCAGAGTGATAAAGTTATAGGCATCACATGGATTTCTATCATGGTAGTCTCCAAATATGTACTTGTTTGTTAATTTTCTTTTAAAGTCTGTCCAACGAACCGACATGTATGTCATCCACTTTTTCTTCAACTTGTCAGTGGATCGGAACTCAAAAGATACCTACAACACGTTAACAACTTTATATATCTCAAAAGTTCGACTAAAACTACAGAATTCTACAATGGAATAATTACCGGCACGTTATCCCATATTGTGTCTATTCAGCACGTTAACAATTTGCACCTTTACTGTTTTTTTTCCTTAATGGATTTTCAATCCATATACCTTCACCGTGGTCATCTCTAAACATTCAAGTCTCAACATTTATTTTCTCATCTACTGAGTTCAACTCAGGTGCTTGCTAAGAGAAAGGTGGTGTCTCTTCATACTCAATCAGACTATCATCTGATACAATTTTTTCTTCCCTTCCAGAATTACTGCCCATTTCTTGTCACATGGATCAGCCACATAGAAGACTTATTTCGCTTGGGAAGCAAGAATAAAAGGTTCTCCTTTATACTCTTTTTTTGAAAAGTCAATTAAAGTTAACCCATAGTAATCTTCTCGAACTCCACTTTTATTATCAGCCTACTTGTATCTAAATACATGTACTTTGAATTTAACAAAGTCTAGCTCCCATATGTCTTCATTTACACCGTAATAGGACATGTCGGTGTTTACAAGATTCTTGTCGTTAGAACTAGACACATGCAAAGACTCTGCTATTAAGGTGACACCACTGTTCTGAATAGCACTTTTGGAATCTTCACAGACTGTGTAGAAAGAATATCCATTATATCATAGCCACTGTAACTTATAGCAGTAGAATGTGAACCATAGGCCAACCACTATATTGTTTCCGAAACATCACGCTTGTAAGCCACATTTTTGAACCAAGAGATGAAATTTTTAGTGTGACTATTTATTACTTGTTGATCACTCCACAAAGGATTTCGTTCCTTTAGAAACTTCATGTGTTCATTTAGGTAAGGTTAAACTTCATTAGAATCGTACAACACATAAAAACATGTTATCATTAAGTTCTCGCCATTTGGATTAAAAAAATTCACCCCACGTGTCCCTCTACCATCAGCACGTTCATCATGACGTTTCTTCGGAAGTCCAACACTTTTGGTGTTTGCTAGGCATCCAGTGCAAAACGCGATAACCTCCTCATCTATGTATCCTTCAACAATACTAGCATCTGGTCTTTGACGATTTTAACAATAACCTTTCAACACTTTCATATAATGCTCGAAAGGATACATCCACCTTAAAAAAACTGGTCCACACAAACTTCTATAACCAAATGAATAACTAGATGAATCATAATGTCCAAAAAGTAGGGGGAAAGAACATCTCCAACTGACATAATGTCACCCCAATTTCATTCTGCAACTTATCTAACTGCACAAGATCAACCACTTTACTGCAAATCTTATTGAAAAAAGGAACACAACTTTATTATTACATGTCTAGCTAACATTATTTGGTAATATGGATCTCAGTGCTACAGGTAACAACTGCTGCATTAAAGTGTGACAATCGTGAGACTTCATCCCCACAAATTTCAAATCTTTCATAACAACAAGACTACTGATATTTGAAGAATAACCGTGTGGAACAGTTACATCGTGCAAACATTGACAGAGTATTCTTTTCTCCTTTCGACACAATGTATAACTAGCTCGAGGTAAGTAATTCCGGTCTCCTTTCTTATGTGGTGTCAACATTGCTCGTATACCAAGGTCAACAAGATCAAGTCTTGCATTATATCCATCTTTTGTTTGACCAGGTATGTTCAACAGAGTGCCAACAAGACTATCACAAACGTTTTTCTCTACGTGCATCACATCAATGCAATGTCTAACTTCAAAAGTTTTCCAGTAAGGGAGACAAAAAAAATATGGATCTTTTTTTCCAAAGATTTTTGTCATTTGCTCATTTATACGGTTTTCGAAATTCACATTACACGTTCATACACCTTTTCGATGCTGTTTTCAACTGGCGGATTCTAAAACTCTTGTTTTCCGTTAAATGCCTTTTTCAATCTACGATTAGGGTGGGAGTTCGACAAAAATCTCCAATGACCAAGATAGACTGTCTTAGAACCATTAACTAGTTGCAAAGAGCATTTCTTCTCTTCTCAAATTGGACAAGTTTTATGACATTTGACTGAATATCAAGATAGATTACCATAAGCTAGAAAGTTATTAATCGTGCAAACTATCATTGCCTGCATTACAAATGACTCCTAACGATAAGGTCATCAATTTAAGGTCTTTAATACACATCAATGTCGTTTCCAGGTTGTTTCAGACCAAAAATCATTAAGGACAACATAATATATTTGTGTTTCATGCATAGCTACGGGGGTAGATTGTAAATTACAAGCAGAACAAGCCAAGAACTGTGAATGCTACTCAAACTACCGAAATAGGCCTAACAAGTAAAACATTATGGAATTGTATTTAATGTCATTAATGTTTTACTGTGTCTTGGATCCTAAGATATCAGACTTATATCTATTCACTCAAGAAGTGCTTGATTTGATTATTGTCAAAAGCTATCAATGAGTGTAGTGATAAAGGCAATAGTTGGTTGAACATGACTTGTACTGAAAAAGATAGTTAGTCAAAAGATTATCATTGTCCATCTTAATTGAGTGATGATATTAATGGCCCCTTGATAAAGAAAAATTATAATGTGCACAATGTAACTTCTGTTAAGTTACATAGTTATAATTAGCTTAAAGAGATCAAGAAATAAATATAATACAAAGGTGACACATTTCTACTTTGTATATATTGTTAATATCATGAGTCAATGGACGGACACAAGTTGTGCACTTACATCACTAAATGGATCGTGTTTATTTCGAGTGGAACAAGACAGCTATGTTAATTGGGTAACTATAATGTGTAGCTAGATACCGCTTATAGTTTGAGATATTAAGTGGTTAATATCGCTATCAATTTAGCTTAGATCCTCATATAGGTCACACCACAAAACTGGGAAACAAGAAACTTGATTTTTGAGTTCATATGACGTGTCGAGTTTTGTGAGAAAATGGACACATGTGGTGAATCAATAAAATCAATATGTCACGAAAAATTGACATAATTAGAATCATGGATAAATTCATATGACGTGTATATATTATGGGGTTTAATAATTTAATATTACATAGGATAATATATTACATAAGATATGAGTTTGCTAAAAACCCCAAAATATCAAATTTTGTTGGATATAAATCCAAAATTTGACAAAGGTAAAATCAGGGTCAAAATGGTCAACCATTTTGGGTTCGATCGACCGAGGTTTCTTCAAAATGGTCGACCGGGCGAAGATCGGATAACGCAAATGATTGGCCAAAATTGTCTTGAGTGCCTGGGCAATTGGAATCGGTCAACCGGGAGTTAACGGTTAACCAAAAGAAAATATCCAGGAGTTGTCTTGGGATATTACAGTAGACTGAAAGAGACACGGTCGTCCGAAGAGATTCACCAAGAGAAATTTTGGTGGGTCAACGGTCGACTGAAGCGAGACGTGGAACGACCGAAAATTTCCATGGAATTCTCATGAATATTCGGTTGACCATCTAGCTTACGGTCATCCGAACTTGTGTAAAACCGAATGGTTCGGTTAACCGAATGCAAATCTCGGTTAACCGAACAACGATTTTTGCCTGAATTATTAAGAGAATAATTACATCATGGGTTGCATTAATTTCAGATTTGATCAAACATTTTTTAGGATGCTTATGTGGAAAATTGAGATTAATTTTAGGAGGAAAAAAATAAGAGATCATGACTAGAGAATAGTTCGTGATATGAGTGTTTTGGGAGCCTCTAAAAGGACTCCTCATCCTACTTGTTTATTTACATGCAAAAATTCTCTCTCCCTAACTACCAATTAACCCATCCAAAAATTCTCTTAGTATTTTAAGTTTTGGGAATTAAAATCTCAGGAACTTTTAGAGGTATTATTAGCTAGATACTAAGCTTAATTAGAGATTGATTGGCTAGCTCATTTCTCTCTAATCTTGTTTAGAGTTTGGTGAACACTTGAGTATGATACTTCTTTTGTTTATTTTA
Organism: Triglochin maritima; assembly: GCA_963682175.1. Taxonomy (NCBI): domain Eukaryota; kingdom Viridiplantae; phylum Streptophyta; class Magnoliopsida; order Alismatales; family Juncaginaceae; genus Triglochin; species Triglochin maritima. Next base: position 51,200,640 of record OY821770.1, read on the forward strand.
ATATGTGTAGGAATGCATGATATTAGAATAAAACTATATATGTGTACATGAAATCAATGAAAATATGAAATTGATCGTGTATGCTTGTATTAAATTTTTTAAAATATACACATACATAGGGACACGAACTCCTACAATGGTATCAGTGCATTTAGTTCATATTTTCTATGATTAGACTATATAATTAATTTTTGTTTACCATCTACAATCGAAACAATTCATGTTTTATGTCTTCTTCCAGTTTTCCGATTGTTTTGTTGATTTAATTCTAATTGATTCTTTTGATAGTTTTAAATGTTTTGAAACACATCATGTGAATGTTAGAATTAAATTTTCGACTCATGACTTATATATAAATTTTTTTTATTAAATGATTATTTTATAAGGAATCGACAAAATGAAAAAGGCATATGTTTATCTTTCCTTAAAACATTATTTTGGAAATTGGATAAACAGCGGTTCAAATGTTTTGTGTTTTGAACTATGGATGTATAAAATAATTTTTAAAGGATTTGAAATGATTTTATATTTTTTTGATTTAGAGATGAATGATAAACTAAATCGAGTAATTTATAGTATATGTACATGTGTTGCTCGAGTTCCCTTATGCAGGGATATGTGAGTTTGTATGTTCCGTTGAAGTCATGAATGAATGTGTATGTTGTTATTATTAAATCATAGGGGCTTATGTATATGTGAATGCCAAATTTCTATTTATATGTATATGCATACATATGAGAGAGTTTTTACATAGGACTTGTACTAGGCAATTATCAAAATTTTGAGATGCATGTTTATATTTTTCAATATCTACATTCATGGTGCAAGAGGAAGTTACGAAGAAGACGCGAAGGAAGCGCAATAGTCAAGAACGCGGGAACATATAAACTCACACCGATATATGTGTGAATGGATATATTTATGTTTGTGTGCTTGACATGTATGTGATTGTATGAATGAATGTGTTGATGTGTATAGATGATAAATATGCATGACACCTAAACTTTAAAATCACATGTAAATGTTTAAATTATCCAACCAAAAATTAAGAGTATTTTTCTTTTTTGTTTCATCCACTAGCACTCATCGATCGAGGGATATTCTGCTTGCCCTTAACAGGAGATAGCTTCCTCCATCTTTGGGAATAGTGGGAGATATAAGGTTGTCTATTATTGTGCCATGAATAGATGTACGAGGTGCGATTCACCCTTATTGGACACCGAGTGTATTTGTTCCTGAATACAATGGATAAACGTATCTCGTATCAAATGAAATAAGTTTTCTTAACAAGACCCGGAGCCCTATCTCGGTTTTGAGAAAAAAAGTTTTTCTTCGAAAGATTGGTCCAATTCCCTCTTAATCAAAACGACAAGAGTCATAAGAGTTTGAAAATGCAAATGTTGCAATATTTTTGAAATGATTATGATTAGAAAATATTTTGTTACCTTGATTTTATAATATATCTGATACCCTTTAGCTAGTTTATATTATAATTGATAGGATCTTGAATTGCTGCATTTATGGACAAATTTTTATTTGCAGTATTGATTTTCAAACATAAAATTGACATTAAATCTCATATAATTTATTTTGTAGAAATGTCAAATATTCAACCTATTGTGCGATCTATGATTGAAAAACATCCTTTGGCAAATGATGGCTCAAACTATATAAGTTGGCAACTCAAGTTCAATATCGTGTTTTTTTAAAACTATCACATATTTTGGATGGGGAAATCCCAAAATTAAATGAGAAGGCAACCGATAGCGAGAGAGGGGAAAAGCCAAGTGGGAAGACCAAGAGAACCACGTTCACGGTCTAATGTTGGCCTCCATGGGTGACTCGCTTCAAGCGAAATATTTGGATTCAAAACCCAAGAAGACCGTGGAAGCTTTAACAAAGATGTTCATGGATAGTGCTAGAAAAGATTGTTATAAGACCACCATCGCACTCACAATGTCCCACATGGCGGAGGAAACATCAGTATCTATGCATTTTCTCACGATGCAAGGAAACCTTGAGAAGTTGTCGAAGCTCTCTTCCCTGATGCCCGATGACATTGTGGAAGATCTCTTGGCTCTCTAGCCCCGTCCTACAAGGACTTCATTATGCACTATCATATGTATGAGAAAGGGGTGAGTCATGAGGAACTTCACAACACTCTCAAAATGGTTGAAGTTGACATAGGCAAGGGTCGGGACAAGCACGTCCTAGTCGTCAATGAGAGGAGCAAAAAGATCACCAAAGGTAAAGGACAATTCACCAAAAAGACTCCAATCAAGAGCAACGGAATAGGGGGTACTCATGGGAATGCCTCGAGGGAGAATTCTTTGAAATCTACGGCTCCCAATACGGAGTGATTTCTCTGCGATGAAAAGGGACACATCCGGCCAAATTGCCCCAAGTACAAGGAAGACCTTGACAATGGAGTGATTGAGGGTAAGCACCCCAATGGAGTGATTGTCTATATCGAAGAATGGAATTTTCTATACAAATGCATTCGCGAGGAATTATCTCTATTTGCATGATTTGAATAATACACAAATCTTAAACATCAATAACAAAAGGCATAAAACTACTCACGTGAAAGATTCACTCTTGTGGCACTTTCATCTTTGTCACATAAATGAAAAACGCATCAAGAAATTGCAAGAGTCTAACCTTCTTGGTCAACTTGATTTTAAATCAATGGAGACGTGTGAACATTTCCTAATGGGCAAAATGACCAAGAGGCCTTCCAAGAAGAAAGGTCCGAGAGCGAATAACTTGTTGGATTTGAAACATTACGATGTATGTGGTCCGATGAGTACTAGTGCAAGAGATGATTTTCGGTACTTCATTACGTTCACGGATGACTATAGTCGTTATTGCTATATTTATCTAATGAGAAACAAAAGTGAATCCTTTTACAAGTTCAAAGAATTCAAGAATGAAGTAGAGAACAAACTCAACAAGAAAATCAAGTCTCTACGAACGGATCGTGGAGGTGAGTACGTAAGTACCGAATTTGACTCATTCTCAAAGGAATGTGGTATTGTACCACAACTCACCCCTCCCGGTACACCTCAGTGGAATGGGGTATCCGAAAGGAGGAATGTGACATTACTCGACATGGTTCGATCAATGATGAGTCAAGCTGAATTGCCACTTTACTTTTGGAGTTATGTACTAGAAGTTGTGGCTTACACAATAAATAATGTTTCATCCAAATCCGTAGAGAAAATACCTTATGAGCTATGGAGTGGTAAAACACCTAAGCTCAATTTTCTCATGATTTGGGGTTGTGAGGCCTACATCAAGAGATTGGTGTCGACAAAACATCAGCAAAAGCGGATAAGTTCTTCTTTATAGGTTATCCTCGTGAGACAAGAGGATACTACTTTTGACATATAACCTCAAATCGAGTGATTGTAGAGAGGGGTGTCGTATTCCTAGAAAAAGAATTTCTAGAAAGAATTAAAAGTAGTGGGAGTAGAGTTGTGCCTAAGGAATCTCAAGATATTCTACAAGATCATGATATGAATGGTGACATTCAAGATCATGAAGGCCCAATCGAGGTTCCTTTGGTTAGTGGGAGCATGAGTGGGAGACCCTCGCAAGCAATTGTGAGAGAAACTCAATAATCCCCGCCTACTGTAAGTTCAAGAAACAAACACGAACCAATTCCGGAAGAAATAGTGGAAGAGGTTCGAGAAGTGCACATAGAACAAAAAGAACTTAGAAGGTCAACGAGGAAAAGAAAGAAACCCGATATGTATTTGAGACTTCATGAGATCATGGTACTAGATACCAATGATTCCTCGACCTTTCAAGAAGCAATGGAAAGAAATGACTCCAAAGTATGGTTTAAAGCCATGGAATCCGAAATAGAATCCATGTGTGATAATCAAGTGTGGAACTTGGTTGACCTTCCTCAAGGGAAGAAAGTCATTCAAAATAAATGGATTTTCAAGAGGAAGATAGACATGGATGGGAACTTGACAACCAACAAAGCGAGACTTGTAGCAAAAGGTTTCACTCAAGTTCAAGGAATTGACTATGATGAAACTTTTTCTCCGGTTGCAATGTTCAAGTCTATTCGGATTATGCTCGCTATTGCCGCATTTCATGATTATGAGATATGGCAAATGGATATCAAAATGACGTTCCTTAATGAGAACTTGGAGGAGGATGTGTACATGGTACAACCTCAAGGTTTTGAAGATCCAAAGAATAGCGAGAAAGTATGCAAGCTTCAAAGATACATTTATGGATTGAAGCAAGTATCAAGGAGTTTGAACAAACACTTTGACAGAGAAGTCAAGAAGATTCACTTCGTCCAAATTAAGGAAGAGTCTTGTATATATAAGAAGGTTAGTGGGAGCCACATAGTGTTCTTGATCTTATATGTCGATGACATACTCCTAATGGGAAATCATATACCTTTGCTTGAGCAAACGAGAAGTTCATTGAAATCTGCATTTTCAATGAAAGACATGGGTGAGGCTCAATACATCTTAGGAATCAAGATATATACAGATAGATCCCGTAGACTCATTGGCCTAAGTCAACGTACATACATTGACAAGGTCTTGGAAATGTTCAGCATAAACAACTCCAAAAAGGGCAATGTGTCAATGAGTATGGGTGTGCAACTCAAGAAGTCTCAATGTACTGAATCACGTAAAGACTTGGAGTATATGAAAGATATTCCTAATGCTTCGACTATAGGATCGGTCATGTACGCCATGACTTGCACAAGACACGATGTCTCGTATGCTCTAAGCGTGACAAGTCATCATCATTCCAATGTAGGTCCTGAGCATTGGATTGTGGTCAAGAATATTCTAAGGAACCTTAACTGGACCAAAGATAAGTTTCTTGTTTATGGAAGACAAAGAGAACTGATAGCCGAGATTGAAAGTTTACTTTTATATATATTTAATAAGACGAATTGGATGTGCAGCTATTGAAAGGAATGTGTTCTAAAAGTTTTACTTTTATATATCAATTATTATGAATTGGATGTGCAAACATTTTGTTCCATGATTATTGTATTTGTCTTTTCGAAGTGTTAAGGAAGATGTGCTTGGACCTTAACCGTAGAGCTCTAAAAGATAATGGTTTACATAAATCAAAAGTTATTCACAATCATGGTAATTAACATAGAACATTAATCACCGAGATAAGATTGTCGTGTTGGTCATCGATTGTTGTAGCTCTACAAATAATTGACGACACGAGTGTATAAAAGAGGAAAATATTACTTTTATATATTGAATAGACCTAACAAGTAAAACATTATAGAATTATGTTTCGTGTCATTAATGTTTTGTTGTGTCTTGGATCCTAAGATATGAGACTTATGCCTTTTCACTCAAGAAGTGCTTGATTTGATTATTGTCAAAAGCTATCAATGAGTATAGTGATAAAGGCGATAGTTCGTTGAACATGACTTGTGGTGGAAAAGATAGCTAGTCAAAAGATTATCATTGTCCCTCTTAATTGAGTGATGATATTAGTGGGTCCATTGATAAAGCAAAATTATAATGTGCACAAAATAGTTTGAGTTAATTTACATAGTTATAATTAGCTTAAAGAGATCAAGAAATGAATATAATACAAAGGTGACACATTTTTACTTTGTATATATTGTTAGTATCATGAGGCAATGGACGGATACAAGTTGTGCACTTACATCACTAAATGGATCGTGTTTATTTCGAGTGGAACAAGACAACTATGTTAATTGGGTAACTATAATGTGTAGCTAGATACCGCTTATAGTTTGAGATATTAAGTGGTTAATATCGCTGTCAATTTAGCTTAGATCCTCATATAGGTCACACCACAAAACTGGGAAACAAAAAACTTGATTTTTTAGTTCATATGATGTGTCGAGTTTCGTGAGAAAATGGACACATGTGGTGAATCAATAAAATCAATATGTCATGAAAATTGACACAATTAGAATCATGGCTAAATTCATATGACGTGTATATATTATGAGGTGTAATGATTTAATGTTATATAAGATAATATATTACATAAGATATGAATTTTCTAAAACCCCTAAAGATAAATTTTGTTGCATGTAAATCCAAAATTTGACAGGCAAAATCAAGGTCAAAACGGTCAACCATTTCGGATTCGGTTGACTGAGGTTTCTTAGGAATGGTCAACCGAACGAAGATCGGATAATGCGACTGGTTGACCGAAATTTTGTCTGGAGTGCCTGGACAATTGGGTTCGGTCAACCGAGCATAGATGGTCAACCAAAAGGAAATATCCAAGAGCTTTCTTTGGGATATTTCGGTAGACCGAAAATGACCCGGTCGTCCGATGAGATTTACCAGGACAAATTTTGGTGAGTAACGGTCGGCTGGAGCCGGACGTGGATCGTGCGAGCTTTTCCATGGAATTTTTCTCATGAATATTCGGTCGACCATCTAGCTGACGGTCATCCGAAGTTGCGTAAAACTGAATGGTTCGGTCGACCGAATGGAAATCTCGATTAACCGAACAACACGATTTTTGCCTGAATTATTAAGAGAATAATTAGATCTGGGTTGGATTAATTCTAGATTTGATCAAACGTTTTTTAGAATGATTTTGTGGCAAATTGGGATTAATGTTAGGTGAGAAAAAACAAGAGATCGTCGCTAGAGAATAGTTTTTGATGTGGGTGATTTGGGAGGCTATAAATAGGTCATCTCGCCCTACTTGTTTCATAAGAGTTAATGCAAAGTTCTCTCTCCCTTAATCACCACGAAAATTCTCTTAATAGTTTTAAGTTTTGGAGATTAAAATCTCAGGAGCTTTTAGAGGGGTATTAGATAGTTTCTAAGCTTAATTAGAGATTCATTGGCTAGCACTTTTCTCTTTAATCTTGTTTAGAGTTTGGTGAACACTTGGAGGCGAATCGGCGGGCGATTTGATGGGCAACGAAACACAAGATCTTCTGAAAGGTTTTAGAGAACTTTTGGGTATGATCCTCTCTCTTTTGTTTATTTTAATATGTGTAGGAATGCATGATATTAGAATAAACATATACATGTACATAAAATCAATGAAAATATGAAATCGGTCGTGTATGCTCGTATTAATTTTTTAAAATATATACATATATAGGGACACGAAATCCTACATAGAGCACCAATACAAGCAAAGAGCAAAGAATCTTGCCACTTTGCCTCCTTAAATAATCTTCCAATTGACACATACCACTTATTTTTCCCCATAAAAACTAATTAACAAAAGTTGCAAACAGTTAACACAAGATCAAGTCAGCTGGTCATACATATTTACTACAACTACTTGGAAGTCTAAAAGGTCAGAGTAGTGGTTCGCACACTCTATTCTGTTTGGAGTGGACCAAGAATAACATGCATGTCAAAAAATATTTAAAAGTGGACAAATGCAATCTTTAAGTTACAGCTAATGTCTATCATTTACATAAATCCTCATTTGGTTTTTACTTGGTGACATATGAAACGTTGTAAGTCTATAGTCAATGCTAGGCTAGAAAGGTACGTCAACCCAATTCATGAGAAACATGCAAAAAGATTAAACAACATAGAAAAGGTAACATACACATGTGTCTTTATTGGTATTTCAAAGTTAAATTTAATTTCAACTATTTAGGTATGTAAATTGATGTCATTCTTCTTTATGTAGATTGTTACTTTAAAATATATTTTAAAACCTCGTGATTCATCTGTCCTACTTGTTGGCTTTTTGGCCTTAATCTATGTTTTGATGATTTAATCAACCTAATCAAGAATCAAGTCAAGACATGTAATCAAGCTCATTTGAAGACATGTATTTTGTATTTCTTTGAGTCTTGGGAACTTTGTGTAATTGAGCATATTTGAACAAAAAACTACTCAACCACACACTAGGTTCCTTATAGAAGTCACACGAAATTTCACACAATTTGGACTTCAAAAGATCACCCAAACTTAAACCGTAAAACACTAACCTGAACCCAAACTGTTTGCCCACATTCGGTCGACCGAGTGATCAATTAATCTGTTAGTGTTTAACTGCCTAAGTTCGGTCGACCGAGTCCCAAATATTTTCCGACCGTTTTTTTGTCGTATATACCCAACGGTCGTATTCGTATTAACCAAAAATACCCCAAATACATTTCATGTATCGGTCGACCGAGGACCTTGTTCGGTCGAATAAAACTTTGTTTGTCAACCCCAAACTGCCTGGTGTGAATCGGTCGATCGAACCCTATTCGGTGTTCGACTGATTACTTAAGTGTTCCTAAGTCTTAGCATTGGGCGGTCGACCGTTCATTAACCGGTCGACCGAATTGAGTTCAAAACTACCAAACGATCAACCGAACTGCCCGATCCGGTCGACCGAATTAACTCAGAATTGGGTCCTGCTAGTTTCTGCTTTGTGTATCTTACACCAACTCTTACCCAATCAATCCCAACGGCTATATTCTCTCTAATGCTTATAAATAGAGTTGTAAAAACACATTTTATAACAACTCTCCCACACATACTTGTCCAATACATTAGAGAGACGATCCAAACACTCCAAGCCTCAAACCTTCCACACTTTAGTCATAAATCCAATATCACTCAAGTGTGCTCAAGTTTAGAGAGTATTGTTCCACTCAAGTTTGTTGTTGTCAAAGTCAAGGAAAGGTTTCAGTGAAAGCCCGAAGCATCCCTCTCGGATTCTGAGAGGAAGAAGGTCAAGCAAGTGAGGGTGTTCACGGTGCTTGTTTTGTAAAGGCGTTCTCTCCCGGCCCGGAACGGGGAGTGGATAGTGAAGACGTTAGCGGAGCTCGAAGTATCGAGCGAAGCTTGCAAGAGAGGACGTAGGCGGCAGACCGAACCTCTGTAAAAACCCACGTGTTCCATTGTGGTTTGCTTTACTTACTTGTCTATTTTAAATTCCGCTGTGCATAACTTGATTGCTTAAACAAGTAGGTAATTAGCTCAAAAGTGATTAGAATTTGAGACCCTCACGAACCTACATTTGGTATCAGAGCCTTGTGAGCTAAATCACATTACTTAACCGTAATTTTTAGCATGGTTTCTACATCATCTAATCACATAGAAGAATTATGCACTACTAGACCTCCTTTGCTTAATGGGTCTAATTATGATTATTGGAAGAATAGGATGAAAATTTTCTTAATTTCTAACGACCTTAAGTATTGGATGTTTCTTCAAAATCCATACACACCCCCAAATGAGGATGAATTAGATTCACTTACAAGCCCCAAAATGAAAGAAATCGAAATGAATTCAAAAATCATGAACATCTTGTATTGTGGCCTAAATGAGAGTGAATATAATAGGATTAGGGGTTGTGAAAGTGCATATGAAATATGGCATAGACTACAAATGCATCGTGAGGGGGATAACAAAACTAAGGAAACCTGTATTAGTCTCCTCATGCATAAATATGAGATTTTTTCTATGCAAATCGGTGAAAACATAAGCGAAATGAACACTCGCTTCACCGATATTACTAACTCTCTTTTGGTTCTTGGAAGAAAAATCAATGAAGGAGAGAAGACACGGAAGTTCCTCCAGTCACTTATCATCGATTGGGAAGATAAAGTCGTCGCGATTGAAGAGACGCACGATCTTTCAAAATTAAAGAGGGAGGAACTCGTTGGAAATCTCATGGCTTATGAGTTCCAAATGAACCATCGGAAGGAGAAGGAAGCCTCCAAGAACAAACCTACCTTGGGATTACATGCAAATATCGATCAACCAAGGAGGAGTGTAGAAGATGAGGACATTGAAGTCCTAGCAAAAGACTTCTTCAAATACCTCAAGAAGATAAGGAAGAAAAGAATGAAAGAAGAGGTAGAAGAAGTGAGAGAAAAGAAAAGGAAAAGGAGGAGGAGAGCGAAAATGAGAGAAGAGAAGGGGAGAAGAAAAAGGATAGAAGGGAGAGAAGAAGGGAAAAGGAGAAGAGCAAGAGAAGAGAAAGGAAGGAGGAAGCACACAAGGCTACATGGGATGATTCTTCATCACCATCATCATCATCCTCCTCCTTGCAAAGTAGAAGAGAGGTGGCTCACTCATGCTTCATGGCTATTGAAGATGATCAAAGTGGGGTAGAATCTAACTCTTGTTCTAGTAATTCATGCCCAACTAAGTCATATTATAGTGATAGCTCACATTCTAGTGTTAATGGAGAAACCTATACACATGTTGAGCTTCAAAATGCATTTCATGACTTAGTTAAACAATATAAGATCATTTGTGAAAAGAACAAAAGAGCTAGAAAGCTAATCAAAGATTTCCGAAGTCAAATTGAAACATGCATGAATGAGAAAAATGAGGTGCTTACTAAATTTGAAAATAATGCATCAAATCTTGATAAATTAAAAGCAACACTTATAGATGTTGAACAATTAGATCTTCATGCTTGCAATGTGCAATTAAGAAAACATCTAGAAAAGTTCACACATGGAACTAAGATGCCTAACGCACTATTTGGAAGTCAAAGACAATCTTTGCAAAAACATGATTTAGGATACAATGCTAAATTGAAAAACCATGCATCATATACAACTTTAAATGGAAAGCACTTAGTTGTAAAGCATAGTTCCTGAAGTGTGTGGGCTCCTAAAACCAAAATGGTTTGGGTTACCAAATCTAACATTCAAGGACCCAAAGTTGTTTGGGTACCTAAATCTACACTTGTAGGTGCTTGAGGAAGAAATCGGTGGTGACCGGGCGAGCTTAAGAGTCGAATTGAAAGTCGGTTGCATCACCGAATGGAGATAGAACCAATTCAAGCTTCAAGTTGGTATAATTTTCTTATCCTCTAAAAATTTTCAATCAAATTGGTTCTAGTCTAGGTTATATGCTTAATTCACATATCATTTGCTCATTCATTGCAAATCTTAAATTTGAATCACATCCATAGTTTTAGAGTCAAATTTTCTAAATGGATGTCAAAGGGGGAAATGAAAACATCACATGCTATATTGTAATAATTGTTTGATGTTAATAGGGGAGAATTAAGAATTGAACTAAATTGAAAAATCATATTCATATTGATAGGGGGAGCAAAAATTTAGGGGGAGCAACTTCATTACAAGACATCCACATTGAACTTAAATCGTAGAATTTTTGTTGGATGTCAAAGGGGGAGAGATAATAAAGGGGGTAACGTGGAATTTGATTTTAAATTAAACTAAAACTATGCACATCCATAGGGGGAGCATTTATATGCATAGTTTACATCTAAAAAATCCATGTATTAATATATAGGTCGTCATCATCAAAAAGGTGGAGATTGTTGGCTTTTTGGCCTTAATATATGTTTTGATGATTTAATCAACCTAATCTTAATTATGATCATGTAGAGTAGCACACATATTGCATTGCATATATATTGTTTTGTGCTAATCTCTACAGGTGATCAAGACTCAAGGAATAAAGGAAATCAAGTCAAGACATCTAATCAAGCTCATTTGAAGACATGTATTTTGTATTTCTTTGAGTCTTAGGAACTTTGTGTAATTGAGCATACTTGAACTAAAAACTACTCAACCACACACTAGGTTCCCTATAGAAGTCACACACGAAATTTCACACAATTTGGACTTCAAAAGATCACCCAAACTTATACCGTAAAACACTAACCAGAACCCAAATTGTTTGCTCACATTCGGTCGACCGAAACACACCGTTCGGTCGACTGAGTGATCAATTAATCTGTTAGTGTTTAACTGCCTAAGTTCGGTCGATCGTTCAGACCTTTTCGGTCGACCGAGTCCCAAGTATTTTCCGACCGTTTGTTTTGTCGTATATACCAAACGGTCGTATTCGTATTAACCAAAAATACCCCAAATACATTTCATGTATCGGTCGACCGAGGACCTTGTTCGGTCGACCGAATTTATGTCTCTTGACAAACCCAAATCTCCTGCTGGAATTCGGTCGACCGTAGATCTTGGTTTGGTCGACCGAATAGAACTTTGTTTGTCAACCCCAAACTGCTTGGTGTGAATCGGTCGATCGAACCCTATTCGGTGTTCGACTGATCACTTAAGTGTTCCTAAGTCTTAGCGTTGGGCGGTCGACCGTTCATTAACCGGTCGACCGAAATGAGTTCAAAACTACCAAACGGTCGACCAAACTGCCCGATCCGGTCGACCGAATTAACTCAGAATTGGGTCCTGCTAGTTTCTGCTTTGTGTATCTTACACCAACTCTTACTCAATCAACCCCAACGGCTATATTCTCTCTAATGCTTATAAATAGAGTTGTAAAAACACATTTTAAAACAACTCTCCCACACATACTTGTCCAATACATTAGAGAGAAGATCCAAACACTCCAAGCCTCAAACCTTCCACACTTTAGTCATAAATCCAATCTCACTCAAGTGTGCTCAAGTTTAGAGAGTATTGTTGCACTCAAGTTTGTTGTTGTCAAAGTCAAGGAAATGTTTCGGTGAAAGCCCGAAGCATCCCTCTCGGATTGTGAGAGGAAGAAGGTCAAGCAAGCGAGGGTGTTCGCGGTGCTTGTTTTGTTAAGGCGTTCTCTCCCAGCCCGGAACGGGGAGTGGATAGTGAAAACACGAGCGGAGCTCGAAGTGTCGAGCGGAGCTTGCAAGAGAGGACGTAGGCAGCAGGCCGAACCTCTATAAAAGCCCTCGTGGTCCATTGTGGTCTGCTTTACTTACTTGTTCACTTTAAATTCCGTTGTGCATAACTTGATTGCTTAAACAAGTAGGTAATTAACTTAAAAGTGATTAGAATTAGTGACCCTCACGAACTTACACTATTAACACAAACCAAGCATGGATGCCAAAACTAAACCAACCATCAATTTAACACAATGTAAAGAGGAAAAACATATTGTAGCTCCAATAAAAGGTTCCTTCATACATAGGAAAACCCCCCATATTTTTCACAAAAAATAACAACAAGAAATCATAAAAAACCATTCTTGGGTAGTCCCATAAACACCCAAATTCTCCAATCAGGAGAAGAATCCAAAAAATAAAGAGAGAGACAAACCCAGGGAGTTGTGTAGAAGCAACATCAGATCAAGAGAAGAATGTTACCACAGGGGTTGGGTTCAGGAGGGCCCCTTGCCTCCTCTTTTGGTCGGTTCAGCACCCTGTCGACGACCCGCTCCACAAGATCTTCTATCGTTTCTAACAACACCTTCTCCAGCTTGTCAAAGCACTACTCTAGGTGAGCGACTACACCCCCAACGGTGGCGACCACTGACTCCTCTAGCAACATGTAGTGGCAACAAAATGGATCAAGTTGAGACACAAACATAGAAAGAGAAGGTGAGCCATCTGGAAAAGGCACAAACAACTATAATAGAACAAAATATGCATTCGAAGAACAAAATATGAAGTAGAGTTCTAATGTTGCCCACCATATCACGACTGCATTGAAAGTAGACCCTAGTTGGAGCGCCTTCTTCAAGTCTCCGCCACACCTTTGCCGACCGGCCGCAGTAGCAAAAGGGCAACAGAGTTAGGGGCAGAACACAAGTGGAATGTCCGACTATGGTAACTCTTGTCGTCGGGATCAACAGTTGCAGATTAGAAGACAGAGAGGGAAGACAAACGATGGATTGGGGGGAAGTAAATGGAGGGGGAGGATGGTATGCTGGAGGCGGGCATCCATGATTGAGGGCTAAATCGGGTTTTTGGCTACGACAAGACATGTGAAGAAGCTCCTCCTCGCTGCCATCCAAACGCCTCCAGCTTTTGGTGCCATGGGATCAGGTCCTCACTTTCAACAGGGTAGAAGATGGATTCTGAAATGAGCTCTCACTGTGAAGCCCTATCCAAACGAGACCTTAGGCATCTGAAAACAATAGCTAAAGGCACCAAATGCTATCGATTGTTGGTGGTTTAGGGGAGGGTGGAAGAGATATATGATTTGACATGGGTGCTAAAGATTTTTACTAGAATTAGTGAACAATCAAGGGATGTCAAACGTAACCATAGTAGTGAGTTGATTGATCATTTAAGCCTATTTGTTTGATGCACCAATGACTCGAAGTTAGGAGATATTTAGGTCCAAATATAAATTGAAGTGCATGTTACTTTATACTTGTCAAACGTAACCATAGTAATGAAAAAATAAGTGTATTAATGTTAAAGAATACATATATGAAGTGTATAGTCAATGAAATGGTTGGGCAATAGATATAGGTATTGAAGTAAAATATTATAAGAATTTAATGCAAACAAAAATTAAAAAACAAAACTTACGGGAGGGAGATGGGCAATATGTGCTTGGATTGCACAAAAACTAAAGTTACGTAGCAGGACATGATGGAACAACGACGAGGACATTGGAAGTCATGGTTTGATAAGCAAGATGTCAAATATGAAAGGACATTAATGTTTCAAGATTGTCCCATGCTAGGCTGTAGAGTGGTGAGTAGATAGAGTTTTTGGAGATTGGACCGTTTGGGTATAGATTTTAGGTGAATGGATTTTGGGTAGAATCAATTCTACACGGTTTTCTATAAAATCAGATTTTGAAACAGAATCAATTGTGTAATTTTCATGTTTGAACAACAGTTGATTTTGATCAAGTTCCACTACCATTTTGACCTCGTAAAAATCATTCTATCCACAAATACATCCTAAATGTGGTAAGGACAATGAAGTCTTTTTGCACCAAAATCTGCTACAGTATTTAAGAATCAATTCTTTTTTCGAATCCAATGGAAAGAGAGTATGTGAGAGCAGGATTTACGGGATCAAAATCTGATTCTTGCCCAAGAATCGATTCTCATAAAAGGTGTTTGGGCAAACTTGATTTTTACTGACAAAATTTGTGGAATCTCCTAAAAAATCTGTCCCACAATTTGTGAAATCTCCTAAAAATTCAGTTCGTAAAAAGAGTTCAATTTTCATCGAACACAACTATCGAACATATCGATGCGAAAGGAAAGCGCGTCAAATTTTCATCTATCACCGCTATCGAGTACCTATTGAACTACAATCGAACATATCGATTTCGTCGGTAACACAGGAAAACGGTTCCACTTCCAACCCAGGCGACAAAACTCAAATGAATATCAATAAATATATGAAATCAACAACATTTTCGATAGAAACAATAACATAACTTTATAAAACTATATGAACAAGTAAAAAGAAACATATATAAATCGTACCCTAAAACCGACCTTCCTCGTCGGCTTTAAAGTTGGAGTTGTTTGGTAGGGTACGTCGTTGAGCACGAATGACGAGTCGAGTGCGAGAGAGAAGGGATGTACTGATGAGAGAGAAAAATGGACAACAAACAGATATGCTAGTGTAGTTTGGAAATGTTCGAAAGAAAGAGACTGAGATGATGATTTACTTATTTTAAAGGAAAGGGAGAGATGTGAATGGTCGATTTAGACTGGGGTATTTTGAGGAGAAGTGGAAAGATAAACATGTTTTTCAGATGATGTTAAAGTGTTGACTTTTTCCAGAGATTAGGCAACGGACGGAAAGAAAGACAAATTTTCCATTAAAAATAAGGATGACACTATATATCAAACATCCAACACATGTTTAAGGGTCAATAACCCAACATGAGGTACATACAACAAATGATTAAGGATCAATAACCCAACCTGAGCCAGATCCAAGCGCTATTGTACATTCACATATTAACTCATGCATAATGTATGATATTTGAATCCTCGTCACCATCTCTAAGCGGTTACATTCACATGTAATGTGGTGTTGTTTGAATCAACCATATTAGGTGGACTTTTACAATTTACAAACTCTAACTCGAATTTCATGATTGTTAAACTCAGCAGTTCTCTTGAAGACTTTTTTCAAATTTCAACTTTCTTGTATTCCTTTTAATTCCCAC
This sequence comes from Triglochin maritima, assembly GCA_963682175.1. NCBI lineage: Eukaryota > Viridiplantae > Streptophyta > Magnoliopsida > Alismatales > Juncaginaceae > Triglochin > Triglochin maritima. Next base: position 51,216,472 of record OY821770.1, read on the forward strand.
CCCTGGTTTTTTCTTCCAAATACAAATAAATAGATATATAAATGAGATTTTGACTAATTTATGTAGTTGAAAAAAAAAATTATATATAAATTTTATCGGTATTACCTCTGATGATGGCATTGATAATTAATTGTATTTATCATGTAAAATACGGCTGCCATGTCCAAACAAAAACATGAAAATTATGATATAATTTGATAAATAGCAATGAATAAAGAAATTCAGGAGAAAATTTGCAACGAGCTTGACCATCCTACATTTAATATTGCACGTGGAATCTACATTTGAGAAAAGGGCACTCATTGATATATCTTATATGTAAATTCCCATAATTAAAAAGAAGGTTGAATTGCAAATCATAGTGGGACTTCACCCCGAATCATCTGATTTCGAATCTGTACCGATTTTTTTGATCCTTTGATAATTACCCGACTCAAACCAAAATTTCAAGTTTGGTACGAATTTGACGAACCAAATCAAATTTTGTTTGGGTTTCAGTTGAGCATATTTCTAAACCGAAACTGAACTAATTTTTTCTATTATATTTTCTATAATATGTGAACTCACATTATGGCCATATTGGTTTGCTGATACAGATATGTAACAAACCAACATTAGTTTAGTCTCAAGATAGTTTTATTTGTTGTCTTTTAAAAATTAATTTTTCTTGATCAATAAGTGAGAGTACCAACTGTCAAATTTTGATGGTTTGGATTTCTTTTCCGACAATTAGTAGGTTTTTTTGCTAAATGTCACTCGAAAACACCTTATTTTCCAATTTGACATCACGTTGTAGCTATTTAATTTGGATGTCACTCAAAAACATGATTAAATCCAAACTGTCATTATGTCTTTTTTATTATTGCAGAGTTACTACTCTGTTAATTTTTTTCCGCTAGTGACGTCTCTATGCCGTTAATGATGTTAAAAGTTAAAATTTAAATGTAAATTTTACAAATTCCTCTTGAATAACTTAAGAAATCTCTTTCCCTCTCTTGTTTTTCTTTCCTCTCTCTTCTCACTCCTCCCTGTATTGTTTCTACTCTTTCTCTCTCTAGTCTCTCTCTAATCTTTCCCACTACTCTTTCTCTCTCTAATATCTCCTCTATGAGAGAAGAAGGTAAGTGTAGAAAAGGCATTTGTCAATCTTATTGCCGTGCATAAATGCATGGAGTTTCATTTGCATAATGTCAAATTAATTGGCATTGAATTACGTATAGATCAATTTCTTTCAATTCATTATAGATCTTTTACCTGATTTCATATTGTAAACTCAAGCTCCAATTTGATTCATTGCAAAATTATTACTAGATTGACAAATTACCTGTGCAATTTTTGACCAAATCCGACCTAAACAAGATAATAATAGAAGTTATGATTTGGGTCTACTGTAAAATTATATTCTCACATAATCACTAAGTCTGCATTGTGTACTTGCTTAAGTTCTCACATAAAAAATAAGTCCTGAATTTCAATCTGTACACTTACAAACCCTCTCTTAGGTATATTTGTGATCGATTTGGTTTTTTCCATTTTTAATCGTGTGTGTTTTAATGTTCGCAAAAATATTCAAATATAGAAGGCAATTTAATTTGACCACTTTTTTGTTTTCTTACATGGATTTACTCTCAACTACCAATTGACTTAATCTTTGTTTTATTTTCCCGCCGCTACCACACATTTAAAATTCAATTGATATGTCCAAACATAAACATGCAAATTATGATATCATTTTAGAAATGATCATCATACAAGAAATTAGGAGAAAAAATTGGAATGAGCATGAGTGCATGACGATCAAACACGATGTTTTACATTTTAAAAGGGCACTGATTGATATATCTAAAAATTCTCATGATTGATAAGGAGATTGAATTGCAAATTGGAGCAAGAGTTTGACATGAATTCTCTGATTTCAAATCTGTACCATATTTTTTTTACTGAACTGCTAAACATCGTCCGCGAATTACTTAAATTACCCGCGTCAATTACCATTTCGTCCTACTTAAGGGCGTCTGGCTAAGATACCCCCGACCATTGGAGAGATTTTTTTTCAGACGCCCCAGTCGAATTTTTTTGGGTAACCAACCCCGTCGGATTCAGAAGCTTGGCCAGACATTGGATTGATGTTGCTACTGGTAGAGTGAGGAAAACTGAGACATAAGCCTTATTTTAAGAGACGTAACGAAATGAGTATTAAATGTAATGTAAATGACAAAATGGTATTGGTGTCAACGATTTAAGTAATTCGCGCACGGCGAATAGTAATTCTTATTTTTTCTCAATGATAAAAAGATCAAGAAACTCAAAACAGAATTTAAAGTTAAGGACCAGATATGTCATTTGGTAGTTTGGTTTTTAAGATAATTAATTTGTTGCATTTCAACTTTTATGTTTTCTAAAGGAATTTTTTATTTCGGTACATTTTGCTGGGTGTCCTAATTGACTATATGCACCTATAACTCGAACATACATATTTTCTCGTATCACGGTGTTCGTTCCGTTACATATTTTACAAATTAAACCGCGTAAATTCCAAATATCTTTAATATTAAAAAAACCATAAAAAACCAAAAATTTCTCATTCCTCTGGTCTCCAACCAACCACAATCGTACAACAAACTAACAATTAAACACGTTAACCTATTTTGAAATTTTATTTTTAAGGAAGTTAACCAATGCTCAACCCATCCAAAGGATCGACGAAACTTCCCAAAACCCCTAGTTTATCGTGTCTTGTCTTCTCCAAAACCGCTGCTCGCCTTCATGTACCCATACTTGTTTGGAGGTCAATCTCATCGGTATTATCATTAAATTTGAGCACCTTGAATGGTTCTATTTTGCACGCCATGAGTTTGTTGGAAGTCCCGGATGGAAGGTGCTCCTTGTGCAGGTGGAACATAACCATCTCCTACATTAAAAATCATACGATGGTGATGCACGTCCTTTTGAGCTTTATATTTTGCATCGATTGCCCATAGTCGTCTCTTCACTTCTCTTTGGACATCTCGAACATTGTCTACCATACTCTCTGTTGCTTTGTTGCTTGTGTCCAACTTTGGAAGAGGGACTAAATCAAGGGCATGTCTGGACATTGTTCGATACACAATATGGAAGGGTGAAAATCCAGTGGAGTTGTGTGTCGCGTTGTTGTAGGCGAATTCAGCTTGTACTAAGGCTGCATCCACTGGTTTGGCTTGTTTCCACATATGGCGCAAATTAGAATGCCAAGAGAACGATTCACGACTTCGGTTTGTCCGTCTATTTGAGGATGCATAGTACTACTATACTTCAAACTTGTACCGAAACACCTCCATAAGATAGTTCAGAACACTGCTAGGAACTTAGTGTCACGGTCTGATACAATAGTAATCGGGACACCATGAAGTCGAACAACCTCTTGGAAGAATAGTCATGCTACATGTATAACATCGGAGCTTCGTCAACATGGAATAAAGTGAGCCATCTTGGAGAAACGTTCCCTCACTGCAAATACTGAGTCGAATCCGCATTGAGTTTGGGGTAAGCAGAGGAGACAATCCATGCTAATATCCCCCCACATTTTAGAAAGAACTGGTAGGGGCATGTAGAGCCTTAGAGTCTTGTGTGTGCCATTTAGATAATTGACACACATTGCAACCACACACCAACGAGGCCACGTCACGCTTGAGTTGAAGCCAATAATACCACGGCTAAACTAGCACCACCATTTTGTCTCAACCTACATGCCCAACAAGTCCCCCGTCATGCAACTCACGTACCACCTTTTCCCATAAGGAAGTACGTGGTAGACAAAAAGCATTTCATTTGAATAAATATCCTGCCAAAATTTGATAATCTCCACATGCTTCCATAATCTGGCGAGCATCCAGATCCAAGTCTGCGAGCGTCACAAGTTTCTGTCCAACAACAGATGGGCTAAATGTTGGCCCACCTCAACAACCTCCTTCAACTTTCTGGTCAAAATCAAAGTCAACTAGGTAATTCTTCAAGTATTGACTTCCTTAATAACTCTCTTAATTCTATTTCTAACCATACTATTACTAGAGATTCTTGGATTATAGACACATGAGACATATCACATGATAGGAAATACATTACTAAGAAATATTACTTTTCACCTAAAAATGAAGAAACTGGTCACTATTCCCAATGGAAATCAAATAGAAATGAATGGAATAGGAGAGTCAAAATTACCAAATAATACGACCAAAAATGTTCTATATGTACCAACCTTCACATCTAATTTGTTATAAGTAGGAAGGATCGCTAGGAAATTGAATTCTAATGTGATTTCTAACCTTTTGATGGGTGTTTCAGGACCGACCATCCGGGAAGATGATTGGTAGAGGCTCCCTCCTAAATGGTCTATATGTGTTAGAAAAGTCAAACATTTTATTGCACGCTAATGATGTGTCTTACAATATTCTGAAACTATGGCATCAACGCATGGACCACTGGTCTCATCTTGTTTTAAAACCATTATTTCCTAGTATGAACCTTCATTCTGAATTATGTTGAGAGATTTGCCACCTGGCAAATTAAACTTTGTAGCCTTTTCATTGTTGTACAACTAAGACTAGAAACCTTTCTTGGATATTCCTTACAAAAGAAGAAGTATAAGTGTTACGATCCTTAGGATTGTAAACTGTATATCTGTAGAAATGTTTTGTTTTTTGAGAATGAATCATATTTCAAATCTACAAAAATACTTCCAAAGGTCAAATGACTCCTTTTCCTACTATGGACTTATTAGAAGAAATATTACATCTCTTGAGGAAACTCTCATATCTCAAGAAGGAGAACACGAAAATATCTTAGGTAACTAAATGACAAACATGAAGAACCTCAAGAAGAAGCCACCACAAGAAGGTTCACATGATCAACTCGTATCCCGTCATGCCTCCACGACTTTGATACATATAATGTAACTTACCTCATTCGGGACTATGTATCCTACAAAGCTATAACACCTAACCATCAAAGCTTTTTAAATACAATAGGTACCCACAGAGAACAACCTCCTACCATGAAGCCCTTTGCAACCCAAATTAGATAAAACCATGGAAGATGAACTAGAAGCCTTAGAAGAAAAATCACACTTGGTCTGTAAAACTAGGAAGCGAACTTGTACGGTGCAAATGAATATATAAAATTAAGTATAATTGTAACGGGAATTTGATCAGTATAAAGCTATGCTAGTTTCTCAGGGATACACACAAACCTATCACCTTGACTATCATGAAACCTTTGCCCTAGTTATAAAAATGAACATTGTTAGAGTCCTACTGTCTGTGAAACTTAATCATGGATGGAATCTCTTTCAGATGGATGTTCGAAATGCTTTCCTTTAAAACACTCTAGAAGAAGATGTTTACATAACTCCTCCTTCGGGCTACAACTCCCCTCAGAAGAGGTAGACTTCACAAATCTCTTGGATCATGTGGGTTATGAGTCCACAAACTCTAATTAACAATTTAACGCTAATTACCTACTTGTTTAGACAATCAAAGAAATGCAGCGGAAATTAAAACTAAACAAGCAAGTAGAGGAAGATAATGCAAACCACAAGCACACGGGGGATTTATAAAGGTTCGGCACCCCACCCGGGTCCTAGTCCTCTCTTGCAAGCTCCGCTCGGATCACCGAGCTCCGCCTACGACTTCACTAACCGCTCCCCGTTTCAGGCCGGGAGACAAAACCTTACAACCGTCAAACTCGCGAACAACCCTCGCCGAGCTTGGAATCCTCTTCTCACAATCCGAGAAGGATGCTTCGGGCTTTCACCGGAGCCTTTACTCTCTTGACAACAAATGTAACTGAGTGAGATTCACTCTCTAATTGAGCACAACAATTGCTAGATGTTTGAGTGATGAATGATGTGGAAATTAGGCTTTGGGTAGCTAATTTTGGAGCTTGGAGGATTGGAGTTTTCTCTCTAATGAATTGGGACAATTGGAGTTAGAGAGTTGTGTTAACAAAATGTCTTGATCCTATATTTATAAGCTCCTAAGGTATTCTAGCCGTTGGGGATAGATTTGGTTGGGTTTTGTGTAAGATACACAAAGCAGAAAATTGGGCTGCAAATCTGTCCAGAACCGGTTGACCGAAACTAATAAACCGGTCGACCGTTCACATGATTTCAAGGAGAACGGTCGAACAAAAGAATATTCAGTCAGACAAGCGAGCTAGAACTTAACTCTACTTAAGTGAATCGGTCGAACCAAAGTATGGGCGGTCGACCGTTAAGGGGATTCAGTTGAGACAAAGTTTGATCGGTTGAACGAAGAGTGTGTCGACCGATAGCAGGGACAGAATAAGTGTTCAACCGGTCGACCGAAACAAGGTCGTCATTCGACCCGTTACCGAATGTATTTTGGGGTTAAGTTTGTTTTATAGGAATACGACAGAAAGATAGAACCGGACGACCGGTAGAGTTCGGTAAAATCACTGTGGAGAGTCTGTTATAAACCGGTTGAACTGAGAACTGGTTCGGTCGACCGGTTCACACAGGAATTATGGGTTTAGGTTTTAAGTGATTTCCGACAAAGGTTTGGGTGATCTAATGAAGTCCAAATAAGGTGAAATATTGTGTGTGACTTCTCTAAGGAACCTAGTGTGTATGTGATAAGTTTTTAGCTCTTGTATGTGTTAGGATCGTGTGGGTCTATGGGTCCACAATTAAGACTAATCACAATCAAACCCTAATTAACTACTTGGTTGATCGATCAAGGAATTGCAGTGGAAATTAAACTAAATCAAACACAAGTAGAAAGGTAATGCAAACCACAAGTAGACACGTCGGTTTTATAGAGGTTCGGTCGCGCCTACGTCCTCTCTTACAAGCACCTCTCGAATCTCCGTTCGAGCCCCTCTTGCGTCTTCACTATGCCTCCCCGTTCTGGGCCGGGAGAAACGCCTTTTACAAGTCTTGAAGCTCGCGAACAACCCTCGCCGAGCTTGGCACCACCTCTCACAAACCGAGAGAATCACTTCGGGCTTTCACCGAAGTCCTTGCTTCTTTGTCTTGGGCTTTCACCAAGACCCTTGCTCACTTTACAACAATGGTAACTTGAGTGGAACTCACTCTCTAATTGATCACAACAATTGCTAGATGATTGTATGATGAATGATGTTGAAATTAGGCTTTTGATGGCTAATTTGGAGCTTGGAGGTTGTGGAAAATCTCACTATAGGTTTGACACTTTGGAGTTGTGAAATCTTGTGGAAAACTAAGTGTGAACCTCTATTTATAAGCTCCTAAAGATTTCTAGCCGTTTGGACAAGATTTGATTGGGGTTTGTGCAAAGTACACAAAACAGAAAATCGGATTGCAAAAAACTGTCCAGCAACGGTCGACCGAAAGGTATAACGGTCGACCGAACCCTTGAGTAAGTTAATGGATCGGTTGACCGAACATAGGTACTGGTCTACCTAACACTTAAGTTCTATAAGTCAACGGTCGACCGAACAGGTACCGGTCGACCGAACTACGGGGTTCGGTAGAAGGAAAACTCGATCGGTTGAACTAAACTTGTGTCGACCGATAGCAGGTAGATTTTCCCTAATAGAACGGTCGACCGAACAAGGTATTTTGTTCGACCGGTTCAAAAGTATTTGGGGGTGTATTAAGAGAAAAAATGTGTATACGACCGTTGTATAATACGACAAATATAACGGTCGTATTTTTACCAGAAATAGCAAACGAAACGGTCGACCGACGATCTACCGGTCGACCGAACAGGTCTGGGTAAACGGTTAACAGAAGTGTGATCGGTTGAACTAATTGGTCTGGTATAACAAATATTGTGTATAACTGGTCGACCGAAAGGTGAACGGTCGACCGAACTCAGGCAGACTGTCGACCAATGTTTTAGGTGTTTAGGTGATCTAATGGAGTCCAAATGATATGATATTTTGTGTGTGACTCCTACAAGGAACCTAGTATGTGAATGCATGCATATTAGCTTAAGTTATGCTCAATTCACATAAGTTCCTAATACTCAAAGAAAGTTAAAATTACATGTCTTCAATCCTAGCTTGATTACATGTCTTGACTTGATTTTTCTTCTTTCTTGAGTCTTGATCACCTGTAGATGTTTGCACAATACAACATGTATACCATTATACTACATGTGCTAATCTACATGTCCTAATTAAGATTAGGTTGAATTACATCATCAAAATACGGATTAAGGCCAAAAAGCCAACAATCTCTCCCTTTTTGATGATGGCAACCTATATTTTAAACCAACCTAATACTTGAATTTTGTATATGTAAACTATGCATATAAATGCTCCCCCTATGAATGTGCATAGTTTATCTTGACATTATCATGTAAATTTCAAGTTTCCCCCTTAATTATCTATAATTATCTCTCCCCCTTTGACATCCATCAAAAACAACAATTAATTTAGACTTTAAGCATAGAATTTTGGATGTCTTGTAATGAAGTTGCTCCCCCTAAATTTTGCACTTCATTACACTAATAAAAGATATAAGATTTAAGCTCCCCCTATCAATAAGGCTAGATGAAAACTATGAATATGATTCAAGTTAATTTCATTTGAGTTTCAACTTAGGCCTTATTCTAACATCCATTTAAAGTTTTGACATTTACAATCAATGGATGTGGTATATGATTTGCAATGAATAGGGTTAATGATTTTCAATGAATTGAACTTCTAAAGATATGACAATTAAGCATATAGACTAGATTAGAGCTAATTTTTCAGAAAATTTAATGATAGAAATTTTATACCAAACTTGAATATTGATTAGCTCCAATCTTGACTTGGTGATGCAACCGGATTCGAATTTGACGCTTTGGCTCACCCGGTCACCACCAATCTCCTCTTCAAGTACCTACAAGTGTAGATTTTGGTACCCATTTTTGTTTGGGTCCATTCAATTTAGCTTTTGGCACCCAAATCCAAGTTGATTTAGGTACCCAAACACTTGAGGTTCTTTTCATGGCAATATGATGCTTTCCATTTATGTTATCTTGAACAAGATGATTTTTAACATAAAAGACATTAAAGCCTAAACCATGCTTGTCTAAGGATTGTCTTTGATTTCCTAAAAGCATATCAAGATTTTTCTTGCCATTTGTGAACTTATGCAAATCATTTATCAAAATTTCATGTGATGCATTTAGTTCACTGTTTTTAAGCACAAGAGATTCATTTATGCATTTAAGATTTTGAATTAAAGAAGTGTGCTTTTCATTCATTTGATGCATGTGAATCTCTAATTCGACACATTTGTCGGTCATGCAATTTAAGTCATTCAATAATCTCTTTCTTTCAAGATAAGCTACATCAATTTTCTCAAGCAAGTGATTCTTTTCATTTTCAAGCATATGACGATCAATAACATGAGATGAGTTGGGTTTATTTTTCAATTTTTCATTCTCATCTTTTAAACATGCATTCTCCAAAATGAGCTTATCAATTTTAGCAAGTAAATCATTTTTCTCAATCAAGGTTGATTCATTTAGACAATGAAGATCATGATTTACTTCTCTAGCTAACTTGTTCTTTTGACATAGAAGCTCATATCTTTCAACAAGTTCATGGAATGCATTTTGTAGTTCTTTAAAATAATATGATTCTTCATTAGAACTAGAACTTGATGAGCAAGATTTAGAAGATACCTCACTTTCTTCATCGATTGTTACAATGAGGCATGTGTGAGCATCTTCTCCCTTGGATGAGCTTGAGGAGGAATATGATGTAGATGTGTTCTTGTCGCATCTTTCATGAGCTTCATCCATTTGGCTTGAGTCTCCCTTTTCCCCGTTTGGTGATTCTTCCTTGTCACCATACTTAGCTTGAAGAATTTGCCAAATCTCATATGAACTTTCACAATAAGACAAAAGGTCAAAAAGTTCATACTTAAGTGCACAATGTAATACATTCATAACTTGGCATTCAAGCAAGCTAATTTCTCTTCTTCTAAACTCCATAGATTATAATCAACTTTAGGCAAGTTATATGGAGTTAAGATTATGGACCACATATCTAGATTAGTCATGGATTTCAAGTATGTTTTCATTTTACTTTTCCATGAACAAAAATTAGTTCCATCAAAATATGGTGGTCTAGAAGAGCATGTAGGTTATTCTAGATCATAAGATGTGGATGTGGATGCAATTTTGACCATGCTTACTACGATTAAGTAGATGATTTAAACACCTACGCTCTGATACCAAATGTTAGGATCGTGTGGGTCTATGGGTCCACAATTAATACTAATCACAATTAAACCCTAATTAACTACTTGGTTGATCGATCAAAGAATTGCAGCGGAAATTAAACTAAATCAAACACAAGTAGAAAGGTAATGCAAACCACAAGTAGACACGTCGGTTTTATAGAGGTTCGGCCGCGCCTACATCCTCTTCTACAAGCACCTCTCGAATCTCCGTTCGAGCCCCTCTTGCGTCTTCACTATGCCTCCCCGTTCCGGGCCGGGAGAAACGCCTTTTACAAGTCTTGAAGCTCGCGAACAACCCTCGCCGAGCTTGGCACCACCTCTCACAAACCGAGAGAATCACTTCGGGCTTTCACCGAAGTCCTTGCTTCTTTGTCTTGGGCTTTCACCAAGACCCTTGCTCACTTTACAACAATGGTAACTTGAGTGGAACTCACTCTCTAATTGAGCACAACAATTGCTAGATGATTGTATGATGAATGATGTTGAAATTAGGCTTTGGATGGCTAATTTGGAACTTGGAGGTTGTGGAAAATCTCACTATAGGTTTGAAACTTTGGAGTTGTGAAATCTTGTGGAAAACTAAGTGTGAACCTCTATTTATAAGCTCCTAAAGATTTCTAGCCGTTTGGACAAGATTTGATTGGGGTTTGTGCAAAGTACACAAAACAAAAAAATCGGATTGCAAAAAACTGTCCAGCAACGGTCGACCGAAAGGTATAACGGTCGACCGAACCCTTGAGTAAGTTAATGGATCGGTTGACCGAACATAGGTACTGGTCGACCTAACACTTAAGTTCTATAAGTCAACGGTCGACCGAACAGGTACCGGTCGATCGAACTACATGGTTCGGTAGAGGGAAAACTCGATCGGTTGAACTAAACTTGTGTCGACCGATAGCAGGTAGATTTTCCCTAATAGAACGGTCGACCGAACAAGGTATTTTGTTCGACCGGTTCAAAAGTATTTGGGGGTGTATTAAGAGAAAAAATGTGTATACGACCGTTGTATAATACGACAAATATAACGGTCGTATTTTTACCAGAAATAGCAAACGAAACGGTCGACCGACGATCTACCGGTCGACCGAACAGGTCTGGGTAAACGGTTAACAGAAGTGTGATCGGTTGAACTGATTGGTCTGGTATAACAAATATTGTGTATAACTGGTCGACCGAAAGGTGAACGGTCGACCGAACTCAGGCAGACTGTCGACCAATGTTTTAGGTGTTTTGGTGATCTAATGGAGTCCAAATGATATGATATTTTGTGTGTGACTCCTACAAGGAACCTAGTGTGTGAATGCATGCATATTAGCTTAAGTTATGCTCAATTCACAAAAGTTCCTAATTACTCAAAGAAAGGTAAAATTACATGTCTTCAATCCTAGCTTGATTACATGTCTTGACTTGATTTTTCTTCTTTCTTGAGTCTTGATCACCTGTAGATGTTAGCACAATACAACATGTATACCATTATACTACATGTGCTAATCTACATGTCCTAATTAAGATTAGGTTGAATTACATCATCAAAATACGGATTAAGGCCAAAAAGCCAACAGTATGCTCAATTTACACATGTTCCTAAGATTCAAAATAAAATCAAGATTACAAGTCTTCTTATAGCTTTATTACAAATCTTGACTTGATTTCCTTCCTTCCATGAGTCTTGATCACCTGTAGAGGTTAGCACATGCAATATATATGCAATGCAATATGTGTGCTATTCTACATTACTTATGATTAAGATTGGGTTGATTAAATCATCAAAACAAGGATTAAGGCAAAAAAGCCAGCAATCTCCCTCTTTTTGATGATGACAACCTATATCTTAATACTTGAAAATTTTAGGTGTAAACTATGCATATAAATGCTCCCCCTATGGATGTGCATAGTTTTTGTTCAATTTTAACCAATTTTTAAGTAACTCCCCTTTAATTATCTCTCCCCCTTTGACATCCATCAAAAACAAAAACAATTATGACTTTAAGCATAGAATTTGGATGTCTTGTAATGAAGTTGCTCCCCCTAAATTTTGCACTTCATTACTCTAATAAAAGATATAACATTTAAGCTCCCCCTTTCAAGAAGGCTATATGGAAACTAAGAGTATGATTCAAGTTAAGTTCATTTAAGTTTCTACTCAAGCCTTATTCTAACATCCATTCAAAATTTGACATTTATAATCAATGGATGTGATATATGATTTGCAATGAATAAGGTTAATGATTTGCAATGAATTAAACTTCTAAAGATATGACAATTAAGCATATAGACTAGATTAGAGCTAATTTTTCAGAAATTTTTAGTGATAGAAATTTATACCAACTTGAGTCTTGAATTAGCTCCAATCTTGACTTGGTGATGCAACCAGATTCGAATTCGACGCTTTGGCTCACCCGGTCACCACCAATCTCCTCCTCAAGCTCCTACAAGTGTAGATTTAGGTACCCAAACAACTTTGGGTCCTTGAACATTAGCTTTTGGGATCCAAACCATTTTGGTTTTGGGTACGCACACACTTGAGGAAATAGACTTAACAAATAAATGCTTGCCATTTAAAGTAGTATGAGATACATGGTTTTTCAAATGCACATTGTATCCTAAACCATGTTTAGCTTAGGATTGTCCTTGACTACTTAAAAGCATATCAAGCATTTTTGTTCCTTTTGTGAACATTTCTAGATCTTTCCTTAGTTGCATATTTGAAGCTCTAAGATCTAAATGTTCATCAACAATCGGTGTTTTACTTAGACTAGCAAGTGATGATTCATTTGATTCAAGTCTAGCAACCACCTCATTCTTTTCATTCATGATTAATTCAATTTGGCATTTGAGATCATTTATAGTTTTTCTAGCATTTTTGTTCTTTTCACAAATGTTTAACTAAATCATGAAATGGATTTTGTAGCTCATCATGTGTATATGATTCATCATTAGCATTAGATTTAGAGCTAGCATTAGAATATGATTTACTTGAACATGAATTACTTCTAGTGGAATAAGATTAGAGGAGTTAGAAGCTACCTCACTTTGTTCATCTTCAATGGCCATGAAGCATGAATGGGCAACCTCTCTTCTACTTTGCAAGGAAGAGGATGATGATGATGGAGATGAAGAGTTATCCCAAGTGGCTTTGTGACCTTCCTCCTTCCTTTCTTTCCTCTTGCTCTTCTCCATTTCTCTTCTCCTCTCTTTTCTCTCATTTTTCTTCTCCCTCTCTTTTCTCTCATTTTCACTTTCCTCCTTCTCCTTTTCTTTTTCTCTTTTCTCACTTCTTCTACATCTTCTTTCATTCTTTTCTCCATTATCCCTCTTGAGGTATTTCAAGAAGTCTTGGGAAAGGACCTCAATGTCCTCTTCTTCCACTCTCCTTGGCTCATCAAAGTTTCATGCAATGCCACCGTGGAGTTTTTCTTGGAAGCTTCCTTCTCTTTTCGATGACTCAATTGGAGCTCATAGGCCATGAGATTTCCAATGAGTTCCTCCATCTTCAATTTTGAAAGATCGTGCGATTCTTCAATTGCGACGACCTTGTCTTCCCAATCGTTGCTTAACGACCGGAGGAATTTTCGAGTCATCTCTCCTTCATTTATCCTTCTTCCAAGAATCAAAAGAGAGTTAGTAATATCGGTGAAGCGAGTGTTCATGTCGCTTATGTTCTCACCGATATGCATAGAAAATATTTCATATTTATGCATGAGGAGACTTATCCTAGTTTCTTTAGTTTTACTATCACCCTCATGATGCATTTGTAACATATGCCATATTTCATTGGCACTTTCACAACCCTAATTCTATTGTATTCTCCCACATTAAGGCCACAATAAAGAATGTTCATGATTTTTCAATTCATTTCAATTTCTTTAATTTGAGCCCTAGATAGAGAATCTAACTCATCTTCATTTGGGGGTATGTATGGATTTTGAATGAACTTCCAATACTTAAGGTCGTTTGATATTAAAAATATTTTCATCCTATTTTTCCAATAATCATAGTTTGACCCATTAAGCAAAGAAGGCCTTGTTGTGCATAAACCCTCTATGTGATTAGATGTGGAAGCCATGCTAAAATTACGGTAAAGTAATGAAATTTAGCTAACAAGGCTCTGATACCAATTGTTGGATCGTGTGGGTTGAGTCCACAAACTTTAATTAACAATTTAATGCTAATTACCTACTTGTTTAGACAATCAAAGAAATGCAGCGAAAATTAAAACTAAACAAGCAAGTAGAGGAAGATAATGCAAACCACAAGCACACGGGGGATTTATAGAGGTTCAGCACCCCACCCGGGTCGTAGTCCTCTCTTGCAAGCTCCGCTCGGATCACCGAGCTCCGCCTACGACTTCACTAACCGCTCCCCGTTTCGGGCCGGGAGACAAAACCTTACAACCGTCAAACTCGCGAACAACCCTCGCCGAGCTTGGAATCCTCTTCTCACAATCCGAGAAGGATGCTTCGGACTTTCACCGGAGCCTTTACTCTCTTGACAACAAATGTAACTGAGTGGGATTCACTCTCTAATTAAGCACAACAATTGCTAGATGTTTGAGTGATGAATGATGTGGAAATTAGGCTTTGGGTAGCTAATTTTGGAGCTTGGAGGATTGGAGTTTTCTCTCTAATGAATTGGGACAATTGGAGTTGGAGAGTTGTGTTAACAACATGTCTTGATCCTCTATTTATAAGCTCCTAAGGTATTCTAGCCGTTGGGGATAGATTTGGTTGGGTTTTGTGTAAGATACACAAAGCAGAAAATCGGGCTGCAAATCTGTCCAGAACCGGCCGACCGAAACTAATAAACCGGTCGACTGTTCACTTGATTTCAAGGAGAACGGTCGAACAAAAGAATATTGGTCGGACAAACGAGCTAGAACTTAACTCTACTTAAGTGAGTTGGTCGAACCAAAGTATGGGCGGTCGACCGTTAATGGGATTCGGTTGAGACAAAGTTGGATCGGTCGAACGAAGAGTGTGTCGACCGATAGCAGGGACAGAATAAGTGTTCAACCGGTCGACCGAAACAAGGTCGTCGTTCGACCGGATACCGAATGTATTTTGGGGTTAAGTTTGTTTTATACGAATACGACCGTTATAGGAATACGACAAATATAACGACCATAATAAAATCCGGGATCGGTCGACCGAAAGGTAGAACCGGTCTACCGGTAGAGTTCGGTAAAATCACTGTGGAGAGTCTGTTATTTACCAGTCGAACTGAGAACTGGTTCGGTCGACCGATTCACACAGGAATTCTGGGTTTAGGTTTTAAGTGATTTCCGACTAAGGTTTGGGTGATCTAATGAAGTCCAAATAAGGTGAAATATTGTGTGTGACTTCTCTAAGTAACCTAGTGTGTATGTGATAAGTTTTTAGCTCTTGTATGCTCAATTTACACATGTTCCTAAGACTCAAAATAAAATCAAGATTACAAGTCTTCATATAGCTTTATTACAAATCTTGACTTGATTTCCTTCCTTCCATGAGTCTTGATCACCTGTAGAGGTTAGCACATGCAATATATATGCAATGCAATATGTGTGCTACTCTACATTACTTATGATTAAGATTAGGTTGATTAAATCATCAAAACAAGGATTAAGGCCAAAAAGCCAACAAAATAAAGCTATGGATTGAAGCAATCCCCCAAAGCATGGTATGTGAACCTCAGTACTCTCTTCTACTATTTAGTTTCTCAAAATGCTCTACTGATGCATCCATGTTTATCAAGCTTTACAACAACATCACCATCATTGTACTTGTGTATGTTGACGACATCATAATTACAACAAATAGTGATAAAGAAATTAACCTTGTAAAATCATTTCTGAAAACTAAATTCGACATCAAGGATCTAGGATCCATGAAGTACGTCCTAGGCAATGACATTGCATACCCAAAAAGGATTTTTTCTTGTCTCAACGAAAATATGTACTATATCTGCTACGAGAAATTGGAAAGTTAGGAGCTAAACCCACTGACTTACCCAACGAAACAAATCGAAAGATCAACCCCACAAATGGAGAACCCCTAAAAGATATGAGTTATCTATTCCGAAGCCTCGTAGGAGAACTCATCTATCTTAGTGTCACTTGACTAGATATCACCTATGTTGTTAGTACCATCAATCAGTTTATGCATGCATCTCACACTCACCACTTTGATATCATATATAGAATCCTTAGATATTTGAAGAAATCTCCTCGATGGATAATATGGATGAAACCAAATAATTCTAATTCTATAATTGGCTACTCCGTTGTAGACTAGGGTGGTATCTTCGATCGAACATCCACTACCATTTTTTGCACCTTTTTGGGAGGAAATGTAGTCATGTGGAGAAGCAAAAAACAAAGCGTGGTGTCTAGTCAAGCGTTGAAGCTGAATATCGAGCAATGACCTCCACTACTAGCGAATTAATTTGCTCAAGAAAATTCTCAGTGAGATGAAGATACCATGCCAAGAACCAATGCAAATGTTCTATAACAAACACACCGCGCGCCACATTTCCATGAGTCGAGTATTCCATGAGCAAACCAAACACATCGAAGTTAACTGTCATTTCATGTGAGAAAAACTACAAGCCAAGAATATCGAGTTGTATTCTACATAATATTAAAATGCACAAATAAATCATACCTAAAAGGATTCTCTAACCCTTTTCCATGATCAGAAGTCGAGTTACAATAAGGGTGTTTTATTTTGTCCTAATGACAAACGCGACGTCTGAAGAGAACGTAACCGAACCGTTGAAAATGCCCGCGATTATCACGCGTTTCAGTTCCGCTCATCTTGTTGGGAGAATATCGAGCTCATGTCGAGTACATACCGAGCTCATTGATCCCAACATAGAGAACTTTCTTTCTTCATCATATCACGCGCATATCGAGCCTCCCACTGGTATGTTTTTTCACACTTTACTCATAACTGATGAGACATTTGACATAAGGAAACCCGACCATCGAAAATACCCTAAAAACATATGTTCCTTGACAGTCGTGTTACTTATCAAGCTAAGATCGAGTACGTATCGAGCTTATTGATCCCAACATAGCATCACCTCAAACCACACATTGGTACAGTTTTCACGCTTCTCTCTTAATTGTTGAGTTGACGTTTGGTGATAAGGTAAGTGAAACGAAAAAAACGTCCTCAATAATCATGTCGTTGTTGGTCGAGTAAACCATCGAGCCACTATCGAGTGTATATCGATCTCATCGATCCAAACAAAGACGACTCTCTTGCTTCATCATATCGAGGTCACATCGTACCTCCATTGTGCAGTTTTCACACTTCGAACTAAATTACTGACGTGACGTCTAGAGGGAAGGAAATCGAATCGTCAAAAACTTTCTCGGTAATTATGTCGTTGTGGGTCGACTAAATTATCGAGCCACTATCGAGTGCATATTTAGCTCATCATGCAGAGGGCATATCAACGTCATCAATCCCAACATCGAAGACTCCCTTATGAACTCTATAATAAATTTCAAGAAGTAGAAAGATAGGTAGGGGTATTTTGGGAAGAAGTGGAAAGATAAGTATAATTTTCAGAAGATGTCAAAGTGTGACTTTTTTCAGAGTTTGGGCTACTTGAGGTATAAAAAGTCAAAAATTCCTTCCTAAATCCAAAAGTACTAATAGATCCAAATTCAAACCCTAAATCTTAAATTACTAACAAATACTAAATCAAATCCTAAATCTTAAAGTATTAACAAATCAAAAACAAAACCTTAAATATTAAATTACTAACATATACTAAATCAAATCGTAACTCTTAAATTACTAACAAATCAAACTAACAAATCCAAATGTCATCTAAAATCCAAGTCCACTTAAGCCAATTGAAATCCAATAACATGTTATTGATTACAATTGAAATCTAATTTAATTTTATAAGGGCATCAATAACGGGTTATTTATTACAATATCTGCCAAAATTTTGTAAACATTTCAGCAGAACCTATCCTATAAATCAACAATGATGTTTTTAAAATTCTTATAGACAAAAATAATTGCACAATTCAAATATTCACTGCACTTCACGTTCAAAATTACATTCAAACTATTAAACTAATCAAATTCAAACTACATTCAAACCAAAATAAATAATCTAAATTTATCAAAACAAATAAACTAAACAAATAATTTAAACATAGAGATAAAAAATCTACCCAAATTATATTCGAACTATATTCAAAACACATTCAAACTAAATTTAATTAATCACATTCAAATTAAATAACAGTAAAACGTATTAATTGTTCAAAACAATCTAAAATTTTAACGTTCGATCTATAATTCAAACTAAAAAATATTTAATTTTATCAAAACTAATAATCTTAACTTAAATAAAATACAAATCTATATGAGTGTGAGGTCGGGTATCGGGACATATTTCGGATTTGGAGTCGGGTTTGACTGCAAGTCAAATTTGGGGTAAGTTTTGGGGCTACAGGTCAGTTTTGGGGACTTATTTGTTGTTGGGCTTCGGGTTTGGGTTTGGGGAGGGAGGTAGGGGAGGCTGCAAGGAAGGACGGGAGGTTGTAGGGGTCTGGTTCGGGGTTTGGATTGCCAGGTGCGGGGAGGATCAGAAAGGTTGTGGGGTCGGGCGCATCGGGGAGGGTCGTGTTCGGGGTATGAGTGGTTGTGGGGGAGGGTCGTATTCAGGGAGGGGACGACGAGGAGGCCAGGTGTGGGGTTTGGGCGGCTGCGGGGAGGATTTGAGTGGTGATTAGAATGCATGGCGGGGAGGACGAGTAGCTTACCAGAACGGAGAAGTCGGCGAATGAGGCGACCGTTGGAGTGGCAGAAAAACGCGGCGGCGAGCGGCGAGAAACGATCTTCAATGGATGCGGCGATTAGGTACTGATATAAACCCTACACTGACGGTACATATCGGTCGATGTACAGAAACGTATACGTCGGTGTAGTCTTTACTAATCGTGCGACAGATGTATCCGTCGGTGTCTAAAAGCGTAAACGTCGGTGTAATCTTCACAACTTATCCGGCGGTTATATCCGTTGGTGTACTATATATATATATATCAGTCGGTGTATCTAAGCGTAATAAATAAGTAATGTTTTTTTGAAACTCTAGACCGACTACGTTTATCCGTCATTGTAGCTAAATGTATACGTCGTTGTCTTTACTCCTACACCGACAGATATATCCGTCGGTATTGTTTATAACAATAAATGTTGAACTTGTTTTTCAAACTCTACACCGACGGTTATATCCGTCGGTGTAGTTAAACATAACCGTCAGAGTTTTTTTCCCGTGAGAAATTTTATTTTTCTGTGGATTGTTTTGTCGAAAATATAAACCTACGGTATATATCCTTTGGTGTAGACAAATTATACAACACTACCAAAATATCGGTACATATTTGTCGGTGTTAATTTTCCCATCCGTCGGTGGTGGTCTATACCATTGGAACGTGTTCCCCGTCAGTGGATGGTGCTCTACACCGACGGATTTCTCCCCAACAGCTACTGAGTAAGAGTCTAAGAGAGAGAGAGGTATCCAATTCTTCGAGGCCGAAGGGTAACTTTCATCTCTCTCCTTGTGGCTGGAATTGGAGAAGCTTGGTTGATTATCTGATATATTTGTTGTATAAATTTGGTCATTATAATTAGGCCTGTAAACGGGTTGGGTCAGTTTTTGCCCAACCGCTACCCGATCTGTTTAAGGTCGGATAAACATATATTCGGGGTGGGGCAGGGTGGATAAACGGATAAATGGATAAATTAAACATGATTCCTGAAATACTAAGTATTGTCCACATAAATTAAACTAAGCATGATTCCTAAAATAATTAAACTAAGATGATTCATGATGATGATTAATTAAGAAGATAATGCATGCAAATGACATAGAGGCGCAGACAAGAAGAAAGTTATGGAAAAATATGGGCAGTGGAATGTGGACAACGACCTCTTAGTTTCCACTTTTAGTTTCAACAACATGCTAGTTTCCACATTTAGTTTCAACAACAACGTGTCTGGTGGATTCAAAATAAGAAACAAATGAAATCAAATGGACATAGTCACACACTGCCAAGATGATGGGAAAATGTATACATCCGTCGATGGTTGGCTGGGATTGGGTTGCTCTTGCTCGCTCATGGTGGATCCGAGTCTGGGAAGGCGAGAAGCGGAGAAGCGGGAAGGTTGCGGCCTGCAGGGAGGTGTGGGACTGTGGGGACACTGGGGAGGGAAGGTTGCCCGCTGCCGGAAGCGAAAAGGAGGGAAGGCAAGAAGCGGGGAAGGGGATGGAGCAGTCGTCGCCCGTCGGGAGTGAGTCGGAAGGTGCGGTCGTGGCACCGTGCGACGGAGGGAGGTTTCGGGAGGAAGACCGATTTAGATTTTAGGAATTTAGGGTTTTTGTTTAGGTATATATATTTAAAATATAAAATTATTAATAATTTAATTTATTAATAACAGGTAAATGAATAAACAGGACGGCTAGGAACTATAACCGCTACCTATCCCGTTTAATAGTCGGGTAAGCGGCTTATTGGGTTGACAGATAATCAGGTGGAAAAATTCATCCGCTACTCGAACTAAACGGGTCGGGTATACGGATAATATTCATCCCATTTTCAGCCCTAATAATAATGACATACTGAGGCAAACAAAATAAAGAAACGTAGTAGGATTCGATGGAACAAGACTAACGAAGGAAGGAAGGACTCGGGGACAGATACGGTGATCTAGTTTGGATAGATAATCAAGGACATGTTTCAAGATTGTCTTATGCTAGGCTGTGATATCAAGTAGGTAGGCATTAAGTGTTGCGTTGTATCTTTGAGGCATACTGCTTCATGATGGTGATTGGTGAGTGACCTTCACACGTCTCGGTTTCTAAAGAGTCCTGGGCTCTAAAGAGAGCCCAAGCATTTTATAGACACAGGCACCATTTCTCTCCAATCTTAATGGAGGAGCAGAAGAAGGTGACGCAGACCAACACCAACACCCAATCATCCAAGAAACTCATGAAACGCAAACAAGCCCCAAAATCCGTTCAATGGAAAGCGACGACATCCCAACACAAGAAGCAGCGTGAGGAAGCAATGCGTGAGCTTATACTCAAGTACGGAACTGCAACCGAGAAGAGAAAGGTTTAATATTTATTTGTTCGTGTTCCTCCTAAATCAAAATTTTAATATGTATTAGTCGTTACATTTACAAAATCTTCACTGATATTTGTTGTTACAGGTATCTACCATGTTTTTTCTTATTGCTGCTTCGGTTTTCAGGTTTTGAAACCTCTAAAGTTGGAAGCACAAGCAAATAACATTGAATCGCAGATGTTTCTTTATGAACAAATTGAGGAGTTTTATGTGAGGAAGGAAGCTACTGGAAGTTCGAAAGACATGGCCTAGCGTGTTGCCTAAGGAGAATGCTAATAGTGCTTGCTAGACAGTGTTATGTTTTGAAGTGTCATCACGTCTTTCCTATGTTGTGTTGTGCGTTTCTTTTGGTAAGTAGCGGACTTCGCTGTTTGTGTTTAGTTTTATTTTGGAATGTGCTTGCAACTTTGCTATTTAAGTTTTAGTTTTATGTAAGAATGTGCTTGCTACTTTTCTGTTTGTGTTTGGTTTTACTTTGGAAGGCGTTTTTGTTGCTGTGTCTTGGGGAAGATGTCTCGATATAAAGCGCTTCATATGATAGTATGTCCCAAATCCTCTTCCCTTTTTTTTACAACAAACGTGCTCTACTCTCTTAGCAGAAGAATGATGTCTTTGAAATACCTTAGATGAACATTTAATATCAGAACTACACGATCAATTTGTCCTCTAGCCAAATGAAATATATCGGCGAAAAAAGTAGTGGTTTTGTAATCCTTATTTTGTCTCGTTTTGTTGGTGTTTCATACCCAAGAATGCTTTAATCTAACAAAATATTAGTATCTTGATCAATGAAGTCAAGACATCAACAACCATATACCCAATTGGCAATGCCGGGTTGAGTTAGAAATATAGACGACACTATATATCAATCATCCAACACATGATCAAGGGTCAATAACCCAACATGAGCTAGATACAACAAATGATTAAGGATCAATAACCCAACCTGAGCAAGGTCCAAGTGCTATTTTACAATCACATTTTAACTCATGCATAAAGTATGACATTTGAAACCTCATCGCCATCTCTAACATGCTACATTCATGCGTAATGTGGTGTGAATTAAACGTATTAGGTGGATTGTTCAATTTCCAAACTCTTAACTCGAATGTCATGACTCTTAGACTTCACTTAATCCTTTTTTAAATTTCAACTTTCTCGTATTCCTTTTAATTACCACCCCATGAAACGTATTCCTCTCTTCTTTTTCTTTCCCCCTCTCTCTAGAATTAGAAAAAATACTCAACTGATGTGTTTTATGTCGTCACGTCGGTTAGAGGAAAACCGATGTGATTAGTTTATTTTTATTATTATTTTTAAAACCAAATAACTTTGATAACGTGTCATGTTGGTTGTATTAAAACCGACGTGTTTGGGTGACCTTATCACGTCGGTTTGTAGCAAAAC
Organism: Triglochin maritima; assembly: GCA_963682175.1. Taxonomy (NCBI): domain Eukaryota; kingdom Viridiplantae; phylum Streptophyta; class Magnoliopsida; order Alismatales; family Juncaginaceae; genus Triglochin; species Triglochin maritima. Next base: position 51,239,235 of record OY821770.1, read on the forward strand.
CGACGTGTTAGGTTGTTTTTATTTTAAATCCGTTCCATCTTGTTTTTTGCCGTAACACAAACACAACCCAAATCTTTGTTTCCTTTGCCCCAAGCCGGCGCCACCAACCTACGCCTCCACGAAGCCCCCACCTCTACGATGCCTCCAGCCCGACCTCACCCCAATGCATCACGCGATCCAACTCACACTGCACCACCTCCGAGCCAATAGCCACGACCACCTCCACCCCACAACCTTCGCGCACCGCAACAACTCCGACCCAACTTACCACCCACGACCACCTCTGCCCCACAACCTGTTGGAGGACGGGAGGAGGACGGTGAGCTACTGATCAACCCACCACAGGAGAATGCCCGTCTCCTGGGCTACAGGGACCGCTGATTGGCGGTCCCCAACCGCCGATTGGCGGTCTAAAAGGTGCACCTCGTGCGCTGCCTTAGACCGCCCTGATCATCATTCCTTTTGCCTTCTTTTGACACCACTAGATCCATTCTTGATCTATTCTACTGGGGGGCGGGGCACGAAGGAAAGAAGGTGACTCTCTACTCACAAAACAAAAAACCGATTTTGCAATGCACACTCTTCTTCTTCTTTCTACTCACATACTCACTCTTTTCTCACACAATTTCGTGGCCCAACTTCTAATGCTTGATATATGTTGTTGTTACAAATGGTGAATTCTAGTGCTTTATATAGACACTTACATGACCCTACAACTTCCAAACATAAAGACTACATAAACATGATCATTGAAGATCATTACACCCTCTACTTAAATTGCATACATAATTAGGACGAAAATTACTCAAAAAATGAAAAGACTCTTGTCTCTTCCACTCCCTCAACCTTTTGTCTTCTCATGTGTTGACTCATATCCTCCTTGATGTGTCATCAAGCACTAATGATGTGGCGGGTGACTAGGACGCCACATAGGATTAAGTCGCCACATAGGATTAAGTTCAATTCTCAATACTCCTCCTTGAACTTAATCCTCTTCCGTCCACCATCCCAAGTTGATTTCTCAACTTCACATACAAGCGGATTGGCAGAACTTTTGTTTTGTGTGAGAAGACACACCATGTGCAACTCACTCGTCGTCTCGTAGATTTCACGAAGTGTCTTGAACTTCCTTGGTCTCATCTCGTCATGTTTGTCAGATGGAACCGTTTCATGATCAGTGGGGTTGGCTAACTCCTCTTCTTGTTCTTCATTTGGGACTTGTGGAATCTCCTCTTTGGACTCCCATGTTACCTCCTCGTTAACCTGTACATCACGACTAATGACAATTTTGTTGTTAGTTGGATCGAGAAGCCTATAAGCTTTCGATCGTTCATCATAGCCAACAAATACAAGTTTGATGCTCCTATCATCAACTTTTATCCTTCTTTCTTTTGGTACATGTGCATATGCTGTGCTTCCAAACACCTTCATATGTGCTACGGTTGGCTTATAGCCACTCCACGCTTCTTGTGGAGTTACTTCCTCCAAACTTGCAGTTTTGCAACGATTCAACGTATACACTGCACAGGCCACAGCTTCGGCCCATAGCTCTTTTGACACGTTCTTGCTTTTCAACATACTTCGAACCATGTCCATGATGGTTCTATTCTTCCTTTCAGCTACACCATTTTGTTGTGGTGAGTATGGAGCCGTCAAATGGCGTTTTATGCCATTCTCCTCACAAACGTTGTTGAACTCGGTTGATGTGAACTCGCCTCCTCGATCAGACCTTAATGTCTTGATGTTGTTGCCACTTTGTTTCTCCACATATGCCTTGAACTTCTTGAACATGCGAAAAGCCTCAGATTTCTCCTTCAAGAAGTACACCCACGTTTTCCGTGAAAAGTCATCAATAAACGTTAAGAAATAACGATTCTTACTAATCGAGTGTGGAGTGATCGGTCCACATATGTCGGTATGCACCAACTCTAGCACCTTCTTTGCTCTATGTTCAGCTTGCTTTGGAAAACTCTTCCTTGGTAATTTTCCAACCATGCAACCTTCACAAAATCCGTCTTTGGATTCGGTCATCGGCAGACCATGCACCATTCCCTTTTGCGCCATTTCTTGGATCCCGCCGAAGTTCAAGTGTCCAAGTCGCATATGCCACAACCAATCTCCCTTAATGCATGAATTCAAACATATAGCACGAGCACAGGTTAGATTCAATTTAAACATTCGATTTTTGGACATTTCTACCTTTGCAATCAGATGTCCATCTTGTCCTCGCACGGTCATGTGTCGATCCTTCATCAAGATCGTGAACCCTTTCTCCAGGAGTTGTCCCATGCTTAAAATGTTCGTCTTCATATCGGGCACAAAGAACACATTGGAGATAAGCTTTTGAGATCCATCCTTTACTTGGATCATGATGTGACCTTTCCCTTCCACGCGCACCTTTGATGCATCTCCAAACGAAACGTGCCCATGTACTCCTTCCTCCAAATGTGCGAACATGTGTCTATTTCCACACATGTGGTTGCTTGCTCCCGTATCGAGATACCAAACACCTTCTTGTTCGCCTTCCATTCCTTTGTCGGCAAGCAAGACTACATCCTCATCACAAGCATTCTCCTCCACGGCCACAAGGTTGGAGTTTTCTTCCACCCTTTTCTTCGACCAACACTCGCTTGCGTAGTGTCCATGCTTCCCACAATTGAAGCACTCAATCACCTTCTTCGATCCGCGATCACCACGGACACGGCTGGAGCTCTCCTCCACCTTCTTTTGCGACCAGCATTCTTTCGCAAAATGACCACGCTTCCCAAACTTGAAGCATTCGACCTCCTTCTTTCTTGAATGGCCTCCACAATCACGACCGCTTCCACGATCTACGTTGCGAGGTTTCTCCTCCTTAAGCGACATCTTCGCTTGCAACGCCTCCTCTAAGACATCTTGTCTTTTCTTCTTCTTTCTTTGCTCGTGTGCCTCCAACGAGCTAGCTAGATCATCAATACTCATTTTCTCGAGGTCCTTTGATTCCTCGATTGCGCACACCACATTCTCGAAGTCCTCGGTGAGAGAACGCAACACCTTCTCCACCACTCTTCCTTCGGTCAGCGCCTCCCCATTTCTTTTTAATTTGTTCGCCACCATGCGAACTCTCGTCACGAAATCGGCAACACCTTCCGATTCCTTCATTTTTAACGCCTCGAACTCGCCTCGAAGCATTTGGAGGCGCACTTGCCTCACTCGATCAGCACCCTTGTAGCTCCTCTCAAGGGTGTCCCACGCCTCCTTCGACGTCTTCGCTTCAGCAATCTTTTCAAAGCCACTCTCATCCACCGCTTGGAAGAGAAGGAAGAGAGCACTCTTATCTTTGGCTCTTCTCTCCTTTTGTGCTTTGATTTGTGCGACGGTTTCTTCTCCCGTCTTGGCCTCCTCCACGAAGCCGCTCTCCACAAGATCCCAAACATCATGCGCATCCAGCAGCGCACGCATTTGGATACTCCAATTGTCGTAGTTGCCTTTCGACAATCGAGGCAACGACGCATGACCAAACGAGGTCATTCCCGAGCTTCCCATCGGACGAGGCTCTGATACCAGATGTTGGAGGACGGGAGGAGGACGGGGAGCTACTGATCAACCCACCACAGGAGAATGCCCGTCTCCTGGTCTACAGGGACCGCTAATTGGCGGTCCCCAACCGCCGAATGGCGGTCTAAAAGGTGCACCTCGTGCGCTGCCTTAGACCGCCCTGATCACCATTCCTTTTGCCTTCTTTTGACACCACTAGATCCATTCTTGATCTATTCTACTGGGGGGGGGCACGAAGGAAAGAAGGTGGCTCTCTACTCACAAAGCAAAAAACCGATTTTGCAATGCACACTCTTCTTCTTCTTTCTACTCACATACTCACTCTTTTCTCACACAATTTCGTGGCTCAACTTCTAATGCTTGATATATGTTGTTGTTGTTACAAATGGTGAATTCTAGTGCTTTATATAGGCACTTACATGACCCTACAACTTCCAAACATAAAGACTACATAAACATGATCATTGAAGATCATTACACCCTCTACTTAAATTGCATACATAATTAGGACGAAAATTACTCAAAAAATGAAAAGACTCTTGTCTCTTCCACTCCCTCAACCTTTTGTCTTCTCATGTGTTGACTCATATCCTCCTTGATGTGTCATCAAGCACTAATGATGTGGCGGGTGACTAGGACGCCACATAGGATTAAGTCGCCACATAGGATTAAGTTCAATTCTCAATACAACCTTTGTGTACCGCAACACCTCCGACCCAACTCACCACCCACGACCACCTCTCCCCCAACGCACCACCCCCACACCACACCACTCCCCAACTTCTCCAGCCACCAACAACTCATCGAGGTCCTCCGTACTCACCGTTCTCCTTCGACCTTGTCGTGCTCCTCCGAACTCGACGCCTCCAAAATATTCGTGTGCGACTCTCAACTTGATTAAGGTCCACTCTCAACTAGATTTTTTTTATTACATTATGTTCCAAATTTTTACTAACATTATGTTCTTATGTCAAAGTTTGAATTTTGTTACCTATTCATTGTTTCAATTGAGTTTTGTGTAAGTCGATCGATCATTAATCTGGAGGGGGTGAATAGATTATCTCTTAATTTTCTTAACCAATTGCACAATTAAAATAATAATAAAAAGATTGCAAACCACAAGATGACTCCGAAGATTTATAGAGGTTCGATCACACCACCGTGATCTAGTCCTCTTCTCAATTTCAGATCGCTCCTCCAATCCCTACTTGAGAATTCACTATTATCTTCGTTCCAGGTTGAAGATAAACCCTTTTACAATCAAAGTCTTGCGAACACACTCGCCTTGCTCGGATCACCTCTCACAACCCGAGAGGGTGCTTCCTCGAAGCTTGACAACACAATGGAAATTGAATGTGGTTGTTGAACTCTAACTTGAATGCACTCAAGGATTGGAATTAAGCATGAAGTGAATTTAATGGAAGTTTGAAAGTTGGTGGAGCTTTGAAGACTTGAAGATTTAGAGCACAAGAGTAGGATTGATTTTTGGCAAGAAGATGAGTGAATGTGTCTCTTAAGTGAAGTTTATATATCCTTCAAAACAAATAGAGCCATTTACGGTAGGTTGGTAAGGTTTGAACCAATAAGAAACAAGATGTGACTAAAGCTCAGACAGAATTCAGGACGAATTTGGTCAACCGGGACACCAACGGTCGTCCGACAGAATGTAGGTTAATTGGTCAAAATGAAGAACTCGGTTGATCGAATATAACTCGGATAAACATTCACCAACTTCCAGTAAGTTTTTCCTAATATCGAGCAATTAAATTCAGTTGACCGAGAACACTTCGCTTCACCGTTCCAATTGGACAGTATAGAATTGTTGTAACTTGGTGATCTTGTTCGGTATACTGTGGCAAGGTCGGTTGATCGATACATGTGCGGGTTTTATGTTGACATTGCATGGGAAATTGGTTTATCGATGACAATCGAAATATTACGTGGAAAAGCAGTCGTTACATTTTGATTGACAACAAGTCTTCTGTAATCCGAAGGGTAATCAGTAGACCAATATGGATGTTTCAAAGAATGTTGCTAAACGACAAAAGATAAGTTAGTTTGTGCCACATGGGCCAATAAGATGAAGTCGTTTAGGCCAAAAGACACAAGTGATATTCGAATGACCGATACGCCTTCAGTACACCGAATAGAGATATCCAGAGAATATTTCGAAGCTACTGAGGATAAAGAAACGGTTGACCGGGTAGAGGTCGGTAAACCAACACAAGGATTCCAGGAAGATCAAGTGTTTACTGACTCTATGGAGACAGTTGACCGGGTAGGGTTCGGTACACCGAAACAAGGATTCCGAGAGATCAAGTGGTTACTGACTCTAAGGAAACGGTTCACCGAGAGACACTCGATCATCCGTTGGGAACACGTCCGGTAGACCAAGAGGCCAACGGTCGACCGACAGAGACGGGTTTATCCTTTGTGCATCAAGTGTACATTCGATCCTATAACTCAAATAAATGGAAAATTACATATGAAGTCCTTGAGCTTTGATTACAAGGCTTGAGCCTTGATCTTGAAGTTGATTAGTGCCTTGGTTGGATCACCTACATTGTTAGGAATGAACAATATCTATGTAATTTGACAATATGATGTGTAATGTTGTAATTGAAGTTGTGCATAATATTAGTTTGTTAATCATCAGAATTAAGATTAAAGGGCAAAAAAGCCAACAATCTCCTCCTTTTTGATGATGATAAACTAATGTCAAATTGTGTAAGTGCTCCCCCTATCAATATGCAAAATGTATGATAACTTCCTTTACTAGATGCATGAGTTTCACATATTTGATTTAGGCATGTTTTATCCATTGTTCTCCCCCTTTTGACATCCATCAAAAACAATGTAATAATCAAAGTTTGTGACAAAAAGACAAACAATATGTAAATGAAAATGCATTTCTTTAAAAGGGAAGATAAGGCATAAAGCCGATACAAAAACAAACACACCACAACAAATGACAAATGAAACAAAGACGACACACAAAAAGAAGCAAACAAGCAACAAAGATGGTCTAGTTGTTCGACGTGTTCATGTCTCGAAGAAGGTTTACTGGATCATGGGCACGGATGACCGATTTGGGGACGGTCGTCCGTTTCGAGATAAACAATGAATTTCAACATTTCCACAACGATCATCCGATTCAAAATCGGATACCAAAAATTTGAAAGATGTTCGTTTAAAAAGGGGTCAACAAAGGATTCAAAAAATTCACCCATACGTGGCGGTCGTCCGAGATAGTTTCGGATAACCGTTGGAACGGGAACATGGAAGTTTGCTAATTTTAGCAAACCAAAGGTTTCGGTCAACTGGATATGAAACGGTGTACCGAAACGGTGAATCCAGACCAAGTTTGGATCCCTGTCCAGACACAATTCGGTTAACCGAACTGTGTTCGGTCATCCGTCCTGTCTGGACAGACCACAAAAGCAAACAATTCAAGCAATGATTTTTAAGCAAAGGAGAGGAATTATGATATTTCTTTAGCACTACACATTCCTAATTCTTGTCTAATTTTATCAAATTGATCAACATTTAATGGTTTAGTAAATATATCTGCTAATTGATCATTGGTTGAAATGAATTTCAATTCAATATCACCTTTAAGAGCATGATCTCTAAGAAAATGATGAAAAACATCGATATGTTTGGTTCTTGAATGAGGAATTGGATTTTTAGATAGATTTATAGCACTTGTATTATCACAAAGGATAAGTATAGTATGAAACTCAAGTCTCAAATCCTTGAGGATTTGCCTCATCCACAGAATTTGTGCACAACAACATCCGGCGCCCACATACTCGGCTTCGGTTGTTGAGAGTGCAACACTATTTTTCTTCTTACTAAACCAAGAAACTAAAGATTTACCCAAGAATTGACATGTCCTAGGGCTATCAAATCAGGTCATGACACGAAATTCAAACCCAAGGTTGGTTTGTTCTTGGAGGCTTCCTTCTCCTTTCGATGGTTAATTTGGAGCTCATAAGCCATGATATTTTCAATTAACTACTCCATCTTGAGTTGGGAAAGGTCGTCTGCTTCTTCAATTGAGACCACCTTATCTTCCTAATCGTGACTTAGCAACCGGAGGAATTTCCTTGTCATCTCTCATTCATTTAATCTTCTTCCAATAACCAAAAGAGAGTTAGTAATATCGGTGAAGCGAGTGTTAATTTTGCTTATGTTTTCACCGATTTGCATAGAAAATATTTCATATTTATGCATGAGGAGACTAATGCGGGTTTCCTTAGTTTTGCTATCCCCCTCATGATGCATTTGCAATCTATGCCATATTTCATATGCACTTACACAACCCCTAATCCTATTATATTCATCCTCATTAAGGCCACAATACAAGATATTCATAATTTTCGAATTCATTTCGATTTCTTTCATTTTGGGTCCTGTAAGTGAATCCAATTCATCTTCATTTGGGGGTGTGTATGGATTTTGAAGAAATATCCAATACTTAATGTCATTAGAAATTAGGAAAATCTTCATCATATTCTTCCAATAATCATAATTTGACCCATTTAGCAAAGGAGGTCGAGTTGTGCATAATCCTTCTATGTGATTAAATGAAGTAGAGTTCATGCTAAAAATACGATTAAGTATGAGAATTAGCTAACAAGGCTCTGATACCAAATGTAGGATCGTGTGGGTTATGGGTCCACAATACTAATCACAATTAATACTAATTACCTACTTGTTTGAACTATCAAAGATATGCAGCGGAATTTAAAACTAAACAAGCAAGTAAAAGGGAAGATAATGCAAACCACGATGGACACGGTGGTTTTACAGAGGTTCGGCCACCGCCTACGTCCTCTCTTGCAAGCTCCGCTCGACACTTCGAGCTCCGCTCACGACTTCACTATCCACTCCCCGTTCTGGGCAGGGAGAGAAAACCTTTTACAAAACAAGCACCGCGAACACCCTCGCTTGCTTGACTTTCTTTTCTCACAATCCGAGAGGAACACTTTGGGCTTTCACCGAAGTCCTTGCTTTTTTACAAACGAAAACTTGAGTGGAATACACTTTCTAACTTGAGCACACTTAGCTTATGATGTGGAATTGATCTTAAGGGGGGGTTTGTGCACATGGATTCCGAGGGAATCTGACGGAAACAGAATTTGGATTCCGGTTGACTCCGGAAATGGGGCGTTTGTGCACGAAAACACGGATTCCGTCGGATTCCGTCGGATTCTGTGGTATGTATAAAATTTTCTTTGAGTTTTCCGTCACTTTGAGGTCGGAAAGCCACGGAAACCGAATTTTTTCGGTCGACCGTCAAACATTCGGTTCACCGAAAATGAATATAACGGACGACCGAACATATTTTGGTCTACCGAATTCGTAACTAGAATGACCCGTTCGGACGACCAAACTTAGTTCGGTCTTCCGTTTACGTTCACTCTGAGGAAGTCGCATTTCGGTCGACCGAAACTAGTTCGGTCGTCCGTTTTTCTAATCCAAACAGTTTTCCGACGCAGGCACAAACAACAGAATTCAGTCAAAGGGAAACTGTTTTCCACTGGATTATGTTTTCCTCTGCTTTCCCGTTGACTCCGAAAATCACTTTCCGGAGCTTTCCGCGCCACTAACACCCCCTAAGTGTGGAAATTGGAGGCTTGGAGTGTTTGGGATTCTCTCTAATGTTTTGGACAAGTATGTAGTGGGAGAGTTGTGTTAAAATGTGTTTTACAACTCTTTATATAGGCATTAGAGAGAATAGATCCGTTAGGGTTGATTAAGTGAGTGTTGGTGTAGGATACACAAAATAGAAACTCGCAGGACCCAATTCTGAGTTAATTCGGTCGACCAGATTGGTCTGAACGGTCGACCGTTTGGCAGTTTTGAACTCAGTTCGGTCAACCGGTTAGGTAAAGGTCGACCGCTCAACGCTACAACTTAGGTACACTTATGTGAACGATCGAACTCCGAAAAGGGTTCGGTCGACCGAGCTAAGGTCTAGCGGTCGACCGATTTTGTCCATGAGGTTCGGGGTTCTCAAGAGACAGATATTCGGTCGACCGAACAAGGTCCTCGGTCGACCGATACATGAAATGTATTTGGGGTATATTTGGTTAATACGAATACGACCGTTGGGTATAATACGACAAAATAAACGGTCGAAAAAATAAGTTCATACGGTCGACCGAAATGGCATATACGGTCGACCGAAACCGGGCAGTGAAAACACAAACATGGTAATTGATCACTCGGTCGACCGAACGGTCTGTTACGGTCGACCGAATGTGGGCAGACTGTTAGGGTTCAGGTTTAGTGTTTTCCGGTCTAAGTTTGGATGATCTATTGAAGTCCAAATTATGTGAAATTTCGTGTGTGACTTCTATAAGGAACCTAGTGTGTGTTTAAGTAGTTTTTAGCTCAAGTATACTCCATTTACACAAGTTCCTAAGACTCAAAGAAAATACAAAATACATATCTTCAAAAGAGCTTGATTACATGTCTTGACTTGATTTTCCTTTCTTCCTTGAGTCTTGATCACCTGTAAAGGTTAGCACAAAGCAATATATGTGCAATGCAACATGTGTGCTACTCTACATGATCATAATTAAGATTAGGTTGATTAAATCATCAAAACATAGATTAAGGCCAAAAAACCAACATCCTCCTCCTGGCTGCTGCACCATCTCCTCCTTGGACACCAACAATCCAACACTCATCTTCTCCTCCAAGCCACTGTACCATCTCCTCCTCTGACACCACCATCTCCCCTTCCAACACCAACATCTCCTCCTCCAACAGCCCCGTCTCCCTCTCCAACACCGACACCGACCCACATCTCTTTCTAGCCGCTGCGCCATCTCCTCGTTCGACATCAATAGTCCAACACCCATCTCCTCCTCCTAGCCGTTGCACCATCTCCTCCTCCGCATCGACAACCCAACACCCATCTCTCCGGCCTCTGTTGGGTGGGTTTCACTATTCTCTTCCAAACTTTACCCAAACTTTTGGTGTTTGATTTGGTGTTTGATTTGGTGCTTAAGGGCATTTATGTTCCAGTTGCAAAGTTCCTATTTTTTTACTTGATAGTGTATCATGTTTGTATATGTATGGTGATGTTTGCTAATAGTTTCCATCTATGATAGTGTATCGTGTTTGACACTTTGACAATATGTGGATCATGATAAATTGATAAAGCCCTTTTCATATCTAATGAATTAATTAATGGGATATTTACTGAGATTTAAATTGCAGTGGTCATGGAATTAGTGGATTTTTGTTTTGGACTTTTGATAGATTCAAAACTTATGTTGTTGTTTGATTTGCTTGATTCAAAGCTAGTTTTGTTGTTGTTGGATGTCTTGGCAGTTGGACCAAACTCATATGTCATGTATTTATTGATTTTTTAATTAATGGGATATTTACTGAGCTTTAAATTACAGCGGCCCTTCCATTTCTAATATGGATGTCGATGAAAATGACCTAGTGGACTGTAATGTGGAACAAGTACCCCAAGGAGATACAAGTAATAGAAGTTCAAACACCAAAAAAAGAGAAACAATTTTTTTTCTAAGAGATCACATGTTTGGAATTTTGGAATGCAAATAAAAATCGTTATCCAATTATTGCTGCTATGGCTCGTGATATCCTTGCAATTCCGGTCTCAACGGTTGCTTCAGAATCTGCCTTTAGTGTTGGTGGTCGTGTTCTGGATCAGTTTCGTAGCTCTCGTAAGCTAGACGCAATTGAAGCAATCATTTGCACTCGAGATTGGCTATTTGGAGATAAAGGTAATCCCAATATACTACTATTTTTCATGTTATTGTTTGGTGATTTTTGGTCGAATTTGCATATTCATACTTGTTTAAACTTGGAATGACTATCAACTAGGTAATCCAAAAATTGATGAAGATATTGACAAACTCATACAAAATGTAGTGGTCCTTCAAACGAGTGACGAAGAAATTATTGATGTTGATAACTCATTGGAAGAAGTAATGAATTCTCATGCAGGTTTGTGGATATTCAAATCCTTTCATTTAACATAAAATAGATTTATTACTTTTTTTGATAACTCTAATCATCATCCCACAGCTTGATAACAAGGAATGTGGAGAGTCTAGAGACATGATTGCAAGGAAGTTCAACATTAACTCATGATGTTTATGGAAGTCTTTATCATTTTGGTCAAGGAGGTTTATGAGTTATGATTGTCTATGGAAGTTTGATTGTTTGTGATGAAGTTGTTAACTTTTGGATAAAGTTTATATTGATGTTGAATGTTTATGGATGTTAGGATTTCTCATTGTATTACTCTATATTTTAAAAGAGTTTGTGATGATGATATATGAAGTTTATTTAGTTTTTAGGTTGCCAGTTGACACAAACAAAGAATTCGTGTCAATCCGTGTTGACATGAACACGATCCGAAACACGAATTAGACAAACACGAAAAGAAATTTGTGTCAACTCAGGTCATGTTCAGGTTACTAATTTTGTGTTCGTGTTCGGGTCGATTTTTGTTAAAATTTTGTGTTTGTGTTCGTGTTCGGGTTGACCAAAAAGAATTCGTGTCAATTTGTGTCGACACGAACACGACCCGAAACACAAATTTGACTGGCCTAGACATGTCCCACTAGTACTTTTCCGATCGGATTTGCATTCGGCAAAATCAGAGTCACTATAGGCAATGAGATCAACAGATCGAGTCTTGGGATAAAACAATCCAAAATCACAAATAGTTTTCAAATATCGAAAAATCCTTTTCAATGCATGCATATAAGATTTTGTAGGACAAGATTGAAAACGAGAACAAATATTAGACAAGCACTAAACATGATATCGGGTCTACTAGCAGTTAAATAAAGAAGTGAACAAATCATACCTCGATATTTTTAAATATCAATTTCTTTGCCTTCTTCAACTTTATCCAATTTCAAGCTTGTGCTCATGGGAGTATTGTGAGGTTTGCTATCTTCATATCCAAATCTTTTGAGTAGTTCTCTTGTGTATTTGGTTTGGTTGATGAAGTTTCCCTCCGAGGTTTGCTTGATTTGGAGTCCAAGAAAGAAGTTGAGTTCACCCATCAATCTCATTTCAAATTCACCTTGCATAGACTTAGAAAATTCTTGGCAAAGATAGTCATTAGTAGAACCGAATATAATGTCATCAACATATATTTGTACGATTAATAAATCTTTATCTTCGGTTTTAGTAAATAATGTGGTGTCAACTTTCCCCATGGTGAATCCGTTTTCAAGCAAAAAATTCTTGAACCTTTCATACCAAGCTCTAGGAGCTTTCTTAAGCCCATAAAGAGCATTCTTAAGCTTGAATACATGATCCGGGTATGTTTTATTCACAAAACCGGGTGGTTGTTTAACATAAACTTCTTCCACAATAAAACCATTCAAAAATGCACTTTTAACATCCATTTGAAAGTTTAAAATCCATGTATGGTGCATAGGCTAATAACATTATAATTGCTTCTAATCAAGCTACCGGAGCATAGGTTTCATCAAAGTCGATGCCTTCCTCTTGGTTGTAACCTTGAGCGACCAATCGAGCTTTGTTTCTAACCACTTGCCCGGATTCATCAAGTTTGTTTTGAAAAACCCACTTGGTGTCAATTACCGTTTGATCTTAGGTCTCGGAATAAGCTCCCAAACATCATTACGAACGAATTGGTTTAACTCTTCATGCATAGCTATTAACCAACATTCATCATCACATGCTTCTTCTATTTTCTTAGGTTAAAGTTGAGATATAAATGCATAAGAGTCACATACAACAAGAGCATTACACCTAGTAACAATTCCTTTTGATACATCACTAATTACAAGATCCTTAGGATGATCCTTCTTATATTGCCAATCCTTTGGAAGCTCTTATTTTCTTAAGATGTCTCATTGGGTTGTTCTTGAGTTGTTATATTTTGAATATCGTCAATAAGTTCATCATCAAGGTTAGAATTATCCTTATATGGTTCTTCTTAAAAGTGAACATGCATGGATTCTTCTACACAACTAGTTCTCTTGTTATAAACTCGATGTGCTTTACTCCTACTTGAATATCCGAAAAATATGGCTTCATCGGATTTAGCATCAAATTTGTCTAAATTATCCTTGGTATTGAGAACAAAACATTTAGAACAAAAGCGTTGAAATAGGAAATTTTTGGAGGTTTGCCAAACCAAAGTTCAAAAGGAGTTTCGTTTAAATTTTGTCGAATCAAAACATGGTTAAGAATGTAACAAGCCGTGTTAACCGCTTAACACCAAAAATACTTTGGTAAATCATTTTCACAAAGCATTATTCTTGACAATTCTTGAAGAGTTCTATTCTTCCTTTCAACTACCCCATTTTGTTGAGGAGTTCTTGGGAAAGAAAAGGTATATTCAATACCATTAGAATCACATCAAAACCTTCATTTTCAAATTCTCCACCATGATCACTACGAATTTTCAAAATCAAAGACCATTTTTCTCTTTGAATTCGTTTTGAAAAATTTTCAATTTCCTTAAAAGCTTCATTCTTTTTTGCAAGAAACAAAACCCAAGTAAATCGAGTAAAATCATCAATCCATATCTCTTGCCACCTAAACTAAAGGTTCTAGATGGACCAAAGAGATCCATATGCAAGAGTTCCAAAGGTTTTGAAGTAGAAACAATGTTAATTGATTTGAAAGAACTTTAAAATTGTTTTCCAAATTCACAAGCATTGCAAAGCTTATTTTTCTTGAAATCCAATTTGGGCATTCCTCTTACCAAGTCAAATTTAGCAAGTATATGAAGTTGGCTCATACTAATGTGGCCTAACCTCTTATGTCATAACCAAGATTCGTCATTTGAAGCAACTAAGCATGTTTCCTTAGAAAATGAATCAATTTTATCAACATGCACAACATAAACATTTCCATATCTATAGCCTTTGAAAGTGGTTTCCAAACTAGATTTAGAAATAATGTGTACAATATGTTGATCAAAGAACACTAAGAATCCTTTATCGGTTAATTGACTCACACTAGGAAAATTATGTTTCAATCCATTCACAAGAAGCACATTTTGTATTTGAGTATTAGAATTATTACCAACATCGTCGATGCCAATAATGTGACCTTTAGAATTATCCACAAATGTGACGGTTCCACATTTCTTTGATTTCAATGTTTTGAACATGGAGTGGTCTCCCGTCATGTGCCTCGAACATCCACTATCTATGATCCACTTCCCCTTCTTTTTCACCTACATTCAAAGAAGAAGAAGAAGAAAATTTGATACCCATATTTGTTTGGGTCCTTTGGGGTTAGCTTTAGGTACCCAAACTTGTTTGGTCTTAGGTACCCAAACATTTGAAGATTTTTTTTCACTACACCATTTAAAGCATGCACAAAATAACTCTTAGAGTTTTTATTTTCATTCATGTATCCTAAGCCATGCTTTTCTAATGATTGAATTTGTCTAACATCTTCTTTCCTTTTGTGAATTTGTCAAGATCAATTCTCAATTACTTATTGCATTTGATTGACATTATTTCATGCTTATATTTGTATCTTATATCCATTATCTTTCACCTAAACAATGCTATGTCACGAGTTTTATGTGTAGTTTTCAGGAATAAATAGGTTTGAAGAGATGAAGCATAAAAGGACCCAAAAGATGGGAAAAAGGACTGAATTGTGAGATCTGGGGACCAAGATGCAAGGAAGAAGGACCTGATTGCAAGACAGAAGGACCTAAGAGCAAAACAGAATACTCCACACCATCATGGGGAGTATTTTGCCAATTCGATTCGGGTCGGAGCTCCAACAAACCAACCGGATGCATCCAAGACCAAGACACACAATAAGGAAGGCCCACAAACAAATCCAGACGGATCTGGATCATATAGACCGCCAATTGGCGGTCTGGAACCGCCAATTGGCGGTCTGGATTGGCCCAGATCCACCTAATTTTCTCCTGGACTTGTATTAATGTGTGCTTAGTCTATTTTTGGTATTGGTTTAGTCCCACATCGGGGGATTGTCCCGGATTAGCTTTTTCCATGCTTATAAATAGAACTCTTCACCTCCCATTGTATCTATCTCTCTCTTGGTGGCCTTCTTCCCTACTAAGAGTGAAGCCTTGAAGCAAAACTCTGGTGGAGGAAGGGCTGCTTGTAATTTGGAGTGAGTAATAATAGAAGTTTTGTAGTTAATTGTTGTTGGCTTTAGTTTTTACATTGCTTAGTTAATTTCAATGTCTTGCATGTTTCTTTAGTCTAATGTTCTTTTAGTTTCTTTAGTATTTCTTGCTTGCTTAGATTGATTTCATTTCAGTATTAATGCATTCTTTTGTTAGAGTAGTTAGTTTAAATATGTGTGAGTAGTTCCATCCCTATTTGGGGGGTGGAGAAATATGTGATATAATCATGTAGTGTATTAAGTGTGTGTTATCTTTATCCCTTGAGCTTTATATGATTTCCATAACCATCTAATGGGTTTTCACTCTTATCTTTGATATGCTAATGCTCTTAAATGAAGCTTAGCTTATGCTTTGATTAGTGGACCTATTTTATGGGGAATGATAATGTTAGGATATGGATGAAGTTAATATTGGAAACACAATTTGTAGTATATGTACTCTTGTTGCCTTTACCTTAGCTAATGCCTTGTATGTTTTAATGATGTAGTCTTATCTTAATTCATGTGGAGGCATAGTAGGGTCTAGTCTTTATACTTGAGTTCATTTAGCTTCATTCCAATTAATGTCTTGTATGTTTTAATGATGTAGTCCTATCTTAATTCATGTGGAGGCAAAGTTGGATGTAGTTTTATAATTTCATGCACTACATGTTGTGAGGAGCTTAATTGAACACACACACACACACATCTTTATGTTCACATCATTTCTCTACCCCCTTTGGGGTTTAGTTTTATTGCTTATCTTCATTTCCTTTTGCATTCTAGTTTAGCATTGTAGTGTAGTTTAGTGTAATACATCCTTCTTCCTTTTCTTTACCTCTCGCCTTCGCACAAACCAAGTGTCGACACACCTCCCAGTGGACGACCCGTATTTGCCACCGCTTCAACGCGGCCGTGCACTTGCGGTTAAATATAAAACGATCACTCAAGTTTTTGCCACCGTTGCCGGGGAGGTGCTCTGTCCAGACATGGGTTTGGACGATTCGAGGGGTTTTTAATTTTTTGTTTTCAGTGTTTCTTAGTTTCAGGGAATCACAAGATCACGGGGAGGCTACTGGCAAAGTTGGAGGAAGCGAATCCCTAAACAGACCGCCAATCAGCGGTTGAAGACCGCCAATTGGCGGCCTGGTGAGAGTTTCTTGCCTTGTAATTTTTTCTGGTAGTTAGTGTTCAAATTTGTGTTATCTGGGAGCCCTATTTTGCATGCTATGACTTCTGGTTTGCTCCCAGATCATTAATCACTCCCCCTTTAATCAACTTGGACCATAAAACTCAAAGCAAAAGATTAGACTTCTTGCCATCTAGGTCATGCACCATTGGTAGACCTTGCATGCATTTGTCTTTTCTTTGCTTTACATTTTGTCGTTGATTGCTGGCGTGAGGTACGTGCACCCACATCCCTCATTCATGCATGTTTATTTCATGCATTAGTTAGTAAGGTGCATCGGGACAAGAGTGAGAGAGCGTTTGATTGGAGCGATTGATTGCTAGATCTAGGATCAAATCGCTACTAAGGAGGGGTTGTCCCATAAAAGATAAGGTGGGGGATTTCATCACCCTTTCCTTGGCCCCAAAAACCACTCTTAATAAAGCCTTAACTAAAATCAAGTAGACATTGGCCATAAGGAATTCGGACGCACTAGGAGAGTAATCTAGTCGAGACCGTCATGACCTGATCGGCGTTGCCTACCTTGTCAATAGTAGGAGGTACTGGATCTCCGGATCTGGTATCACTTGCTGGGCATTGTGGTCCTCGTTGTAGGGAGGTGAGCCGTGTCGAGGCTAGTGACCTCGAAGTTAGGCGTCGTCTAGCTTAAGGACCCATTGCCTTACATTGTTTGAGCCGTGCTTGCTAGTTAGTCTTCCTCCTGATCCCACTACCCTCGCTAGCTCTAGGGATTCTTCCCTCCTCATCTGAGTCCTCTCCTCATCTATTCTCTACGTTTAGTCTCCTCCTCTAGTACACCTTCTGTTGTGTGTCGTTTAGAGTCGAGTCGAGCATTTCATGCGAGGTTGGGCTCGTTCTGGTGAGAGCGCTCGACTCGAGAGAGTGCTTATTTCTGAGATGGAAGATCTTGGTGATCGACCATCTCCGCCTCGTGCTCCTTTGGAGCAAGAGGCCGAGTCGTCTCGTGGTGGCGAGGGAGATCGGGTTCCATACATGGACTACCTCAGTCCATTCCCACCACCACGTAGACCTCCTTCTCCTCCTCCGACTCGAGAGGAAGGGAGATTCGGTCAGGATCGAGTTCTTGGTGCACCACCACCTTTAGCTCGACATGATAGACCGATGACTTTGTAGGAGCGGACCCATCCTGTTCGGGCCGCGCAGCCTTCTTGCATAGTTGTTCCCCCTGCTCGCGGGAACAACTATGAGCTGAAACCTCAGTATGTGAGCATGCTTCCAACCTTTACTGCCAATAAGGAGGATCCGTATATTTTTATACGCGAATTCGAGGAAGTATGCTCCATGTTCAAGCTTCAACAGCTTGACGAGGATTCTGTCCGGTTGAGGATGATTTCGTTCGCATTGAAGGATAATGCGAAGAAATGGATGTATAGCCTCCCGGCGAGCTCGATTCGGTCATGGGATGACTTTGTGACCGTCTTTCTGAAGAGATTTTTCCCTCAAAGGAAAATTCAACAGATACGGCACCAGATACATCAAATGTATCAGACCGAGACCGAATCGTTTCATGGTTTCTTTGAGAGGTTCAAGGACCTTCTCCAACAGTGCCCTCATCATGGATTTGAGTTATGGCAGCTGTGCCAAATTGTTTATGAGGGCATCAACTACAACACCCGCACATTGTTGGAGTCGATGTGTCAGGGTGACTTCCAAATGAAACCCATCGAGGAGGCATGGGATACTTTTGAATCCATGGCTGAACGTACCTTCGAGTGGGATACCATGAGAGAGCCACCAGCCGCCAGGTCTTCTGGTCGAGCTGGATCTTATCAAGTTGACTCATCGATCGCGTCTGAGGCGAAAATGGCTGCTCTCATGCGTAGGATAGAGAGTTTGGAGATGGACCGAGCTCCTGTAGCTCAGGTCGCTACTCCCGGGTGTACTAGGTGTGGACTGTCGGGACATGATGACTTGGAGTGCGCTTACTCTCCAAGGGATACTGAGCATGCAAATGCGATGTATCAACAAAGGCCCTGAAACGACCCGTACAGTCATTCCTATAACCCGGGATGGCGTAACCATCCTAACTTCTCTTGGGGGTCTAGTGGAGGCCACGGTCAGAGCTCGCACGCTCAACCTCAACCTCCACCTTATCAACCTCCACGCCCATCGGCGACCTACCAACCCCCACATCAAAGGTCGCAGCACTAAAATTACCAACCTGCTCATGCCTCATCGTCGGGTTATTCCAACCAGACTCCACCACCCCAGCAGGTTGACCCTAAGGACCCTTCTTGTGATCCGACCTTTCAAGCGTTGCAAAGTACAGTCAAGGCTTTGGAAATGCAGGTTAGCCAGTTGGCTCATCAACTCCATGAGCGCGAGAAAGATCAGTTCCCGAGTCAACCTGAGGTGAATCCTCGGGGTACCCATTCTCAAGGAAGGACACCTTTACCTCATGCCACCTGTGAACCGACACATCATATTAATGTGATTCATACTTTGAGGTCTGGTAAGGAGGTGGATAACCACATTGGGGTATCTTCTTTGTCATCACCATCTTTGAGGGAGCCGGATCCTGAGGCTCCCTCCACAAATACTTCCAGGAAGGAGCTAGATCCTGAGGTTCTTTCTACATTTCCTTCGACAAAGGGGCCGAACCCTGAGGTCCCCTTGTCTCCTCTTGTGTCGAAGGAACCAGATTCTGAGGTCCCCACTCATGTTTCTTTGGACCTGAATTCTGGGGTGCCTTCGCATCCTTATGCCCCAAAGGCGCCGTTCCCTGAGCGCCTTAAAAAGAAAACCTCTGATTAGCATGACAAGATGCTTGAGATGTTTCGGCAGGTTAAGGTGAATATCCCTCTTTTGGAGGTGATTCAACAAATGCCACCTTATGCCAAGGTTCTCAAGGACTTATGCACCAAGAAGAGAAAAACTCATGTTCCCAAGAAAGCTTTTCTTGCGGCTAACGTGAGTTCCTTGTTGGCACAACCCATGCAAGTCAAGTACAAGGACCCTGGCTGTCCTACTATCTCTTGTGTGATTGGTGATGTGTCCATACATCGGGCCTTATTGGACCTTGGTGCATCTGTTAATCTTCTGCCATATTCTGTCTACGTCCACCTCGGTCTTGGAGACCTCAAACAAACAAAGACCACTCTTCAATTGGCTGATAGGTCTATGAAGAAACCGAGGGATGTGGTGGAAGATGTGCTGATCAAAGTGGGAGAGTTCATTTATCCAGTCGACTTCTTTGTCTTGGATACTGAACCTGTGCCAAACCCACTTGGACAAATTCCTGTCATTCTGGGGCGACCATTTCTTGCGACTTCCAATGCCTTGATCAATTGTCGCAATGGTCTGATGCGCTTGACTTATGGTAGTCAATGCGCTGATTTCAACATCTTCCCCATTGGCAAAAAGCCAGGTGCCTTCAATGACCCTGTTGAGGTCAACCTTATCCAGGGCTTGGATGAGATTGAAGTTGAGGGCACCTTCAAGTACTTCAGAGAATTGTTCGATGAAGATCCTGAAGGTGGTGAAGATGTTTCACCCGGGCTGGCACAAGAAGGTGCCTTATGTTTTGATCATGTGGCCCTTGAGCCACTTCTTTTTGACCACGTGGCCCTTGAGCCACATCCTTTTGAGCACGTGGCTTTTGAGCCACAAGATACTATTTTTATGGCCTCTCGGCCACATGCTCTTCATTCTGTATCTGCTGAGGACCCCATGTGGGTTAAGATTCAACCACCTGATACCCTTATACCTGATAGAGGTTCACCTCTCGTTCATGCCTCCTCTTTTGCTAACCCTAAAGAGGCATCAACCGACCACAATGCTTATAAGGGTGTCAGGTGGTCGAGCAATTCTGTTGTGTATGTTGCGAGCCCATGCATGCGCATTTCTGGCTCGAGAGATGGTGGGTTCTCATTTGATGTCCCTTGACATATGAAAATGGAAGCCTATTGTTGTACATAGTTATATAAAAAAAAGTTCAATAAAAGACTCCTTCAATGAGCATCGATTGTTGTGAGCCCCAACCCTTGTGTATTTGGGCTCCATTTCTTTCACATATTTGTACCTTTACTTTAGCATCTCACAGGTTTTGAGGGAATTTAGGTTGTGTCCATCAACATAGCCATACACTTCCCTTTGTACTTCATGTTGGTGAGATCTCTCCTTTATCATGCATAAATCCATGTAGTATCTTGCTTGCATTCATTGAGGACAATGCATGAAGTAGGTGTGGGGGGGTGTTTTACGTGTGTACATAGTTGAGCCTTTTTCCTTTGATTTTGTTTTCTTTTGTTTGCATTGTTAGGGTCATGATAGTGTGCTGCATTTAATATCGATATATCTGCTTGCCATGATCCTTGGGTGACTTGTCTTCTTTTGCTTGCCTAGTGCTTCAAAATTTTCACATTTCTTTCAAAATCTTCATGTGTTTTCGAAAGAAAATGTTTTGTGGGTTTTGCGTGTGTTTAGCATGTGCAAAACCGTTGACAGGCAAAGTAAAAAGAAAGCTCCCAAAATTGTCTTGAACTTGATGCATTAGGATATCTAGTACAGTGATTGTAGGATTTATTGAGTCGTTAGGATGCACCCCAATTTTCCCTTGGGGGTGAGTAATCATAGGGTTTCAGTGCTCAAACATTTAAAGAAGTCCACCCTGAACCTAGTGAGTCAAATAATTCGTGTCTGTTAGTATAAGGAAGTTTGTCGTAGTCAATGACCCTTAATCTCTTTTTGTGAAACCTAAGTGTAGGGGTTTTGGTTCCCATGTAGATAAATAAATAAGTGGTGTTCTCTCTTCTCGCACGACTCCTATCACTCGGGAAAGTAGGTCTGAGGGGACTTTGTGCCTGGTGCTTTCGAGTCATCTGACTTGGGATGCACCGACCGAACTCCCGTTACACGGGTGGTAGGGATCGCCCTATGTGGAGATTTGGGGGAAGGTGTACGTGATAGTGTAAGTCCTCATAGGCAATGATGCACGAAACCTGACCCTGGGAGAATCAAACACCAACCAATAAATGCTCCAAAGAAAAAGAAAAAAAAAGAAGAAAAAAAGAGAAAAAAAAAGAAAAGAAGAGTCAAATAAGAACCAAAATGGACTTTACACGTTGTATCACATTCAGAAGTTAAGGTTGCCCATGTCTTTCACTTAATTCATTAGTTAACTCTCACGAATAACTCATAGGTGTGTGGACTGATTACATATATAGAGTCGACCCGTAGTATTACCGCATTCCATGATCGACAAAATAAGTCCAACGAGTCGTGTAGCTAGATTGATTAATGCATCTTGTTCGGATTTTGTGGGTATATCCGCTGAAAACCCTCAGTAGACAACACTCCTCCTCCTTGGCGACAAGGAGGTTTAACGGCTTGTTGCACGTGCTAAGTGCAACCGTGATTCCTTCGAAAGTGAGTTAGGATTTCTTGTTTTTTCATATGCTTTTCTCTTTCTTTGTTTTGCTCGGGACTAGCAAAAGTTAGGTGTGGGGGTATTTGATTGACATCATTTCATGCTTATATTTGTATCTTATATCCATTATCTTTCACCTAAACAATGCTATGTCACGAGTTTTATGTTTAGTTTTCAGGAATAAATAGGTTTGAAGAGATGAAGCAAAAAAGGACCCAAAAGCTGGGAAAAAGGACTGAATTGTGAGATCTCGGGACCAAGATGCAAGGAAGAAGGACCTGATTGCAAGACAGAAGGACCTAAGAGCAAAACAGAATACTCCACACCATCATGGGGAGTATTTTGCCAATTCGATTCGGGTCGGAGCTCCAACAAACCAACCGGATGCATCCAAGACCAAGACACACAACAAGGAAGGCCCACAAACAAATCCAGACGGATCTGGATCATATAGGCCGCCAATTGGCGGTCTGGATTGGCCCAGATCCACCTAATTTTCTCCTGGACTTGTATTAATGTGTGCTTAGTCTATTTTTGGTATTGGTTTAGTCCCACATCGGGGGATTGTCCCGGATTAGCTTTTTCCATGCTTATAAATAGAACTCTTCACCTCCCATTGTATCTATCTCTCTCTTGGTGGCCTTCTTCCCTACTAAGAGTGAAGCCTTGAAGCAAAACTCTGGTGGAGGAAGGGCTGCTTGTAATTTGGAGTGAGTAATAATAGAAGTTTTGTAGTTAATTGTTGTTGGCTTTAGTTTTTACATTGCTTAGTTAATTTCAATGTCTTGCATGTTTCTTTAGTCTAATGTTCTTTTAGTTTCTTTAATATTTCTTGCTTGCTTAGATTGATTTCATTTCAGTATTAATGCATTCTTTTGTTAGAGTAGTTAGTTTAAATATGTGTGAGTAGTTCCATCCCCATTTGGGGGGTGGAGAAATATGTGATATAATCATGTAGTGTATTAAGTGTGTGTTATCTTTATCCCTTGAGCTTTATATGATTTCCATAACCATCTAATGAGTTTTCACTCTTATCTTTGATATGCTAATGCTCTTAAATGAAGCTTAGCTTATGCTTTGATTAGTGGACCTATTTTATGGGGAATGATAAGTTTAGGATATGGATGAAGTTAATATTGGAAACACAATTTGTAGTATATGTACTCTTGTTGCCTTTACCTTAGCTAATGCCTTGTATGTTTTAATGATGTAGTCTTATCTTAATTCACGTGGAGGCATAGTAGGGTCTAGTCTTTATACTTGAGTTCATTTAGCTTCATTCCAATTAATGTCTTGTATGTTTTAATGATGTAGTCCTATCTTAATTCATGTGGAGGCAAAGTTGGATGTAGTTTTATGATTTCATGCACTACATGTTGTGAGGAGCTTAATTGAACACACACACACACACACACACACACACATCTTTATGTTTACATCATTTCTCTACCCCCTTTGGGGTTTAGTTTTATTGCTTATCTTCATTTCCTTTTGCATTCTAGTTTAGCATTGTAGTGTAGTTTAGTGTAATACATCCTTCTTCCTTTTCTTTACCTCTCGCCTTCGCACAAACCAAGTGTCGACACACCTCCCAGTGGACGACCCTTATTTGCCACCGCTTCAACGCGGCCGTGCACTTGCGGTTAAATATAAAACGATCAATCAGCATTCTATAAGATAATGTATTTTTTTAGCATGAGATTCAACATTGAATTTTTTAAAGCTTTTATTTTCCAACACAAGCTTATCAACTTCATTTGACAATGATTCATTTAGACAAGCTTGATCATGATTAGCTTTCCTAGATAATTTACTTTTATGCCTCAATATGTCACACTTTTCAAGCAATTCATGAAACACATCAAGTAATTCATCATATGAATTTGATTCATGAGTTGAGACTACATTTTTTTCTCCATCTTTGGCGACATTGCAAGTGTTGGGCTCGTCTTGCTCTCTTTATGAAGATGCACTACCTAATTCTCCATCAATTTCTTCTTGAGTGTAGAGACATAGATGAGCTTCTTCATTTTCCGACTCATTTGAAGAACCGGAAGATGATTAGGATGATCCATCCCAAGTTGCCTTGAGGTTTTTTTCTTCTCCTTATACTTCTTCTCTCTTCAGTCGACCGGGACACAACCGGTCGTCCAACAAAATGTGGGTTAATTGGTTAGAATGAAAATCTTGGTTGATCGAATATAACTCGGATAACCGTTCACCAACTTCCAGTAAGTTTTTCCTAATATCGAGCAATTAAATTCGGTTGACCGAGAACACTTCGGTTCACCGTTCCAATTGGACAGTAAAGAATTGTTGTAACTTGGTGATCTTGTTCGGTATACCGTGGCAAGGTTGGTTGACCGATACATGTGCGGGTTTTCTGCTGACATTGCATGGGAAATTGGTTTATCGATAAGAGTCGAAATATTACATGGAAAAACAGCCGTTACGTTTTGATTGACAACAAGTCTTCGGTAATCCGAAGGGTAATCGGTAGACCAATATGGACGTTTCAAAGGTTGTTGCTAAACGACAAAAGATAAGTTAGTTTGTGCCATGTGGGCCAATAAGATGAAGTCGTTTAGGACAAAAGACACAAGTGATATTCGGATGACCGATACGCCTTCGGCACACCGAATAGAGATATCCAGAAAATATTTCGAAGCTACTGAGGATAAAGAAACGGTTGACCAGGCAGAGGTCGGTAAACCGACACAAGGATTCCAGGAAGATCAAGTGTTTACTGACTCTAAGGAGACGGTTGACCGGGTAGGGTTCGGTACACCGAAACAAGGATTCCAGGAGATCAAGTGGTTACTGACTCTAAGAAAACGGTTCACTGAGAGACACTCGGTCATCCGTTGGGAACACGTTCGGTAGACCGAGAGGCCAACGGTCACCCGATAGAGATGGGTTTATCCTTTGTGCATCAAGTGTACATTTGATCTTATAACTCAAATAAATGGAAAATTACATATGAAGTCCTTGAGCTTTGATTACAAGTCTTGAGCCTTGATCTTGAACTTGATTAGTCCATTGGTTTGATCACCTACATTGTTAGGAATACATAATATCTATGCAATTTTACAATATGATGTGTGTAATGTTGTAATTGAAGTTGTGCATTATATTAGTTTGTTAATCAAAATTAAGATTAAAGGGCCAAAAAACCAACAATTTGTACTACATGAGTACACACCACAAGTTGCCAATATTGTTGAGTGAGGATTTTGTTTGATTTTTAGTTAGGCTTAATTGTTTCTCCAAAGCTTAGTAGGGTATTAGAACTTTGATATTTGTCTTGGGTTGTAAGTTTGAACTTGAGTTTTTATTTAGATCACACCTTACCTTTGAATCTTATTTGGACCTTGGCTCTATCCTATTGCATGATCAACTATTACTTTCTACCATTAGTTATTTAAATGATTACGTAAGTGATCAATATATAGTTGTGTTGAAATAACTACTTAAGTGAATGGTTGTATTCAATTTTTTGTTATATAGTTGTGAATTGTTTGTGTTTTTTCCCACAAGAAATTTTTTATTAATATGAAATTTTAAGGGGAGGTTTTGCCGAAATTTTGAAAAATTCCTATATATTAGGTTCATTTTGTATTACGATTGTTTGTGTTGTTTTGTCAATAATAATGAATCGAAATTGGATTTTTGCAAGTCGGTTGAGCGATGAGTCTGAGTACAGAGTTGAAAATTTTCTAGAGTTTGCACAAAAGAATGCACATTTTAGAAACGAAGGAAATTTCTTATGTCCATGTTGGAAGTGTCTTAACATGTTCTTAAGAGATGTAAAAGAGATCATTGCTCATTTCTTTGAGAAATGTTTTGATGAAGTATGCACACATTGGATATGGCATGGTGAGAACGAAATACGTACGAAGGAAGTAATTGATAGTCCTTCAAATCAAGATGTTAATGTTGAAGAACAATTAGATGATATGATTCGAGATGTTTCCAATAAGTTTGAGGATAAACCCAAGTACTTAGTAGTCTGTTGTCTGATAATGAAAAACCTTTGTATCCGGGTTGCACTGATTTCAGTAGATTGTCCACAGTGTTACAGTTATATACCTTGAAAGTCTCGAACGATTGGAGTGATGTTAGTTTTACTGCCTTACTTAAGCTACTAAAAGAAATTCTTCTAGAAAAAAATGAACTTCCAGACCGTACATATGAGGCCAACAAATTCTTGTGTCCGATGGGAATGCAGTATAAAAAATACATGCATGCCCTAATGATTGCATATTATATAGGGCTGCATATGAAAATATGCATTGTTGTCCAGTTTGTAATGCATCACGGTAGAAACATAAGAAAAATAGGAGTGGTGATATGCCAGTACAAGGACCGTCTACGAAGTTGTTGTGGTATCTTCCGATAAATGCAAGGTTGAAAAGTTTATTTGCATGCCCCGCGAATTCAAAGAATCTGACATGGCACACAGATCGTGACAAAGTGAACGATCAAATGCTTCGACATCCTGTAGATTCTCCGCAATGGAAGAAAAATAAAATCGGAGTAGGAATGCATGGGTGGCAGCCCCTGCGGGGAACACTATCCCCCCGAAAGGGAGCGCGCTTTGCGGACATTTTTTTTACTTTGAATATTGATCCGTTTACCCATTTATTTACATTTGTTTTTTTTCCGGATTCATGTAAACGAATACGGGTAACCTGATCAATAACCACCCCGTCACCACCAAAATTTTGAACGGAACCTGAAATAATTTGAACTAACACACTCTATAAATTAAAAAATAAAGAAGGTCAGGACGTCTGAGCAAGACACCCCCATGGTCGGGGTGTCTGGCTAAGATGCCCCCCACCATGGGGAGGTGTTTTTTTCGAGACGTCCCGGCCGAATTTCATACTACAACACAAATGTGAGAGTGACGATCCACGAGTATAAAGGAAGCAAGAAGTTGTGCATTAGAGGGTTTTGCGAAGATAATAAAGGAAATTTCCTGCCTTCTAAGAGTGGTATGAAATTTATTTCCATTTTGTTTGTGTTGAAAATGCCATTGTGAAATCTAATTTTTATGGTCCCATTAGCTATGTTGGTTGCTAACCCATGTGTTCTCATGGGTTAGCGACCAACATTTACGTTTACACTTCATTTACGTTTACACTTCATTTACGTTTATCTCCTTTGCATCAGCCCCTCCCCGTCTTCAAGAGGACTCGACCTCAAGACATGTTCTAGATAAAGCAGTGCACGTGGTCGATGGGAAGTAATCAAAGATATCAGCAACATTAAATGTTTTACATGTACCCATACTTGTTTGGAGTTCAATCTAATCGGTATTATCATTAAATTTGAGCACCTTGAATGGTTCTATTTTGCACGCCATGAGTTTGTTGGAAGTCCCGGATAGAAGGTGCTCCTTGTGCAGGTGGAACATAACCATCTCCTACATTAAAAATCATACGATGGTGATGCACGTCCTTTTGAGCTTTATATTTTGCATCGATTGCCCATAATCGTCTCTTCACTTCTCTTTGGACATCTCGAACATTGTCTACCATACTCTCGGTTGCTTTGTTGCTTGTGTCCAACTTTGGAAGAGGGACTAAATCAAGGGCATGTCTGGACATTGTTCGATACACAATATGGAAGGGTGAAAATCCAGTGGAGTTGTGTGTCGCGTTGTTGTAGGCGAATTCTGCTTGTACTAGGGCCAGAAGATGTATAAGTGTTACGATCCTTAGGGTTGTAAACTGTATATCTGTAGAAATGTTTGTTTTTTTAGAATGAATCATATTTCAAATCTTCAAAAATACTTCCAAAGGTCAGACGACTCTTTTTCCTACTATGGATTTATTAGAAGAAATATTACATCTATTGAGGAAACTCTCATATCTCAAGAAGGAGAACAGAAAAATATCTTAGGTAACTAAATGACAAACATGAAGAACCTCAAGAAGAAGCCACCACAAGAAGGTTCACATGCTCAACTCGTATCCCGTCACGCCTTCACGACTTTGATACATATAATGTAACTTACCTCATTCGGGACTATGTATCCTACAAAGCTATAACCCCTAACCATCGAAGCTTTTTAAATACAATAGGTACCCACAGAGAACGACCTCCTACCATGAAGCACTTTGCAACCCAAATTAGATTAAACCATGGAAGATGAACTAGTAGCCTCATAAGAAAAAGCACACTTGGTCTGTAAAGCAGGAAGCAAACTTGTACGATGCAGATGAATATATAAAATTAAGTATAATTGTAACGGGAATTTGATCAGTATAAAGCTATCCTAGTTGCTAAGGGATACACACAAACCTATGACCTTGACTATCATGAAACCTTTGCCCTAGTTGCAAAAATGAACATTGTTAGAGTCCTACTGTCTGTGAAAGTTAATCATGGATGGAATCTCTCTCAGATGGATGTTCGAAATGCTTTCCTTCAAGACACTCTAGAAGAAGATGTTTACATGACTCCTCCTTCGGGCTACAACTCCCCTCAGAAGAGGTAGACTTCACAAATCAATCTATGGATTGAAGCAATCCACCAAAGCATGGTATGCGAACCTCAGTACTCTCTTCTACTATTTAGTTTCTCAAATTGCTCTACTGATGTATCATGCTACATGTATGACATCGGAGGTTCGTTGACATAGAATAAAGTGAGCCATTTTGGAGAAACGTTCCCTCACTACAAATACTGAGTCCAATCCCCGTTGAGTTCAAGGTAAGCAGAGGAGAAAAGCCATGCCAAGATCCCCCCAC
Source organism: Triglochin maritima (assembly GCA_963682175.1). Taxonomy (NCBI): domain Eukaryota; kingdom Viridiplantae; phylum Streptophyta; class Magnoliopsida; order Alismatales; family Juncaginaceae; genus Triglochin; species Triglochin maritima. Next base: position 51,268,249 of record OY821770.1, read on the forward strand.
GCTTTAGAAGGAACTTGTAGGGGCATGTAGAGACTTAGAGTCCAAATCCAAGTCTGCTAGCGTCACAAGCCTCTGTCCAGCAGCTGATGAGCAAAATGTTGGCCCACCTCAACAAGCTCCAACTTTCTGGTCAAAATCAAGGTCAACTAGGTCACTTTTCAAGTATTGACTTCCTTAATAACTCTTTTAAGTCTATTGCTAACCATACTATTACTAGAGATTCTTGGATTATAGACACATGAGACACATATCACATGATAGGAAATAAATTACTAAGAAATATTCCGTTAAAGATGTTTTTCTTGGATATTTCTTACAAAAGAAGGTGTAAAAGTGTTACGATCCTTAGGATGGTAAACTGTATATCTGTAGAAATGTTTTGTTTTTGAGAATGAATCATATTTCAAATCTACAAAAACACTTCCAAAGGTCAAATGACTCCTTTTCCTACTATGGACTTATTAGAAGAAATATTACATCTCTTAAGGAAACTCTCATACATCAAGAAGGAGAACACGAAAATATCGTAGGTAACTAAAATAACGAACATGAAGAACCAATAATTTTAGCAAAACCAATAATCATAACATAAATAAATAAAATACAAATCTAGACGAGTCTGAGGTCGGGTTTCGGGGAAGATTTGTGGTTTGGAGTCGGGTTTGGCTGCAGGTCGAGTTTGGGGTTGGCTTTTGGGCTACGGGTTGGTTTTGGGGCCTTATTCGCTGTTTGGTTTCGGGTTTGGGTTTGGGTTCGGGGAGGGAGGTGGGGAGGCTGCAGGGAAGGAAGGGAGGTTGTAAGGGCATGGTTCGGGGTTTGGGTTGCTAGGTGTGGGGAGGATCGGGAAGGCTGTGGGGGTCGGGGCCCGCAGGGAGGATCGTGTTCGGGGTATGGGTGTTTGCGGGGGAGGGTCGTATTCGTGGAAGGGACGGCGAGGAGGTCAGGTGCGGGGTTTGGTGGTTGCGTGGAGGATTTGGGTGGTGATTAGAATGCACGGCGAGGAGGACGAGTAGCTTGCCAGAACGGAGAAGCCAGCGAGTGGAGGCAACGGTTGGAGCGGCAGAACAACGCGGCGGGGAGCGGCGAGCAACGATCTAAAGTGGATGCAACGATTAGGTACTGATATAAACCCTACACTGACGGTACATATCTATCGGTGTAGAAAAACATATACGTCAGTGTAATCTTTACTAATCGTGCGACGGATGTATCCGTCGGTGATTTAATCGTAAAAGTCGGTGTAATCTTCACAACTTGTCCGACAGTTATATCCGTTGGTGTACTAGATATATATATCAGTCGGTGTATCTAAGCGTAATAAATAAGTAACATTTTTTTTCAAAACACTAGACCGCGATGTTTATCTGTCGGTGTAGCTAAACCTATACGTCGTTGTCTTAACTCCTACACCGACAAATATATATGTCGGTGTTGTTTATAACAATAAATGTTGAACTTGTTTCAAACTCTACGTCGACGGTTATATCCGTCGGTGTAGTTAAACATAACTGTCGGAATTTTTTCCCACGAGAAATTTTATTTTTCCATGGATTGTTTTGTCGAAGATATACACCTACGGTATATATCTTTTGGTGTAGACAAAATATCCGACACTGCCAAAATATCGGTACATATCAGTCGGTGGTGGTCTACACCATAGGAACGTGTTCCCCATTGGTGGATAGTATTATGCACCGACAGATTTTTTTACCAACAGCTACTGAGTAAGAGTCTTTGCGAGAGAGATATCCAATTCTTTGAGGCCGAAGTGTCACTTTCATCTCTGTCATTGAGGCTGGAATTTGAGAAGCTTGGCTGATTATCTGATATATTTGTTGTCTTAATTTGGTCATAATAATGACACAACGAGGCAAACAAAATTGAATCCATTTTTTGGTAGATTTATCTATTTACTTTAATGCAAACAAAATTGAAGAAAAAACATTGCAGAAGGGACATGGGTAATATGACCATGGATTGCACAGAAAATAGAGAAACGTAGTAGGACTCGATGGAACAAGACTAACGAAGGAAGAAAGGACTCGGGGACAGATACGGTGATCTAGTTTGGATAGATAATCAAGGACATGTTTCAAGATTGTCTTATGCTAGGCTGTGATATCAAGTAGGTAGGCATTAAGTGGTGCGTTGTATCTTTGAGGCATACTGCTTCATGATTGTGATTGGTGAGTGACCTTCACACGTCTCGGTTTCTAAAGAGTCCTGGGCTCTAAACAGTCCTGGGCAAGCATTTTATAGACACAGGCACCATTTCTCTCCAATCTTAATGGAGGAGCAGAAGAAGGTGACCCAGACCAACACCAACACCCAATCATCCAAGAAACTCATGAAACGCAAACAAGCCCCAAAATCCGTTCAATGGAAAGCGACGACATCCCAACACAAGAAGCAGCGTGAGGAAGCAATGCGTGAGCTTATACTCAAGTACGGAACTGCAACCGAGAAGAGAAAGGTTTAATATTTATTTGTTCGTGTTCCTCCTAAATCAAAATTTTAATATGTATTTGTCGTTACATTTACAAAATCTTCACAGATATATATTTGTTGTTACAGGTATCTACCATGCTTTTTTCTTATTGCTGCTTCGGTTTTCAGGTTTTGAAAGCTCTAAAGTTGGAAGCACAAGCAAATAACATTGAATCGCAGATGTTTCTTTATGATCAAATTGAGGAGTTTTCTGTGAGGAAGGAAGCTACTGGAAGTTCGAAAGACATGGCCTAGTGTGTTGCCTAAGGAGAATGTCTGGCTCCTAATAGTGCTTGCTAGACAGTGTTATGTTTTGAAGTGTCATCACGTCTTTCCTATGTTGTGTTGTGCGTTTCTTTTGGTAAGCAGCGGACTTCGCTGTTTGCGTTTAGTTTTATTTTGGAATGTGCTTGCAACTTTGCTATTTAAGTTTTAGTTTTATCTAAGAATGTGCTTGCTACTTTGCTGTTTGTGTTTGGTTTTAATCTTCACCTTTCACTGCGCCTGCTACTTCGCTGTTTGAGTTTAGCTCTACTTTGAAAGGCGTTTTTGTTGTTGTGTCTTGACGAAGATATGTCTCGATATAAAGCGCTTCTGTTTGAGTTCTATCTTCCCTTTTTTTTACAACAAACGTTCTCTACCCTCTAAGTATCCGATTAGTCATGCAATGCGTTAGAAGTTCTTTAGCAGAAGAATGATGTCTTTGAAATACTTGGATGAACATTTAATATCAGAACTACAAGATCAATCAGCCCTAGCCAAATGAAATATAACGGCGAAAAAAGTAGTGGTTTTAAAATTGTATTAGCTCTAGGATCACTCAAGCCTAGAACTAGAATGATTTTTCACTTACCATTTTTAACTTCCAAATGAACCCAAAAAAATAAAATAAATAATTTCTTACTATAACTAGTTGTAATGTTGCCATTAATACTTAGGTCAGGGAAGGAACTTAAAATACAACCAAATTTCGAACATGACCAATTCAGCATTTGAAGTACTACTAACTTCATGGCCCACCCATATATTATGGATCTCATTGTTCAAAATATTAAGAATCAAGGAAAGAACACCATTTTGTTTCTGACAAACGAACAATTAAACGAAAACAATTCCAAATCTCAAATAGTTGTCATCTCGATCCAACATTTGCTAGACAAATAAATAAAAACTACCACTTATTTTTCCCCATAAAAACTAATTAACAAAAGTTGCAAATTGTTAACACAAGATCAAGTCAGCTGGTCATACATATTTACTACAACTACTTGGAAGTCTAAAAGGTCAGAGCAGTGGTTCGCACACTCTATTCTGTTTGGAGTAGACCAAGACTAACATGCATGTCAAAAAATATTTAAAAGTGGACAAATGCAATCTTTAAGTTACAGCTAATTTCTGTGATTTACATAAATCCTCGTTTGGTTTTTACTTGGTGACATATGAAGTGTTGTAAGTCCATAGTCGATGTTAGGCTAGAAAGGTACGTCAAACCCATTTCATGTGAAACATGCATAAAGATTAAACAACAAAGAAAAGGTAACATACACATGTGTTTTTATTTGTATTTCAAAGTTAAATTTAATTTTCAACTATTTAGGTATGTAAATTGATGTCATTCTTCTTTATGTAGATTGTTACCTTAAAATATATTCTGAAACCTCATGATTCATCAGTCCTATTAATACAAACCAAGCATGGATTCCAAAACTAAACCAACCATCAATTTAACACAATGTAAAGAGGAAAGACATACTGAAAAAATAGCGTAGCTCCAATAAAAGGCTCCCCCATACATAGGAAAATCCCCACATTTTCAGCAAAAAATAACAAGAAATCATAAAAAACCATTCTTGGGTAGTCCTACCATAAACACCCAAATTCTCCAATCAAGAGAAGAATCCAAAAAATAAAGAGAGAGACAAACCCAGGGAGTTGTGTAGAAGCAACATCAGATCAAGAGAAGAATGTTACCACAGGGGTTGGGATCAGGAGGGCCCCTTGCCGCGTCTTTTGGTCAGTTCAGCACCCTGTCGACGACATGCTCCACAAGATCTTCTATCGTTCCTAACACCTTCTCCACCTTGTCAAAGCACTACTCTAGGTGAGCAACCACACCCCACTAGGTGGCGACCACTGACTCCTAAAGCAACATGTAGTGGCAACAAAATGGATCAAGCTGAGACACAAACATAGAAAGAGAATGTGAGCCATCTAGAAAAGGCGCAAACATCTATAATCGAACAAAATATGCATTTGAAGAACAAAATATGGAGTAGAGTTCTAATGTTGCCCACCATATCACGATTGCATTGAAAGTGCACCCTAGTTTGAGAACCTTCTTCAAGTCTCTGCCACACCTTTGCCGATCGGTCACAGTAGCAAAAGGGCAACGGAGTTGGGGGCTGAACACAAGAGGAAGGTTCGACCATGGTAACACTTGTCATCGGGCTCAACAGTTGCAGATCAGAAGACGGAGAGTTTAGACAAACGATGGCATGGGGAAGAAGGAAAGGGAGGGGGAGGATGGTATACACGAGGTGAGCATCCATGATTGAGGGGTAAAATGGTTGTTGGCTACAACAAGACATGTGAAGAAGCTCCTCCTCGCTGCCATCCAAACGGCTCTAGACATGTGAAGGGAATGTGTTCTAAAAATTTTACTTTTATATGTCAATTATTATGAATTGAATGTGCAAAGATTTTTTTTCTTGATTATTGTATTTGTATTTTGAAAGTGTTAACGAAGAGGCGTTTGGTCCTTAACCGTAGAGCTCTAAAAGATAATTGTTACTTCATTACGTTCACGGATTACTATAGTCGTTATGGCTATATTTATCTAATGAGAAAAAAGTAAATCCTTTGACAAGTTCGAGGAATTCAAGAATGAAGTATAGAACCAACTCAACAAGAAAATCAAGTCTCTACGAATGGATCGTGGAGGTGAGTACCTAAGTACCGAATTTGACTATTTCTAAAAGAGTGTGGTATTGTACCACAACTCACCCCTCCCGGTACACCTCAGTGGAATGGGGCATCTGATAGGAGGAATATGACATTGCTCGACATGGTTCGATCAATGATAAGTCAATCTAAATTGCCGCTTTACTTTTGGAGTTATGCATTAGAAACTGCGGCCTACACACTAAATAATGTTCCATCCAAATCCGTAGAGGAAACACCTTATGAGCTATGGAGTGGTAAAACACCTAAGCTCAATTTTCTCAAGATTTGGGGTTGTGAGGTCTACGTCAAGAGATTGATGTCGACCAAACTTCAACCAAAAATGGATAAGTGCTTCTTTATTGGTTATCCACGTAAGACAAGTGGGTACTACTTTTGACATATGACCTCCAATCGAGTGATTGTAGAAAGGGATGTCGTATTCCTAGAAAATGAATATATGGAAAGAATGAAAAGTAGTAGGAGTAGAATTGTACTTGAGGAGACTCAAGATATTCTACTAGATCATGATATGAATGGTGACATTCAAGATCATTAAGGCCCAACCGAGGTTCCTTTGGTTAGTGGGAGCGTGAGTGAGAAACACTCTCAAGAAATTGTGAGAGATACTCAATCATCCCCACCTAGTGTACGTTCGAGAATTGAACAGAACCCATTCCGCAATAAATTATGGAAGACGTTTGAGAAATGCACGTAGAACCAAAGGAACTTAAAAGGTTAATGAGGGAAAGAAAGAAACCCGATATGTATTTGGGACTTCATGAGATCATGGTACTAGATATTGATGATCCCTCGACCTTTTAGAAAGCAATGGAAAGAGAGGACTCCAAACTATGGTTTAAAGTCACGGAATCCGAAATAGAATCCATATATGATAATCAAGTGTGAAACTTGGTTGACCTTCCTCAAGGAAAGAAAATCATTCAAACTAAATGGGTTTTCAAGAGGAAGATGGACATGGATGGGAACTTGACAACCTACAAAGCGAGGCTTCTAGCAAAAGGTTTCACTCAAGTTCAAAGGATTGACTATGATGAAACTTTTTCACTGGTTGTCATGTTTAAGTCTATTCAGATTATGCTCATTATTGCCGCATTTCATGATTATGAGATATGGAAAATGGATGTCAAAATGACGTTCCTTAATGGGAACTTGGAGAATGATGTGTACATGGTACAACCTCAAGGTTTTGAAGATCCAAAGAATAGCGAGAAAGTATGCAAGCTTTAAAGATCCATTTATGGATTGAAGCAAGCATCAAGGAGTTGGAACAAGCGCTTTGACGAAGAAGTCAAAAAGATTCACTTCGTCCAAAGTAAGGAAAAACCTTGTATATACAAGAAGGTTAGTGGGAGCCACATAGTGTTCGTGATCTTATATGTCGATGACATACTCCTCATGGGAAATCATATACCTTTGCTTGAGCAAACGAGAAATTCGTTGAAATCTGCATTTTCAATGAAAGACATGGGTGAGGCTCAATACATCTTGAGAATCAAGATATATAGAGATAGATCTCGTAGACTCATTTGCCTAAGTCAACGTACATACATTGACAAGGTCTTGGAAAGGTTCAGCATGAACAACTCCAAAAACGGCAACGTGTCAATGACTACGGGTATGCAACTCAAGAAGTCTCAACGTGCCGAATCACGTAGAGACTTGGAGTATATGAAAGATATTCTTTATGCTTCGGCAATAGGAACAATCATGTACGCTATGACTTGCACAAGAACCGATGTCTCGTATGCTCTAAGCGTGACAAGTCATCACCAATCCAACGTAGGTCCTGAACATTGGACTGCGGTCAAGAATATTCTGAGGTACCTTGACCAGACCAAAAATAAGTTTTTTGTTTATGGAGGATAAAGGGAGATAATAGCCGAGGGTTATTTGGATGTGAGTTTCACGACTGATCCGGTCGATAGAAGGTCACAATAAGGATTAGAGAGGGTTACCCTAGTTATATTGTTTTATACATTGAGAATGTATGTGAAAGAAAACTTTGATAACAAGTGGGAGATTGAAAGGAATGTGTTCTAAAAGTTTTACTTTTATATGCCAATTATTATGAATTGGATGTGTAAATATTTTTTTCCTTGATTATTGTATTCGTCTTTTGGAAGTGTTAAGGATAAAAAATTATTCACAATTATGGAAATTAACATGGAACATTAATCACCGAGATAAGATTTGTCTTGTTGGTCATCGATTGTTGTAGCTCTACAAATAATTGATGACATGAGTATATAAAAGAGGAAAATATTACTTTTATATATTGAATAGACCTAAGAAGTAAAACATCATGGAATTGTGTTTCGTGTCATTAATGTTTTACTCTATCTTGGATCCTTTGATATGAGACTTATATCTTTTCACTCAAGCTAGAAGAGCTTGATTTGATTATTGTCAAAAACTATCAATGAGTATAGTGATAAATGCAATAGTTGGTTGAACATGACTTGTGGTGGAAAAGATAGCTAATCAAAAGATTATCATTGTCCCTCTTAATTGAGTGATGATATTAAGGGGTCCTTTGATAAAGCAAAATTATAATGTTCACAATGTAGCTTCAGTTAAGTTACATAGTTATAATTAACTTAAAAAGATCAAGAAATGAATATAATACAAAGGTGACACATTTCTAATTTGTATATATTCTTAATATCATAAGGCAAGGGACGGACACAAGTGGTGCACTGACATCACTAAATGGATCGTGTTTAGTTCGAGTGGAACAAGACAACTATGTTAATTGGGTAACTATAATGTGTAGCTAGATACCGCTTATAGTTTGAGATATTAAGTGGTTAATATCGCTGTCAATTTAGCTTAGATCCTCCAATAGGTCACACCACAAAACTGGGAAACAAGAAGCTTGATTTTTGAGTTCATATGATGTGTCGGGTTTCATGAGAAAATGGACACATGTGGTGAATTAATAAAATCAATATGTCACGAAAATTGACATAATTAGAATCATGGATAAATTCATATGACGTGTATATATTATGGGGTGTAATGATTTATAATACATAGGATAATATATTACATAAGATATGAATTTGCAAAAACCCCCAAAAGATCAAATTTTGTTGGATGTAAATCCAAAATTTGACAAAGGCAAAATCAGGGTCAAAACGGTCAACCATTTCGGATTCGGTCGACCGAGGTTTCTTAGGAACGGTCAACCGAATGAAGATCAGATAACGCGATTGGTTGACCGAAATTGTCTGGAGTGCTTGGACAATTGGGTTCGGTCAATCGGGCGTAAACAGTCAACCAAAATGAAATATCCAGGATCTTTCTTTGGGATATTTCGGTAGACCGAAAGTGACACGGTCGTCCGATGAGATTTACCAGGAGAAATTTTGATGAGTCAACGATCGACCAGAGTGAGACGTTGATCGTCTGAACTTTTTCATGGAATTTTCTCATGAATATTCGGTCGACCGTCTCGCTCACGGTCATCCAAACTTGCGTAAACTAAATGGTTCGGTCGACCGAGTGGAAATCTCGGTGAACCGAACAACACATTTTTTGCCTGAATTATTAAGAGAATAATTAGATCTTGGTTGGATTAATTCCAGATTTGATCAATCATTTTTTTGGATGCTTATGTGGCAAATTGAGATTATTTATAGGACAGAAAAAAGAGAGATCATGGCTAGAGAATAGTTCTTGATGTGGGTGATTTGGGAAGCTATAAATAAATCATCTTGCCCTACTTGTTTCATAAGAATATATGCAAAATTCTCTCTCCCATAAGCACCACGAAAATTCTCTTATTAGCTAGATTCTAAGCTTAATTAGAGATTGATTAACTAACTCATTTCTCTTTAATCTTGTTTAGAGTTTGGTGAACACTTGGAGGCGAATCGGCGGGCGATTCGATGGGCAACGAAACACAGGATTTACTGAAAGTTTTTAGAGAACCTTTGGGTATGATCCTCTCTATTTTGTTTATTTTAATATGTGTAGGAATGCATGATATTATAATAAACATATACATGTACATAAAATCAATGAAAATATGAGATCGATCGTGTATGCTTGTATTAATTTTTTTAAATATACACATACACATACACAGGGACACGAAATCCTACACAAAACACCAATACAAGCAAAGAGCAAAGAATCTTGCCACTTTGCCTCAAATAATCTTCCAATTCACACATACAACTTATTTTTCCCCATAAAAACTAATTAACAAAAGTTGCAAACTGTTAACACAAGATCAAGTCAGCTGGTCATACATATTTACTACAACTACTTGGAAGTCTAAAAGGTCATAGTAGTGGTTCGCACACTCTATTCTGTTTGGAGTAGACCAAGACTAACATGAATGTCAAAAAATATTTAAAAGTGGACAAATGCAATCTTTAAGTTACAGCTAATTTCTGTGATTTACATAAATCCTCGTTTGGTTTTTACTTGGTGACATATGAAGTGTTGTAAGTCCATAGTCGATGTTAGGCTAGAAAGGTACGTCAACCCATTTCATGTGAAACATGCATAAAGATTAAACAAGAAAGAAAAGGTAACATACACATGTGTCTTTATTTGTATTTCAAAGTTAAATTTAATTTTCAACTATTTAGGTATGTAAATTGATGTCATTCTTCTTTATGTAGATTGTTACCTTAAAATATATTCTGAAACCTCATGATTCATCAGTCCTATTAACACAAACCAAGCATGGATACCAAAACTAAACCAACAATCAATTTAACACAATGTAAAGAGGAAAGACATACCGAAAAAATAGCGTAGCTCCAATAAAGGCTCCCCCATACATAGGAAAATCCCCACATTTTCAGCAAAAAATAACAACAAGAAATTATAAAAAACCATTCTTGGGTAGTCCTCCCATAAACACCCAAATTCTCCAATCAAGAGAAGAATCCAAAAAATAAAGAGAGAGACAAACCCAGGGAGTTGTGTAGAAGCAACATCAGATCAAGAGAAGAATGTTACCACAGGGGTTGGGTTCAGGAGGGCCCCTTGCCTCGTCTTTTGGTGTGTTCAGCACCCTGTCGACGACATGCTCCACAAGATCTTCTATTGTTCCTAACACCTTCTCCAGCTTGTCAAAGCACTACTCTAGGTGAGCGACCACGCCCCCAACGGTGGCGATCACTGACTCCTAAAGCAACATGTAGTGCCAAAAAAATGGATCAAGCTGAGACACAAACATAGAAAGAGAATGTGAGTCATCTAGAAAAGGCACAAACATCTATAATCGAATAAAATATGCATTCGAAGAACAAAATATGGAGTAGAGTTCTAATGTTGCCCACCATATCACGACAGCATTGAAATTACACCCTAGTTGGAGCGCCTTCAAGTCTCCGCCACACCTTCGCCGACTAGCCGCAGTAGCAGAAGGGCAACATAGTTGGGGGTTGTGAAGGGAATGTGTTTTAAAAAGTTTTTCTTTTAAATGTCAATTATTATGAATTGAATGAGAAATCATTTTGTTCCTTGTTTATGTTATTCATCTTTTAGAAGTGTTAAGGAAGAGGCTCTTGGTCCTTAACCGTAGAGCTCTAAAAGATATTGGTTTACATAAAACAAAAGATATTCTCAATCATGGTAATTAACATGGGACATTAATTACTGAGTTAAGATTGTCGTGATTGGTGATAGATCATTGTAGCTCTACAAGTGAGTGACAACACGGGTACACAAAAGAGGAAGATATTACTTTTGTATACTGAATAGACCTAATAAGTAAAATATTATAGAAATGTGTTTCTGTGTCATTAATATTTTACTGTGTCCTTGGTCCTTTGATATGAGACTTATATCCGATCACTTAAGAAATGCTTGATTAGACTAAGGTTTTAAGCTATCGATAAGTGTAGTGTAAAGGCATTGGTTGATCAAGTATGACTTTCGTTGGAAAAGATAGTTAGTCAAAAGATTATCATTGCCCCTCTTAATTGAGTGATGATATTAGTGGGCCCTTGATAAAGCAAAGTTATAATGTGCACAATGTGATTTGAGTTAAGTCACATATTTATAACTAGCTTGAAGAGATCAAGAAATGAATACTAATACAAAGATGACGCAATACTACTTTGTGTGTATTCTTAATATCATGTGGCAAGGGACGGACACAAGTGGTGCACTCCATCACTAAATGGATCGGGTTTTGGTTCGAGTGAAATTAAGACATCTAACTAATTGGGAGCTATAATGTGTAGCTAGATACCGCTTATTGCTTGTGATATTAAGTTCTTAATATCACTGCTAACTTAGTTTAGATCCTCCCATAGGTCACACCACAAAACTGGGAAACAAGAAATGGGGATTTTGAGTTCATAAGATGTGTCGGGTTTCATGTAGAAAATATGACACATGGGGTGAACAAGCAAAATCAAACTTATGTTGTGATTAATAACATAATTAGAATCTCAATTAAATTCATATGTGATGTAAATACTATGGGGTGTAATGATTTATCATTACATAGGATAATATGTTACATAAGTTATGAATTTACTACTAATCCCGAAATGTCAAATTTTATAGGGGTTAAACCGAAATTTGACAAGTCTGCAGTACTGTGCACAAACGGTCGATCGGTTAACCGTAAACGGTCGACCGAACGTGCACGGTCGACCGGACATGTCTCGACCGATAACATGGTATTTTCGTCTATTCGGAACGGTCGACCGAATCTATCGGTCGGTCGACCGAACCTTGCGATGAAATATTTTATTGTTGCGAGCGGTCGACCGAATGTTGAACGTTCGAACGAAACTTGGTTCGAGCGGTCGACCGAACCTCCAAACGGTCGACCGGTCCAGACGGTTTTATGCAGAATTAATTTAAGAATTAATTAGATCATGCATGCAATTGGTCCATAATTGATTTAATTCGTGGGTGAGATTATTTATTAGTAAATAATGGATGGTTAGATGGAAGTTTGCATGAAATCATGGGCAAGAGGTTGCACATGAATATGTAATTTGGAGAGAACTTATAAATACAAGTTTATCTCATTACCTCATTAATTAATTCATTGTTTTTCTCATGCAAAAACTCTCTCCATAATTCTCCACGAAATTCCCTTAATTCTTAAGTTTAGTTTTAGTTTTTAAGAGATCATCTTCTTAAGGGAACTAAAGAGGGTTAGTAATTAGATTCTAAACCCTATTGGAGATTGAGAGGCTAGCTCTTCTCTCTCCAATCTTGTTTAGAGTTTGGTGAAATCTCGGAGGCATCCGGCGCAACAACAAGCATCCTCAACGTCTCCAAATCTTCAAGAAGTTTTAGAGAACTTCTAGGTATGAATTTAGGAGTCCCATGTTTGTTTTAATAAAAGTTTTAAAACTAGTTATTGAAACAAACCAATGCATGCATGAAATAAATCATAGAAAATTGTAATAGATCCTTATTATGCATAAAAAATCCGAAAATATATATGTGTAATTAAACATGAAATCCTACAGTGGTATCAGAGCTCAGGATTCAATTTTCTAATGATTTGAAGTTATAAACAAATTTTGTTTACCATCTAAGGTTCGAACAATTCGATCGAGGATCAAAGATCAGGGATCGAGGATCAATGATCGGAGGGAACATATAAACTCACACGATGTGGATTGTGTGAATGGTTTAATTTCTGCTATGCATGTGATGAATGTGTTGAATGTTAGGATGTGTATGAATGATAATATGCATGATAACCTAAAATTCTGAATCACATGTTAATATATGAAATTGTCCAACAAAAAGTAAGAATAATTTCCTTCTTATTTCATCCACTAGCAGCCATTGATTGAGGGATACTCTGCTCGCCCTTAGCGGGAGATAGCTCCCTCCATCTTTGGGAATAGTGGGAGATATAATGGTTGTCTATTGTTGTGCCACGATTAAATATATGAGGTGCATTTCACCCTAGTGAACCCCAAGTATGTTTAGTTATGAATACAATGGATAAACGTATCTCGTATCAAATGAAAATAAGTTTTCTTAACATTACCTAGAGCCCTCGCTCAGTTTTGGGAAAAAGTTTTTCTTACGAGGATAGGTCGCATTCCCTCATAATTAAAACGACAAGAATCAAAAGAGTTTGAAGACGCTAATATTGCTAAAATTCAAAAATGTTGTGATTAGAAAGAGTTTTCTTACCTTGATATTGTAATGTATTCGATAGCCCAGAGCTAGTCTATATTACAATTGATGGGATCTTGGATTACTGCATTTACGGGCAAAATTTTATTTGCAGTATTTACATTTATATTCGATATATATGTATGTATTTTAAAACATAAAATTAACATTAAAATCCTGTATAATTTATTTTGTAGAAATGTCTAATATCCAACCAATTGTGCGATCTATGATCGAAAAGACTCCTTTGCAAAATGATGGCTCAAACTTCATGAAATGGCAACTCAATCTTAATATCGTGTTGAGGTTTGAAAAACTATCTCATATTTTGGATGGTGAAATCCCAAAATTGAATGAGAAGGCAACCGGTAATGAGAAAGAGGCGATAGCCAAGTGGGAAGACCAAGAGAACCACGTTCACGGTCTAATGTTGGCATCCATGGGTGACTCGCTTCAAGCGAAACACTTGGATTCAAAACCCAAGAAGACCATGGAAGCTTTAACAAAGATGTTCATGGATAGTGCCCGAAAGGAGCGCTATAAGACCACCATCGCACTCACAAGGTGCCACATGGCGGAGGGAACATCGGTGTCCATGCATTTTCTCACGACGCAAGGATACCTTGAGAAATTGTCGAAGCTCTCTTCTCCAATGCCTGAGGACATTGCCGAAGATCTGATTTTTGGCTCTCTAGCCCCATCCTTCAAGGACTTTGTGATGCACTATCATGTGCGTGAAAAATGGGTGAGTCTTGAGGAGCTTCACAACGCTCTCAAAACGGCAGAAGTTGACATGGGCAATAGCTGGGACAATCACGTCGTAGCCGTCCATGAGAGGAGCAAAAAGATCAACAAAGGTGAAGACAAATTTACCAAAGATACGTCAATCAAGAGCAAGGGAGTAGGAGGTGATCATGGGAGTGGCTCAAGGGGGAAATCTTTCAAATCTCCAACTCCCAACATGGAGTGCTTTCACTGCGGTGAAAAGGGACACATCCGACCTAATTGCCCCAAGTACAAGGAAGACCTTGAAAATGGGATGATTGAACGTAGGCGCCCGAGAAACGCCGTAGGTATGTTTGTTATTGAGATAAATTTAATCACCTCTGTCCCTGATTTGGTAATAGTTACCGGATCTTGTGCTCACATAATTTAATGTGCAGCTATTAATGGATAGGAAGAAACTCGTAGAGAACGAGATGATATTAAAGATCGGAAATAGTACAAGCATCGCTGCGATTGTACAAGATTCTATGGAACTTCAATAGTCTACTGATTTAAAATTGTACTTTGAAGAATGTTTGTTATATGCCTTCGATCAGCAAGAACATTTTTGTATCAAGTTTTAGATATGGATAAATTTTAATAAATATTTTAATTCTTGTTTGTCTATATCGAAGAATGGAATTTTCTATGCAAATACATTCGTATAGAATGACTTCTGTTTGCTTGAAATGAATAATAAACAAACTCAAACAAACAATAACAAAAGAGAAACTAAGATAACTCACGTGAATGATACAATCTTGTAGCACTATCGGATTGGTCAAATAAATGACCAAGAGACCTTTCAAGAAGACAGGAATGAAAACGAATAACTAATTGGATATGATACATTCTAATGTATGTGGTCCGATAAGTACAAGTGCAAGAGACGGTTTAAGGTACTTCATTTTGTTCACAGACAACTATAGTCATTATGGCTATATATGTCTAATGGGAAGCAAAAGTGAATTCTTTGACAAGTTCAAGGAATTCGAGGATGAAGTAGTGAACCGACTCAACAAGAATATCGAGTCTCTATGAAAGGTTCGCAGGGGTGAGTGCTTAGGATACCTAATTTGACTCATTCCTAAAGTAGGAACATGATATTGCTCAACATAGTTCGATCAATAATAAGTCAATCTAAATTGCCTATTTACTTTTGGAATTATGCACTACAAATAATGACAAACTCGCTAAATAATGTTCCATCCAAACCCGTGGAGAAATTGTCTTGTGAGCTATGGAGTTGAAAGACACCTAAGCTCGGACTTTCTCAAGATTTGGGGTTGTGAGGTATACATCAAGAAATTGATGTCGACCAAGCTTCAACCAAAAGCGGATAAGTGCTTCTTTATAGGTTGTCCTCGTATGATAAGAGGATACTACTTTTAGTTTATCACCTCCAATCGAAAGATTGTAGAGAGAGATATGGTTTTTTTGGAATTTCTGAAAAAGAGAGAAAAATAGTGGGAGTAGAGTTGAGCTTGAGGAAACTCAAGATACTCTACAAGATCATGATGTGAATGTTGCATTCAAAATCATGAAGGCCCAACCGAGATTCATTTGGTTAGTGGGAGCATGAGCGAGAGATCCTTACAAGAAATTGGGAGAGAATCTCAATCATCCTCACCTAGTGTGCGTTCGAGAGTCGAACATGAACCTATTCCTCAAGCAATTGTGGAAGAAGTTCGAGAGACACGAGAAGAACCAAAAGAACTAAGAAGGTCAATGAGGGAAAGGAAGAAACCCGATAAGTATGTGGGACTTCATGAGATCATGGTACTAGATACCAAAGATCCCCGACCTTCCAAGAAGCAATGGAAAGAAAAGACTCCAAACTATGGTTAAAAGCCATGGAATCCGAAGTAGAATCCATGTATAGTAATCAAGTATGGAACTTGATTTGCCTTCCTCAAGAGAAAATATCATTTGGTATGAATGAGCTTTTAGGAGGAAGATAGACATGGATAGTAACTTGACAACCTACAAAGCAAGGCTTGTAGCAAAAGTTATACTTAAATTCAAGAAATTGACTTTGATGAAATTTTTGAGAAGTTGCCATATTAAAATCTATTCGGATTATGCTCACTATTACCGCATTTCACAATTATGGGATATGGAAGATGAATATCAAAATGACGTTCCTTAAACAGGAACTTGGAGGAGGATATGTACATGGTACAACCTCAAGGTTTTGATGATCCAAATAATAGCGAGAAGAAATGCAAGTTTCGAGAATCCATTTATGGATTGAAACAAGCATCGAGGAGTTGGAACAAACGCTTTGAAGAAGAGGTGAAGGAGATTCACTTCATTCAAAGTAAAGGAAAACCTTGTTGATACAAGGAGATTATTGGGAGCCATGTAGTACTTCTGATCTTATATGTCGATGACATATTGCTCATGAGCAATCATATACCTTAGCATTAGCAAACGAGAAATTTCATTAAAATCGGCATTTCAATGAAAAGAAAAGGATGAGGCTCAACACATCTTGAGAATCAAGATACATTGAGATGCATCCCGTAGACTCATTGGCTTCAGTCAACGTGCATACATTGACAAGGTCTTGGAAATGTTCAGGGTGAACAATTCCGATATGGGCAATGTGCCAATAAGTATGAGTATAGGTGTGCAACTCAAGAAGTCTCAACGTGCTCAATCACACAAAGACTTGGAGTACATGAAGGTATCCCTTATGCTTCGGCAAAAGGAAGGACCATGTACACGATGACTTGCACAAGACTCAATATCTCGAATGCTCTAAACGTGACAAGAGGTCACCAATCCAACGCAAGTCCTAATCGTAGGATTGCGGTCAAGAATATTCTGAAGTACCTTAACCGGACTAAAGATAAGGTTCTTGTTTATGGAAGACAAAGGAGAAAATAGCCGAGGGCTATTTTGATGCAATTCTCATAGGAATTCTTGACAATAGGAGGTTGGAATGATGATGTGTCATCGTTATCGAAGGTAGAGGTATGAGCTAGTGTAGTTAGGAGTTATATCACTACAACTAACTCAACCGCCAACGAAAGACAAAATAAATAAATAGGTGGACACAACAGTGACACAACTGATCCATTCAACAAACCTTCATACCAAGCTAAGAGACGAAATATATTTCGAGTCCATGGATCCGAGGATCCATGTGGATTGGCTTGATAGATGATTTGGGAAGGTTGCCCTAGTTACTAATGTTTTATGCATTAAGAATGTATGTGAAAGAAAACTTTGATAACAAGTGGGAGATTGAAGGGAATGTGTTCTAAAAGTTTTGCTTTTAAATGTCAATTATTATGAATTGAATGGGAAATCATTTTGTTCCTTGTTTATGTTATTCGTCTTTTAGAAGTGTTAAGGAAGAAGCTCTTGGTCCTTAACCGTAGAGCTCTAAAAGATATTGGTTTACATAAAACAAAAGATATTCGCAATCATGGTAATTAACATGAGACATTAATTACTGAGTTAAGATTGTCGTGATTGGTGATAGATCATTGTAGCTCTACAAGTGAGTGACAACACGGGTACACAAAAGAGGAAGATATTACTTTTGTATACTGAATAGACCTAATAAGTAAAATATTATAGAAATGTGTTTCTGTGTCATTAATATTTTACTGTGTCCTTGGTCCTTTGATATGAGACTTATATCCGATCACTTAAGAAATGCTTGATTAGACTAATGTTTTAAGCTATCGATAAGGTAGTGTAAAGGCATTGGTGGGTCAAGTATGACTTTTGTTGGAAAAGATAGTTAGTCAAAAGATTATCATTGCCCCTCTTAATTGAGTGATGTTATTAGTGGGCCCTTGATAAAGCAAAGTTATAATGCGCACAATGTGATTTGAGTTAAGTCACATATTTATAACTAGCTTGAAGAGATCAAGAAATGAATACTAATACAAAGATGACACAATACTACTTTGTGTGTATTCTTAATATCATGTGGCAAGGGACGAACACAAGTAGTGCACTCCATCACTAAATGGATCGGGTTTTGGTTCGAGTGGAATTAAGACATCTAACTAATTGTGAGCTATAATGTATAGTTAGATACCACTTATAGCTTGTGATATTAAGTTCTTAATATCACTGCCAACTTAGTTTAGATCCTCCCATAGGCCACACCACAAAACTGGGAAACAAGAAATGGGGATTTTGAGTTCATAAGATGTGTCGGGTTTCATGTAGAAAATATGACACATGGGGTGAACAAGCAAAATCAAACTTATGTTGTGATTAATAACATAATTAGAATCTGAATTAAATTCATATGTGATGTAAATATTATGGGGTGTAATGATTTATCATTACATAGGATAATATGTTACATAAGTTATGAATTTACTACTAATCCCGAAATGTCAAATTTTATAGGGGTTAAACCGAAATTTGACAAGTCAGCAGTACTGTGCACAAACGGTCGACCGGTTAACCGTAAACGGTCGACCGAACGTGCACGGTCGACCGGACATGTCTCGACCGATAACATGGAATTTTCGTCTGTTCGGAACGGTCGACTGAATCTATCGGTCGGTCGACCGAACATTGCGATGAAATATTTTATTGTTGCGAGCGGTCGACCGAATGTTGAACGGTCGACCGAAACTTGGTTCGAGCGGTCGACCGAACCTCCAAACGGTCGACCGGTCCAGACGGTTTTATGCAGAATTAATTTAAGAATTAATTAGATCATGCATGGAATTGGTCCATAATTGATTTAATTCGTGGCTGAGGTTATTTATTAGTAAATAATGGATGGTTAGATGAAAGTTTGCATGAAATCATGGGTACGATGTTGCAAATGAATAGGTAATTTGGAGAGAACTTATAAATACAAGTTTATCTCATTACCTCATTAATTAATTCATTGTTTTTCTCATGCAAAAACTCTCTCCATAATTCTCCACGAAATTCCCTTAATTCTTAAGTTTAGTTTTAGTTGTTAAGAGATCATCTTCTCAAGGGAACTAAAGAGGGGTTAGTAATTAGATTCTAAACCCTATTGGAGATTGAGAGGCTAGCTCTTCTCTCTCCAATCTTCTTTAGAGTTTGGTGAAATCTCGGAGGCATCCGGCGCAGCAACAAGCATCCTCAACGTCTCCAAATCTTCAAGAAGTTTTAGAGAACTTCTAGGTATGAATTTCGGAGTCCCATGTTTGTTTTAATAAAAGTTTAAAACTAGCTATTGAAACAAACCAATGCATGCATGAAATAAATCATAGAAAATTGTAATAGATCCTTATTACGCATAAAAATTCCGAAAATATATATGTGTAATTAAACATGAAATCCTACAGGTTGAACACAAGTGGAAGGTCCGGCTATGGTAACACTTGTCGTCGGGCTCAACAGTTGAAGATTAGAAGACGGAGAGGGAAGACAAACGATGGCTTGGGGAGGAAGGAAAAGGAGGGGGGGACGGTATACTGGAGGCGGGCATCCATGATTGAGGGGTAACGGGTTTTTGGCTACGACAAGTCATCTAAAGACGCTCCTCCTCGCTGCTATCCAAATGCCTCCAGCTTTTGGTGCCATGGGATCGGCTCCTCACTTTCAACCAGGTAGAAGATGGATTCTGAAAGGAGCTCTTACTGTGGAGCCCTATCCAAATGAGACCTTAGGCATCTGAAAACAATAGCTAAAGGAACCAAACGCTATCGATTGTTTATGGTTTGGGAGAGGGTGGAAGAGATAGATGATTTGACATGGGTGCTAAAGATTTCTACTAGAATTAGTGAACAATCAAGGGATGTCAAACGTAACCTTAATAGTGAGTTGATTGATTACTTAAGCCTATTTGTTTGATGCACCAATGACTCGAAGTTATGAGATATTTATGTCCAAACATAAATTAAAGTGCATGGAAAAACGACGAGGACATTGAAAGTCATGGTTTGATAAGCGAGGACATTAATGTTTCAAGATGAATGGATATAGTTTTTGGAGTATAGATTTCAGGTGAAAAAAGTATTCAAGCGAACTGCTGAGTTTAACAATCGTGACAGTAGAAGAGTTTTTGGAGATTGAGGGTCCGTTTGGGTATAGATTTCAGGTGAATGGATTTTGGGTAGAATCAATTCTACACGGTTTTCTATAAAATCAGATTTTGAAACATAATCAATTGTGTAATTTTCATGTTTGAACAACAGTTGATTTTGATCAAGTTCAACTACCATTTTGACCTCGTAAATATCATTCTATCCACAAATACATTCTAAATGTGGTAAGGACAATGAAGTCTTTTTGCACCAAAATTTGCTACAGTATTTAGGAATCAATTCTTTTTTACCTGATTCTAGAAAGCATATTCTAATGGCAAGAGAGTATGTGAGAGCAGGATTTACGGGATCAAAATCTGATTCTAGCCCAAGAATCGATTCTCATAAAAGGTGTTTGGGCAAAATTGATTTTTACTGGCAAAATTTGTGGAATCTACTAAAAAATCTGTTCCCAAAATTTGTGAAATCTCCTAAAAATTCCGTTGCTAAAAAAAGTTCAATTTCCATCGATCACAACTATCGAACCTATCGATGTGAAAGGAAAGTGGGCCAATTTTCCATCTATCACTGCTATCGAGTACCTATCGAACTACAATTGAACCTATCGAGTCCGTCAGTAACACAGGAAACGGTTCTACTTCCAACCCAGGCGATAAAACTCAGATGAATACCCATAAATGGATGAAATCCACTACATTTCCGATAGAAACAATAACATAACTTTATAAAACTATATGAACAAGTAAAAAGAAACATATACAAAATCGTGCCCTAAAACAAACCTTCATCGCCAGCTTTAAAGTAGGAGTTGTTCGGTAGGGTATGCCGTTGAGCACGAATGACGAGTCGAGTGCGAGAGAGAAGAGATGTACTGACAAGAGAGAAAAATGGAAAACAAAACGAATATGGGAGAGCGGTTTGCAAATGTTCGAAAGAAAGAGACAGAGATGATAGTTTACTTATTTTAAAGGAAAGGGAGAGAGGAGAATAGTCGATTTAGGCATGACTATTTTGGGAAGAAGTGAAAAGATAAACATGTTTTTCAAAGATTAGACAACTTGGGGCAAAGAAATTCGAATTTTCCACTAGAAATAAGGACGACACTATGTATCAAACATCCAACACATGATTAAGGGTCAATAACCCAACATGAGGTAGATCCAACAAATGATTAAGGATCAATAACCCAACGTGAGCCAGATTCTACATTCACATATTAACTCATGCATAATGTATGATATTTGAATCCACGTCAGCATCTCTAAGCGGTTACATTCACACGTAATGTGGTGTTGTTTGAATCAACCATATTAGGGGGACTTTTACAATTTACAAACTCTAACTCAAATTTCATGATTGTTAAACTCTGCAGTTCGCTTGAATACTTTTTTTCAAATTTCAACTTTCTTGTATTCCTTTTAATTCCCACTCTTCGTTTTTTCTTCCAAATACAAATAAATAGATATATAAATGAGATTTTGACTAATTTATGTAGTTGGAAAAAAAATTATATATAAATTTTATCGGTATTACCTCTGATGATGGCATTGATAATTAATTGTATTTATCATGTAAAAAAACGGCTGCCATGTCCAAACAAAAACATGAAAATTATGATATAATTTGATAAATAGCAATGAAGAAAGAAATTCAGGAGAAAAATTGCAACGAGCTTGACCATCCTACATTTAATATTGCACGTGGAATCTACATTTGAGAAAAGGGCACTCATTGATATATCTTATATGTAAATTCCCATAATTAAAAAGAAGATTGAATTGCAAATCATAGTGGGACTTCACCCCGAATCATCTGATTTCGAATCTGTACCGAATTTTTTGATCCTTTGATAATTACCCGACTCAAACCAAAATTTCAAGTTTGGTACGAATTTGACGAACCAAATCAAATTTTGTTTGGGTTTCAGTTGAGCATATTTCTAAACCGAAACTGAACTAATTTTTTCTATTATATTTTCTATAATATGTGAACTCACATTATGGCCATATTGGTTTGCTGATATTGATATGTAACAAACCAACATTAGTTTAGTCTCAAGATAGTTTTATTTGTTGTCTTTTAAAAATTAATTTTTCTTGATCAATAAGTGAGAGTACCAACTGTCAAATTTTGATGGTTTGGATTTCTTTTCTGACAATTAGTACGTTTTTTTGCTAAATGTCACTCGAAAACACCTTATTTTCCAATTTGTCATCACGCTACAACTATTTAATTTGGATGTCACTCAAAAACATGATTAAATCCAAACTGTCATTATGTCTTTTTGATTATTGCAGATTTATTACGTTAATTTTTCTGCTAGTGACGTCGCTATTTCGTTAATGATGTTAAAAGTTAAAATTTAAATGTAAATTTTATAAAGTCCTCTTGAATAACTTAAGAAATCTCTTTCCCTCTTGTTTTTCTTTCCTCTCTCTTCTCACTCCTCCCTGTACTGTTTCTACTCTTTCTCTCTATAGTCTCTCTCTAATCTTTCCCAGTCTACTCTTTCTCTCTCTAATCTCTCCTCCATGAGAGAAGAATGAAAGGAGAGACATGAAGAAATAGAATGAGTATAGAGAGACAAAGAGTAAAGAGTGAAAAGATTATAGGAGAGAGAAAGAGTTGAAAGAGAGGAGAAGGATGCAGAAAAGAGAGGAAAGAGAAAGAAAGAAACAAATGTTTGTTAATTTATTTAAGGGTGAATTTATAAAATTTACAGTTAAATATTATTTTTTAACGTCATCAATAGAATAGTGGCGTCACTGACGGAAAATGTTAACGAAATTACAAATCTGCAAATCAAATAATGCATTTCGGATGTTAACCCTTTTTAGTAACCTTCAAAAAAATAATTATAACGTAATGACATTTCAGAAAATAAGATGTTTTTGAGTGACACTTTAACAAAAAACCCAAATGATTTGTTTTGATAAAAAAAAAATCTAAACCAAGCGGACCATGTCTCATCCCCAGTTAAACAGGTTCACCAATGCCACCTTTTTTTATTGCAAAGTTCACCAATGCAACCCCTTGCAATACGAGTCAAATAATGAAGATGAGATTTCCACGTTGCAACACCACTGTGAAGAAGGTAAGTGTAGAAAAGACATTTGTCAATCTTATTGCCGTGCATAAATGCATGGAGTTTCATTTCCATAATGTCAAATTAATTGGCATTGACCCGACCTGTTATTACGTATAGATCAATTTCTTTCAATTCATTATAGATCTTTTACCTAATTTCATATTGTAAACTCAAGCTCCAATTTGATTCATTGCAAAAAATTTACTAAATTGACAAATTACCTGTGCAATTTTTGACCAAAATTTTGTGATCGATTTGGTTTCTCCATTTTTAATCGTGTGTGTTTTAATGTTTGCGAAAATATTCAAATAGAAGGCAATTCAATTTGCGCACTTTTTTGTTTTCTTACATGATTTACTCTCAACTACCAATTGACTTAATATTTGTTTTATTTTCCTGCCGCTACCACACATTTAAAATTCAATTGATATGTCCAACATAAGCATGCAAATTATGATATCATTTTAGAAATGATCGTCATACAAGAAATTAGGAGAAAAAAATTGGAATGAGCATGAGTGCATGACGATCGACACACGATGTTTTACATTTAAATTCGTAATTTTTGTTGGTATTTTAATTATTTTTGAAGTTTTTGAGGTATTTTAAAATATAAAATTTAAACGACCCACCAGATAGGCAACACACGGGCCCACTTGGGTCTGTGTCCCTTGGCGGGTCGACCCAAGCCCGGCTTTGCCGGACACCCACGTCTTGAGGCCTGGAGCGTACTAGGCCGGCCCGACACCTAGGTTTAAGTCTATACTATCATATTAGTTTAAGAACTTTATTTTACATTGGCAATATATAACCACTACATTGTAAGACCGAACATGTTAAATATCCACAAACACATACATGTAAAATAACACACACATGTAATCACCTTCTCACCCCACCATATACAATTCATAAAACTACCCACATAAATGACTGAATTAAACAAAATCGAAAACAACGTAAGGAACTAACATTAAAGAAGAAAAATTGCATCATAGTCTACACAAACTAGGTTTCTTCGGACCATTACTCGTAGCCACGAGATTCTTGGTCTTGATTATTGTCATTATTGTCATCCTCAGCTGATCACCCAACTTCCATTTGAAAGACAATTATCTTAGTTGTCCACAATTAGAGCTTTCAAGAGATTTCAACGTCAAATTGGTAGGATGTTATATTGTGACATTATGCATGATGAAAACAGGGGCGAGGTGTTGTACATCTTTGGCGGAGAACATATACATGTTGAACATCTACAGTATCGTAAGAAAGGAAGTTGAAAGTGCATTACAATTCACAGGATCTATCATTTTCTTGTAGTTGTCATCACTTTGAACATGAAGGAATTATTTGAAAGGAATGTGTTCTACAAATTTATTTTTATATGTCAATTATTATGAATTGGATGTGCAAACATTTTGTTCCTTGATTAATGTATTTGTCTTTTGAAAGTGTTAAGGAATAGACTCTAGGTCCTTAACTGTAAAGCTCTAAAAGACAATGGTTTACATAAATCAAAAGTTATTCACACTCATGGTAATTAACATGGAACATTAATTACCGAGATAAGATTGTCGTGTTGGTCATCGATTATCGCTCTACAAATATTTTACGACACGAGTATATAAAATAAGAAAATGATTACTTTTATTTATTGAATAGACCTACCAAGTGAAACATTATGGAATTGTGTTATGTGTCATTAATGTTTTCACAGTGTCTTGAATCCAAAGATATGAGACATATGTCTTTTCACATTAGAAGTGTTCAATTTGATAATTGTCAAAATCTATCTGTAATAACCTAATCTAAACACCTAAATTAAACTAAACTAAACCTAATTAACCTAATTAAGCCTTGATTAGTATAGCATGACGTGGCATGCTATGGTTGAAAGATTTGGAGGTGGTTAATTAAAAGAGATATATATAGTGAAGATAAGGTTAAGCTAAAGTTTGGGTGTAAAAACGTTTTCTTCAATTCGTGGTCCAGCAGAGAGTGAGAGAGAGATTCAGAGAGGAGAAGAAGAAGAGGAGAAGAAGAAGTTGAGTAGAGGTTGCCAAAGCTTGGTAGGCTTCCTCAACCGTCAAAAAAGGTATGCCAAATCTTCATTATAACTCACATGAGCTTTGTGAGTGTTGGGGATCGACGTTGGTGTCGAATTCCCCGTCGGATTGCAACCAATTCAGAGGTTGAAGACGACGATCGGTCGACCGGTGCCTGTGGGCAGTCGACCGATCCTATTATTATATTGTTTTGCACCCACGAACGGTCGAACGATGTCTATGGACGGTCGACCGTTATGCCAGATTTGTGCGGGAAAAGGGTTGATGCTGTTATCGGTCGAACGGGTCCACTTAGCCGGTCGACCGAAAAACAATGAGAATGGGTCGGTTGGGGATTTTGACTTATTAAACGGTCGAACGTCCTTAACCTTGTTCGACCGATCTATTCGATGCTAAGTCAGTTGGGAGCTTTGACCATCAAAACGGTCGACCGCTCTTTAACTTTCGGTCGACCGACTGAGCATTTTAATTAAGCAGTAGAATGCCTGTGATGTTTCGGTCGAACTGTATCTCAGTTCCGGTCGACCGAATGCCACTTAGGCAAAATGCTGAATTTCCTGTTATCTGTTGAACGACCCCTTGGTTCGACCAGTCGGATATATATATTATATAAATTGGTATAGCGTAGACCATCCAAACGGTCGACCACTAGATGACTTTTGTTCGACCGATTGGTCGGTAATTCGGTTGGTGTGGTTCGACCGGATGCTATTGTTTGTACAGTACCGAGTACTGTGTGGAGGACTGGTCGACCGGTGTGCTTGTAGCGGTCGACCGATCTGCCGCAGGTTGGTGGATTTATCCACACGCGATCCGTTGAGTATAGGTTGACTACCGGCTCCGAGGCGACGGTTGATTACCGGCTTTGAGAGCGACGGATTTCACCTTCGACGAGGGCGTATTATTGTATTACTGTTGCCTCTCTTACCGAGCGGGGTGTGAGGGATGTGTGACGTAAACCTTGGGCAGTTTGCGAGGGTTTAGCGGTAGGCCGAGGATGTTCCGGCTGGGTGCGCGTCTGGCGGCTCTTGGGGGAGTAGCGACTGTCGTCTGACCCGAGTTGTGTATTCGGCGGGCTGACCTGCTCCTGGTGTGGCGGCGTGTACCGGGGGTTCCTTCCTGCACTTTTGGGGAGCAGTGGTGTCGACTGACCCTTGTGAGGCAGCGGTGGACTGACTTGACCCTAGTGGCAGGAGTGGTTCAGTGCCGCGCAGGCGGTGAGGGCATTATTGTGGGCCCGAGGTGGATGATCATGTGCATTGTATTGCATTGTCTTTAATTCCTTTTTGTATTTTAGGAGGTTTGGTATACGGGGTTCCTTCAGGGAACTCAAGCATGTTTGTTTGTTTTCATTTCAGGTAGCGAGTAGCATTAGAGTCAGGTGGTGACCGAGGAGGGTGCCCCCGGGATCAGATCCTGTAGTGTTAGTTTCTTCCTTTTGAGGTGATTACCTATTGTATAGTTTTGTTGTAATCACAGTCAGTTTGTATATTTGACTTCCACGTGGATCTATATTATATATATATATATTATATATGTTGGGTTGTTTTCCCGTGACGTGCCCTGTGTTGACCGTTGACGGTCTTTATTATTGTTTTAATTTTTCCGCTGTTTTCGGGTACGTTACACTATCAATGAGCATTGTGATAAATGCAATATTTGGTTGAGCTCGACTTGTGCTAGAAAAGATAGCTAGTCAAAAAAGATTATCATCGCCTCTCTTAATTTGAGTGATGATATTAGTGCGCCCTTTGATAAAGCAAAATTATAATGTGCACAATATGACTTGAGTTAAGTTACATATTTATAATTAGCTTAAGAGATCAAGAAATGAATATATAGTACAAAGGTGACACATTTCTACCTTATATATATTCTTAATATCATGAGGCAATGGATAGACACAAGTGATGTCTCCACATCACTAAATGGATCGTGTTTAGTTTGAGTGAACAAGACATATATGCTGATTGGGTAATTATAATGTGTAGCTGGATACCACTTATAGTTTGTGATATTAAGTGTTTAATATCACTGCCAATATAGCTTAGATCCTCCCATAGGTCACACCACAAAATTAGGAAACAAGAAACTTGATTTTGTATACATATGGTGTATCAGGTTTCATGTGAAATGGGATACACGTGGTGAATCGATTAAATCAATATGCCATGAAAAAATTGACATAATTAGAATCATGAATAAATTCATATGAGATGTATGTATTATGAGGTGTAATAGTTTGACATTGCATAAGATAATATGTTACATGATATGTGAATTTGCTAAAACCCTAAAGATCAAAATTATGTTGGGTATAAATCCAAAATTTGATAAAGGCAACAAAACGGACAAACCGATCGAACATTTTCAGAGACCGGTCGACCAAAAATTCACAATAGCCATTGCGTGTGTGAACGCATGACCGGATCGATGTGTTGGTCGACCAAAATATTCCAGGACCTTTTCTGGGATTAATCGGTCGACCGGTAGAATTCGTGGTTTGACCGAATACCACTACGAACTTCCATGAATTTTTCTTGGTGGTAATCGATCGACTGACTTATGACTCAGTTCGACCGAAAACATCGAGTAGTCGTTTCTCGTGTAGAATCGGTCGACCGTTAGTGTGTTCGGTTCGACCGAAATATCACAATAGCTTTAGGAGCGTGTGATGGGTCGTCCACCGGGTTTCATGGTTCTACCGAAACCACGATTTATTGTCAATAGGTCGAACGGTTGGTTAATTTATGTCAACCGGTGGACACGATTTTGCCAAAATTATTACAAGAAATATGTTGATCGTGGATTGGATTTGTTCCAATTATGGAATGCATTTTGAAGCTCATCATGTGTATAAGTTTCTTCATTAACACTAGAATGTGAGCTATCATTATAATATGGCTTAGTTGAGCATGAATGTGATCTAGTAGAGCAAGAGTTAGAGAATACCTCACTTCCTTCATCTTGAAAGGCCATGTCGCACATATGTGCAAATTCCTTTGTTGATGAAGGTGTGGTTCAATGGGATGACAATGAAGATGATGAATCGTCCCATGTAGCCTTGTGAGCGTCCATGCTCTTTTCTTTTCCCTTACTCCTCTCATTTTCTCTCATTCTTTCCCTTCTCTCATTTTTCTTCTTCTATTTTCTCTCATTCTCACTCTCCTCCTTCTCCTTTTTCTTTTCTCTCATTTCACTTCTTCTACCTCTTCTATCTCTTATTTCACCTTTATCATTCTCAAGGTATTTGAAGAAGTCTTTGGCTAGGACTTCAATGTCCTCATCTTCTACACTCCTCCTTGGTTCATCAAGATTTGCATGTAATGCCAATGTGAGTTTGTTCTTGGAGGCTTCCTTCTCCTTTCGATGGTTGATTTGAAGCTCATAAGCCATGAGATTTCCAATTAGCTCCTCCATCTTGAGTTGGGAAAGGTCGTGTACTTCTTCAATTGCTACCACCTTATCTTCCCAATCGTTGCTTAGCGACCAGAGGAATTTCCTTTTCATCTCTCCTTCATTTATTTTTCTTCCATGAAACAAAAGAGAGTTAGTAATATCGGTCAAGCGAGTGTTCATTTCGATAATTTTTTCACCGATTTGCATAGAAAATATCTCATATTTATGCATGAGGAGACTAATCCTAGTTTCTTTGGTTTTACTATCACCGTCATGATGCATTTGTAATATATGCCAAATTTCAAAAGCATTTTCACCACCCCTAATTCTATTGTATTAACCCTCATTGAGGTCACAATAAAGAATGTTCATAATTTTGTAGTTCATCTCAAAAAATTTCATTTTGGCCCTAGAAAGTGAGGCTAATTCATCTTCGTTTGGAGGTGAGTAGGGATTTTGAATAAACATCCAATATTTAAGGTCATTAGATATTAAGAAAATCTTCATTCTATTCTTCCAATAATCATAATTTGACCCATTTAGCAATGGAGGTCTAGTAGTGCAGAGTCCCTCTAGATGATTAGATGTGCTAGCCATGCTAAAAATATGGTAAAGTATGCTCACAAGGCTCTGATACCAAATGTAGGATCGATAAGGGTCACTAATCTAATCACTTTTAGGGTTAATTAAAACTCTACTTGCTCAAACAAATATGCACAACGGAATTTAAAACAAAACAAGTAAAGATAGAAATATGCAAACCACAAAGGAGTCGGAGGATTTTTATAGAGGTTCGGCACCAACACCCGGGTCCTAGTCCTCTCTTCCAAGCTTCGCTCGAATCACCGAGCTCCGTTTATGACTTCACTATCCAATGCCCATTCCGGGCGGGAGAGAACACCTTTACAATCATTAAGCTCGCGAACAACCCTTGCCAAGCTTGGCTCCTCCTCTCACAATCTGAGTGGGACGCTTCGGGATTTAACCGAAACCTTTACAAGACTTTGGTAGCAACAAACTTGAGTGGGACAATCACTCTCTAAACTTGATCACACTTGAGAAAGATAGGAATTGATCTTAAGTGTGGAAATTGAGGCTTGGAGTGTTTGGAATGATCTCTCTAATGTAGGAGGCAAATATGTGTAGGAGAGTTGTGTAAATGTGTCTTGGACAACTCTATTTATAAGCTCTAAGTGAGTTATAGCCAGTGGGACAAGTTTGGTTAGAGTTTGTGTAAGATACACAAAATAGTAAAGTGCAGGTCACATTTCAGGACTAATTCGGTCGACAGGTTGGTCAAAACTAGCTATAACTTAAGTTCACTTAAGTGAACGTTGAACTAAGGTTTTCGATGGGTCGAGCGTTCGGTGTTTTTGGTCAGGTAAATGATGGATCGGTCAAACTAAGCAAAAGGTCGATTCGAATGGAAATTTCCAGGCACTTCTAGGATTGGGATGAAATTGAGTTTCGGTCGACCAAGGTCTAGGAGACGTTCGACCGAAAACTTCCAGAGTGTTTAGGGTGACCAAGTTTTGTTTGATCAGTCGACCGCTAGGTAAGTTTCGGTCGACCGGAAGTGTGGTAAGTTTAGGGTTTTGGGAATTCCGACCATTATAGAATACGACAAGTCTAGCGGTTATGTGACACGTGTAGACGGTGGAACAAAAGGCTCTAAACAGTCGTCCGGTTTAACACTGGATTGTGTAACATAATAAACAGACCCAATCGGTCGAACGATGAACTCATTCCGGTCGACCGATTTGGTCCTGATAGTTCACATGATGTGTTTCAAAACATTTAAAACTATCAAAAAAATCAATTAGAATTAAATCAACAAAACTACCGAAAAACTCGAAAAAGACATAGAACATGAATTGTTTCGATTGTAGATGGTAAACTAAAATTAATCATAAAGTCTAATTATTGAAAATATGAACTAAAAACTCTGATACCACTGTAGGATTTCGTGTCCCTATGTATGTATATATTTTAAAATTTTAATATAACATACAAGATCGATTTTCATAATTTCAACAATTTTTATGTACATAGTTTTGTGATTATTCTAATAACATGCAATCCTACATTTATTAAAATAAATCACAAAGGTAGAATGATACCTAAAGGTTCTCTAAAACCTTCTTAAAGATTCAGAGTGGCGTTGCCCGTTGAATCGTCTACGGATTTGCATCCGAGTGTTCACCAAACTCTAAACAAGATTAGAGAGAAATGAGCTAGCCAATCAATCTCTAACAAGGTTTAGAATCTAGCTAATAACTCATCTTTAAGCTCCTGAGATTCTTATCTCTAAAACTTAAATTTACTAAGAGATTTTCGTGGCGATTAGGGAGAGATTAATGAGAGAAAGATTTTTGCATTAGTTTTTAAACAAGTAGGAGTAGGGTCATTTTATAGTCTCCCAAAACATCCTTATCAAGAGCTATTATTTAGCCATGATCTCTTGCTTATTCTCTCCTAAAATTAATCTCTAATTTCCACATAATCATCCAAAAAAAGCGTTTTAATTAAATCTGGAATTAATCCACCCATGATTTAATTAATCTCTTAATAATTCAGGCAGAATCGTTCTTGTTCGGTAGACCGAGTATTATTCGGTCAACCGAACCATTCGGTTATAACACGTGTTCGGTGCACCATGAGCTAGACGGTCGACCGAATTCGTATGAGAAAAATTCCCTGGAAGAATTCGGACGAACCACGTCTTTTACTCGGTCTACCGTTGACCCACCAGAATCGCTCATGGGACATAGTCATCGGATGACCGTGTCACCTTCGGTCGACCGAAAATACTACTTCCCGGTTGACCGTTTACACTCGGTTAACCGAACCCGATTGTCCAGGCACTCCAGACAATTTCGGTCAACCAATTGCGCTTACCCGTGATTAATGTTCCATGTTAATTACCATGATTGTGAATAACTTTTGATTTATGTAAACCATTATCTTTTAGAGCTCTACGGTTAAGGACGAAGCGCCTCTTACTTAACACTTCCAAAAGACGAATACCATAATCAAGGAACAAAATGTTTGCACATTTCAATTCATAATAATTAACATATAAAAGTAAAACTTTTAGAACACATTCCTTTCAGTGGCGACTAGGTCGGCTCGACCTGGTCGTCCTTGGTTTGCTCTGGGACGCGCCACCTGGCACGTCCTTGTTGGTCCAATTTGTTTTAATTTCTGTTTTGGTTTATGTAACTGAGGTTAAATGATTTGAGAGTATTATTTTTTCGTGGATTGTTTTGTCGAAAAAAATACACCTACAGTATATATCCATTGCTGTAGACAAATTTACCGACACATACTGCGAAAATATTAAGCGATGGTACATATCTGTTGGTGTTAATTTGCCCATCCGTCGGTGGTGGTCTACACCATTGGAACGTGTTCCCCATCGGGGGATAGTGCTCCATACAGATGGATTTCTCACGAACAGCTACTGAGTAAGAGTCTTAGCGAGAGATGTATCCAATTCGTTGAGGCCAAAGGGTCACTTTCATTTCTCTCCTTGTGGCTGGAATTGGAGAAGCTCGGCTGATTATCTTATATATTTGTTGTATTAATTTGGTCATAATAATGACATACTAAGGCTAGGTATCTTTATGAGATGAATCTATGTTTTGGTAGATTTATCTATTTGCATAGTGTTTTTCGCTGACGTGGTCGGTAGAGAAACTAGGTTGACGAGGGATTTTGGGTTGGGGACACAATGCTCTTAATGGGGACGGACCCGGGTTGGCCACGTGGCCAACCTGAGTTTCTTTTTTATTATTTTTTTTGGTTTTTTGTTATTATATTTGTTATTTAATATATAATTGGTATTATAGTAATTTATATAATTAGAATATATCTGTGAAAATTAAAATAAATGAAAATATTTAACGAAAATTAGTAAGATAAATGTAAAAAATTAATAATTATAAATGTAAGTAATCAAAGTAATTCGTAAGATAAATAAAATTACATAGCAAAATAGAAAACCCCAGACCGCTCACTCACCGGGGAGCGAGACCCCTGACCGACCCGTTGGGGGTGGGCATTATAATTACAACTAATTAGTTAAAAAGGAAATAAATAAATGTAAAAATAACCCAAATAAATGAAATTAAATTAACATAAAACTGCTTAACAAGCAAATACTTAAGAGGACTACTTCCATAACTGAAAATACGAAGGAAATGTACTTAAACCAAATACATCATTCTAAATTAAGTTAAACCGATTAACAACAAAGTACGTAACTAAACAAAATTTTAGATAATAAAAGGAAATTAAAGATGTTCATTTTTTCTCTGCCCAATCCAGTAACTTTGCGAGTGTTTGATCTTCCACTTCTGTGCGACTCGACTTACTAAACAGTGTGTTCATCAATGCTATCTTCTCCGTGGCCATCTTCAAAATAAGTTTTCGCTCCAATTTTTCACCTCTAACTTGTGAACAATGTTCAAGTTTTGAATAGAGCTCCACCACCCGGTTGTCAAGTTGAATTGGTGTTGGGGCGTTTCCCTTCTTCTTTGCCTTTTTACCCCTTTTGGTGTTGAAAATGTTGTTTTGGAGTTTCATCTGATGTTCTTTCGTCTAGCGAAGCTGACCGGGTCGAACAACCTTCCGTGCTTTTTCTCTGGGTCCCACTTCCTGATGTTGGGGTACTATCTACTTCCTCCAGTTCAAATATTGTTGGGTGTGCACGTGTTCCATTTCCTGAACCGTGTATTACAAACAACTCCCACTTTGGGTACTTGCGTAACATTTTCCATGCATGGAGGAATGAAAACTTAGTACCGACTGTGGATTCGTAAATGTTGTGCACGTCACGAACGACATCTTCGTGGTTGTATCCGCTCCTTTTCCGTCGTAGAGCTTCATCGTAGCAACCGCTCCACTTCATTACTAATGGCTCAAACCACCTCCAACGACCTTGATCGAAAATATATGGCAACACTTTGGAAGGAATGCAAGTTAATTTTGTTTGTAATACGTATTGTAATAATTTAATTTAAAATGATCATATTATGTAATTGTCGAATTTTAATTAAATCTAATTTTTCGAAATTATTTGGCACTTAGCGTAATTTAATTAGATTAAGTGACTGTAGAAATAATTTATTTTGTTGTTTGTGTATTTTTGTGATGGAATAGAAAATGAGGTAAAAATAATGTGGATGAAAGAGAGTGTTGAAAGTGGGGTTGGGATTAAGAAGCGAAAAATGGATTGGGTGGTGGGTTGCATAGTGTTTTTTGCTGACGTGAGTAGAGAGAAACTGGGTTGGGGGGATTTTGGGTTGGGTTGTGGATGCTCTTAGTGTCTGATTGGTCATGCAATCCGTTCAAGTTCAAAAGCAGAAGAATGATGTGTCTTTGAAATACCTTAAATGAACATTTAATATCAGAACTGCAAGATCAATCATCTAGCCAAATGAAATATAACGGCAAAAAAAGTAGTGGTTTTGTAATCCTTATTTTGTCACGTTTTGTTGGTGTTTCATAACGAAAAATGCTTTAATCTAATGAAATATAAGGATCTTGATCAATGAAGTCAAGACACCAACAACCATATACCCAATTGGCAATGTCGGCTTGAGTTAGAAGTAAGGACGAGACTATCTGTACAGATGGACGTAGATGATTTTTCATATCTAGATAGAGTTCCAGGAATCATTTTACCATGGATGGACGGATGGAAACTGTGGATTTCGATGTGTTGTAGATGTTTTCCGTGGTGGTGAAAATAATTGGTTATACACACGTCATGTGATTGCTAATGAGTTAGCGGTGCATTCTATTTATGACAATGTTTATCACCACGGTGTGGTCGAGGTTCGTCGGCGAATTGATTGGGGCGGAGGGTATTGTGGAGATTATTTGCGACTTGTTCCCTATTCCTAATTTTTACAAGTGTACAATTATGTCCTTTGGAGTAGGAGATCATGGATCATTGTATCCGTGTATTACAGTACTACATTGGCAAGCTCCTTCTACCATAACAAAGCCATGCAGAGAGTTCACCGTCCCTCATTTCGGGAGTTACAAATATTTCATTCGCTTAGAATTATTTGAAAAAAAAATAATTTTTTTTTAAAGTTGACCTTCCTCGGATCCCACGGTGCTGGGGTAGGCGTCTTTCCTGCCCACCAAGACATCCTTCCTTGGTGGTTGAGATTTTGTGGTGGGAGGGAAGTGAAGAGAAAGAGAGTGGTGGTGGGAGAGAGTTATTTTGATAGAAGATGTCGAAATGGGAAATAGATTGAAAGATGAGGGAAAAATGATCAAATGTGCGGGCGATTTAAGTAAATCACGGACGACGTTTAGTAGTTGAACTTTTTGGGAATTACTATTCGTCGCCGGAAAAAGTACTTAAATCGCCCGTCTAATTACCATTTTCCCTTCACAATACATTTAATAACTATTTCGTTCCGTCTCTTAAAGTAAGGTTTCTGTCTAAGTTTTCTCACTTTACCAGTACCAATACCACGAAAATGTATGATGAATCGTCTTGATCACGTGAATTTCAAATTTTTTGTTGTTTGAGTAGGGGCATTTTGTCCTTCTCATCAACATCATCATGGGATGAGGAGAGATTCTCTGAGTTCGTGACATTGCCCAATGGCACAGCCAATATGATGTGGGAAGTGGGCAAGAGATACGCTTCTTCCAATATCTGTGGTGTGGCGAACCTTTTCAATGCGAGAGTTGGGGGCTCGTCTTCATCATGAATTGGGAGTGCCTTTGGATACCAAAGTGTCCTACTTCATAAGAGAGGGGAAATGGAACCTCCCCCCCCCCCCCCCAAGATCAACGATAATGGAGGAAGTCCACTTGAAGATCACAAATACACGCATTCATGGAGGTATGGACCAGCCTATGTGCATAGAAGGGAAGGGGGCTACATTAGGAATCAAGGAAGTGTGGAAATGGGTGGTGAAACCAGGGAGGAAGGTCACTTGGGCGTATGTGGTTTGGCACAAACATGCAATTCCCAAGCATGCTATCACAACTTGCCGTGCAA
This sequence comes from Triglochin maritima, assembly GCA_963682175.1. Lineage (NCBI taxonomy): Eukaryota > Viridiplantae > Streptophyta > Magnoliopsida > Alismatales > Juncaginaceae > Triglochin > Triglochin maritima. Next base: position 51,304,177 of record OY821770.1, read on the forward strand.
TGAGGGGGCGCCTCCTAACAAAGAAGCTTATGACTTTACGAGGAGCAAAGCATGATCCGGTATGCAGCATTTGTGAGAGGGAGGAAGAGGACATGGACCATCTTTTCTGGAGGTGTTCGTACATTAGAGGGGTGTGGATAGCACTACTACTCCTCATGAAGCTGGGAACTCGGATCGGAAGATCCCTCGAAGGTGAAGCCACACACCTATCACACGCGAGAGGAAGCCGAATTGCAAAGGTAGTGCGAAGGTGGACTCTTAGTGCCATGATTCATTAGTGCTGGCTGGAACGAAACCGACAGATTTTCGAGGGATAGAAGAAGGAGCCAGGAGACATTGTGGTGGTAATCAAGGACATGGTTGGGTGTCTTTGGGATAAAATCAAGAAACTTGCGGATAAAGATAGCGAGGACCAGAATTTTCAGACCACGTGGTGCTTGTTTTGGGGATACTCGGAAATGGTTTTAACTACATAGCTTGAGTGGTGCAATACTTGTAGTGTGTGTGACTGGTTATGCATCTTAGCATGCCCACGGTTTTCAAATTTTCTGTTCGGGTTCTCTAGTTGTAAACTCGGTTCTTTCATTTAATAAATTTAGAGGCCAAGCCTCCCTTTTGCTTTGCAAAAAAAGGACAAAACAGTAATTTGTACGGACGATTTAGGTAGTTTTCTGGCGATGTTCAGCAATTCAGAACTTTTTTAATCTAATAAATATAATTGAAAACCACTCTTAGTTGTCCTGAAACCATTTTTGTGTGGACCCTACAATTCATATTTGGTTACGTTCAATCAGTCCACGAACCTACCATTTTTAGTCCATAATTTAAAATTCTATTTAAATCTATTGAAAAATCAATAATGCCCTTTCCTCATGTTATTTTATTTTAGGTAACTTTTCAAGCACCTTTTTTTCTTTTTATAGATTTTTTTAAACAACCTTTGAGTAAGATTCAACCTGTACGTGTATTTACTACTCAATTCAATCATAGATTTTTTTGTTCTTACCATAGTTCTTGTTGATATAAGATTTTTTTAGAATATTTGTATGAGCTTATCCATTTGAATCAACTAAGATTAACTGGATTGCTAAACGTCGCCCGAACATTTACTTAAATCGTGTGTGCCAATTACCATTTTGTCATTCTCTCATTTCTACTTATATATCTCTTTGTTTCACTCTCCTACTATCACTCTCACTTCATATTCCTCATAATCATCAAAACAATGTCTCAGAGGTCAGGAAAGGAGCTAGTGGAGGCCGGTGCACTCGAATAAGGTAAAATTTCCAATTTATTTTAAGTTAATTTTTGTGTGTGGGGGTGTCTACGGGAGCCGTCCCCCGAAGGGTATGTGCGTAACAGCTTAACCAACGTCAGATGTGCCAAGAAGCGTGAGTGACGGCATTAGCTTCTTCATCCGCCAGAATCCAATACAAGTACCAATACTGCTCTGCCTGATGTAGAAACTGCTTAGCGGTATTTCTGTCTTCAGATTTCACCTACTTCATGTACTCTCTATAATTATAAATGTGTCTCTGATTCAGATTATACTCTGGGAATTTCTCCTTTACTGCCAACAAGATGTTACGTGGTTTTGCTTGTGCATCAGTCATCTCACGAACAATTTTCTTAGCACTAGGACTAGCTAAGAGCGTTGATCTGTCGGTGACCCTCTTGACAAACTGTAAGTTTGTGGTTGTGAAGACCATGAGAACTATCTGAAACTACGACCCATCCATCACGCTCCCGTCGCTCGACCACCTTTATCACGAAACGACACCAACAACCCTTTCTTTTCGTGTTCCTCCGTACTGTAATATCCATTTCCTGGCAACCCATTTCCTTTCTACGATCGCATCTCAGATAACAATTCATCTGATTATCTGCTTGTAGTTTATAGGATGATACTACCAAAAACCCAGCTCCGATGACAACTTGTTTCACCCATCTTATTGCGTCATCAGTTGTTTGAAATATTTGCTGACTTACAAAAAGCTCACTGTAATATACCCCATCACCACCGAAATCTTGCAACATAACCTAAAATAATTTGAAATAACACAACATATAAAATAAAAATAAAATAAAATAAATTTGGGCGTCCGGCTATGACGCCCCACCATGTTGTGGAGGTCCTATCCAGACACCCCCATGGGGGAGGCGTCGTGGCTAGACGCCCGGGGTGAATTTTCTTTTTGGTGTGCTTACTTCATCGAATCCAGACGCTTCGTCATACATTTTCGTAGAGTGAGAAATACTGAGACAGAAGCCTTAGTTTAAGAGACAAGACGAAATGCGTGTTAAATAGATTGTAAAGGGCAAAAGGGTAATTGGGACATATGATTTTAGTAAAAAAGGGCAACGAATAACCACTCCCAAGATTAAACTACAAACTTTATAAACCCAAAACCCAAATCCAAACCAACAAAACGAAAATCCACATAAATCTCACCTAAAATTAACAAAACCATACAAATCTAACCTAAAACATGAATAATAATCAATGGAAGAACTAAGATTAAACAACAAAAATTCTAAACTGAAAACCCAAATTTACCCAAATCCAAACCTATAATTCCAAAATCCCACCTAAAATCAATAAAACCACACAAATCTAACTTAAAATACGAATAATAATCAATGAATCAGGTAAGACTTAACAAGAAAATTTGTAAACCGAAAACCCAAACTCAACCCCAAATCCAAACCTCAATATCCATAAAAATCCCACCTAAATCAACAAAACCATACAAATCTGACCTGAAACATGAATAATAATCAATTAATCAACTGTTATGAAATGAAAAGACATTGAGATTTGGGGGGAGTTGGATGAAGATATAGATGTTACAATACAATAACAAACTAATGAATAAGACATATAATATACATCAATGAGAGAATTAGATTGCATTTTAATGTAGATGTTACAAGAAGTTGTAACGTGAAGAGATAAGGTGACTCATCCATATAATATATTTGTTATTTCATAACACTCCCCTTGGATGATCACCGTTTGTTATATTCTTTTCAGTTTGCCTCGTTAAAAACGTTACCAAGTAAAATCTTGTGGGACAAAAACTTGGTGAAGGAAAAAGAGTGCAAAACGTATAATTTTCTCCCACTACAAGAAACTGGACCTACAACCACGGGAGGTGTATCCGTGGCTGTAGGATCTGTCACTGTTGCCTACAACAACAATGGATTTGAGAGAATCAGCCATGGATAAGTCCCGTGGCTGAATCATTGCCCCAAATTCCTGAAACAAACTGACTCCTTCACCCCCAAATCATTCCTTCCGCAACCAAAAAAACCCTCAACCCTCAACCCTCCTCCTCCTCCGACCTCAACCCTCCTCCAACCTCCACCCCTTCCCACACCTAAACCTCAAAAGCCCCCTCTGAAACTCTGAATCCTCCCGCAACCAGCCGTCCAACCTTGCTCGTGCAACCGTCCAACCTCACGCCGTCCAACCCTCCAGGTCTTTCTTTTCCATTGGTTTTGGTTGTGGGTTTTGGAGTTTGGTTTTGTGGGTTTTGTTGGTTTTAACGTGTTTCTTTTAGGTGAGCCATTTTAGGTGAACAAAAATACCAAGCTCTTTATAGATGTATATATTGATATTGCATCACAAGTGAAAGCTACAAGGCATCTAATAGCATAAATATAACTATACTTAACTCTCTATTTGGATCATTTTACCTATATTAGGCATTATTAGATAGGTTAGAAGTAGATGTTCTTGACTTTGTGTTTTCAAATCATGCATGCTTGGGATATGCTTACTTCTTGGACCATTTTCCATGTACGTGTGCAACCTAGATTTCATTTATATATCATGATTTTAGCAGGAAATATATATTATTGTTAACAAGTGTGTGGTCTTCTTAATTTGGGGGGAAAGTGTTGACAATCACTCCAATGAAGACAAAAATAAACACAAGTCCAAAACAATAATTCACTTAGAACCTGTTGATCAAGTTGCCTTTAAATGACTTGATTCTCCTATCCAGACACATTTCTGTGATGTGTCAAATTATGAAACTCTTGAAAGTAAATCTCAAGACTTATTGCCATTTTTGTATTTATTTGAACTTGATAAAGACAACATGGAGTCTAATAGAAGTTGGATGTATGCTGAAAGAAGTAGTTCTACCTTTTTCGATCGACTTAATGGTTTTCTGGATTTTGCGTTTGCATCTAGTCAGAGTTCACATATAGTCTGCCCTTGTTCTAAATGTAACAATTCCAAATGGAAGAAACGGAAAGATGTATATGAAGATGTTATTTGGCAAGGTTTCACTCGTAATTACACATGTTGGATTTTTCATGGCGAGAACTTTGGAATTTCAAATCCATCGACCACGTCACAAATTGAGGGAGAGAATGTTGAGGAATTTGATGACATGCATGGCATGGTCCATGATTTTTTACGCAATCAAATAGATACAAACGAGTTGCATGTTGAAAACATCCTGTAGGTGAAACAATGTATTGTATAAAACAGGATTTGAAATGAATAATAACAAAATAATGGGTTGTAAAAATATCTGAAATGAAACTTAGCTATAGCCACGGAATATATTCGTGGCTATTGGTCATTAACAGGAGGGCTACAACCAAGGAAACTATCCGTGGTTGTTACTACAGTGACCATATCACCCACGGATAAAATCCGTGGCTGATTCATATTTACGCGCTCAATACTCCCGCCAAAAAGGAAACAACGTCGGTAAATATTAATCACAATATCTGTGTCTGAAGATCTACAGTGACCGTCGTATTAGCCACGGTAAAAATCCATGGTTGTTGGTCCATTGCGACGGACACTTAGCTACAGCCACGGATAAGTTCCATGGCTAAAGGGTAAAAATGTTGTAGTGTCCCTCTCAGTTTAATATACATTTACAAACTCTCCTAAATAATATGATGTTATGTTCTTGTCTCGTTAAAAACCGTGTTATAAAAACCTTGTAGGAAAATAGCTAACGGAAAAAGAGTGCATGACATACGTTAACACAATTTCTTAAGCTATCTCATTAAAAACCTTGTCAAGTAAACCCAGTGGGACAAAAACTTGGAAAAAAGAGAAAGAGTAGAACTATAAGCCTCTTGGGCATTATCCTTTAGGGATAATCGTATTTCAGGGATGATAATTAGAAATCCGCTCCCCTTGATTCATAGTTCACTAACTTGCATAAAGATTGTAACGTCTCCACAATAACACAAATTTTGTTGTTGTTGTGGATAAAACATATTGGAGGGATCAATGAAGTAAATTTATCATTGATGCGTTTCTAGGTGAACTTACTTTGTATAATATCTCTTTATATATTTGAATCTTTGTAACGATTTTCTTCCTGAGAATGTTCGAACTGCAGGTCGATAAAATAGTTGACTTATCTCCAGTCATTTATTTCAAAATTTCACGGGTACGTGTTTAATCTTTTCAGGAGTTCCTTTCATACCATTTTTTGAGATGATATGCATATTCTCTTTTATTCATACGGTGATCTTTTCATTTATCGTTTATCTTCATTATAATTTTCCTTGGACAATGTAGTCCTTCAAGGACTCTCATATAAATATCAATATCAAGTGACTTATACAAATTTGTAGTCACAACATATATATATCATATGCTTATCTATATTTATGTTATACTGATCAAGTAACATACGTAATATTATACATTTCGAGAGAATAAGTAACATCATAATGGATGCTGGGTCCTGCGAAAAACCCTTGTGTCACCATTCACTTTATAATGTCCACTAAGTTAGTGTAATGTGATTTCTATTCATATTTTTCAGGAATCAGGACTACAGGTCCAAATAATGTTTATTAAGCGAGTCTAGGTCTACATTGTTTGCCTTCTTTTATTCATCTGAAATACGAATGCTTCTGACATTCTTTATAATATTATAGATTCTGGTTCCAAATTTTCTCTTGACGTAGCATGCTACTAAGAAGGCGAATCAGTCGTTGATGATAATTTCAATAATTTTATGTTTCTCTCTCGTATCAACATAGTTGATTGCAACTTTTATAATAATCAAATCTTTGTCGTTTCCCAAAACACTAGGATTTGACCGTCATGTATTCCCAGAATTGTTACATTTGCCACCAGTTGCTTTTATTTTACCGGATTTATATTCTTCAGGAATAACCTCTTCAGGAGGTGTAATGAGTGACTAACTTTTATTTTCATTTCCACAAATAATATATGTTCTAGTCCACCCTTCTGGTGTTAGTTAGAACTCAAATATATTTTATCATGTGGAGATCTCAACTTTATATTATGCGCTTTATGTCTAGTAATACAAGACTTAGTCGCTCTTTTGTGATCAATAAAAATGTATGACAATTACTTGCTAGATATTGCAAGTTAATGATTTTATGAACTTCAGGTTCAATGATACTTGTGCGTATATTCTCTTATGAACTTCAGGTTCAATATAGTACATTTTCTTCGCATTCGTTAAGCTTCTGGCTTGCTCCCCCTAATGCCAAAGAAAAGTGCCTCTATATATAATTGTTGGACTGGACAAGAAAATATATCGCTCTTTAGGGGCTTTAAATAATTTAATATTATCAGGAATATGAATCCTACTAAAATGTCCAAGTCACTTTGAGGCCATTAAATTGTAGATGTGGTAATGTAAAAGAAATCGTAGTTGGGAAATATTTCATTCAATATCGTATAAGTAAAATAAGGGAACATTCATAATATGATGTATATCTAACATAAAATATTTATGAATAATATCAGCATGTATGCACGTTAATGTATCATGTATAAATTTTAAGATCTCCTAATGATCTATATTGAGTGATATTTTATAAATTGTGCTAATTGATCGACAAACTTGACCTCATGTTTTGTTCAACTAGTAAAGGTCAATTAAGTTATCAAAAATACAAGATCATTGTCGATACCCATAATGAATACAAATGATAACTTGATTTAGTTACTTTTGGGTTGGTATATCTAGTTAACTCGTTTGAGAGTCATTTGAATCCCTTATTACTTCATACTTGCACAATTTATTTTTCCACAACGTATGCTTTTTTTCACGATGCTTTGTAACGTGTGCTTCGGGCACATGATCCAAAATGTGTGGGTATATATTGTGATTTTGCAATAACTTATGCTTATGACTTTCAATCACAAGTAATGCATAACACAAGTTATAACATCCCACAAAAAGATAGAGCTCGTGGATACCCACTTTGTCGAAGAATCATCTCATTTTTTAGAGGATGGTCATATGAAATATAATTTTAGCAACATTTGTCATCATAATGATCCTCATTGACCCAATCAGTCATACCATATGTTATTAGAATCAATATTTATCTAATTCTCCAGTGCAAGTCTTTTGACCAAGCCACTACGTGTGCAACGACACATCATTCAAGAGTCAGGTAATTTTCACAATAGCCTTTTTGTTGCCTGACATGATTGTAGTAATTATAAAAATATTCTTCTTTACTTCAACTGTAGTCTCAATACAAGCCATGCTGGCGATTTGAAACTCAATAAGTTTCTTGAGACATAATATATAAAATTCATCATTCAAAGCCAAGATAATTCATCTTCTGGAGCTTTCTACTAAATTCGTACGACCATATACAATAGTGATTTTGGCTTTTCTCATTATCTAGTTAGAGAAATACTTATATCTTAATATAGTGTGCATGACAACACTATACATGATGCATAAATCATCTTCATGATCATAAATCAAATATGAGACCGAAGAATATTCATACTCTTCATTTCAAGCCAAATAAAATATTTGTTGGAGATAAATTATTTATGCAACTATTACAAAATAAATAATAGGGTTCTTCCAATGACAAGATATAATCAAAATAAAAAAACATGCATTACATCATATCAAAGTCAATTAATTTCAACGTAACTTGGTATAAGTCTTTTAGATAGAATTTATGCATATCAACATATTACCATATGCATGTACTTTTTGCCATTTTAAAACGATAAATGCAAATACTATCTTTACTATTGAACATTAAAAGTCATATTATAGTGATATGCATAAATAGTCATGACAAACATAAAAATGTTGAATATCGATATGCTAGCAACATATGCATGTGTATTATTGATATCTAGAAGAATCTCATCATGAATGAATAAAAATCACAAGCATGGAAATTGGAATAATGAGATCACTAATCGAAAGCTTAAAGATAATAATTATGAAAATATAATTATCGAATGAACCTCAAGAATACTAAACAAACACTACTACAGAAAAGGGAATATACGTCGGATATACGGGGCTATACACGTCGGATATACGGGGCTATACACGTCGGATATAAGCACACCCCTATCCGACGTCTAGGTGTGCGTCGTCTATATATAGACGTCGGCCATAGTATAGACGACGTCTATACCTAACGTATATACGTCGGCTGTAATTAGACGCCGACGTTTATTCGTTAATGTATAGACGTCGGTTAACTAACATACGACGCCTATACTTTAGGGATAGACGTCGGTTAGATAACATACGACGCCTATACATTAACGAATACACGTTGGTTAACTAACATACGACGCCTATACTTTAGGGATAGACGTCGGATTTAATAGAAAGCCGATGTCTATTCCTTTCTTCAGAGGAATAGACGTCGGCTGATAGAAACAACCGTCGTCTATTCCCAAACCTGGACAAAAAAAATAGCATCCGATGAAATTGTTTTTAGTCATCGTCGTCGTGTACATACAACTGCACCAAATTCGTTCACCTACAAATTTGTTCACAAATACTCACAATTTCATCCACATACATCCATATACATCCACAATTTCATACAAGCACAAACAAACAAGCATACATGCACAAACACAAACACAAACATACAACCATACATGCACAAACATACAAAGCATACACAATTGACATTCAACACACTTGCAATTAATTCATTCTAAAATTAAGGCGATTATATTAAGGCATAAAGTGTAGGTTTGTAATACAAGTGCACTTGTTAACTAAATTACAAAAAATACAATTGGCAGAAGTACCTCTTAGTTCGTCAGCATGTTTCTGATGAAATAGCGAGCCCATCGGTCGCGAGTTTCATCGAGCTCCTGTTGCGAGAATGGATCACTACTTTTTGGGAAAACCTATCAAAAAATACAAGTGTGTTGAATATTAATAACTGAATATTGAAACTACACAACTATACAATTGAATAACGATGTACATTACCTCGGATAGGCATACGTCTTGAGTTGCCAATTCGAGGATTTCCTCCATGTATCTCATCACGTAGTAACCGCATTCCGTATTTCCAACCTGCTTCCGGTACTGCAAACATAGGAATTCGCTAAATATTTGTTCCTAACTTAATTAACAAAAATGGGATAGAACGTACTCTCATTCCATGCCATGTTATTCCTGATTTTGTGGTTGTTCTCCTACCACCTAAAGCTCTGTAAACCTTAATTGCCCTGAGTAGCACAAGTTAAAATATCAATCAATAATACTAATAAAAATCCACGAATTACTTTATTCACGACTAAACGAACTTACATATTTAGAAGTTTCTTTATTGAGTCCCTTGGTTTATTCGACCCCAACAGATCAAACCAATATGCCGAATTAGTCGTTGGGCATACAACGACAAGCATCCAATGAGCCCTGTGTTATATATATAATTAGAAGTTTATTACAAAATAAAATTTCACTTTGAATTACAAAGTTTACCTCTCATGATAAGGGAGCAGATAATATTTCTTGTCTTCTTATTTAAAGAATGTCCCTAGTTGACCCGATTTATCGTCATTCCCGTATATATATGTAGATGGACTGATAAATCCAAATACTTGATACTCGGGAAAGATTGACCTTCTGGCGTCGTAAAGATGTCTACAAGTATAAAAATTATAATTTATTACAGTTTTGATAAAATTATTCAATACTTTTCATTGTATACAAAAGAACACTTACTTCACTTGCACGTCGATAATCATGATACACAACGAATCCATCGCCATGAACTGCATGATATCCTCTTTGGTGACATACAAAGCGGGAGGCAACCCTTTATCCCCCTCCAACTCCCATGTACTTAAGGATTGTGCCTCCTTACCTACCATACATTGATACAACATTTTGCACCTACTTGGAAGAGAATTAATGTTGATCGGAGATTGGTTGTTTGGCCCTTTGCTCCGGGGGCTTGACACCTTACAAATATGTATAGAACCGTTAAAATACAATTGTTAACAAATTTCAAGTTTAAAGTCTTTCAAAGTTAAACTATACCTCATGTTTGTCGTTTAGCTCTACTAAATAACTAGGCCAACGCACGAACCCACCGATAGCATCGCCGAGAGTAACAATCTCTTCTTCCGAACCCACCGATAGTTATCTACTCACATTCACATCATGTATTTCTCTACTCAATCCAAACCAAATTCTTAACATAATCCAAACCAAATCAATCCAATGAAAACAAAGTTTGGTTAAATCATCCAACCAACCCAACTCAATCCAAACCAAATCAATCCAATGAATATGTTTATCAAATATCAACACATAACACACATGCAAAAAAACTCCGAGAAGAAGTTGCTTATCACGTCTACATGTCAAGAGTGTACATCCACATCAAGATCATACAACTCATGCCATTACACATCATCAATCCATAAGTTTGATTTCTTTTTTTCTACTTTGGAAACCATTTGCTACACACCAACAAATTGAATCATTAATTAACTTGGAAAATAAAAGGAATTCTAAATGTTGATATTTGCATCAATACACTTAGATTATCACATTAACCAATAATGATTATCACATTAACCAATATTTGCATCAATACGTTATTATTGTGAACTAATCCTAATTTGGCGTTGGATTCTTGGTCTAAACTAATCCTAAATTAAGGATCTAAAATTGAGCACGAACCAGAGGAGGGAAAAGTTGTGATGCCGGAGGAGGTCTTTGTGGTTCCCGAACACGTCGCGGAGGAGACGGCTGTAAACGACACGGGGAAGCTACATGCGGAGGAGGCTAAGTTAGAAAGAATATGTGGAGAAAGACGAACTTAAAACAACCAAAAACGAACTTAAAATCTACATGTGGAGAGAGACGGAGGAAGACGGAGGAAGAAGGAGAAGAGGGTCGGAGAAGTGGAGGAGAGCTTGGGAGCTTGCTGCGGTGCCGGAGACGGTGCGGATCGGTCGGAGGATGGTCGCGGAGGAGAGTTCGGTCGCGGGACGGCTAGGGTTTGGGTGGGTTTCGACTGAAATGAATGAAAGAAAGCGCGTCTGTCCGATTTCTTTAAGACCTATATACGTCGGATGTTCCATAACACCGACGTCTATACCTCGACGTCTATATGGTTGGCGTATAGACGTCGGTCTGCCATTATGTCCGACGTCTATAGGCCGACGTCTATACCCTATAGACGTCGGATTCACAAGGTACTAAAACACCGACGTCTAAAGGTCGACGTCTATACACTATAGACGTCGGCTAAACGTGTTATTCCCACACCCGACGTCTATTGTGTCACATAGACGTCGTCTTCCATTACAACTGACGTCTATTTTGTCCTCTCCACACTAGACGTCGGTGGTTGTAACGGCCGACGTCTATTTGGCGACGAGTAAAGCCAATTCTGCACTAGTGAAAATATTTGTATCATGGTATATAATGTCATTTATCATATTGATATTCCAGCATATGGTCATGTATATCTTTTAGATAAAGTATATATTACTTATCAAATAAAACACACATAACTACAAATAAACCCATTTTGATTGTCGAATTTATATACCATAAGGACATCAATTATTTTGTCGTTTATCAAATCCACATTCACATCCACAATCATGGTCACATGATTATACTAGGCTTTTGTAAGACTTTTCATGCTCTCATACATTCACTTCAGCGGATGGAGCAAATGAATTGGACGGATTCAGTGATTTCACACTCGGGCACGAGAATAGATCATGATATTTGGGAAGTCATTTTCCTTAAAAATGATTGCGAAGGAAAAAAACTTTCTTCTTATCTTGATTTATTTTTTTGGTTTGTTCCCGTACAACTACTGGAGTATTGGGTCATTAACTTGTGAAATGGATAGAAGATTTTCCTGTCTCAACTCTCTATGGTATTTTGGCCACGCATAGAGCTAGATTTAGGGAATGAGTTTGATGGGTTTATGAAAATTTGACATTTGCACATCCTTTTGATGCTCACAAGAATCCTTCATGGATTACTATACATTTTCATAACCCTCTTCACATGAATATAAAATCTTGATATCATTGTATACTTGCACCTCATGAAGATTACAAATTTTGCCTTCGGGGTTGAAGTGCTTCTTTTTCAATGATAGCATGACATATGGTAAATAATTACTTTCATAATATGGAAACCCAAATTTTGTTGTAATAAACCACAATATATCATATATATAATTGCATTAAAAATCCATGTGCTAGAATGAATAACCATAATATTTCCAGATGTGATGCAACGAAATAACATCGAAATTTTGTGGTATAATATGATAACCTAGTGAGATGCATCAAATATTAGCTTTGCAGAAAAAATGCATCAAATATGATTGAATAGTATGATTTTTTTTTCTTTTCAATGCACAAGTTAAAAACAATAATCACATACTTGTAATGTTTCACGAGTACACTTTTATAAGAAAAATGTACTTTTTGCATGTTTTCATTATTCCAAAAAGATATCTAACCATGTCAACAATAATTTTTTATATGAAGATAAAACAATGATAACTAACTCCTTACTAACATAGTAATTTAACACACAACAAAAACATGTGGAAGGTAGGATATATCAAAAATAACGCTCATAATATATATTGGAAATCAAATTGAATGTTTGCACAAATATATTAAAATTTTAGATTTTCATCCATGCCAGAAACCTCCCACATTGCAAATACATCAGGAATTTGAATGACTAACATTCACGAGTATTATATCAAATAGCAACACATATATAACAAAAGTTAACAGAACAAAAAATCCACGAATATGTCATACATCTTAATTAATTAATTTATTTTATGCATGCGACTACTGAATGGTTATATATAATCTAAATTAAAATATCAATAGGAAAGAAATAATGATTCATTAAGAACACCTTAAGATGGGCAATGTCTATTGACATAGTATACACAAATGGAAAATATCAAGTTGTGAAATAAATCATTGCAAAATGAAATGATGGAGGAGATGGGGGAGAACGAGAGAGATTTCTTTGTTTCATCAAGACGATCCATGAACTTACGTTCGTTAGTCTATTTCAAAGATTTTGATGACACTAGAGGCAAATCATGCTGATAACGTGTTATGAAATGAAAAGACATGGAGATTTGGGGGGAGAAGAATGAAGACTTTTCATTGCTATCTCATAAATAATACAATGAGTCTCTATATATAGACAAGAGACATAGATCTTACAATACAATAATAAGATAATAAATAAGACATATATTATACATCAATGAGAGAATTAGATTGCTTTTTAAAGTGGAGGTTACAAGAAGTTGTAACACCAAGAGATAATGTGACTCATCCATATAATATATATGTTATTTCAAAACATCAACAAAGATTGTTAAAAAAAATGTAAACCCAAACCTACAAAACCAAAATCCACAAACATCCCACCTAAAATCAACAAAGCCATAAACATCTAACATGAATAATAATCAATATCTACCAAATAAATGAAGAAATATACAACAAAATTTGGAAACGAAATTTTAGGGTCGGATTTTATCTGAAATCAATGGTGGGTCACTAATTGGGGAAGGGGCGTCTGGTGCAGGTTATATAACCCGACGAAACTCGGAATCGTGGATGCCGAGTTCAATTTTTCTTAAATGAAATTAACGTTTGAGTTCTTAAACGCGGTAGATGAGATGTTGAGTTTATTTAAAACGGTCAGACTAGGAACACACAAATCTGTGTTTGAAAAAAACTCTAATGTTAGAACTCGGCGTTGTACAAGTCGAGTTCAAACAAAATGAACTCGGTGTTGTACATGTTGACTTCTAACAAAATAAACTCGACGTTGCAAGGGTTCAATTCAATTAGGAATCTAAACTACCAGTGTATTGTGTTGGTTGTGTGGCAAAAAAACTTTCAATGTTAGAGCTTGGCGTTGTACATGCTGAGTTTTGACAAATGAACTCGGCGTTGCAAGGACCTAGTTCAATTTGGACTCCAAACTAGCAATGCCTGTTTCTGACTGTGTAGTAGAAACTCTAGGTGCTAGAACTCGACGTTATACATGTCGAGTTATCTGATTTTTTTTATTTTTACATATACACTTAAAGCCAAGACCTGTGGCTCCACGTGTCGTCAGGTGGCAGCAACAAGTCTAGTTTGAGAAATATTTCTCAAGGAGGTTTAGATTGAAGTCTTTTAAAAAATATTTTTAATTTCCCCCCTAAATTAATATATTTGCTGTGCGAATTGGCAGACCCACGTGTAAAAAAGGAAAAATAAATCATAAGCACACCCTAAAACAAGGGTGCAACTCCTTGGTTCCCCCGAGGCCTGTTGTGTTAAACAATGGAGGACAACCTTTTATAGAGCAACTTAAGGTTTAAACAATGGAGACTATTATGAATGAAGATGAAAAGTTAAAATAATAAGAGCTTATTCATTTCTGGGATTCGAACCTAGAATCAAAACAAACCTTTACACCATTCCCATTATGCTATATGTATATTATATTTTTAATGGTTTATAACCAAGCAAGCGAGCAGCCAAATAATTGAGTCAGTTGCGAGCGAGCAGGGTACTCTTCGGAACCTTTGGCTCTTGAATCTCCCCAAGAGCCACAAACATGAATCTGATCACTTAATAATATGTCTCATCATATGCACTGATGATGAAGCAATTGTGAAACAATATCAAGACATGTAGCCGTAAAGAATATTATTGTAAAAAAATTATGTGTGTTATTTAAAACCCCTGCTGAAAAAAAATCTTGATCCACCCGTGACTATGAACCACTGAAAAGACCCAAAAAATAATACGAGTTGAATGTCTTTAACCCTTAAATTGGTTAATAAGATTCACATCAATTCGCTTCCATAGTAGGAAGGAGGAGAACAAGCAAGTGTTGAAGTGTGGGTATCCAACTCAAAACTAATTGGTGATGACTGGATGGACTCTCCAAGTTATAACCCAGGAGAAAGTCCTCATTTTAACCGATGTGATACTATTCTCTAATACTCCCCCGCACGCGTGACCGAGATTTATTTTTCTCTGTGTCTACGCGTGGATAACTACAAGGCTAGATGTGTCAAACTGGTTTTTGGGCCTTTCATACTCTGATACCATATTAACGTGTGGGTATCCAACTCAAAACAAATTGGTGATTGTTATTAGCATTCAAACTTAACTTGGGTACTTCAACTCTTGATTGAATTGCATTGCATTGTCCATAGAAACCTATAGAAGTCTCATTCGTACTTCCATATCAAACCGACTTTGTTAGGTGACCGATAACACATAGAAATTCCACTTCAAACTGAAATTCTACTTCGTTCGGTCGACCGGTAGACCATCTGGTTCGACCGAATTTAACAGGCTCTCAATTCTATCCCAGAATGGTCGAACGAGTAGTCTTGTGGTTTGATCGATTGTTAACATACTCATTCCGTGTTCATAACAATCGACCATTTCTTTATCCCCGTTCGACCGTTATCATGTGTCAACCGATATATCCCAGTTGAACCGATTGTATCTTCTTCATAGGTATCATGACACGTGTCGTAATTAGTATGCAAACTGGTCGACCGAAACATGACTTTTGTTCGACCGTTTGACACTTTGTATTTCATTTAAATATGACTGTTTTACTTGTCCGGTCGTATACACATACTTCAACTAATCCCATTCGTATTTTTTGCCACTTGTCGAACAATGCCATAACATCGGTCGACCGGATCACGAACAATTCGAACTCCCAAACTTCTTGTTATTTTCCGTCGAACTGGATTCTTATTTGGTTTGACTGTTACCTCAATTGTTTATTATTATTCTGGCCAAAACCCTCTGAACGGTTGACAGTTCATTTACCTAGTTCGATTGTTCACTTATGTTCTTGCCTTAGTGGTTCGACCGGTATGCACTTCATCTCGACCATTTTCTTATTTACAAGAAACCGGTCGACCTCTTAGCCCGATTCGGTCAACCGTTTGTGTCCTGATTTGAGTTTTGAAGTTTCCTATTTTATGTGTCTTAGTCAAATCACTACCACTTCAATCCCAACAACCAGATTAAGTTTGGAGCTTATAAATAGATCCTAGAACAACCTTTCACGGTCACCAATCCTTTCTCAAAAGCTCACACTCTCATACTACTCTCAATTGCTCTAAACGTCTCTTTGTGCTCAATTCTTTCCACTTGAATCACTCATTGCATTCATCAATCACTCAAGTGCCCAAGATTAGAAGTGGTTACTCAATTCTCAAGTGAAAATGTTGTATTAGCTTCCAGAGTGAAGCTCTTCTAGGATTGTGAGAATGTGGTCCAAGCTTGGCGAGGGTGTTCGCAAGCTTGAAGTGTAAATGCTTGATCTCGGCCCGGAACAGAGATCAAAATAGTGGAGTACGCGAAGTTACTCAAGGAGGAAAAATTCATAAGAGAAGACTAGGATCCGGTGGTTTGATCCAAACCTCTATACATCTGTATTGTGGTTTGCATCTCCTTCTCTCTTTCTCTGTATTGTTCTTGTGTTAATTGTTTAGGTTTTAATTAATTAGTCTATTAACCCCCCTTAGACTAATTCTATTAGATCCTATAGTGATGAGTGGTTGGACCCTCCAACTTATAACCTAAGAGCTAACTAGTGTAGGATTTCATGCCCCTATGTATGTATATATTTTAAATTTTTTATACATGCGTACAAGATCGATTTCCATATTTTCAACAATTTCATGCACATTTTTTACATTTATTCTAATATCATATAATCTATATATATATATATATTTATTAAAACAAATGTAAGAGGATCATACCCAAAGGTCCTCTAAACCTTTATAAAGATCTGTAGTTGCGTCGCATGTCGAATCGCCAGTTGATTCCCCTCCAAGTGTTCACCAAACTATAAGCAAGATTAAAGAAAAAGGAGTTAGCCAATCAATCTCTAATTAAGCATAGAATCTAGCTAATAATCTCTCTAAAGTTCCCTGAGATTTAATCTCCAAAAGGTAGAAATAATTAAGAGAAATTCGGATGGAATAGTGGAGAGGTTAGGGAGAGACAAAATTTTGCATTCCCTTGAAACAAGTAGGGAGATCATACATATTTATAGGCTCTCCCAACACCCACATCATGCGTTATCCACTAACCCATGATCTCTTGCTTTTCTCTTCCTTAAACCAATCATAAATTGACACATAATCATTCTTAAAAACGTTTGACCACAATTGGAATAAATCCAGCCCATGATCAACATTAATCCCTTAATTAATTCCAGCAAAATTGTTTTTACCGGTCAACTGAAACCTGGCTATCGGTCGACCGATAGGTAGTTAATTGTGTTTTGGTTAGACCATGAAACCAGGCGGTCGACCCATCACACGTTACCAAAATCTTTGTGATTGTTCGGTCGAATAAACATGCCCAAACGGTCGACTCATTCAACACAATAACAGTTACTGTGAATTTTCGGTCGGACAGTGCTACAAGTCGGTCGACCATTCACAACCCTGAAAAGTTCATGGGAACGTTTTGGTCGACCCACGCATCCATTCGGTCGACCGTTTACGAACTCAAAAGTTACTGTAAATATTCGGTCGACCGGTTCCCGAAAACGTTCGACCGTTTTGCTCGATTATTGCCTTTATCAAATTTTGGATTAATATCCAACAAAAATTGATCTTATGGGTTTTTAGAGAATTTAGATATATTTTGTATTATCATATCTAATGTTAAAACATTACACCCCATATGATTTTATTTATGTTTCTAATTATGTCATTTTACGACATATTCATTTTAATCGGTTCACCACATGTATACTCAATACATCATATGAACATAAAATCAAGTTTCTTGTTTCCTAGTTTTGTGGTGTGACCTATAGGAGGATCTAAGCTATATTGGCAATGATATCAAACACTTAATATCACAAACTATAAGCGGTATCTAGCTACACATTATAGTTACCCAATTAGCAAACAAGTCTTGTTCACTCGAACTAAACATGATCCATTTAGTGATGTAAGAACATCATTTGTGTCTATCCCTTGCCTCACGATATAATGAATATATACAAAGTAGAAATGTGTCTCCTTTGTATTATATATTAATTTCTTGATCTCTTAAGTTAATTATAAATATGTAACTTAACTCAAGTCACATTATGCACATTATAATTTTGCTTTATCAAGGTCCCACTAATATCATCACTCAAATTAAGAGGGACAATGATAATCTTTTGATTAGCTATCTTTTCCAGCACAAGTCGAACTCAACCAACTATTACCGTATCACAATGCTCATTGATAGCTTTTGACAATAATCGAATTGAACACTTCTTGTGTGAAAAGACGTAAGTCTCATATCTTAGGATTCAAGACACGGTGAAAACATTAATGACACATAACACAAATCTATAATAATTTTTATTTGCTAGGTCTGTTCAATATATAAAAGTAACCATTTTCCTCTTTTATATACTCGTGTCGTCAAATATTTGATGAGCCACAATATTCGATGACCAACATGACAATCTTATCTCAGTAATTAATGTTCCACGTCAATTACCATAATTGTGAATAACTTTTGATTTATGTAAACCATTATCTTTTAGAGCTCTACAGTTAAGGGCCAAGAGTCTCTTCCTTAATACTTCCAAAAGACGAATACATTAATCAAGCAACAACATGTGTTTCAAATCCAATTCATAATAGTTGACATATAAAAGTAAAAAAATTAGAACACATTCCTTTAAACCTCCCACTTGTTATCAAAATTTTCTTTCACATACATTCTCAATGTATAAAACAATAATAACTAGGGTAGCCCTCTCTAATCACTCATCAAGCCACTCCACATGGTTCCTCAAACTCATAGACTCGAAATGCATTTTCGCTTTGGCTTGGGATAAGGGTTTGGTGAATGGATCAACTGTGTTGTTGTTTGTGTCCATCCATAATAAATCTATTTTGCCTTCATCGATAAAGTCACGTGTGACAAAATACTTGCGATCCATGTATTTCACCTTGTGATGTGATTTAGGATCCTTGCTTTGCGAGATAGATGCACTATTGTCGCAAAATATCTCTTTGGGTCCATCGCTCGAGGGAACTACTCCAAGCTCTTCAAGGAACTTCTTAATCCACACTCCTTCCTTGCTTGTTTCAGCGACAACCATTACTTCGGAAGCGGTGGTTGATTCGGTCGTAGTGGTTAGCTTCCAACTACACCAACTCATGGCTCCACCATTCAAAAGGAAGACATATCCTGATTGCGACCTCCTATCGTCGGGATCACTCATGAAACTCGCATCCGAATAGCCCTCGGCTATCAACTCCCTTTGTCCTCCATAAACAAGTAACTTATCTTTGGTCCGCTTAAGGTACCTCAGAATATTCTTGACCACAATCCAATGATCGGGACCAGTGTTGGATTGGTGACGCTTTCCACGCATAAAGCATACGGGACATCGGGTCTTGTGCAAGTCATCGCGTACCTGATCGATCTTATTGCTGAAGCATAAGGAATATCTTTCATGTACACCAAGTCTTTACGTGATTCAGCACGTTGAGACTTCTTGAGTTGCACACCCATACTCATTGGCACATTGCCCTTTTTGGAGTTGGTCATGCTGAACCTTTGCAAGACCTTGTCAATGTATGTACGTTGACTTAGGTCAATGACTCTACGGGATCGATCTCTATATATCTTGATTCCCAAGATGTATTGAGCCTCACCAATGTCTTTCATTGAAAATGCAGATTTCAATGAACTTCTCGTTTGCTCTAGCAAAGGTAGATGGTTTCCCATGAGGAGTATGTCATCGACATATAAGATCAAAAACACTATGTGGCTCCCACTAGCTTCTAGTATATACAAGGCTCTTCCTTACTTTGAACGAAGTGAATCTTTTTGACTTCCTCATCAAAGTCTCAATAATTGGATTTCCAATCATATCAATCGTTTGATTTCTAAATCTAAATAATTAATTGGGACAAAAAAGTAGAAGTAATGGCCCGGCTAGTGCCTAGCCAGGCCAGGGGAATAAAATAAGAAACCCCTTGTACAAAATTTGTGTAAAGTACTTTTTCTATCTCTATTGGTATATCTGTTTCAAATTGTAATCCTTCCGACTCCTCGATGCTTGCTTCAATCCATAAAGGGATCGTTGAAGCTTGCATACTTTCTCGCTATTCTTTGGATATTCAAAACCTTGAGGTTGTACCATGTATACATCCTACTCCAAGTTCCCATTAAGGAACACTGTTTTGACATCGATTTGCCATATTTCATAATAATAAAATGCGGCAATAACGAGCATAATCCGAATAGACTTGAACATGGCAACCGGTGAAAAAGTTTCATCATAATCAATTCTTTGAACTTGAGTGACACCTTTTTACTACAAACATTGCTTTATAGGTGGTCAAGTTCTCATCCATGTCCATCTTCCTCTTAAAGACCCATTTGTTTTGAATGACTTTCTTTCCTTAAGGAAGGTCAACTAAGTTCCATACTTGATTGTCATACATGGATTCTATTTCGGATTACATGGCTTTAAACCATAGTTTGGAGTTCACTCTTTCCATTGCTTCTTCAAAAGGTCGAGGGATCATCGGTATCACGTACCATGATCTCATGAAGTCCCAAATAAATATCGGGTTTCTTCCTTTCTCTCGTAGACCTTCTAAGTTATTTTGGTTCTACGTGTACTTCTTGAACTTCTTCCACAATTTTTTGCGGAATTGTTCATATTCGATTCTCTAGTGTACACTAGGCGGGAATGATTGAGTTTCATTCACAATTGCTTGCGAGAGTCTCCCACTAACCAAAGGAACCTCAGTTGGGCCTTCATGATCTTGAATGTTATCATTCATATCATGATCTTGTAGAATATCTTGAGTTTCCTCAAGCACAATTCTACTCCCACTACTTTTAATTATTTCGAGAATTCTTTCTCTAAGAATATGACATCCCTCTCGACAATCACTCGATTGGAGGTCTTATGCCAAAAGTAGTATCATCTTATGTCACGAGGATAACCTACAAAGAAGTGCTCATCCGCTTTTTGTTGAAGTTTGGTCGACATCAATCTTTTGACGTAGGCCTCACAACCCCAAATTTTGAGAAAATTGAGCTTAGGTGTTTTATCCACGGATTTAGATGGAACATTATTTAGTGTGTAAGCCGCAACTTCTAGTGCATAACTCCAAAAGTAAAGCGGCAATTCAGCTTGACTCATCATTGATTGAACCATGTCGAGCAATGTCCTATTTCTCCTTTCGAATACCCCATTCCATTGAGGTGTTCCGGGTGGAGTGAGCTATGCTACAATACCACACTCCTTTAGGAATGAATCAAATTTAGTACTTAAGTACTCACCTCCACGATCGGTTCGTAAAGACTTGATTTTCTTGTTGAGTTGGTTCTCTACTTCATTGTTGAATTCCTTGAACTTGTCAAATGATTCAATTTTGTTTCTCATTAGATAAATATAGCCAAAACGACTATAGTCATCCGTGAACGTAATGAGGTACCTAAAACCGTCTCTTGCACTCGTAATCATTGGACCACATACATTGGAATGTATCAAATCCGGCAAGTTACTCGCTCTTGGACCTTTCTTCTTGAAAGGTATCTTAATCATTTTGCCCATTAGGTAAGATTCGTACGTCTCCAATGATTTAAATCAAAGTGACCAAGAAGGTTAGCTTCTTGCAATTTCTTGATGTGTTTTTCATTTATGTGACCAAGACGATTGTGCCACAAGAGTGTATCATTAACGTGAGTAGTTTTAAGTCTTTTATTATTGATGTTTAAATTTGTTTATTATTTAATTCAAACAAATAAAGACCATTCCTTATGAATGCATTTGCATAGAAAATTCAATTCCTCGATATAGTCAAGCAAGAGTTTGAAATATTTATATTAAAATTATCTATATCCAAACATGATACAAAAATAATATTCTTGCTAATTGAAAACACATAATAGACGTTATTTAAACATAAATTTAAACCACTAGACAATTGAAACTTCACGGAACCTTGTGCAATCGCAACAACACTTGCTCCATTTTGACCCTTCAAAATCATCTCGTTCTTCATGAGTTCCTTCTTATCCTTTAGTAGCTGCACATTAGAAATTATGTGAGCACAAGATCCGGTATCAATTACCCAATCATGGATAGATGTGACTAGATTTATTTCAATAACATATATACCTTTAACCTTTTTGGGGTGTTTTCACTCAATTACCCCTTTGTCAGGATCCTCCTTGTACTTGGGGCAATTTGGGCAAATGTATCCTTTTCCACTAAAGTGGTAACACTCCGTATTGGGTGTCGGATATTTTGAAGAATTCCCCCTCGAGGTAATCGCATGAGCCCCTCCTACTCCACCTCCCTTCAACACCTTTTTGACCAATTTGTCTTTCCATTTACCTTTGGTGATCTTCCTCCTCCCACCAAGGACGGCTAGGACATTCTTGTCCCGACCCTTGCCCATGTCAACTTCAGCCATTTGGAGACCATTGTGAAGCTCCTCAAGGATCACACCTTTCTCACGCACATGATAGTGCATAATGAAATCCTTGTAGGATGGGGCTAGAGAGGCAAGAATTAAATCTTCCGCAATATCATCAGGCATCGAGGAAAAGAGCTTCACAAATTTCTCAAGGAATCCTTGCATAGTAAGAAAATGCATGCATACCGATGTTCCCTCCGCCATGTGGCACCTTGTAAGTGCTATGATGGTCTTATAACGCTCTTTTCTAGCACTATCCATGAACATCTTTGTTAAAGCGTCCATGGTTTTCTTGGATTTTGAATCCAAGAATTTTACTTGAAACGAGTCACCCATGGAGGCCAACATTAGACCGTGAACTTGGTTCTCTTGGTCTTCCCACTTGGCTTTAGCCTCTTTCTCGTTATTGGTGGCCTTCTCATTTAATTTTGGGATTTCACCATCTAAAATATGAAATAGTTTCTCAAACTTCAACACGATATTGAACTTGGGTTGCCAGCTTATGAAGTTTGAGCCATCATCTGCAAAAGGATGTTTTTCAATCATAGATCGCACAATAGGTTGAATATTCGACATTTCTACAAAATAAATTATATGGGATTTAACATCAATTTTATGTTTGAAATTCAAGACAACAAATAAATAAAGATGTTCATAACTGCAGTATCAGATATATTATAAAATCAAGGTTAGAAAACATTTTCTAATCATAACCATTTCGAAAATTTGCATTTTCAAACACTTATGACTTGTCGTTTTAATTAAGAGGGAATTTGACCAATCCTCCTAAGGAAAAAACTCTTTTTCTCAAAACCGAGCGAGCGCTCCGGGCCTTGTTAAGAAAACTTATTTCATTTGATACGAGATACGTTTATTCATTGTATTCACAAATAAATACACTCGGTATCCACTAAGGGTGAATCTCACCTCGTGCATCTATTTATTGCACAACAATAGATAACCTTATATCTCCCACTATTCCCAATGATAGAGGAAGCTATCTCCCGCTAAGGGCGAGCGAAATATTCCTTGATCGACGACTGCTAGGGGATTAAATAAGAAAGAAAAATACTCTTAATTTTTGGATGACAATTAAACATTTATATGTGATTTTATAATTTAGGTGATCATGCATATTTATATCAATACACATCCTAACATTCATTTATACAATCATATATATGTCAATTACACAAACATAAAATAAATTCATTCACACACATATTGGTGTGAGTTTATATGTTCCCGCATCCTCGACCTTTGCACCTTCTTCACGACTTCTTCTAGCAACATGGATGTAAATATTGCAAAATATAAACATGCATCTCACAATTTCGAAAATTGTCTACTGCAAGTCCTATGTAATAATCCTCTCATATGCATGCTTATACATAAAATAATTGACTTTGACATATACATAAGTACATGTGATTGAATAATAATAATAATAACAACATACACATCATTCATTCACACATGGCTTCGATTGAACATATAAACTCACGTGTCCCTGCAATAAAGAGCTAGTGCAACGCATGTAGATATACTATATATTACATGATTTGGTTTACCCTTCATCTCTTAATCAAATAATTCCACAATCATTTGAAATCCATTAAAATGATTTATGCATCCATGAAAAACCTTTAAATAAACTCATTTGCCACTTTCGGTTTGTCGATTCCTTGTAAAATAATCATTTAATATAAAACGAAAATTCTACGCAATTAGACGTAAGTCTATATTTTAAATCTAACATTCATATGACTTGTTTTAAAACATTTAAAACTATCGAACAAATTAATTAGAATATATCAACAAAATTGTCAGAAAAACTTGAAAGAGACGTTAAACATGAATTGTTTTGATAGAAAATGACAAACTAAAATTAATTGTATAGTCTAATCATTGAAAATATGAACTAAAAGCTTTGATACCACTGTAGGATTTCGTTTCCCTATGTATATATATATATTAATGTTTTTACATACAAGATCGATTTCCATATTTTCAACAATTTAATGCACATTTTTTACAATTATTTTAATATCATATAATCTATATATATTTATTAAAACAAATGTAAGAGGATCATACCCAAATGTTCTCTAAAACCTTTATGAAGATCTGGAGTTGCATCGTCGAATCGCTGGTTGATTTCCCTCCATGTGTTCACCAAACACTAAACAAGATTATAAAGAAAGGAGGTAGTCAATCAATCTCTAATTAAGCTTAGAATCTAGCTAATAACCCATCTAAAGCTCCCTGAGATTTAATCTCCAAAAGCTCGAAATAATTAAGAGAAAATCGGATAGATTAGTGGAGAGGTTAGGGAGATAGCGAATTTTGCATTCCTTTGAAACAAGTAGGGAGAGGAGACCTATTTATAGGCTCTCCCAACACCCACATCATAGGTTATCCACTAACCCTTGATTTTTTTTTCTTCTTCCTTAAACCAATCACAAATTGATACATAATCATCCTTAAAAACATTTGACCACAATTGGAATAAATCCAGCCCTCAAACCCAATTGGCAATGAGGGGAGGGGCCCTACAACTTGTCCCAGCAAAATGTCATCATTTTACACAATGTGTGACTATTCTCTAATACTGCCCCGCAAGCGTGATCGTGTATTTTCTTCTGTGTCTACGCGTGGACAACAAGGGTGAATGTGTCTACACGTGACTGTTGGGCCTTACGGGCTCTGATTCAATATGATATGGAAGTAGGCTTAAATAACAAGATCCGAACATGCTCAAAAAGAGATGTACCTCCCAGAGATAGATTCTCAAAGTCTTGTTTAAAGTCGTCGACCTTGGTTCGTTCCCGCGGTGGAAGGTACCACTAGTGAGTTAGTTTCTCTGAACGTGACACTGTCATCTGCTCCTGACTAGCTAGAGTGGTGGGGGTGTCCTATTGCATCGGAATGGCCTTGGAAGGAGATGAACCAATAGTTTCAGTTTGAGCCCTCTTGATCCTCGAGGTTTGTTGTAGCATATCACATTCCATTTGAAGGGTTCTTGTCTAGAATACAAACTCATCAAAGCAATTGTCAAGAATCAAAATATTTGAAAGCAAAGTTTCCTTAAACAATTATGTTATTTTGCTCTTTCCATAAGGTCCAATGGAAGGCACAAACCAAGGTATTCCATTCTTTTATACCTAAATCAAGATGATTTTAGACCGCGAAGTTCTAGACAGGGTGTTATTTCCTCTTATTATGTTCAACTCTAGGTGAGTCATATATCCCAAAAAAGTGTTGCTAGATCACAATCATAGAACAAGTGATCCAAAGTTTCCCTCTCCTTGCTACGCAAGAGATGCATAGGATTAGTACGCATATCTTTTCTAATAAGTTTATCACGCGTTATATCATGTTTTCTGCCAACTGCCAATTAAAAAATTTAACTTTAGTAGGGCAAAATGTATTCCAAATTTGATGCTTGAAGGGGAATCTAAACCTCCAACTAAAAGAAGCTTATTGTGAAGTTCTTCTGTCTGCTGTTCTTGGGGTGTGAAGGTCAAGTAAGTCATGTAAAGATCATAAATTTGTTCTTCTTTTAAAGGGTATCTGAAACGAGTTTTAAGCCATTGTTGACCGAAGGGCTCGTTCCAAAGAATCATTGGACTAAGATGGATTTTGTATATGTCCTATCAACTATCGTGTGAGTTAGATTCCTTCGAACCAAGAACCATGCCAAAACAAGATATTTTTCCCATTTTTCATAGTTATCAAGCTAGATAGCCACAAGTAGTCCTTCCCTAGCATGTGGGAGCAATCCAAGATCCGGTTGTCTTTGTATACTTCACCGCAATAATTTCTTGGCAGAAGCCTTGGAAGTCAAAATGTCCCAAGGCTTCTTGGCTCTTAACGAAGTCCTGTGTGTTTTAAGGTCGAGAACTCCAAGGGCCCCAAAAGTTTTTGGTAGGCACATACGTTTCTGACTCACAAGATTTTTGACATTTGCATTCTCTGTGGAGTTATTCCAAAGAAAACTTTCCCTGAATTTTGTCTATTTTCTGTTACTCCTTTTCGTTTTTTTTGAACCCTATATGGTAGGACACTACATGTGGGATCCTAATCCTAATTGAGTTTTAATGGTGTTTTAGGTGGTGTTTAGTAGGAGATGAGATGGACGGCTGAGATGGAGTGGTGTGGATGAAGGGTTGAGATGGATTGGAGATTAGATGGATGGTGAGGATTGAAGTGGTGGGAGATATTTATCGGTGATTCTCTCTCTCTCTCTCTCCCTCCTAGTTGTGCTCCGGCGTGGAGGTGTTGTGCTCCGGCGAAGGGGAGGCTCGGTGAGGGTGGTCGGTGGAGGTGAGTGTGTGGTTTTGCTAAACCCATCCCTTGCGTTTTTCCTTTCTCTCTCTCAACCTACCTCATTTTTTGTTGTGGAGGTTGGTGTGGAGATTGACGGAGGTGTTGGAGTTCTCGAGGTTGTCGAGGAGGTGCTGATCGTCCTTCGAGCGTGAGGTTCGTCGACGGATCGGGAGTTTTGGGAGAAGTGCTTGTGGAAGCGCCGTCGTGGTTCTTCGAAGGTTTCTTCAAACCTTCACGGTATGTCTAACTCGCTCACTTTAGTAGTGTGAGTATTGGAAGTCGACGGTAGACCTTCCGGCTCGTCGCAAGCAAACATGCAGCAGATTTTACTGCCTGTTCAGTCGATCGGTTGGTGCAAACGGTCGACCGTTATTAATGAGATTTTGGGTTCTGCCACAGACCGGTCGAACGACGCCCTTGGGGCGGTCAACCGGTTGTGCATTTGAGGGAAGCCTGGTTGGTTTTGGTCGAACGGGTCCCCTTTGCCATTCGACCGTGTGCACTGTCATAGGTCGGTTGGGGCATTGACCATCTAAATTGTCGACCGCCTGTGTGACTTTGTCCGACCGGTGACTTAAGTTGGATTGGTGGTTGGTTCGAACGAAGGTGGTTCGGTCGACCAGACTTGATGTTGAGCGTGGGGGAATTCCCTTGTGGAATTCGGTCAACCGAGAGTGCTCGAGGGTTCGATCGGATTCGTTAGTGAGAGTTGGGGGAATTACCTAGTGGAATTTGGTCGACCAAGAGTGCTCGGGGGTTCGACCGGATTCGTTGGTGATAGTTGGGGGAATTCCTTGGTGGAATTCGGTCGACCCAGAGTGCTTAGGGGTTCGATCAGATTCGTTGGTGAGAGTTGGGGGAATTTCCTGGTGGAATTCGGTTGACCGAGAGTGCTCGGGGGTTCGACCGGATTCGTTGTTGAGAGTGAGAGATTTTTCCCTGGTGACTTTCGGTCGAACGGGGCCCCTTTGCCGTTCGACCGATTGGTCGTTTTGTTCGTTGAACCTGGGAGGCGACTTCTAAACGGACGACCGGTCCTTGACTTTGGTTCGACCAAACGAGTGTGGTTGGTAGGAATTGGTCGACCGATGGAGTGTCGGTCGAGGCAATTGCCCTGTGTTTGTGAGATTCGGTCGACTAGGACTTTTGGTTCGGTCGACCGTTTGTGTCCCGTTTTGCACGTTGGAGGTGCAGTTGTCGTGGTCGTCCGTGTGGGGCGAGTTGTGGTGCCGATGTTCTTCCGGTAGTTGTGCTGGTGAGCACGAGTGTTGCGGTGGTTGGGTGAAAAGCCCTGGAGCCCCGTAACTGTGTGCGAGTTGTGGTTGGGTGAAAAAGCCCTAGAGCTCAGCTTGGAAATGTGTGTGTTGCAGTGGTTGGGTGAAAGAGCCCTGGAGCCCGGTAACTGTGTGAGACCTGTGGTTGGGTGAAAAAGCCCTAGGGCCCAGCTTGGAAATGTGTGTGTTGCGGAGGTTGGGTGAAAGAGCCCCGGAGCCCCGTAACTGTGTGAGAGCTGTGGTTGGGTGAAAGAGCCCTGGAGCTCAGCTAGTCTGTACGGGGTTGGATGAAAAAGCCTTGGAGCTCCGTAGTGCGTTCAGGTTGGGTGAAAGAGCCCTGGAGCCTGAGCATGGGCCGCGTGTTAAGGGTTGGGTGAAAAAGCCCTGGAGCCCTTGGATGTTTGGGTTGGGTGAAAAAGCCCTGGATCCCTTGGTCGTGTCGTGGCAGCTGCGGTTGGGTCACCGTGTTATTAAAAATTGTTGTGTTATTAAATTTTTTAATTCTTCCGCTGTTTGAGGATGTTACACTAGATGCGTGGTCACCGTGTTAATCACGATGATTCACCCTCCCAAGAAGAGCTTCTTTGTTCTCCAGCTCCCTATCACTCTCTCCATCTTAGAAATAATTGGTTGCCAGGAGGTAGCTGACCTCAATTACGTCAGAGGGATACCAAGATATTCGGAAGGTAATCGATCCTTTTTATGTCTCAGGAATCATTGAAATTGCTACTACTCACTTGCCATTGCGCATAGAAGATTTGTTCCCCTAATGAACAAAAGTGGGATTGTTCCCAGTAAACAGACAAATACAATAATACACAAGATATTGATTTGTGAAATGAAATATAAGTCAATCTGGCATCTTCTAGGTATGGGTGAGAAACCCACTTCTTTGCATATGTTATCTAGAAGTTCGTGTTCATGCCCATCTTTACATGGAAGGAAGGAGTTTCCTAAGCTTTGTGTTATGCAACTCTTTGAAATTGGTTGTGTTGTATTTAGCAACAAAGTTCTGAAGCCAAAGCTCCTCGGCTTTACACCTATGTTCAGATTCGAATAGTAAGTACATCCTCAATCAAAAGTCAAAAGATAATCCATTCTCTTTTGAAGTATAGAGGTTTTTTATAATTAGCTCATGGAATTGAAGCTCTCTTTAGCTTTTTCAACTGTAGTAGTGATGGTAGGGGCGTAAAACGGACAAGTATGGTCATAACCCACACCTACACCCGCTTAATTAATTAAATGGATACGGGTACGATTATATGCTCGTTTTGTTATATCCATACCCGCCCCTACCCTTGTAATAAACAAGTATGGACTGGGTATGATGGGTATTATATGACATTCATCTTTTGTATCAACATTTAGAAAATTCTATTAGATTAACTCGTCTAAATTCAACTCCAAGATATGTAACACATGAATCACATCAATTAATGCATAAAAAATAGGAAATCAATCAATAGTTACAATACATGTAAAAAAACAAATATAACTCCAATATGAGTATAAAATCATTGCAAAAAATTTAAAACACATGCAAACTAACCATTAACTATTACATATTATAGTTATGTATTTATATTATGTCAAGGGTTAAAGTAAAAATGTATTAATATTTAATATATATTGATAAAATTATTAAAGGGGTAAACATGTATAATTTTTTAAATCTCTGCATGTCCTATTTATTAACTGGATACGGTGGGTATGGGTAAATAAGTATATTTTTTTAAATAGGTACAAAAATAGTACTTGATTGAGATTTTATAAGTTCAAAACCACAAGTGCACGACCGCGCTAGAGCGGTGGCATGTACGGGTCGTGTCCACGAGGAGCGAGTGCGGGTCATCGTCGACCATACTCGAGTGGGGGAAGAAAATGAAGAGTAAGTGTATCTAAACTAACTAACTAATATGTCGTGAATCAACTAAAGAAATGTTAATATGACTAGTCTTGTAGGAGGTGGAGAATTCATGAAAAAGTGTAGATGTGTGATACATGTGTGTGTACAATTAAGCGCTAACGTAATGCCCCTGATCGCGCAAATACTCACACTGGGGAGACCAAGCGAACTGTCGCGATCAGAGTCATCCACGATGACCAAAGGAGTTACAATGGAAGACTACACATACAAGACACACTAAAATAGAACATATATGGATTGACAAAACATAGGACATAATTGAAAATTGAGTTTATCCATGTATGAAAATAGAGTCAAATACATTACATCGAGCTCTAAAAGGGAAATACATCATAAGTAATGCGGAAGCAAAAGATATAACTGGCAAAAATCTGATCGACGTGTCCCTCGTGTACAAAATCCTCTAAAACTCTTCCAATCGAATCCATGTTAGAACCTAAGTACCTGAGGCAAAACAACAACTAATATGTGTAAGTTTTCAATAAAGAAAACCTCATTTGCCCCGGGTCCAGAAATAGATTACAAAGCCATGCGTGGAACCTACCTACCACACATGCAAACAAGAAGGCAACAACTCTACATAGTTGTGTTGGGCGACAACTCTACATAGTTGCACCGCTCGAGCTCCACCCGAAGTAATTCGTCTGCATAGGAACCTGACTCTATATAGTCGTGACTACCGGGTGTCCCCTCGAGGAGATCCCACTACATAAGAATCAAACCACTAGCCATGCTGGTCTAATCTACAAGCAGGTCACCCATCAGTGACCCGTCTCTTGGTACAAAGCGGTCTTCCGGATTGACATCCCAACTCACGGTGCCATCGCAACATTGGAAATGCATGTCCTGTGGAAAATGATATCGCTCCTGTCCAGGTCAGAATCTTCACCTGGCCTCTCTACATAGATGTCTTTTCGAGACCTCTCTACATAGAGGTCCTACCCATGGCCCGTTGGCCCCAAGACAATCGTTCCCATCATTCATTTTATTCATTAAATGCACATGCATTCTATTTATATAACTATATCCAATCTATAGCTAAATAGCCAAGCATGAGCCCAACACAATGAGTGTACAATTACACTGACTGCAACTCCAAACATATCAGAAGTAACAAATGCAAATCACCAACTTGACAACACAGTCACAAACAAATCACATAACATAACAAATTCGAACAAGTATACCATGCAACCATGCTTTATACGAGTCATCTGACTCAAGTTGTTACCTGTGATTATGACAATAATATCACCAAAGGGCAACAAATCAGAAATAATAGGTCAACAAGTCAGACCAAACATAAGACTAGCTAGTGCATGTTGTCCAAACAAGAAGCTACGGGGTATGAAGTGATGGTTATAAGGTCAAGCTTTACCTTACAATATACATGCACAGCTTCATACTTTTACAGAAACAAATAATCTCATTATAATCAAGTCAAATTCATGTAACATTAATTTATTAACAATGGAAGTCAAACATGCAACAAGATCAATAAACTATCCACGAATCGATTGAAAAATACATAACATGAGCTAGTAATTTTCAGGAATGAAGATTATTTGCATGCAACAATATATTCCTAATATGAACATGTATACTCATCATTATATCTCTACTGATATGAGATTAGCAACAACCACACAATCACAATCAACACATAATGTATACATGAATCAATACAACAAGAAAATCAAGGCATGCACACACCAAACTGAGAGACCTCAACATGTAGCATCATCACAACAATTAAATCATGAGATAATAACAAGATTTCAGTAGATAAACATACATGTACATGATGTATCTAAACAACACCTAAATTAGGAAATGAATCAAGATCTCAATAGGTAGATGTGCATGCGCATGGTGTATCTAATCAACAATAATCCACCACATAATAACATGATCTCAGCAGCAAAATTATACATAAATATATGGTATCTTACAGCAAATTAATCTTGAAAATAATCATGTAATCCAGCATGAAAATCACGTCCACAACCTACAAGCAATTACAAATCCAGCAACAACCAAGGTGCAACACCAAGAAAACATGCATGCAATGCACCCGACGTGCTCCCCCACGACCCAGCTACAAATCCCCCTGGTTTCTCTCCTTAAACCACCTAAAGGAGTGTGCTTAAAGTTGTGATGAAGGGGAGGACGTCCCATCCAGCCACTTCAACCCAGGGCTCACGCAACACCAACCCAACCTGCAGGCTGAGTTGCAACATGCGTGCATGCCCTAGATGCATGACTGGACAACCCTTTTGGTGCTGGATGAACCTCCATCCAACACCCCCACTCTCTAATATACACAAGGGCCTAAGGCATACCTGAGTTTGACGAGGAGGATGGCTGGAGATCACCGGATTTTCAGCCCATGTTTCGTTCCTAACGTATGTCTCTTCCTAGCTTGCCGGAGATGGATGCTTCACTAGAGTAACCTTGCTTTTGCTGGAGGGGAGGAGAATGATGGCTGGAGGAGTGCAAAAGAGAGTGGAGGAGAGAAGGGGACAACTGAGACATATATCTTGCCAAAGACCCTTCCACTTCCACCCTTGCATGCACACCCATTAGCAAAAGCACCCAAGTCTCTTTGTCTTCCATGCCACATGGTAGCCACCTAGCAGCCATATGTGCAGCACATTTGTCACATCAATTTTCCTGTGTTCAACCATCTTTTGTCCATGAGTAGCTGGTCCAGAAGTTCTAACTCTTCGTCTAAAAGTCTGTCCAGAAGTTTGTCCCAAAGAGCAACATTGTGTCCTTCAGTCCGTAGTGCGTCGAAGAAATAACATGGAAATCTTGTGTGGTTTAGAAATCACACTTGGTAACCAAGAATAAAAATGATGAGAAAGCAAGGTCAAAATATAAGCAAGCACAAGATCAAGGTCTTACAGCTAATGCCATGCATAACATGGAAATCTTATAATTCACAATCCTAAGTGTGTCTTTACATGGATTAAGATTTATCACCATTATTAAAACATACAAAACACTACTCAAGATAATGACAAAGACAACCACATGATTACATGTCAATCTTATGTCTAATATGACATGAAGAACATAGAAATCCATATTGACCCTAACCCCAACTATGTCTCCACATGAATTAAGATTTAACACCATCAATAAAAAATACAAGACATTAGTCATGATATGGCAAACAAGACCACATGCTCCCACATGCCATTCTTATCTCTTTTTTCACTCCAATCTTATCCTCACCTCATCATCCCATAAAGTGGGCTCACTAACCAAAGCATGTGCTAAGCATGCATTATGACCATTAACACATCAAATGCAATAGTGGGAAACTCATCAAAATGGTCATGGAAATCATTTAAAGCTCCAAGATTAAGATTAAACACACACTAATTTCACAACACTCACACTTCACATCATTCTACACCCCTAATGGGGGTGGATTACTTACTAATTATCATGTAAACAAAGAAAACAACAAAATAAAAACAACATATGAACAACTAAAGAAACTAGATCTAACCAAAGTAATGGAATAAAAAGTGCATCAAATCAAAGAAAATAACATAAAGAACAAGAAACTAAAACTTGATTAAGAAAGAAATATTACAAAAGGTGTTTGTCTTCTCCTACACTACACTACTAAGAAAGAAATAAACCTACTCTACTAAACATGAAATAAAGCTAACCTAATGAGGAGAGGAAGGAGGAGGAAGAAGAAGGAAATGATTACAAATGTATAGAGGGTCTGGATGAATATGGGTGCAATCGGATGACTATAAATCAGATCTGGATGTTGTGTATGGCTCTGACCCGACAACCCGTCCCACTAGAGAAATTTTGGGTCGAACCGATCAACTGGATTTGCTAGTGACAGATTATTTGGGTCGGATCGACGTTTAATTTCACTAGTAGCTTAAATGTACTATTTAAGCACATGGGGTGCATCCGAAATCGTTGGTTCGAACCCGCTTGGTTTTAATTATTGAATTACTTCTCAGGTTCATGGCATTATGATCTTTTGTACCCAACATATTTGTCTTTACACTTAGGTCCCTTCGGATTTTCACTTGTGTCCCTCGTGATTTTCAGTCTAGTCCTTAAACATTACAAGCAGGTCCAGAAGGCTTCAAAATCAGCATTTTCTTCTTACATTTAGGTATTTTTCTCTTCATTTCTCTGCTTTATTGCCTAAAACCTGAAACACTTCAAACAAACACTTGAGTAGCACAAAATTGGGTTAAAATAAAGGATATGTAGCATGAATGTAATGTATGATATGCTACTAATCAGTACTCATACACCATACCTGCATGGGTTATACTCGCCCAAGTTACAACCCTAGGTGTAGGTTAAAAACAAGTGACAACCCTAAGTGTAGGTTAAAAAATGATGAAAGCTACAACATCATGAGTCTTTTATCATAACAATTTCAAGCGTAATTTATATGCTCATTTTCATGGTATGCTATGAGTTTTTTGTGACTTGTGAGGCAATAAACTCATAAACATTGAAGTAGACAACTTTTACTTAAGCTTGGGGAGAAATCATGCTACATAATACAACAATAAAATTTAGTTTGTAAGTTTCATGATTACCTAGGCTAGAATTGTTAGAATGAGACTCGATTGTAACTTGTATCTTACGATCCGAACATCAAATTGAAAATTCGACTGTTGCATTGAATTTGTTGAGTAAATTAAACATGTTTTTCAAAATTCAAGTGATGCTAAAACTTATATGTATCGTACTTGTGGTGCAAATTTGTATTGAAGTTATGTTGCTGAACAATGTCATGAAGTCGTTGAATAACATGACGACTTTAATAAACATTACGAGCTTGTTGAACAAGAATGTGATTTAATTGAACAACAAATGATTTATTAAAATGAGACCACGTCCAATTCTAATGCTTCCTTACAAACAAGTTCACAAATACCATCAAGGTAGCTGAAGCAAACCAAGCTTGAGCAAATTCACTCGCTTCGTTATCGTCCAGGTTACTCTGGAGTTGCTTATTGCATAACTTTGCAAACTCAATCGATTTCCTTACTTGTTCGTGCTAACAGACGAGAATGAGAGGAGACATTTGCCAAAGAACGACTTAGGGTGATGGTCAGAGTGTAGGTCACGAACATATTACATTCATCAAGATCTAAGTTATTAGTAACGTTAAATTGATTTTAATTTGAGTCATAGATCAATACCAACGATTTAAAATCTAAGTTATTAGTAAGGGTAAATTGATGGTAACAAGAATTAAAGGTAGTGGATTCGCCCCCGTATGTATGTGTGTCTATATATATATATATATATATATATATATATATATATATATATATATATATATATATATATATATATATATATGTATATATATATATATAGAGAGAGAGAGAGAGAGAGAGAGAGAGTGAGAGAGAGAAAGGAAGGATATAATGAGCCTTGGGCTCACTTAAGCTAAATGAGCCCCCAATGATCTAACCGTTGATCTCAATCTGAAAGGTTGCGAGTCATTTACTTTAAGTGCTAGTACTCCAATAATTTTACTAGTCTCTGCAACTCATCTTCTTCTCCTTTTTCTTTCAAGAAACCCAACTTTCCCTTATTCTTACCAAACTCCCACATTTCCACCATCCAACTCCGTCCTCGCCTACCTCCTCTCCCACCTCACCCTCCACGTCGACCTCCCCTCTCCTTCTGACTCCTCCAACGCCCTCCACTACGCCGCCTCCGTTAGGGACTCCACCTCCCTCAAATTTCGTTGGTTTTGTGGATATTGGGCTTGTGATTGAATTTGCTGATTTTGTTTGGTTTGCTTTGGATTTTGTTTTTTAGAGGATTTGGTTGGTTTTGTAGATATTTAGTTTTTTAGAGAATTTGCTGATTTTGTTTGGTTTGCTTTTAGATTTATTTTTTTAGAGAAATTCCGTTGGATTTGTGGATATTTGGTTTTTTAGAGTGGAAAAATAAAGTTTGAATTTGATTGGATTCCCTTCTTCAGATTCATGTTCAAATCAACTCTTCATTGACGACATCGAAGCTACAATCCGACTTCGGATCCACAAATCCAAGAAATGTCGATGATAGAACACATCCAACATCTTGTATGTCCACATCAATATTATCCAGCCTGTCGCAAAATGGGGTGAGGATGTTTTTTTGTCTTTGAATTTAGAATGACATGTGGTATGAGTATCTAAATATCATTTGATCCTATCCAAATGCAAGTACAAATAATATGAATTACAGTAACATGTATCGATGTTCGCAACAAAATTAATATTATGTTTACAACTGTAATATAAAGTTGTTTACCGTAAGATGATGTTGTAAGCTGTAATATAGTGTAACTACTTGTAATAATATTGTAATATTGTTTCAGTAGCTATAATATCATTTAGCTATAATGTAACAACCAACCAACATACATTATAGTACTACTAAAGTGAAACCCCATAGTAATGGTTGCAAAGGATAGAGATTTTTGGAGGGTTTGTAATAAAATATTGGTAGTTGTAATACTAGTTGATTACTTTTTAATGTTCTTTTTAAAAATGCAATATACTTGAGAATTGAATTATGCATTATTTGGTATTTTGGAGGGTTGTACCTCAAGATACAAGTAAATGCCAAGAGTAAACTTGCAAACAAGATTATCATACACATCATTTAGATTTTTTTTAGTACACATACTTTGGCAAGGTACTATGAATTTTTTATAGAAGCATATAGTGATTCATTTTTCTTGAATATGTGAGGATTTGTCATATTTTTGACACATAAGGTATACGCGAGAATTTATCAATTTCTGAGGAGGTTTTGAAGTTCTTTGTTGTTTTTGAATTTAGAATAACATGTGGTGTTATTATCTAAAACTCTTTTCGAACATATCCAAATGAAAAGTAAAAATATGTAAATTATTGTAACATGTATCGATGTTCGTAACCATAATATAATTTTGTTAGTCGTAATATAATGTAATTATTTATAATAATATTCCTCAAATAATGGTGGATGACTGCAACATGTGTAACATGTATCGATGTTCTTCACAAAATTAATATTACGTTCACAATCGTAAGATAATGTTGGTAACCATAATATGATGTTGTTAGCCGTAATATAATGTAATTATTTTTAAAACAATCCTCAAATAATGGTGGATGACTGCAATATGTATAACATGTATTGATGTTCATAACAAACATAATATTACGTTGTTAGCCGTAATATGATGTTGTTAGCCGTAATATAATGTAATTATTACGGTGAGAAAAAATAATAATGGACATGACTGGATAATATATATGCACATATCATAAAAAAATAGATTTAAACCCAACAAACAAATACCTTGTCATTAACTTCGCAAAAATCCAATATGGGTATCCCACGACAATCTCCTCAAGTAGTTAAGTATAAACATATAGACACGCACAACACTGCAATTATCAAATTTAGTGTACAACACAAATTTTGAATACTAATCGCGAGACACCCAACTTCAATTATCCACGAAGTATCATAACCACATATTCTGCATGTATCCGAGCTATATCTTTTTCTCTGAAATCAAAGATTAATTTCTTTTCACAGTCTTCAGAGACTCCGGAAAACCACAAAATATCCATTAACACACTGTAAAAAAATGCCCATGCCGTTAATGTTCTAGGTAGGAAGTAATGGCCAAAATCAACTCAATCTTGAGTTCTAATAACTTGAAGGGCATTAATGTCGAAGTTCCTTACTTGTCCTGATTCGAGAGCATTCTGTCCATAGAAATTAGGAAGAGCAATCGCTATCCGGCCAAGATATCTCAACAGTGTGTTGGTTCCATGGAGCTCAAACCTGCTGAAGATTTATTTATTTTTTAAAATTATCAAAGATGTAGCAAGATTTTTAGCACACATGCAAAAGGGAGGACCATCTAATGTAGGCCTTGAGCTAGACAAATATTTCCACAGATGAAGAGATTGATTTTCGGTTTGGTCCGTGTAATAAAAAGAGAGGAAAAAGAGCATGGTTAATGAAAAGCTGTTGGAGCGAATCAAAAGCTATCTTTGATTTGTATTTTGAGTTACACCTAGAAACAGTCTAGTCATTTGCAATAGCATATGATACACCTAACACTAAGTTAACACATTTTCAGAAGAAGAAAAAAGTCTGCTTATAGAAATTTAGAAGGATATACCTACTTACACATTTCTAGAAGAGGAGGATGATATATTAATATCTACCTAAGAGAATTCAGAAAGACATGCTTACCATATTAAGCATCATAAGCCTCTAAATATTTGAAATAGAATCATAATTTATTGTTTTACTTGTACTCTCTTTCAACTTAATAGTATCACTACTGACTAAACTCACGAAACAGGGCTAGCTGATTTAGTAAATCTATAATTATAGATTATCTAAGATCATGATTCTTCTCTTAATAAAAAATACGCATTCTTAGGTTTGGTCACAGTAAAATAAATTTTTTTGTCAAAAGAAGACCCAACCATGGTATTTTCCGTAGACTGGGAATTATGATGCTTTGTGCTACATTATATTCATTATACTAAACGACGTTATATTATTGTTAAAATCATCACTGTGCAAATTGACGACCACGAAACCGGTCAATAGAATGGACAAAATTGCAAAACGTTTACCACAACAAAATTGAACAAAGTTGCTGACACAACTTGATCTCTTCACACAAAAATAACATCAACCAATCCAATCTCGACCAAAACGTTATAAAATTTAAAAAAACATAAGCAAAAGAGAGTCGAGATGATGAAACCGAAGGGCACATTGATCGAAACCCATGAAACAGAGCACTCACAACACCGACCGAATCCACAAATCTCCCAACCGAAACAAACAAGAAAACATCACACCATCCCAGGGATCCGAAAGAATTCAGAGCCCAACGCAGCACAAATGGAAGTTGCACCACGCAAAATCTGATGTTTTTGGGAAATTTGAGGGAAACCTTGTTAGATCCTAACCCTAACCCTTCTTAGGGTTACTGTTGGAGGAGGTGGGGTTGCATAGGGAAGGAGGAAGGCGTGATGGACGGGGGGTGTTGGGTGATGGGAATAGGGTGGCTGGAAATGATGGGTTTGGTTTTGCTTCGGGGTCTAAAGGAAACCAACGTCCCTTTTCATTTCTTCTTCTTCTTCATCCATTCCCTTTTCATCCGAACTTTCTACTCAGTCTCTCTCTCTCTTCCTTTTCAGGTGATCCAGAGGAGGTAGAAGTAGCTCGGTGGGCGGCGACGAGAGTTATCTTAAGGCTTGAGGCGCGTAGAGGTCGACGCAAGGAGAAGGTCGTGCAAGAGTTTGCCGTCTGGAGGCTTGTGCGGGTGGAACTCCGACAGGCTTCGGCAACAAGTTAAACCTAGTTCGGCTAGGTAGTTGCCGGCCAACGGTCGACCGGTTCCTTCGGGCGGTCGACCGGATGTAGTGTAAATGCCCAACTTAAATCAACACCGGTCGAATGATGCCGTGTGGCGGTCCACCGGTTGTGCTTATGTTGGTGGGTCGGGAATGCCTGTTGTTTTCGGTCGACCGAGACCCCTGAGTTGGTCGACCATTTCTTTCTGGACAAGTCTTGACAGAGCGTGGACGTCTAAACGGTCGACCGCTCTAGACATTTGTACCTTAAGTTCACTTAATAACTGTTCGACCGATTGATAGTTAATTAAACTGTTTGATGACTAGAACTTCTATGTTGCCCCTGGTAGTGTTCGATCGATCGGGACCCCTGAGTCGTTTGA
Organism: Triglochin maritima; assembly: GCA_963682175.1. NCBI lineage: Eukaryota > Viridiplantae > Streptophyta > Magnoliopsida > Alismatales > Juncaginaceae > Triglochin > Triglochin maritima. Next base: position 51,344,270 of record OY821770.1, read on the forward strand.
CCGTTTGCCTTGTATGATTTTGACTTAGTCCGGATTTTGACCATGTAGTGGTCGACCGGTGTTCACCTTTTGTTCGACCGTTGAGGCTAAGTTATGAGCCCGGAGTTCGATCGATTGGAGTTGTTTGTTCGACCGATCCCTTGAGGAGCGGTCGACCAGTATACCTTTTTCGGTCAACCGTTTTGGCCCAGAACTGAATCCTTTGTCCTAACAGAGTGTCAACTCTATTCACAAAAACTCATGCCCTAGCCTAGTGCGTAAGCCGGGAGGTGACGGTGGGTGCGTTGATCGTGTCTGCCCAGGGACCGTTGTGTGGAAGAGCGTGGATACTCGAGACGTGCCACATCTGATTTATGGACTGAGGGATCGTTGATGCCTTAGTTGACTCATTATTAGAGTAGTAGACTTGAGGAATCGCGGATCGTTGATGCCTTACTTGACTCATTATTAGAGTAGTTGACCTGGGTGACCTGATGACCTGACAGACTTCGGTTCGGAACCGTCCGATGTTTTGTCGGACGTATGTTGTAACGTCTGATGTTGTGTCGGACATATTGTTGTACCACTGATGTTGTTCCAGCGATGATGTTGCTGGTGTTGTTCCGGCTATTAATGTTCCCGATGTTGATCCGACATGTTACATCAGTTGGGCACTTACTGAGCGATTTATTGGACCGACGTGAGCGACGACTCCGACGGTGTGGTGTTGACCACGATGATTCAGATCTGATTCTACTGACACGGACGTGTGAATGTACCTCACCGAACCCCATGTTTAGTATAGCCGCGTATGTGGTGCGTTGCATATGGTCTTTAAAACCGTATGTGCCTACGGTAGGTCTGTGAGGGAGACCCGATGTTGATTGTGGGATTGAGGTCCAGATTTATCCTTGGAGGGGAATTGTTTCCTTACTATTGATGACGTGACATGCCGCTAGTATGATAGGTTCATTTTATTGTACTGATGCATTCATAGAGGTGACCTTGACATACAAAGTTTTCTTATGGAAACTTAGGCATTGTTGTTGTATTCATGTTTCAGGACCGCAGTAGGTTCTGTTGGGTGGTGACGTTGAGCACGTTTTTTTTACCAGGATCATCTTCGGACTATTTGAGGCCCTCATGATTACCCGCATTTATCTTTCGTTATATTGATATAATCATATATTTTGGCAAATTCTGTTGTATTTTGGTTCACCGACTTGTTACATATTTGAGTAACATTCACGCCTTGATGATTGATTTCATGTGAGCTTTTTGTTTCAATTTCAAAAAAAATCGTTGTTCTAGGTTGTTACAAGCCTACATGGTAGAGATGAGAACGGAGTCCCAGAGGGTGGGAAGGAAAGAAAGATTCCATCTTCTGATTCCACCTTCAACGGCAACGGACCTGACGCCTCTCCTGGCAGTCTTAAAGCCCTGGAACTCGGGGAGGCCGCGGGCCGACGACAGCGAGAGCATGGCCATCCGGAGGGAAGGGGGAGAAGGGCTTGGAGATAGGTGAAATGTGAGTTTGATTTGAGAGAGAATGATTAATTTGATTTCCAATTTACACTTTTTGCGAGTACAAATATAAATATCTAATATTCACCTTTGAATTGGATTTGGATAGTGGATGTTTAGGAGACATACTTAAGCTTAAATGAGCTCAGAGCTCATTCTATAATATATATATATATATATATATATATATATATATATATATATACATACATACATACTGGGACCCACATAGAGTATATATATATATATATATATATGAGAATTATTAATCTAATGGTTGATACTGAAAACCACTTTTATGACTCATAAAACCGCTACTCTATGTGGGTCCCGGTATGATTAATTGATTGTCTTGAATAAACGAAAGAACATACCGCTTCCCGTTCGACAAATTTGGAAAAAAATTCACATGCAATAGTAATTTTTAGTAGGCACTATTAATCACAATATTTACTTGAGGAAAAATGTCTCGTCTTCCTCCTCTCCACCACCACGTTTGTTTATTTTGAGGATAAATTCTCTACAATGTATCTTCTATCAATATAAAACCACAACGGTAACATTTTAACTTGTTATTTTGTTATGTTGCCATATATCTTTGTTTAGTTTTTATATCAACTGATCTTTGAAAATGTTATCATTGCAAAACTACATAATTTTACTTTTTATTAGAAGCAATATCAGATCAAAGCACACCTGTGCTTCTAGTGCAACCAGTTGTCATTGAATCTATCTCAACCTTGTTATGTTTACTTGATGTGATGTTGTCTAAGCAAACAATTTTAATTTGCGCTTGAGAAGTCAATTCAGAAGCTTTATTTTTGCATTACTGGTAAAAGTTCTGACACGTCATTACTTTTGGATAGAAAAAATTCAACAATACAAGTATTACTTTTGGAAAAAAATAATTCCAATATTGGGTATCTTATACGAGTGAAGATTTCTCCACCTTGTTCTGAATCTTTTGATTGATTTCTTTTAAGAAAAGAAATCACCTTAAATTTTATTCTTTTAGGTTCTAAGATTTCTTTATCTATTCTCAAATATTGCTTCTCCTAGTTCTAAACAACGTTCTGATTATGAAGATGGTAATTCACTAATTCCAAACTCATAAAAAAGCTACTTGTAATGGCCATTGTTTTCATATGTCATGATTCCATTCAATAGCTTTCCCATACAATATTACAATTCAATCAACTCATAAAATTTTGATATTAATTCAATAAGTTTAGCTGTGTGATTTATCTTCTAAATTACAAAAAATCATCAATTTTTGAGGCTGAATAGGACACAATTAATTAGAAATATTAACATGGTAAAATTACTTTTAAAATTGTTACGGTTTTCTTCCTCACCACTAGGAATACAAATGATAACCGATTATCCGAGTATTCATACGAAAATTTAAATTTGGTTGGTATTTGGTAAGAAAGTTCTTACCGAATACAATTTGGAATTGAAATTGGTTAATAAAACGTTACCGATTTCAAATTCGGATACGAATTCAGATATAAGTCAAACAATACCCGAATATCCAAAAATACCAATTTTTGCATCCAATATTTATGATAATTAATATTTATATGATGGGTGAATAGAAAATTAAGTTAGTTTTTTATAAATATAAACATAATAGAATGCAAACAAATTAGAATATAAATTTCTTAAGGCATCTTTTCAAAATATTCAAGATGATACAACAAAAAATATATATATAATATGTGATAAGAATTTGGACATTATCTGAATCTGAATCTGAGTTTGAAAAGTTTTCAAATTTGGATATCAAAGTGGTAATTATAAAAATCAGATTTCAATTCGGTTTGTTATGATTATTTGGAATTCAGATATATGTTATTTCTGATTTGAAAATATCTGTTTGCATCTTACTTACTGTTATGACTACTTCAAAAGGTATAAATGTACTTTTATATTTAGATTAGAATTAGTACTAATAAAAATTTAAAGAAACTATAGCGAAATGAAATACCAATAAGAAAATAACACCTTTTCTTCATTTCTCACGTTGAATCCGAAACTCAATCCAAGGACTTCATCTTTTTCTTCGAATACCACAAGCACAATACACCCACGGAAGCGTTATTGCTGAACCTGCAAAACAAAAATTAAAGATCAAAATTAGGGCGTCATTATTTTCTGGAAAGGAATGGAAAAAGGAAATCAATTTCTAAATCGATAGAATAAGAGAAAAGAGGGGACAACATGTTTCGTTGAGTTTTGTTAGGCATGAGATGAGAGATCTGGTGGGTTTTGGTTTTTAATTGTCGAAAGGGACGGCAGGAGAGAAGGGTTTAAGGGGTTTCCAAAACTAAATGGGTAATTACTTTTCTACTTTTTGCAATTGATTGATTATTGATTCTTCTAGTTACCAAATATATAAGGCTAATAATAAAGATTTTTAACGAAACCATGGGTGGTTTTCTGATTTTCAAATGAGTGGTGTGGATTGATCGTGGAGAATTAATGATCAAGATTTGGGTTCTCACCCAAAAAAAAGTGTGCATCCAATTTTATGAGTGTATATATATATATATATATATATATATATATATATATATATATGAAAAAATTTCAAAATAATCAAAAAAAAATAAAAAAAATGGAAGAATATGCACTTTGAAAACTCAATTGGCAAAGTATGCACATTAAAAACGACACCACATGTGCCGTTTTCATTAACTAAAAACGGCATCACTGATGCCGTTTTTACACTTGATAAAAACGGCATCCGTGATGCCGTTTTTACCTGGGAATTTTTTTCTTGGTTTCGAGCTGTTGTTTTTAGCTAAGTTATGTTGAACAAGCAACGGGTCGGTCGGAGGTCTTTAAATTGTTTGATATAGATTAAAAAAAATCTATATCAAACAATTTAAAGATCCAAAAAAAATCCAGGGGGCGCTGCCCCCTTTCAACCCCCGCCACCTCACCAGCGCTCGCTCACTGGTGAGCGAGACCCCCGACCTACCCGTTGCTTGTTCAACATAACTTAGCTAAAAACAACAGCTCGAAAACCGAGAAAAAAAATCCCAGGTAAAAACGTCATCACTGATGCCGTTTTTACAAGTGTACTGATGCCGTTTTTAGTTAATGAAAACGACACCTATGGTGCCGTTTTTAATTTGCATACTTTGCCAATTAAGTTTTCAAAGTGCATATTCTTCCAATTATTTTTTTTTATTATTTTGAATTTTTTTCCATATATATATATTATAGAATGAGTCATGGGCTCATTTAAGCTTAAGTAAGTTCCTTAAACATCCACCATCTAAATCAAACACAAAACTGGATATGATATCTTCTTATTTTTACTCGCAAGAGAATATAACTGGAAATCAATTTTTCACTCTTAAACAAAACCCACGTTTCTTTCCCACGTCACCCCATTACACATCTCTCAAACCAAACCTACAATCCCTCCTCCCCACATTCCCTACCTCGTCGGAGTCTCGTCATCGTTGTTCGTTCACGGCGTCGTTCCTCCTCACCGTCATCCGCTTGCTTTCCCTTCGCTCTGACGTTGGGAAGGTGTTGTTTTTGGGGTTGGAGAGGAGGCGTAGTGGGTTGGGCGGGCTGACGGAGGAGTGGCTGGTCTGGACAGGCGGAGGAGGGGAGGGGCAGGATCTCTTGGGTGGAGGAGGCCGTAAGGGTTGGTGGTGGCTGGGCTGGTGGTTGGCGGGGTTGGTAGGGAGCGAGGCTCAAAGGGGGATGATCGGAATATAGGTAAACATCAAATCCTATGAAATTTCTCAACACCAATTCCTAATTCCTCTCTCATGATCTCATAAAAATTGATAATTTAGTTTGAAATTTGGTTGTGCTTTGTATTGATGTGAAGTTGAGAATTGTATGGAAGTTGGAATCTAATTGAGTTTTGGTTTGCTTAGGTTTCATGAAATTGGTTTTTTTGTGGTTTTTATGGTTTAGTATGGAATTTGTTTAAGAGAGTTCTTTTTCCAAGGGAGATGTAAAGAGGATTTGAATAGTAGATGGAATTTTATCAAGTTAGGTTGGCTTAGATTTGGTTGTGTTGGACATGTTAGTGTTGGTTGTGGTTTAATCTAAAATTTGATTGAGCGAGCTTGCTTTGATTGGTGAGGAGAATGTGAAGAGAACTGAATAGAAGCTGTAATGTTTAGTTTGGTTAGCCTAGATTTGGTTGGATTGGATTTGCTTGTGTTGGTTGCACTTTGGTGTGAAATTTGATCAACCGAGCTTTGTTTCTACTGTGATGGAATCTGATTGAATTAGGTTTCAGTTGCGTGGGAGATGTGAGAGATCAAGGGAATTGAACGGAAGATGGATTTTGATGGATTGGCTTTGCTTGGGTTGGTTATATTGGATTTGTTTGTGGTTGTTGTGGCTTAGGTCGAAATTTAATTAAATGAGATTCGTTTCAGTTGGGAGTGATATGTGAAGAGAAATGAACAAAACTTGGAATTTGATTAAGTTAGGTTTTGTTTGTATTAGGTGAATTTTGTTTTTGGTCATGAGAGATGTGAAGATATTTGAAACAAAGCTGGATTTGATTAAGTTGCCTTTTTTATGTTGGTAAGTTTTGATTTGAATTTGTTAATGTTTGGTTCATTTCTGTTGAATTATTGGTTACATTTTTTTGCTGAAATTGATGGAAACAACTTCATTTCTTTTGGTTATTGTTTGTGTTTTGTTGCCGTACGCGATTATTAGACCTTATAATGTTCCAAAAACAAGAGTTTGGAATCCAGTGGAAGTGACCAGATGGAAAAGGTCAGACTCTTTTGTACCCTGCATTGTTAAAATTGTTCTTTGCTGTCTGCAGTTCAAATTTGTATCAACTCAATGTTATTTTCCTTTTCCATGGTGGTGTTATAAGTAGTTTGTAAATTCATGTATGTTGGCTTAAGATTGGATTTTGATTCCTCCTCTAATTTTTTTTTAATATACCTATCATTTTGTTCTTAATTACTGTTTATATACATTCAAAGATGATGTTGCAATATTTGCCTCTTCCGGCTTTCTGATTGTTTTGTGTTTGTCCGTGTAGGAAGTTGGTGAAACAAGGTTCAGGGAAGTTGTTGCTTACCTTCTGGATCATGATAATTTTGCCAATGTACCTCCAACAATCCTGGTTAAGGTCACTCACTCAATTTTCCATATAAATGAAGTCAATGGTTGCAGCAGGAATGTTCATGACAGGTTGCACACAACAGTAAGCAAGAGTGCATCATTCTAGTAGTTTGTCGGTCATGATTTTGATGCCATGAACTTGAGCTTGTGTGCATGGAAGCCTTGGATTCAATTGGTGAACGAGAGGCAATTTCCTTCGATCTTCCGGATGTGGAGGAAGTGGAGTTTCAATATCATATGGATTGTGATGTGGAAAACTCTTTGATGACCCAAGTGCAATCTAATCCTTACGGATTCCGAGGTCGGAATGGAAAGATTCCACTTATGTAGACATTAAGTGGTTAGAGTTTCCTATTTTTTGAATTTTCACTTATTGAAACCAGATTCCTTTTGCTCCATTTCCATGTTCAACATTCAATAAATTATTTTTTGACACGTTATATGAATAGATTGAAACCAAATTCTTGGCATCTGAAGAACGTTTGTAAAAATAATTACATTATATGGCTGCTAATAACATCATATTACGGCAACAACATTATATTACGATTGTGAATATAATATTAATTTTTATACGAACGATACTTGTTACACATGATGCAGTCATCCATCATTATTTGTGGAATGTTAGTAAAAATAATTACATTATATTATGGCTAACAACATCAAATTACGACAACATTATATTGCGGTTGTGAATATAATATTAATTATTATACGAACAACGATACATGTTACACATGTTGTAGTCATCCACCATTATTTGAGGAATATTGTCAAAATTAATTACATTATATTACGACTGACAATATCATATTACGACAACAACATTTATATTATGGTTGTGAACTTAATATTAATTTTGGTTACGAACAACGATACATGTTACACATGTATTAGTCCTCCACCATAATTTGATCATTATTGTAAAAAATGATTACATTATATTGCGGCTAACATCACCTCAGAAATTGATAAATTGTAGTATTTACTTTATGTGTCCAAAAAATAGGACAAAGTCTAACATATTCAAGAAAAACGAATAACTGGAGTATGATTCTATGAAAAAAATCATATTACTTTCCGAAAGTATACTAAAAAAATCTAAATGATGTGTAGTTCCATAGGTGATTGACATCATTTTATGCTCATATTTGTATCTTATATCCATTATCTTTCACCTAAATAATGCTATGTTACGAGTTTTATGTTTAGTTTTCAGGAATAAATAGGTTTGAAGAGCTGAAGCATAAAAAGGACCCAAAAGCTGGGAAAAAGGACTGAATTGTGAGATCTGTGGACCAAGATGCAAGGAAGAAGCACCTGAATGCAAGACTGAAGGACCTAAGAGCAAAACAGAATACTCCTCACCATCATGGGGAGTATTTTGGCAATTCTATTCGGGTAGGAGCTCCAACATGCAAAATATATGCATCAAATACCAACAAAGCCTTCCAGAAAAGCCCACAAGAAATTCCAGAGCGATCTGGACACTGTAGACCGCTAATTGGAGGTCACTTTTGGCCCAAATGCTCTCAAATGTCTCCAGCACATGTATTAGAGGATGTTTAGGCTATTTGTGGTATCTGTTTAGTCCCACATCGGGGGATTGTCCCGGATTAGCTTTTTCCATGGCTATAAATAGAACTCTTCACCTCCTATTGTAATCACTCCATATTTTAAGTGGCTATTCTTCCTACTAGAAGTGAGGCCTTGAAGCACACACTAAAGTAGGAGGATGCTACTTTTAATGTGAGTCATTTTATCAATAAAGTTTTGTGTTTCTTTCATTGTTTGTTTATGTTTCTTTTATTGTTTGTGCATGTTTTAGTTTAATCGTCTTTTATTTCTAGCTTAGTTTTAATATGCTTTCTTTGCTTAGTTTAATAATTAGTGTAATGTTTAGTGAGTAGTTCCATCCCCCTTGGGGGGTGGAGTAGATGTACATACATGCATTAGAGAATGGGATGAATGCTTTAATTTCAATGTGTTGATTAAACATGAATGTATGCTTGCTTGTTTAGGATAGAATTTATAACTTGATGAGTTTTGCCAAAATGATTAGACACCTCTCATGTTTGTTTAGGTTCTGAAATAAACAACTTGCATATGTAAATGTAAATCAACTAAGTTGGTGAATAAATTGATAGGTTTTGCCATAACATTTAGACACTTCCTATTCTTGATAAACACCACCTTCATGTGCTTAAAGAATGTATTCTACACCCACCTCTTTGCATGTGTGCACTCACTCCACCCCTTAGGGGTTTTCCATTCCTGAAATTCCAGCATTCTTGTTTTGTTCTTAGCTTAGTTCTTATTCCATCGTTTGTTTGTTTCGTTCGCATTTCATACTTCTTAGCGTAGGTTAGTGTAGAGTAGCGTAACCAACTCTCTTCTCCATTATTTTCGCCACTTGATTTCGTGCAAACAAGAGACTGCTCACCTCCCTGAGGACAACCAGTACTTGCCACCGCTTCATCGCGGCCGTGCACTTGCGGTTTAAATTAAAATGTTCAACAATAGGCGTATTTTAATCTTGTTCACATGTATTCTCTTGTCCACAGTTGTATGATAATCTTGTTTCAAAGTTTACTCCTGGCATTTACTTGTATTTTGAGGTATAACCCCGCAAAATACCAAATAAGACATAATTCAATTCGCAAGTATAATGCATTTTTAAAAACAACAACAAAGAACATAATAAGCATTCTCTAGAGCAAACAAACTTTTTCAAGATCACCTCCCTGGACTTATTATTGGATGTCTCATTATACTTCGTTGTAATTTACGCACATTAAACCCTCTTGCATTTGCATAAGTCTTATAATAGTTGTAAGCTTGTTCTATTGAGTAAAACTCCTTCCCAATTGTTGGTTTCAACTCACTTTCAACATCGGGTATGAAATAAAGCTCTTTGGTATGCTTGACATTCCGGTGGTACAAATTATCCTAAATAGAAAATAATTAGTAGTACAATACAATGTACGTTGGTTGTTAAATGAGAGCTAAATGATATTATAGCTACTGAAATAATATTACAATATTATAATGTTACATTCACAGAATGACATTATATTACGACTAACAATGTTATATCACGGTTGCGAACATAATATTACTTTTGTTACGACCATCGACACATGTTACTGTAATTCACATTATCTGTACTCGCACTTGAGTAGGTTTGAAATGAGTTTCAGATACTAATAGTCGCATGTTATTCTAAATTCAAAAACAACCGAAAAACTTCTTCACCCCATTTTACGGTAGACTGGATAATATTTAGGTGGATGTTAAACACTTTATTAATTAACCGCAAGTGCACAGTCGTCAGTAAAGATGAGGCAAGTACGGGTCAATCCACAGGGACGTGAGTACTCTCTAGTTTGTCAGAAAGGAAGTGGCGAAAAAGGGGAAAGAGATCTGATTATGCTAAGCTAAACTACACTAAACTAGTAAGTAACAAATTCAAATGAAAACAACTAACGATTGATTAAAACTAAACTAAAAGGCTAACAAATGGATTGGAATTCAGGAAGAAAACCCCCAAAGAGGTGGAGTGTGTGCACATATGAAGTGAAATAAGTGATGAATGACGCATGTATATGTGTGTGTGGCGTGTGTTTTTTCATGCATAGGAAGCGTCTAAAGATGTGACAAAACCTATCAATCCATTCACATAACGTATCGACAATTATTACTTGAGTATCATATGATTAGGCTCAGCATGAGAAGTATCTAAAGATATGACAAGACTCATCAACAACCATAAACTCATGTGAAGAACAAAGCTAAGCATGAGAGGTGTCTAAATCTTATGGCAAAACTCATCAAAACAAAGTTTCTTCAATCAATCAAGCAAGCAACCACAAATACAAATACTTAACTAACATGTAGCATATTCAACAGGAAATTTCAGTCAATAAACATAAGGAAACTAAGCTTGGGAAGTGTCTAAATCTTATGACAAAACCCATTAAAATCTCCCAACGTGTAGATGATTAAAATATCCCCAATGAATATACAAACATGCAAGTTTACACAATCCAAAATTCATCAAACATCCAAACATCACAACATATACGTACATCATCTCCACCCCTAAAGGAGGATGAAACTACTCACTAATCATTAACATAACTATTATGTTAAGAGAGGAAAATATATTAACTAAGTCTACTAAGATTAATGAAACAAAATTAAGCTAAGCAAGCAAGAATTAAAGAGAAAACGTTAAAACAAACTAAAAAATTATTTTATTAAATGACTCACATTACAAGCAACATCTCCCTACTTGAGTTGCTTCAAGGCTTGACTCTAAGTATAGGGATTGGTCACTAAGCAATGGGTAGATTACAAGGGAAGATGAAAAGTTCTATTTATAGTTATAGAAAAAGGTAATTGGGGACAATCCGCTGATGTGGGACTGAAAGCATACCATAAATGGACTAAATACAACCTAATCTAATACCTGACTAAAGCATGTGTCGTTTGGAGAGAAATGGACCACCAATTGGCGGTCTGGATTGACTTGATTGGGTTTGGTTTTAGGTGGCTAGTTTCTAACTTGATTTCTTCATGTTTGGTGAACCCGATTTGGTTGTTAATGTTTGGGGCCAGATCTAATTGCCAAAATGATCCTCATGATGGTGTGGATCTTCTTGATTTTCTCTTTGGCCCTTTTGGTTTACATCGGGGTCCTTTCCTTTTGCATTTTAGTCCATAAATCTCACAAGTCAGTCATTTCGCTTGCTCTTACGTCCTTTTTGTGTCACTTCTTCGCACTTGTTTTATTTGTGAAACTTAAATATAAAACTCGTTACGTAGCATTGCTTAGGTTCAAAATAGAGGATATAAGACACGAATATAAGCATGATATGATGTCAATCAGTGGACATACAAGATGTTGGAAGTCGAATTGTAGCTTTGATGTTGCAACGTAGAGTTGATTTGAAGAAGAATGTGAAGAAGTGAATCCAACCGAATTCAAATTTTATTTCTCCACTCTAAAAAACAAAATCCAAAAGCAAACAAATACAAATCAGCAAATACAATACCAAACCAAATATTCACAAATCCAACCAAAATTCTCTAAAAAACAAAATCCAAAACCAAACCAAACAAAATCAGCAAAAATATCCACAAAATCAACCGATTTTCTCTAAAAAACAAAATCCAAAACCAAACTAAACCAAATCAGCAAATCCAATCCCAAAGCAAATATCTACAAAACCAACCCAATATCTTCAGATCCAACAATCAATGGAGTTCCCAATGATTCAGGTGTGGTGGAGGGCGTTGGTGGAGTCGGAGGGGGAGGGGAGATCGACGTGGAGTATTGGGAGGGAGAGGAGGAAGACAATGATGAAATTGGAAGGGGGACGAGTGGAAGGGAAATTGGGTTTCGTATGAAATTGCAGGAATTAATTGGGGATGAGTGGGAAAGGCTTATAAATTTACTGGAATACACCCTCACTTAAAGTAAATGACTCAAACCATTCAATTGAAATCAAAGGTTATATCTTTGGGGGCTCACTTAAACAAAACGAGCCCAGGGCTTATATATATAGGTAAATTTTCCTATGAGGTATACCTCACCTAAGGTCAAATAACGTACAAATATCCTCAACCATCAGATTTTTGTAACTTACATTGAATGGTTGTTTCTTTTTGGCAACCCCACTTAAACCATTCAAACAACTCATGCACGCCCTGACTCCAAGGAGGTAATTTTTCTGCAATTTAAAAAGAAAAAGTTTTTTTTTGTGTGCTACGTTTTGAATTAAATTCTCCCTGAATGTTTCCACAATTTGGTGACTGTGTATTATTCTCCACTTCAAGAATTCTACCCCATCTCGCTACTACGTACATGAGTTACGTGGAGTTTCCAAAATATTATATTGCATTACTCTTTTATTATTTTTGAAGTGGACCATGATGGTAAGAGGTTTACCGTGTACATGGCAGGTACGTACGTAAGCTCATTTCTTCTCTTTCTCTAACATTTACTTGCGATCTTGGGCAACTTGAATTATAATAAAGCATCAAAGAACATTTGTCTGTTATTACTACGGGGTGTAGCTACAAGCAAGAATGGATTGGATTTCATGTATGTCATTCATGTGTATTATGATGGTTTACATTGTGGATGGAATTGTGATTGTCAAAGTGAATCGTGATGTTTGGAATGTGTTTAGAGGATATTTTAAGAAATTTCAGAATTAGAAGAAATTTTAGAATAACAAGCAAAGCAGTCCTGATCTTTTTATGTTTCTTCATGTGACTTGCAATAGTTTTATGACAATTATAGAAGAAAATATTACGGTTTTTGTTTACTTTATGTTTGTATATTTTAAGAACACAAACATTGTATAGGAACTTAACATATTTTATGACGATTGGTGTTATTCCTTGGTTCAAATTGTATGGTTCCTATGTGATGATGTACATAAAATATCAATACCATTTTAAAATTCAAACAATCATAGCTAAAATACACAAACACATTCTAAAAACACACAAAACGATATTCTAAATACAGTAATTCATGTTTAAAATACACAAATATTTTCTAAAAACACACAAAATGATATTTTAAATACATCAATCCATGTTCAAAATACACCCTATGAAACAACATTATCTACAATCACCTAAATGCATCAAATGGAACCCTACCAAAATTACAACTGTTATTTCAAAATGTAAAATATTTCTTCGATTTGATTTGATCAAAATCCAAACAAGTTTACATTTTTGAACAAAACTACGTAGATCACACACATGAAAACCTATGACTGAAATGTTTGCTCATATCTTATTTTGAAGAACGTGACTTCAATAATTCTTGCTGCCATCTCCCCTAATACGATCATTGCCCTTTTTTGAAGTTTATGCTCAAGTCCATAGCTAGCAATTCAATAGTCTCGGCCACAAAAATTCCACATTCGACATTTGACGGGTCTTGTTGTGGATAGTCATCAACTAAAACAACATTCTAGCTTCTACAATCAATCTAACATGTCAATGCCTCCATCCAAAACACCCAAAATGTCTGCAACAGCTTAAACATCAAACTTTAACTTCTCGCCAAGTACCAAAATATGTTTCCACCAATGTAGTTTCAAAATAGAGCGTCAATCACATATCTATCTACAATGAAATGTTCCATCTCCAAAAATTGGTTGAAAAATGTACAGAAATGACTAGTATTTGTTTTTCATCAAGCTCAACATTATCCAGTATTTTCTTGTATGCAACCACACTACATCTATGTTTAATTTTGGTTTGAGCTGCGATGAAATATTTAGAAGTCACAACTATTTGCTTCTCAAAAAATAAGTAAATAGTTTTACAGTTAAGAAGATATTTTCACCTCCAAAAAAAGTCACAACTTTCTTTCCCTTTTTCTTGATTGTAGACGTGGCACATACTTCCGTTTCAGAGATAGATCTATTTGGAGTTAATTTGACTGATAATGGACTTGAATCCTCAACCTCCAACTCACTCAATCCCAAACTAAATGATGGAATAGGAACTACATACAACATGATTCAAAAATAATTAAAATTCAAAAATAATACAAATAAACTATAAAAGTGTGAACTAACTTTAAAGTTGCATAAACTAACACTGAAAATACATAAACAATCAATACAAATGCACTATAAAAGCATGAACTAACTTTAAAGTTGCATGAACTGACTTTAAAGTTAAATAAACAGTTAATAAAAATACATTATAAAATGATAAACTTACAATAAAAATAGTCAATATGAAGTGATTCAATAAATTGATAAACTAACAATAAACTCTGATAAATTTACACAAAAAATCCATCAACATACATTAAAAAAAAGCACAAACTTACGTTAAAAATAGAAATGCAAAAAGAAAGTACACACTTTGTGTTATTGGAGAACGACGAAGAGAAGGTTATGAACTGTGAGCATTAGTATGTGGTGAAGGGCCAATTTCTTGTGAAACACCTAGCTTAAATTAAGAATTAAAATAAAACAACATTTCTAAAAAAATCAACACAAGGATGACTGAAATACATAGAAAAACAGGGCATTCTTTTTTGCTTTCATTTTATTCTCTTTTCATTATCATTTCCTTGAGTTTAGTTTGATTTACTTTCTCTGTTCCATTTACTTTAATCCCCTCCACGTTGGCTGACGTTATAGATGATTTTTTCCTTGGACTTGGAGTTCTCTGAGATTTGATCTTACTCAATCCTAAACTAAATAATGGCATAGGCACTGCAAGAGAAATAGTCTTTCATTAGGAGATCAAATTTAACCGTTAGCTGAACCTATATCTCATTAAAAAATATGTACAATATCAAAGGTATAATAAAATGAGCTAAAATTATGTCAAATAAATTGAATTATGTGGATTACATACAACGAGTTCTCATTGTATGTTAATTACATACAACGGTAATTAAACTATAAAGCTGCAAGTATGAAATTAAACTATAATTAAAATACATTGTTTAAAGCTTAAAATACACAAAGACGTATTTAAATTACAGTAAGCATTTCCCAAAATAACCAAAAAACCAAATTTCAACCCGAAATTTCAAAAAAAAAGAAAGTAAATAGAGCTCCTAAAACAATAACCCTAACCAAATTTCAACCCTAAATTTCTCAACAAAAAAGTAAATCAACTAGCATTATTCCGAAGAAGAAACGTCTAAATCACACAAAAATACTAAACAGACAGATGGAATCTAACTTTGATGATGCAATCTAGGAGAAGTTCTACTCTTCATCATTGATGCAATCTAGGAGAAGATCTAGTCTCCATCGCCGGAAATGAAGGAATAGCTCGTCCTAAATGATGTTGTTGGCGTACATTCAAAGGGAAGGTCTAGGCTTTGAAGGTTTTGGAGTGGAAGATAAGGTTTTAGGTTGGGTTTCGTGGGTTTAGAGTTGGGGATTTGAGAATGGAGAGATGAGAGTTCATAGAAATAGGTTTCGGGTGTTGTCTTGATGTGACGGTGGTAAGTAATATATGTTAATCCAATGGTTCTCATAAACTCTCCCTTACATTTACTTAGATGAGGTACACTGTAACATCCTCAAACAGCGAGAAAAATTAAACTTTTAAAAGACAGAGAGCAGAGTCAAACCAACACACGAGGACATTACCGAAGAATAAACACCAGGTGCACCAACATAGATATCATATATATCTGAGAGTTTGAAAAGTATGATTACATCAAAAGGATATAAAAAATATACAAGTAATCACTCTGACCTCAACTGGGAGAAAAGCAAGATCTGGTCGTGGCATGCCTCTCCTCGATCCCCACCCCGTATCGACGATCATGGTCTGAAAGATAAACACGCAACTATGCTTGAGTTTCCAGAAAGAAACCCCGTATGCCAAACCCCTAACACATATTTGAACATGATACAACAATCATATCATGCAATTCTATCCATAGAAAAAAATCATAAACACAAGGCTGGGTTCCAGGCTCTTTCACCCAACCACAACAACACTCAACATCGTCGTCAGGCTGTGCTTTATGGCTCTTTCACCCAACCGCAGCTACCACGACCAAGACCAGGGCTCCAGGGCTTTTTCACCCAACCCCCTTATCACGCGGTCTAAGTCAGTTCTCTAGGGCTCTTTCACCCAACCCTAACTCACATGCACATGGCTCCAAGGAACTTTCACCCAACCACTGCACCAAACAATTAATTATGGGGCTCCAGGTCTTTTTGACCCAACTGCCGTAACACATGTGCACACAAGACACCATCTCTAGAAAAGACCTCGGCAAAAACAAACAACCCGCCTTACAAGGACGGCAACACAAAAGCACCTCACAAGTGCAAAATAGAGCAACAACGGTTGACCGAAACCAAACATCTGGTCGACCGATTCTCTCCAGAACTAGGCAAGCATCTAGACCGTCTGACCAATGGTACAACAGAACAACCAAAAATGGTCGAACCAAGTCAGGGACGGTCGACCGCTAAAAGTGTCAAATCCCAGGGCCAACTAACAAAACGACCAACTGGTCGAACAAAGTTCACAGGCGGTCAACCATTTAGAAGGTCGACCCCACAACACCAACAACATCTCATGCCCAACGCTCGAATGGCAAAGGGGTCCCGGTCGACCGAAAATAACTGGGACTTCATACTTCCCACTTAAGTCTTACCGGTGGACCCATACTCGCACCGGTCGAATAGACCTTAAGTCAACTTAAGTCATTAGTCCAACAAAAAACAACCAGTTGACTGTCTAGACAGTCCATGCATTGTCCAGACTAGTCCAGGAAACATCGGTCAAACAAATCACAAAGGCGGTCGACCGTTTATTTGTCTAGGCCCCAACTTGTAGGATCGTGTGGGTTATGGGTCCACTAATCACTTTTACGCTAATCACCTACTTGTTTAATCGATCGAGTTATATGCAGCGGAATTTAAACAACTAAAGCAAGTAGGGAAGGAATAATGCAAACCACAAAGACGCTTCGGTTTTTATAAAGGTTCGGCACCCCACCCGGGCCCTAGTCCTCTCTTGTAAGCTCCGCTCGACTCCGCGAGCTCTGCCTACGTCTTCACTAACCACTCCCCGTTCCGGGCCGGGAGAGAACGCCTTTTACAAAACAAACTCCGCGAACAACCTCGTGAGCTTGACTTTCTTCTCTCACAATCCGAGAGGAACACTTTGGGCTTTCACCAAAGTCCTTGCTTCTTGAACAAAGGTTGAGTGGAACAACACTCTCTAAATTTGAGCACACTAGAGTAGGATTAAGGAATTGATCACTAAAGTGTGGAAATTGAGGTTTGGAGTGTTTGGGATTCTCTCTAAAGTTTGGGACAAGTTTGTAGTGGGAGAGTTGTGTTAAAATGTGTTTTACAACTCCTTATATAGGCATTAGAGAGAATAGAGCCGTTGCGACAAGATTTGATTGGGTTTGGTGCAAAGCACACAAAGCAGAAAATCGGGCTGCAAATCTATCCAGAAACGGTCGACCGAAATGTGAAACGGTCGACCGAATGCTTAGGTTCGTTAAGGATACGGTCGACCGAAATATGGATAGGTCGAATGAACACTTAAGTTTGTTAAATAAACGGTCGACCGAACAGGGTTACCGGTCGACCGAATTTGCGTTTCGGTAGAGGGAAATTTGGATCGGTTGACCGAAATTTGTATCGGCCGATAGCAGGTAATTTTGATAGGGTTAAACGGTCGACCGGACTTGGCAATTGGTTCGACTATTTGGTAAAGTATATGGGAGTGTATATAGTTTTAATACGAATACGACCGTTGGGTATATACGACAAGAATAACGGTCGGAACAGTAAGTTCAAACGGTCGACCGAAAGAGATGGTGCGGTCGACCGAAACTAGACAGGGAAACACAAACTGGATTAATTGACCATCCGGTCGACCGAACGGCGTGTTGCGGTCGACCGAATGTGGGAAGACAGTTAGGGTTCAGGTTTGGTGTTTTCCGGTCTAAGTTTGGGTGATCTATTGAAGTCCAAATTATGTGAAATTTTGTGTGTAACTGCTATAAGGAACCTAGTGTGTGTTTAAGTTGATTTTAGCTCAAGTATGCTCAAAATACACATGTTCCTAAAGACTCAAAGAAATACAAAATACATGTCTTCAAATGAGCTTGATTACATGTCTTGACTTGATTTCCTTTCTTCCTTGAGTCTTGATCACCTGTAGAGGTTAGCACAAAGAAATATATGTGCAATGCAATATGTGTGCTACTCTACATGATCGTAATTAAGATTAGGTTAATTAAATCATCAAAACATAGATTAAGGCCAAAAAGCCAACAATCTCCCCCTTTTTGATGATGGCAACCTATATCTTAACTCTATGTTAAAACATGGAATTTGTATATGTAAACTATGCATAATAATGCTCCCCCTATTTATGTGCATAGTTTTTGTTCAATTTTATGCCAAATTACAAGTTACCCCCTTAATTATCTGATTAATTGATCATCCGGTCGACCGAACGACATGTTGCGGTCGACCGAATGATCAATTAATCAGATAATTAAGGGAGTAACTTGTAATTTGGCATAAAATTGAACAAAAACTATGCACATAAATAGGGGGAGCATTATTATGCATAGTTTACATATACAAATTTGTATGTTAAAACAAATTATTATGCATATACAAATTATCTCCCCCTTTTTGATGATGGCAACCTATATCTTAACTCTATGTTAAAACATGGAATTTGTATATGTAAATTATGCATAATAATGCTCCCCCTATTTATGTGCATAGTTTTTGTTCAATTTTATGCCAAATTACAAGTTACCCCCTTAATTATCTCTCCCCCTTTGACATCCATCAAAAACAAAATAAATATGACTATAAGCATAGAATTTGGATGTCTTGTAATGAAGTTGCTCCCCCTAAATTTTGCACTTCATTACACTAATAAAAAATATAGCATTTAAGCTCCCCCTATCAATAAGGCTAAATGGAAACAATGAGTATGATTCAATTTAATTTCATTTGAGTTTCAACTTAGGCCTTATTCTAACATCCATTTAAAATTTGACATTTATAATCAATGGATGTGATAAATGATTTGCAATGAATATGGTTAATGATTTTCAATGAATTGAACTCTAAGGATATGACAATTAAGCATATAAACTAGATTGGAGCTAATTTTTCAAAAATATCAAAGATAGAAATTTATACCAAACTTGAATCTTGAATAGCTCCAATCTTGACTTGGTGATGCAACCGGATTCGAATTTGACGCTTTGGCTCACCCGGTCACCACCAATCTCCTCCTCAAGCACATACAAGTGTAGATTTAGGTACCCAAACAACTTTGGGTCCTTGAATGTTAGTTTTGGGAACCCAAACCATTTTGGTTTTAGGAGCCCACACACTTGAGGAACTAGACTTAACAAATAAATGCTTGCCATTTAAGGTAGTATGAGATACATGGTTTTTCAAATGCACATTGTATCCTAAACCATGTTTAGCTAAGGATTGTCTTTGACTACTTAAAAGCATATCAAGCATTTTTGTTCCTTTTGTGAACATTTCTAGATCTTTCCTTAGTTGCATATTTGAAGCTCTAAGATCTAAATATTCATCAACAATCGGTGTTTTACTTAGACTAGTAAGTGATGATTCATTTGATTCAAGTCTAGCAACCACCTCATTCTTTTCATTCATGATTAATTCAATTTGGCATTTGAGATCATTTATAGTTTTTCTAGCATTTTTGTTCTTTTCACAAATGATCTCATATTGTTTAACTAAATCATGAAATGCATTTTGTAGCTCATCATGTGTATATGATTCATCATTAGCATTAGAGTTAGAGCTAGCACTAGAATATGATTTACTTGAGCATGAATTACTTCTAGTGGAATAAGATTTAGAGGAGTTAGAAGCTACCTCACTTTGTTCATCTTCAATGGCCATGAAACATGAATGTGCAACCTCTCTTCTACTCTGCAAGGAAGAGGAGGATGATGATGAAGATGACGAGTCATCCCAAGTGACTTTGTAAGCTTCCTCCTTCCTTTCTTTCCTCTTACTCTTCTCCTTTTCTCTTCTCCTCTCTCTTCTCTCATTTTTCTTCTCACTCTCTTTTCTCTCATTTTCGCTCTCCTCCCTCTTTTTTTCTTTTTCTCTTTTCTCACTTCTTCTACCTCTTCTTTCATTCTTTTCTCCCTTATCTCTCTTGAGGTATTTGAAGAAGTCTTGGGCAAGGACCTCAATGTCCTCTTCTTCCACCCTCATTGGCTCATCAAAATTTGCATGCAATGCCACCATGGAGTTTTTCTTTGAAGCTTCCTTCTCTCTTCGATGACTCAATTGGAGCTCATAGGCCATGAGATTTCCAATGAGTTCCTCCATCTTCAATTTTGAAAGATCGTGCGATTCTTCGATTGCCACGACCTTGTCTTCCCAATCGTTGCTCAATGACCGGAGGAATTTTCGAGTCATCTCTCCTTCATTTATCCTTCTTCCAAGAATCAAAAGAGAGTTAGTAATATCGGTGAAGCGAGTGTTCATGTCGCTTATGTTCTCACCGATTTGCATAGAAAATATTTCATATTTATGCATGAGGAGACTAACCCTAGTTTCTTTAGTTTTACTATCACCCTCATGATGCATTTGTAACCTATGCCATATTTCATTTGCACTTTCACAACCCCTAATTCTATTGTATTCTCCCTCATTAAGGCCACAATAAAGAATGTTCATGATTTTAGAGTTTATCTCAATTTCTTTCATTTGAGCCCTAGATAGAGAATCTAAATTATCTTCATTTGGGGGTATGTAAGGATTTTGAATAAACTTCCAATACTTAAGGTCATTTGATATTAAAAAGATTTTCATTCTATTTTTCCAATAATCATAATTTGACCCATTAAGCAAAGGAGGCCTTGTGGTGCATAAACCCTATAAGTGATTAGATGTTGAAGCCATGCTAAAATTACGGTAAAGTAATTAAATTTAGCTAACAAGGCTCTGATACCAAATGTAGGATTGTGTGGGTTATGGGTCCACTAATCACTTTTACGCTAATCACCTACTTGTTTAATCGATCGAGTTATATGCAGCGGAATTTAAACAACTAAAGCAAGTAGGGAAGGAATAATGCAAACTACAAAGACGCGTCGATTTTTATAGAGGTTCGGCACCCCACCCGGGTCCTAGTCCCCTCTTGTAAGCTCCGCTCGATTCCGCGAGCTCCGCCTACGTCTTCACTAACCACTCCCCGTTCCGGGCCGGGAGAGAACGCCTTTTACAAAACAAACTCCGCGAACAACCTCGCGAGCTTGACTTTCTTCTCTCACAATCCGAGAGGAACACTTTGGGCTTTCACCAAAGTCCTTGCTTCTTGAACAAAGGTTGAGTGGAACAACACTCTCTAAATTTGAGCACACTTGAGTAGGATTAAGGAATTGATCACTAAAGTGTGGAAATTGAGGTTTGGAGTGTTTGGGATTCTCTCTAAAGTTTGGGACAAGTTTGTAGTGGGAGAGTTGTGTTAAAATGTGTTTTACAACTCCTTATATAGGCATTAGAGAGAATAGAGCCGTTGGGACAAGATTTGATTGGGTTTGGTGCAAAGCACACAAAGCAGAAAATCGGGCTGCAAATCTGTCCAGAAACGGTCGACCGAAATGTGAAACGGTCGACCGAATGCTTAGGTTCGTTAAGGATACGGTCGACCGAAATATGTATAGGTCGACTGAACACTTAAGTTTGTTAAATAAACGGTCGACCGAACAGGGTTACCGGTCGACCGAATTTGCGTTTCGGTAGAGTGAAATTTGGATCGGTTGACCGAAATTTGTATCGACCGATAGCAGGTAATTTTGATAGGGTTAAACGGTCGACCAGACTTGGCAATTGGTTTGACCGTTTGGTAAAGTATATGGGAGTGTATATAGTTTTAATAGGAATACGACCGTTGGGTATATACGACAAGAATAACGGTCGGAACAGTAGGTTCAAACGGTCGACCGAAAGAGATGGTACGGTCGACCGAAACTAGACAGGGAAACACAAACTGGATTAATTGATCATCCGGTCGACCGAACGGCATGTTGTGGTCGACCGAATGTGGGCAGACAGTTAGGGTTCAAGTTTGGTGTTTTGCGGTCTAAGTTTGGGTGATCTATTGAAGTCCAAATTATGTGAAATTTTGTGTGTAACTGCTATAAGGAACCTAGTGTGTGTTTAAGTTGAATTTACCTCAAGTATGCTCAAAATACACAAGTTCCTAAAGACTCAAAGAAATACAAAATACATGTCTTCAAATGAGCTTGATTACATGTCTTGACTTGATTTCCTTTCTTCCTTGAGTCTTGATCACCTGTAGAGGTTAGCACAAAGAAATATATGTGCAATGCAATATGTGTGCTACTCTACATGATCATAATTAAGATTAGGTTAATTAAATCATCAAAACATAGATTAAGGCCAAAAAGCCAACACAACTAACTTAGCTACAGGTACAATCATTCGAACAGATCAAATTGATGGTCAACCGTTTAGAAGGTCTACGCCCGAACTGACTTACCAACAATGTAATTGGTCGAACAGCAAAGGGGTCATGGTCGAACACCCAGTCTTGCCTACTATGCTTAACCAGTCGACCGTTTAAGGTATCGTTTGACCGGTGCAAGGGAAAACTCTTGCACCAACACGAGCAACGGTCGACCACCGCACGAGCCGATCGACCGTTCAGCAGACACTTTGCTGCACGTTTACCTCCGACGAGCCTTTCGGGTGAGTCTTAAATCGAAGCTTGACATATCTTGAAGGTTTGAAGAAACCTTTGAAGACCCACGACGATCTCCACCGCACGATTTGCCTTCTTCTCCGGCGAACTCTTCCTCCGGTGAACACAATCACGTGCACTCGATAACTTCGCTGAATCCTCTACTCCTTCGTTCGACGACAACAGCACGACGAACACAGTAGCTGAGAGGGAGATGGATTTGAGAGAGAGAGAAAAGAGAAAGAAAGAGAGATGGGTGTTGGCTTTTAAACCTACTCACCTCACAATCCCCCTCTCACACCAAGACACATCACCTCTTCTCAGCCAAAACCGAAACCTTCAACCTAACAAAATATCCAAAGAAGGATTAGGATTAGTCTTAAACTCAATTAGCCTAACTATTTAGGATTAGGTTCTAACATATACCTCATAGGAAAATTACTCTCTCTCTCTATATATATATATATATATATATATATATATCAGTATGTGTATGTATTTTTCAGGTGAGTTCAACCTCATTTCAGGTTTGCCTAATTACAACCATCAAATTGTAATCCAAGGAATTATTAAAGTATAGTGACATGCATTTATTTTTTGAAGATTTGTTTCCCTTTTCTTGTATTACTAAACCAAAATAAAAAACTCACTTCATATTACTCGCAAATTTCACAAATACATAATTGGAAACTACAACTCATCAATCAACTAAAACTTAACTACTTTATAGCCTTTCAAAGTTTGTTGTTCCGTAAAAACAAACTACAATAATTAGAAATAACATTTTGGTTTTGGAATTTTGTATTAAAGTAAAAAATTAGAGTATAACATTAAAAAAAGCACATACCAATGTCACTCACCACAATATATTTACTCCTAATCAAATGCATAATCAAATTGCATTCCGAAATTGTTTCTTTAAAAAAACTTAAAACATACAATTGTAATTTCTCAATGCATAAATTCAATGAACAAATTTTGAACAAATTTGTCAAAAAAATAAACTGACTAGGAAGAAAATCAATCAGCTACAATGCAAATTGAATCAATTAGGAATGAGAAATATGATTTGCTTACTAGTCATGATAAAGTTGCATTAGAGAACTCTCATTTGATTGATGAAATTGCAACTTTAAATGCAAAATCTTCATATAGTGATTCAAAAGATCTTATTGCTAAAAGTGCTCAATTACAGAAATATCTTAAAAAATTCACCAAAGGAAAAGAAAATGCTTGATATACGTATAGGTTGTCAAAGGCAATTTTTGAATAAGCGTGGTTTAGGCTACAATGTTAATAAAAACAAAAATCATGTTATTCATACTCCTATGCATGGAAAGCATTTCTTCTTAAACAAAAGTCCCTCAAGTGTTTGGGAACCAAATATCAAAATGGTTTGGGTACCAAAAATTAATGTCAAAGGATCAAAAGTTGATTCGGTACCAAAATATTCACTTGTAGGTACTTAGAAGGAAATTGATCGGTAGCGATCGGCTCAATCAAGAAAAGATCGATCCCAAACATCAAATAAAACATTTGGATCGATTACATAAAGTCGTTCTCACTATTGAGAGGAATTGGAACCAAATACCAAATCGAGGATCACGAGTTGGGTAACATTTTTCAATCCTATTGATTTTTAGTGAATTGGTTCTAATCGAGGGTATTGAATGCTTAAACGATATCACACATCATTTCTTTTAGGCCTTATTGATAGGAGCAGCATACAATGTTTTATCCTTTAATTAAAGGGGAGAGTCATGTAATCTTAACACTAGCATCTTATGTCTCTGATGTTTGCATTTGATTTATGTCAAAAGGGAGATAATGATAAGAGATTGAAATTAAATTCATTCATACTATGCATATTGATAATGGGATCATTATATACATGCATAGATTACATATATGAAGATGGAGAAATCAAATAGAAAGGGGCATAATTAAATTGGATCTCAAGCATTAAGATAAGGTTTGTTATCATAAAAAAAAGGGGAGATTGTTGGTTTTTAGGCCTTAATCCATGTTGATTTTATAATTAATCAAACTAATCTTAATCAATCAACCTAGTCAATCAAAGTGAACAAACATGATTTCATGCATTACATCTACACTTGTATACTTGAAAATTGTCTTAATAGGTTGCTTAAGCTTATCAAGAGAAGGAGCGTTGAGACAAAGATTCAAGATTGTAACATAGCTTTGGACCAAGACTTGTATTTTTTCCTTTATTGAGTCCATAGATCATATGTAAACTTGAACGCTAGGTTTCTGTCTTGGCCATGTTTGGTTCACCGAACACCTAAAGGATAACTGAAATCTTCTCATCAATAGCCGCTAGGATGCTCTTTGGTAAGACGACCAAATGACATTTGGTTGATCGAATCTCCTTGGACCGGTTGTGGATTTTACTCCAACTGTCACATTTGAATTTTGCCTTAGAGTTCAAATTGACTTGTACTTTTTTGGGAGACCGATCCTATTGGTCAACCAATTACTTCTAGGAACTCTTTCTCGGTAACGAAGTAGTTGAGCTGGGCGTCATTGAGAGTGAGACTTGCAAAGTAGATCACATGAGGCAATTTGTCGACTTTCTGACCCAAAAGTGCTCCTATGGCATAGTCAGATGCATCACACATCAGCTCGAAAGGTAGAGTCCACACTGGTGCCTTAATAATGGGAGCGGAGGTCAACTCACGCTTCAGAAACTCAAACGCAGTCATGCACTCGGGTGTGAACTCAAAAGTGGTACCTTTAGCAAGCAAGCTTGTCAAGGGGTGAGCTATCTTGCTGAAATCCTTAATAAACCGCCAGTAAAACCAGTGTGTCCAAGGAATGACTGGATTTCTTTTACCGAGGTGGGTGGCGGAAGCTTAGAAATAAGCTCAATCTTGGCCCTATCCACCTTGATACCATCACGAGATACCACGTGACCCAATACGATGGCTTTTGTAACCATGAAATGACACTTTTCCCAATTAAGGGTTAAGTTCGTTTCCGAACAACTCTTGAGAACAAGGCTCTGGTGGTGCAAACACTCTCAAAGGAGGTGCCATGAACTGAGAAATCATCCATGAAAATCTCAAGGATGTTCTCGACCATGTCGCAAAAGATACTCAACATGCAACATTGGAATGTTGTTTATGCATTGCAGAGTCCGAAAGGCATGCGTCTATAAGCAAATGTCCCAAAGGGACATGTGAACGTGATTTTCTCTTAGTCTTCAGGGGAAACTGGGATTTGATTGTACCCCCAAATAGCGATTAAGGAAATAGTAAAAGGCATGCCCGACGAGTCTCTCCAACATCTGGTCGATGAAAGGCAGAGGGAAGTGGTCCTTACGCGTGACCGCGTTCAACATCCTATAGTCAATGCAAACTCGCCACCCAGTTTGAAGTCGTGTAGGTACAAGCTCATTGTTGTCATTCTGGAAAACAGTGATACCCAACTTCTTGGGCACAACCTGGACAAGACTTACCCAAGCACTGTCCGAAATGGGAAAAATGATGTCATGATCTAAACACTTGATGATCTCTTTCTTAACTACTTCTATTATGGATGGATTTAGACGCCTTTAGATGTCATAGTTGTGCCTCATCCTCCATAAAAATGTGGTGTGGCACGACGTCAGGACTTATCCCTTTAATGTCCTTCAAGGACCACCCAATGGCTGATTTGTGCTCCATTAAGACTTGAATCAGACGTTCTTCCTGATCGTCAGTAAACGTCGATGAAATAATCTCCGGAAATGACCTATCGGGACCAAGAAAAACATGTTTCAGTTCCTTAGGGAGTTCTTTAAGCACAATTGTGGGTGGCTCCTCAAGGATAGCCATGATATCTAGCTCGAGATGTAAGATAGGAGGAGCTCGCATGTATTGAATATCATGCACATCATTGCTAAACTCACCCCGTCCTCTTCATGAACGGAATCATCCATGATGTAAGCATTTAGATTTTCATGAATCAGGGGGTATTCCTCTTCTATTTCTTCTTCCACATCCCGGATAAGATTAATTTCCATGGGGTCCTCGAAAGATGTCGGCTGCCTAGCCACATTGAACACATGGAATGTCACGGTCAAGTTCCCGAACGACAATTTCATGAGTCAAGTTCGACAATTGATCAAGGCATTTGACGTCGCAAGAAAATGCCTACCCAATCCCAATGGAATCTGAGAATGGGTAGCCTTGACTGGTTCAGTTTCAAGGATGACTGAGTCAACAGGAAATATGAAATTGGCGATCTTGATTAGGACATCTTCAATGACCCCTATCGGGACTTTGATCGAATGATCAGTCAACTGTAAGTTGTTTTCGTAGGCTTGAGGTCACCTGGGCTTAATCGTTGACACATAGAAGCTGGTAAGAGGTTAATTGCGGACCCTAGATCTACCAAGACATTATTAATGCGAGAGTCCCCATTGACACATGAAATTGTTGGACTACTTAGGTCCCTCAATTTTACGTACGTTGGGTTCGAAATGATCGAACTCGCATTAGTCGCCAAAAAAACTTTGCTAGGGACGTTGATTTTCCTCTTAGTTGTACAGAGATCCTTCAAAAATTTCACATAGGGAGGTATTTGTTGAATCATGTCTAACAAGGGAATGTTGACATTCATTTTCCTGAATATCTCCAATATTTTGTCAACACTGTCACTTTGTTTCTTAGTTAACCTACTAGGATAGGGAGCTTTTGGCAGGTAGGTTTACTGCGGTGCCTGAGAAGGAGACGTTGGTGTAGTACTCTCACCCTCGGCCTCTTTTTCACCATCATTCCCACAAAGGGGCTGCACAGATGGATTTAGTGGTAAGGAAACGTGGTTGTTGACCTGGTTCCCATTTCTCAGGGTCACAATGGCATTCACATGGTCCACAAGTTCATCCACATAGTTCACTTGCCCACCCATGCGGTCGTGAACTTGCATTTTGCATGTTCGAATGATGTTGAGCATGGGGGTTAGCCACAAGTTGGCTAGGTAGTCTCCCTCTCTCTCTCATGCAGAGACTGAGCGAGTTGGCCTATCTGAAACTCGAGAGATTTGATGGTCTGCTGATTCAAAGTGAGTACTTGACTTGTGGATGACATAAAGTTTTTTACGGAGCTCTCAAGTCCACGAGTTAAGTTCTTAAGCGAATTAAACCAGGTTTCCAAGTTGTTAGAATTTGGGAAACCTAGTGGGTTGGTGCTTTGAGCTTAGGGTTGCTGATAAGAATGTGAATGCATGGGATGTTGGTGTGGTTGATTAGGTGGTCGAGAAAAGTTTGAAGGACCACCTAGGGCATTGTTATGGTTCCATGAAAAATTAGGGTGGTTCCTCTAGCCATGGTTAAATAATGATGAATATGGGTCATTCCTGGATCTATCATAGATGACATTGACATGTTCAATCTCAGGAGGAATGGATGCACACTCACCTCCTATATGACCTATCCTACGACATAGATGATAGGGAACTGGACCAAATGCAGACACATGTGACACATCGTGCTGGTTTTGGAGTTCAATCGAATCCATACGGCGCATGAAGGCCGCCATGCGCGCCTCAGTGGTCGTAGTCGTATCGACAACAAATGCGGCACCCGATCTTGTTGAGTTTACATTTGTGATCCTCGCTCCAATGCTAGATGATGGTGATGGTTCCCTCACACTCTCCCATGGCATGGTCTTCTCAGCAAGGTGTTCTCGGAAAACCCATGCCTCCTTTCATCATTTTCTAAGAACTCTCCTTGACACATGGACTCAAAGAGCGTTCGGGACAGGATATGAAGACCCTCGTAAACAATCTGACAAAGGTACCACAACTCGATGTCATGGTGAGGGCATGAGGATAGTAGCTCTTTGAACCTCTCTAAGTTTACAAGGAATGATTCGGTCTCATGTTGATAGAACGAATTGATTTCATTCCT
Organism: Triglochin maritima; assembly: GCA_963682175.1. Classification (NCBI taxonomy): domain Eukaryota; kingdom Viridiplantae; phylum Streptophyta; class Magnoliopsida; order Alismatales; family Juncaginaceae; genus Triglochin; species Triglochin maritima. The sequence continues at coordinate 51,373,083 of OY821770.1, forward strand.
CAGTTTTTGAGTCTGATGATTTGGAAAGTACTTCTTGAGGAATGCAGATTGAAACTCGTCCCAAGTCGTAAAGGCATTCGTCTGGTTTTTGTACAACCACTTCTTGGCATAATCCTTTAGTGCAAAGGGGACAAGCCTAAGATGGATGGAGCTTGTGCTAAGTTGTTGCAGTTTGAACATAGCACATACCTCCTCAAATTCCCTGAGAAAGATATAGGGGTCACCCTTCCCAGTGAAATGAGGGAGCATGGAGATAAGCTAAGGCTTAACCTCAAAGTGATTCCTATTAGCCTCTGGCAATACGATGCATGAGGGTAGAGCAGTACGACTCGGGTAGCATCGATCACATAGAGAAATGGGAACAAGAACAAGTGGAACAGGTGAGACAGGTGGGTCCAGCAACTGTTCCTCCTCGCGGTAATGAGCAGCCATGGAATCCGGACTATGTGTGACACGAGAAGATGAAAGCATCGAGAAATCGACTATAGAGGAAGGATTGACGACACGCCTTGTCAAACGGCCACTCTCATTTCGTGCCCACACAAGCATGCACAAAGGTGTACACACACGAACAAACCCTTTTTTAAACAACTAAAATAGAATGTGCATAGAGGAGAAAAAGGAGGACACAGAAGAGAGAATGACTCAGAAGAGAAGGGAAGAAGTCCTTACGCATCAGCGGGTAGGTACTGGTAGAAGCACACAAGCAAACAAGGCTCAAACAACCTATGTCGCTATAGGTCCTTAGAGTTAGACGTTGCCAAACTGTGAGGTCACACAACCTCACCACACCTCACCTCCTTACGACGAGGATCACAAAGCCCAGCAAGTGAGGCAAGATCTGGAGATCTCGTCTCTCCTACTATCGACAGAGTGGGCGACGCCGATCATGACGGTCGTGATTGGATCACTCTCCTAATACGCTCGAGATCCTTAAGGCCAATGTCTAGTTGATTTTAAAGTTAGTCTCTTGATTAGTGTGGTTTTTTTGGGGCGAATGAAAGGGTGATGAAATCCCCCACCTTATCTTATATGGGACAACTCCTCCTTAGTAGCATTTTGGAGTCCAAATCTAGAAATCAACTTTCCAAACAAATGCTCAACTCACACTTGTTGTAATGCAATTACTACTAACTAATGCATGGCCATACCAAATGCATTAATGAGTGTAGGAGATGCATACCTCACACCAGTGCTCAACAACTGAAAGTAAAGCTAAAACAAAAGACAAACTACGTGTCTAAGTCAAGTACATGACGCATGACCTAAACAAGCAAGAATGCCTAATCTTTTGCTTTGGATTTTAGGGTCCAAGTTGCTTAAAAGGGGATTGATTATTGATCTGGGGGAAACTACAAGTCAAAACATGCCAAATTGAGCCCTAGACCTCTATGTTGAAACACCAAACAACCATAAGAAAGAAGAGTGCAAGCAGAGCTCACCAGGCCGCAGGTTTGCGGTCCACCAACGTTGATTGGCGGTTTGTTTGTATTTGTTGGCCTCTCAACTTCTTGTGGTTCATTCCCTTGATCTTTAGAGCCTCCTGAAACATAGAAAAACTACAAAACACAAATTAAATCCACTCGAATCGTTAAAACCAGAGTCTGGACTGGCACCTCCCCGGCAACGGTGCCAAAAACTTGTTTAAACGTTTTAAATGTAGACCGCAAGTGCACAACCGTCGGTGAAGACGGGGCAAGTACGGGTCAATCCGCATGGAGGTGAGTAGCCTCTGGTTTGACCAAAATCAAATGGGGAATAAAGGGAGAAGAGATTTGGAAATGCTAATCTAAACTACACTAAACTAGTAAGAAGAAATGCGAAGAAAAGCAACAACTAGTGATTCAAACTAAACCAAAAGAATTTAATATAAAGCTGCAAATCAGGAAGAGAGACCCCTAAGGGGTGGAGTGAGTATGCACATGCAATAAGATGGTGAAGAATGCAATCAATAGGCACAAATGTAGGTTGTGTTTTCATGTATAGGAAGTGTCTAATGATTATGGCAAAACCTATCAGTCCAATCACTAACCTAGTTGATTAACGTTCACATACACAAGTTGGTTATTTCAGAACCTAAACAAGTATGGGAGGTGTCTAATAGTTGTGGCAAAACTAATCAAGTGAAGTGTTCTACTCTAAACAAGCAAGCATATATTCATGTTTATCAACACATTTCATAACAAAGCATTCATTTCCATTCTTTATTGCATGTATCAAACATCATCTCCACCCCCCAAAGGGGATGGAACTACTCACTAATCATTAAACTAACTATTATCTTAAGAAAGAAAACCATATTAACTAAGTCTACTAAAATTAATGAAACAAAATTAAACAAAGAATGCAAGAAACATGAAAGAAGTAACATAACAAGGAAAATTTTATTAATTTTAGACTCACAATACAAGTAGCATCTCCCTACTTGAGCATTTGCTCCAAGGCTTCAATTCAAGTAGAGAGAATGGCCACCAAGCATGTAGTAGATTACAAGGGAAGATGAGGAGTTCTATTTATAGTCATTGAAAAAGGTAATCAGGGACAATCCCTCGATGTGGGACTAATATAACACCAAAAATAGACATAAAACACTTTACTACATGATATGCCTGAAGCTTGTTTGATCCGGAGCTGACCCAACCGCCAATCAGCGGTCCTAGACCACCAATTGGCGGTCTTTGGAGTCTGGATCCAGTCTGGATTTCGTGTGTTGCCGTCAGGCTTGATTTCCTAATGTATGACACACCTAGATTGGTTGTTGGAGTTAAGGCCCGAATCGAATTGCAAAAATAATCATCATGATGGTATGAAGTTTCTTGATTTTCTCATTGGTCCTTTGGGCTTACATCGGGTCCTTCTTTGTTGCATCTCACCCCCAAGTCTTACAACTCAGTCCTTTTTCTTGCTTTAGGTCCTTTTATGCCTCTTCTCCTAAAACTTGTTTATTCCTGAAACTCAAACATAAAACTCGTTACGTAGCATTGTTTAGTTTCAAGATAATGGATATAAGACACAAATGAATGCATGAAATTATGTGAATCATGCGGTGGAGGGAAGATGAAGAGATCGGTGCTACCAGTGGTATATTTGTGAGAATCAACCGGAAACCTTCGAAATTGAATGCCAAGGTCATCTTTTCATAATCGAAAGTTGGAAGAAATATGTTCTAAAAGTTTACTTTTATATGTATTTTATTATGAATTGATTGTACAAATATTTTGTTCATTGATTAATGTATTCATCTTTTAGAGGTGTTAAGGAAGATGTTCGTGCTCCTTAACCATAAAGCTCTAAAAGATAATGTTTTACATCAATCAAAATGTAATTCACAATCATGGTCATTAACATGGGACGTTGATTACTGAGTTAAGATTGTCATGTTGGTTAAAGTATATTATAGCTCTACAAGTATTTTAACAACATGAGTATACAAATTAGAAAATGTTTTTTTCATATATTCAATTGACCTAACAAATGAAACATTATGGAATTGTGTTTGTGTCATTAATGTTTCATTATGTCTTGAATCCTAAGATATGAGACTTATATCTTTTCACATGAGAAGTGTATGATTTGATTATTTTCAAAAAACTATCATTAGGTATAGTGAAAAAGATAATAGTTAGTTATACATGACTTCTGCTGGAAAATATGATATATCAAAAGATTATCATTGCCCCTCTTGACTTGAGTAATGATATTGATGAGTCCCTTGATAAAGCAAATGTATAATGTGCACAATATAACGTATGTATAGTTACATATTTATAATTTTCTTGAGAGATAAAAAATGAATATATAATACGAAAATGACACATTTCTACTTTGTATAATATTCATAATATCATGAGGCAAGGGATAGACACAAGTGATATATTACATATCACTAAATGGACCGTGTTTAGTTAGAGTGAACAAAACATCTTTGTTATTTGGGTAATTATAATGTGTAGCTAGATACCGCTTATAGTTTATGATATTAAATGTTTAACATCATTGCCAATATAACTTAAACCCTCCTATAGGTCACAACACAAAACTGGGAAACAAGAGATGTGATTTTATAGTTAATATGACGTATTAATTTTCATGTGTTATGAAATAATATACATGTGGTAAAATAAAAAAATTAATATGTCGTAATAACAACATGGTTAGAATATCAAATAAATTTGTATGAGATATGTATATATTATGTGGTATAATATTTTGACATTATATATGATAGTATATTACATAATATAATGTGACCCGCAACATTATAACATACAAATTTGCTAAAACCCAAAGCCCAAATTTTGTTTGATATTAATCCAAAATTTGGTAAAGTCAAAAATAGTGAAAAATGGTCCGACTGTTTGCCCACGATATTGCCTTAATTAATAAGGGTTTTTTTCTGATCATGTGTTGGATTTGTTTCAAGTTGGTCAAAGGTAGTTATGGGATGATGAGAGGAGAAATAAATAAGAGATCATGTGCAAAGTGATTTGCACATGATGTGGTTTAGTAGAGAGATTAACAATGGATCATGTGTAACTGGTTTGCACATGATGTGGGTTAGAGGAAACCCTATAAATAGGTCTCTCCTCACTTCCTTGTTTATATATGAATGAAAAAATGCTTTTCTCCTTATTCTTCCACCTACTCAAACCGAAATTCTCTTAGTTTTAATTGTGTGTTGAAGATTAATTTCTTTGGAGCATAGACGGGGTTATTAGCTAGATTCTAACCTCGTATTAGAGATTGATTGGCTAGTTTCGATCTCTCTAATCTTGTTTTGAGTTTGGTGAACACTTTGAGGTGATTTCGAGGCAATCCGACGTGTAACCTAACTTCTGATTGGTAAAAGGGATTTGATAATCCCCTAGGTACGATCCAATCAATATATTTCAATATTAATAAATATATTATATATATTGAAATGCAATTAGAAAGCTTTCTACGTAAAATTGTTGAGAAATATGAAAAACTATCTTGCTTGCATGTCTAATTTTCTTTAAATATACACATAAGCATGAGAAGAAATCCAACAATAGTACCTAGGCCCAAGGATCGAAACCAAAGAACCCCAGAACGATGTTGACGTCGTGGAACAAGATAGCGTATAAATCGACCTTGAAGTCAGTGTCATTGATTCGGACGGGGACGTTATGACATACTCCGCGACAACGTAGGTGTTCCCCGTTGCCCACTGATGCATTGCATACATTGCATCATATGTCTTTCATTTAGATTAATTCTATATCAATAAATGCTACTAAGGTATGTGTTTAGTCTTATTTACATAATACAGGGACCTGAATGCAAATTACCCATATCCCGAGCATAAATGCGTGCAAGAGACTCATTTGTATCATAAATACCAACTCAAGATTATCGGGATTCAAATGGAAGTTCATCCAAGCATAAAAGCATTCAAATACCTAATTACAAAAAGGCCAGGGACTTAAGCACAAAAGTAGTCAGGGACTTAATTGCAAAAGCCGAGGACCCGACTACAAATTACGAGTACCAAAAGATTTTTTTGGAGAAGTTCTAGATAAAAATCAATTTGGATCTCCAAATATATGAAGAAATTAACTCGGATCTCCAAAGATATGCAATAATTAATCCAGACGCGCAAATGACAGCTTAAACATGCCATAAACACACAGGAAAAATCCGGGTCGATTCTGAGCCAAAAAGGTGGCGATTCCGCCGCACCTCATGTACAAATTGCGGCGATTCCGCCGCACAAAAGTTGATCCGTGCGCTTAAATTTTTACCAATGCTGTATTGACGCGTGTACTTTCCTTTTATATATTGGGATCCCTTGTATCGGCTATAAATAGCCCGAAACGTTGTTCTAAAGGGTCCTAGCCTAGTCCTTAGTTTTTGTTCCATATTTTAGTAATAAAATTCTGTTCTATTATTTCTTGTTTTTAGTTTTCTTTTGTAGTTTCTCTAGGACCCCTTCTCCTTCCCTCCATCCATGAGTTTCTAACTCTCTCCAAAGGGTGGGGGTGACGGATTTAGGGTGATGAGAAGAAGAATAAAGTTATTATTTTAATTTCGTGTTAGTATATTTTGATTACTTGAGTTTATGTTGAGTCATTTATCATGTAATGCTTTATAACTAATATGATTTATTATAAGTTTCAGAATTCTCTAATCTAAACCCGAGATCTAAACCTCCACCCACTGGACTCCCATCCATATTTGCTTTTTCCTTAATTTGCTTTTGTTGTTCTTGCTTTAGAAAATTAAAAATTAAAAATCTCAAAACAAACATATTTTTTCTCTCTTTCTTCCTTACTCGAAAATCACGAAAATAACAATGTCTCTCCCTCCATGTGTTCGACCCGTACTTGCCACGTCTTCATTGACGCCGTGCACTTGCAGTATAAATAAAAATCCCATCACCCACAGTCACATCGAACTTCTGTGATTCATCTAGATCGAGATAGAGCCTTGAAATCCACAAACCGTGGATGAAGTTGAGTGTGGAACCGGAGTCACGAGGACCTTTAAACCAGAGTCCACGAGAACCTATAAACTGGAGTTGTCTATCCGTCCGACGAGGCGAAGGACTTTGGGGAAAGCGTTGGCTATCAATGAGTGTAAAGTGAGGCAAGAAAGCTCTAGTTGGTCGTGCGGTGTGTCGCGGTCGTTGGTTTCTTCATCCGAGCTGTCGATAGGGGCATCGTCAAACTAAAGAAGTGGTTGGGTAGTCTTGCAATTGTGTCCCCGATGCCACTTCACCTCGTAATTGAAGCAACCCTCGTTCCCTCTTGAGTGCTATTTCTTCCTGAGACAAAGGTTTGACGTCCGAAGGTACTATTGTTGAAGGATACATCGCTGAGGAGGTTATTTAGTTTTGTACTGGATACCTAGCAAACACCAAAAGTATTGGACATCCTAACAATCGTCATGATGAACATTCTACTGGTAAGGGAACTAGTGGGATGAAAATGGTAAATCCAAATGGCGATAACTTAATGGCAGCATATTTCTACGTGTTGTGCAATTCTAATGAAGTTCAACCTTATCTAAATGAACGCATGAATCTTTTAAAAGAAAGGAATCATTTATGGAGTGATCAACAAGTAATTAATAGCCAAAATAAGAATTTCATCTCTTTGTTCAAAATGGTTGCTTACAAGCGTAATGTTTCGGAGATAATACAGTAGTGGGCCTACTGTCCGCATTATGTTATTACAAATTACAGTTCTTGTGATATCAATGGATACTCATTCTATACTATTTGTGAAGATGTCAAATGTACTGTTCAGAATAGTGGGGTCACTTTAATAGCAAAGTTTTTGCATCTGTCAATTTCTAAAGACAAGAATCTTGTATACGCGAACATGTCCAATTACGGGATAATTGAAGACATATGGAGCGAGACTTTGTTAAATTCAAAATGTTTGTATTTAGATGCAAGTGGGTTGATAATAAAAGTGGAGTTTGAGTGGATGACTTGGGGTTCACTTTAACAGATTTTTTGAAAGAATGATTTAGAGGACAACCTTTTATTTTGGCTTCCCAAGCGAAACAAGTTTTCTATGTCGCTGATCCATGTGATAAAAAATGGACAATAATTCTAGATGGGAAAAAATGTATCATATGGTAGTCTCATCGAGTTTGAAGAGACAACACCTTTCTCTAAGCAAGTACCTGAGTTGAGGTCACTAGATGACGAAATACATGTTGAGATTTCAATCGCAATAGATGACCACGGTGAAGGTATACGGATTGAAAATTCGTTAAGAAAAAGAAATCATAAATGTGCAAAATGTTTTTTCAATAATGAACATATAATGTCTTGAGTCTTGACTTTACTTTTTAATGTCTTGATTTTACGTTTTATAGTATCATGACTCTGAAAAATAAACCCGCTCCATCAAAGTCTGAAGGCTCGAAAACTTACAGTTCACGAGATCATACTCTCATGAAAGAATTCGTGGGCAAAATGACTAGAGACACTAAAATTCCAATCCAATTTGATAGTCATCTTGAGCATACTCGGTGTACATTTTTATTTTAGTTTTTGTACATTACCTCACCACGTTTTTCAATCCAAACATATTAATTTGGAATCAAAACGTACTCGGTGTACATTTTTACTTTATTTTATGTACCCTACCTCACCATGTTTTTCAATCCAAACATATTAATGTAGGTGGAAGTTAGCATTCATTTTCCAGTTTTAACCATCTAAATCAAATGACGTTTGGTAGGGACGTGAACCACACAATTAATTCTAATTTCAACGAGACATTATATTCCCTGGCCTTACTCAGTCATGTCTAACAAACCCCATGGACATGGATTACCATCTACAAAGATCCTTCTAGATAAAATATCTGAACTGCTATTCGTCGCCGCAAAACTACTTAAATCGCTCGTACAGATTACCATTTTGCCCTTCTACCATTTCTACTTATATAACTCTTAATTTCACTCTTCTAACACCACTTTCTCTTCATATTACTCTTCTATTCACCAGATATAATGTCTCGGAGGCCAGGAAAAGAACCACCAGACGCCTCAGATTACTCAAATCTGGTAAATTACCTTGTTTAGTTTAATTAATTTAAAAATAAATTTTTTTTGGGTAGGGCGTCCGCGGGAGACGCCCGACCCAACGAGAGGGCGGCCGCAGGAACCGCCTCCCCTATTGGTTGGGTGAAAAAGCCCTGGAGCCCAGCTTGGAAATGTGTGTATTGCGGTGGTTGGGTGAAAGAGCCTGGAGCCCAGCTAGTCTGTGCGGGGTTGGGTGAAAAATCCCTGGAGCTCCGTAGTGCATTCAGGTTGGGTGAAAGAGCCCTGGAGCCTGAGCATGGACCGCGTGACAGGGGTTTCTGATCTGAGTGATTACTTGTATTTATTTGTATAGCGTTTTGATGTAATCACACTTTTGAAATACTCGGATATATATATTATATGTTGGTGCAACTTCTTCCTTGTGTTTGAATAATATCCTCTGTTGATTGATGTTTAGAAAATTTTAAATTTTTCTGCTGTGTTGCGGATGTTACATACACCCCCATACTTCAAAAGTCACAATTTATTAAAATATAACACCACTCAGTTAATTACTCAAAAAACAAAAAACACTCTCGAAAACGTAATGTCCTTGCATATCTTCTCAAAAAACACTCTTGAAACACTAATGTCCTTGCATATCTTCACAAATCACATCACCCAGACTCTTGACTCGTTGCTTCCAATGTCCTAGTCCTTTTTCCATTGCGACGTAACTATAATTTTTGTGCAATCCAAGCACATATTGCCCATGTCCCTCCTGCAAGTTATGTTTTTTAATTTTTGTTTGCATTTAATTCTGCAATATTTTGCTTCAATACCTATATCTATTGCCTAACCATTTCATTGACTATACACTTCTTATATGTGTTCTTTAACATTAATACACTCATTTTTTCATTTTGTGAATCTCATTTTGTGAGTGAACTTTTAAAATTTTCACATTCATGTCACTCGACAAGTATAAAGTAACATGCACTTCAATTTATATTTGGACCTAAATATCTCCTAACTTCGAGTCAGTGGTCCATCAAACAAAACATAATTGAGTTAAGTAATCAGTCAACGCGCTACAAAGGTTACGTTTGGCATCCCTTAACTGTTCACTGATTCTTGTAAAAATCTTTAGCACCCATGTCAAATCATCTATCTCTTCCACACTCCTCCAACCCCTCTATAATCGGTAGAGTTTGGTGTTTTTAGCTATTGTTTTCAGATACCTAAGATTTTCTCCCCCAAAATGTCTGCAAATGTGGTGAGGAATCCGGGGAATCGAGCGAAATATGGAATCCACAACACTGTCGTCTTGTGAGAGCATAAAACCTGCTCCAAAATCTCAATTCCAATAGAAGTTGGGGAATCCAACATGTCGTTCGGCAACCAACCCAAAAATCCAACTAATCTTCTAGTATTTGAGTAATATCCTCTGTTGATTAAGTTTAGAAGATTTTAAATTTTTCCGCTGTGTTGAGGATGTTACAACTTGGTCTCAGAGCGGTCAGTTCCAGTGTCCTTATCCAAAGAAACCACCCTTAGAGTTTTAGAATCTGCATTAGTTCATGCATTCATGGTTTTGATGTGTGTTGTCTTCTTTGTGTATAGATGCCTCCGAGGCACGTGAGACCTCCCCTACAGGACCGTAGCACCAGCGGTGAGACTGGGGGCACGGACTGGGCAGAGGAGCGACGGAGGCTCTATGACACGGTGGGGCGACTGGGTGCGATGTTGGATCGCCAGTCAGGCAGAGAAGAGCGAGCGGCGGCAGGAGCGATGCTCGACCGCTTTATGAGACAACACCCGCCTACCTTCGATGGTAGAGGAGAGTCTGAGGCTGCGGAGGACTGGGTTCTGAAGATCCAGGAGATCCTTCAGGCGATTGAGTGCCCCCCTGAGAGGCAGGCAGGCATGGCAGCGTATGTGTTGGGCGGAGACGCGTCCAACTGGTGGAGGACCACTTCTGCGGTGGTATTTGAGGGCAGGACTGACATCAGCTGGGAAGAATTCCTACGGGAGTTTAATGAGCAGTATTTCCCAGAGCATGGCAGACATGAGAGGAGAGAGGAGTTCATGACCCTCGAGCAGGGAGATGCGACCCTGGCTGAGTATACCTGGACGTTCAACGCGCTGGAGAGTTACTGTCTGGACATTTGTGTGACGCCACTACAAAGGGCGAGGAAGTTTGTGTTGGGGCTCAGGAAGCACCTCCGTACACAGATGACGTACAGTATGCCAGAGACGCTGGCCGATGCCGTGAGATTCGCCACGATCATTGATCAGGATTATCAGCATAATTATGCTGAGGCCAGGAGAGCATAGGGGAAGGTCAGTGGACGTCCGGGTGCTCCGCTAGCAGGGAACCCGGGCAAGAGGCCCCGGATTGGAGGAGGTGGATCACACCAGCCTGAGGCGTGCAGAGTTTGTGGTAGAGTTCACTCCAAAGAGTGTTGGGGCCATTCTGGAGTTTGTCACGTGTGTGGCAAGCCAGGCCATTTCATTAGAGATTGCCCGAGTGGACCAGGTGGGTCCAGCAGGCATTCAGGGCCACCAACAGCAGGCAGAGGCGGAGGTCGTCGTCCTTTTGTGCCGCCACAGCAGGGTCAATGGACTGGACGGGTCTTTACCATCCAGGCAGATGAGGCGAGGAACGCCAACACAGTGGTGGAAGGTACACTTTTTGTTGCTGGGTTGAGTGCTAGAGTGTTATTTGATTGTGGGGGCCGTACCCCTGCAATGTTGACTGCCACGTTGGAAGTCAGCACACCCTTGGGTCTGGTGGGCATTGTGGGGAGCTTCCTCCCCAGCGCCACGATTGTCTCGGAAGATCAGGAGTTTCCGGCTGACCTGATCTTGTTGCCGATGGAGGACTTCGACGTCATATTGGGGATGGATTGGCTATCCCAGTACGATGTGCGAGTCTTGTGCCGGGAGAAGAAGATTCTGATCCCGAGGAAGGGTCTACCTGATGTGCTCATCAGGGGGACGAAGGACAGAGGAGGCAGAGTGGTTGTATCAGCAGTAAAGGCACAGAAGTTGTTGCAACAGGGTTTCAGAGCTTTCGTGGCCACTCTGGTAGTTCCAGAGCCAGAGGCAAGGAGATTGGAGGATATTGAGATAGTTCAGGAGTTTCCAGAGGTCTTTGCCGATGATGTCTCCGGGTTGCCGCCTTAGAGAGAGATTGAGTTTGGTATTGATTTGGTAGCTAAGACTACGCCGCAGTCGAAGGCGCCGTATAGGATGGCACCTGCTGAGATGGCAGAGCTGAAGAAGAAGTTGTAGGATCTGATGGATACATGGTTTATCCGCCCAGTGTCTCACCTTGGGGAGCACCGGTACTCTTCGTGAAGAAGAAGGATGGATCTCTACGGATGTGTATTGACTACAGGATGCTAAACAAGGTTACCGTGAGGAATCAGTATCCCTTGCCCAGGATCGAGGACGTGTTTGACCAGTTGTAGTCAGTGAAGGTGTTCTTGAAGATTGATCTGCGATCCGGTTATCATCAGTTTAGGATCAGAGAGGCAGATGTGCAGAAGACAACTTTCAGGACGAGGAACGGGCGTTACGAGTGTTTGGTGATGCCGTTCGGGTTGACGAACGCGCCTGCAGTGTTTATTGATTTGATGAACAAGACGTTCAGTCAGTACCTCGACCGGTTTGTGATTGTCTTCGTGGACGACATTTTGGTTTACTCGCCAGATGAGGAGCAGCATCGAGAGCACTTGAGAGTAGTACTTGGTATTTTGAGAGATCATCAGTTATATGCCAAGTTTTCAAAGTGCGAGTTCTGGTTGAGCAGTGTCACCTTTCTGGGACACATTGTATCGATAACTGGGATTTCAGTAGATCCAGCGAAGGTTGAGGCCGTGACGCAGTAGAGAGCACCGACTAGTGTAGCGGAGATCAGGAGTTTTGTGGGACTGGCGAGGTACTATCGGCGTTTTATTCAGGATTTCTCCAGGTTGGCTTCGCCGTTGACGGCTTTGACGCGGAAAGGCATCAAGTTCGTGTGGTCCCAGAAGTGCGAGGACAGTTTCCAGGAACTGAAGAGTCGGCTGACGACTGCTCCAGTTCTGACACTTCCCAGTGGTAGAGATGGGTTTGTGATTTACAGTGACGCATTAGGCGTTGGACTGGAATGCGTACTCATGCAGCACGGGCAGGTGGTTGCATACGCTTCGAGACAGCTGAAGGTGCACGAGAGGAACTACCCCACTCATGATTTGGAGTTGGCGGCAGTTGTGCATGCTTTGAAGACTTGGAGGCATTACTTCTATGGCGAGCAGTTCGAGGTTTTCACAGATCATCAGAGCCTGAAGTATCTGTTTTCGCAGAAGGAGCTGAATATGAGGAAGTGCAGATGGCTCAAGCTGATTAAGGACTATGACTTCACCATCTCATATCATCCGGGGAAGGCGAATTCAGTGGCAGACGCTTTGAGCAGGAAGGTGGAGGTTACTGCAGCAGGTCTGTGTATCCAGGAGTGGAAGCTGCTTGAGGCGTTTGCCTAATGGAGACCGTTCACCGATGAGTCGCGAGGTACTGTGATTATCGGGTTGAGAGTGGAGCCTCAGATGGTCTCGAGCATTGTTCAAGCTAAGAGTTCCAATGATGAGTTAGCTTGGTTGTTACAATTAGCTGTCAGAGATGGATCAGACTTCAGTATTGGAGTTGATAGTGGGCTGAGGTTTAGAGGTCATGTCTAGGTGCCGAAGGGAGGAGATCTGAGGAAGGACATTCTGGAGGAGGCACACAGATCCCGTTATTTGATCCACCCGGGCAGCACGAAGATGTATAGAGATCTTCAGAGGAATTTCTGGTGGAAGAAGATGAAGACGGAGATCGCAGAGTTCGTTGACAGATGTCTGATTTGTCAGCAGGTGAAGATTGAGCACCATAGACCTACAGGACCGATGCAGAGGATCGAGTTTCCAGAGTGGAAGTGGGAGCACGTGACGATGGATTTTGTCACCGGGCTGCCGAGGACAAGAGGATTCCATGATGCGATTTGGGTTATAGTCGATCGACTGACCAACTCGGCACACTTCTTGGCTATCCGGACCACTTTACCTCTGGAGGGAGTGCCTGCAAGTATTATTTCGGATCGAGATCTGAGATTCACTTCCAGATTCTGGGGGAGTTTGCAGCAGGCTCTGGGGACTCGGTTGAAGTTCAGTACGACATTCCATCCGCAGACAGACGGTTAGTCTGAGAGGACCATCCAGACATTAGGGGATATGTTGCAAGCTTGTACTCTGGACTGGGCAGGACATTCGGATGAGCATTTGCCATTGATCGAGTTTGCCTACAACAGCAACTACCATTCGAGCATTGTGATGGCAACGTACGAGGACCTGTACACGAGACCGTGTAGATCACCGGTATGCTGGAGTGATGTAGGTGAGAGACAACTAGTTGGTCCTGAGATTGTGCAGATGTATCCTGAGAAGGTAGATGTGATTAGGCAGAGAATAGCGACAGCTCAGAGCATGCAGAAGAGCTACGCTGATAGGCTTAGGCGGGAGTTGAGGTTTGAGGTAGGTGACCATGTCTTCCTGAAGATTTCACCATCTCGAGGAGTGATGAGGTTCGGGAAGAAAGGGAAGCTCAGTCCGAGGTATGTCGGACCGTTTGAGATTCTCGATAGGGTTGGAGAGGTTCTCTACAAGGTTGCACTGCCGCCGCAGTTTTCGGGTCTTCACAACGTCTTCCATGTTTCGATGTTGAGGAAGTACGTAGCAGATCCTTCTCATGTGATTCAGTTGGAGGTTCCAGAGATCCGTCAGGATTTGTCTCTTGAGGAGAGACTGGTTGAGATTGTGGATCAGATGGATCATCAGTTGAGGAGGAGGATCATTCCGATGGTGAAGGTCAGGTGGCAGCACCACAGTGAGCGAGAGGCCACTTGGGAGATTGAGGAGGAGGTCCGGAAGGAGTTTCCGAAGTTATTTGGTGACCTTCGGTCTTAATTTCGAGGACAAAATTCTTTTAGGAGGGTAGATTGTGATACCCTAATTCTAATTGAGTTTTGATGTGATTTAGGTGGTGATTAGGAGGAGATGGATTTGGAGGGCTGAGATGGGTTGGTGAGTGGATGAAGGGTTGGGATGATTTGGATTTGGATGGATGGTGAGGATTGAGGTGGGGGGGGGGAGATATTTGTTGGTGAATTCCCTCTCTCTCACGTCTCCTTCACTCTACTCTCTCTCATGTTTCTCACTCTCTCTCCCTCAGTTGGACTCCGGCGTGGAGGTGCCGAGCTCGAGCATGGCGGAGGCGTGCGTCGGGTTTTGGTTGTTCGTGTAGGTGAGTTGTTGGTTTCTTAACCATTCCCGCGAGTTTTGGTTCCCTCCCTCCCTTGACCTAACTCGTTCCTGTTTCGTGGTTGGTTGGTGGAGTTTGACGAAGGTGGAGTCGTGAGTGTGGATCGTTGAGGAGGTGTTGATCGTGGTTCGAACGTGAGGTTCGTCGATGGATCGTGATTTTGGGAGGCATGCTCGTGGAAGCGCCGTCGAGGTTCTTCGAAGGTTTCTTCAAACCTTCAAGGTATGTCAAACTTGTAGTTGTAGCTCACTTGTGTAGTGTGAGTATTTGGAAGTCGACGGTAGGCCTTCCGGCTCGTCGCAAGTAAACATGCAGCAGATTTCACTGTCTGATCGGTCGACCAGTTGGTGCAAACGGTCGACCGTTCTTAATGAGAATTCGGGTTCTGCCTCACATCGGTCGAACGATGCCCTTGGGGCGGTCGACCTGTTGTGCATAGGAGGCAAGTCTGGTGACTTTCGGTTGAACGGGGCCCCTTTGCCGTTCGAACGTGTGCACTGTCGTTGGTCGGTTGTGGCGTTGACCATCAAAACGGTCGTCCACCTATGTGAACTTGTCCGACCGATGACTTAAGTTGGATTGGTAGTCGGTTCGACCGAACTTGATATGGAGCGTGGGGGAATTCCCTGGTGGAATTCGGTCTATCGAGAGTGCTAGGGGGTTCGATCGGATTCGTAGGTTGAGTTGGGGGAATTCTCTGGTGGAATTCGGTCGACCGAGAGTGCTCGGGGGTTCAATCGTATTCGTTGTGGTGGGTGAGGGATTTTTCCCTGGTGACTTTCGGTCGAATGGGGCCCTCTTGCTGTTCCACCAATTGGTCGTTTTGTTCGTTGAACCTGGGAGGCGACTTCTAAACGGTCCACCTGGCCCTGACTTTGGTTCGACTGAACGAGTGTTGTTTGTCGGGATTGGTCGACCGATGGAGTGTCGGTCGAAGCAATTGCCCTGTAATTTTATGGTTTGGTCGACCGTTTGTGTCCAGTTTTGCATGATGGAGGTGCGTTTGTTGTGGTTGCCCATGTGGGGCGAGTTGTAGTGTCGATGTTCTTCCGGCAAGTGTGCTAGTGAGCACGGGTGTTGCGGTGGTTGGTTGAAAAAGCCCTGGAGCCCCGTAACTGTGTAAGAGTTGTGGTTGGGTGAAAACGCCTTGGAGCCCAGCTTGGAAATGTGTGTGTTGCGGTGGTTGTGTGAAAGAGCCCTGGAGTCCCATAATTGTGTAAGAGTTGTGGTTGGGTGAAAGAGCCCTAGATCCCAGCTAGTCTGGGCGGGGTTGGGTGAAAAAGCCACGGAGCTCCGTAGTGCATTCAGGTTGGGTGAAAGAGCCCTAGAGCCTGAGCATGGACCGCGTGACAGGGGTTGGGTGAAAGAGCCATGGAGCCCTTGGTCGTGTCGTGGTAGTTGTGGTTGGGTGAAAGAGCCCTGGAGCTCAGCTGGACGACGAGTGTGGGTTGCGGTGGTTGGGTGAAAAAGCTCTGGAGCCCCGTAACGGTTGTGTGTGTTGTGGTTGGGTGAAAGAGCCCTGTAGCCCAGTGTGGGTGTGATGTTTTTCTTGTTAGTAGAATTGCATGCTAGGTGTCTTTCAGTTTCATGCATTGTAGAGTTTGGCATACGGGGTTTCCTTCTGGAAACTGAGGCATTGTTGCATGTTTGCTTTTCAGGCCGTGATCGGCAATAGGGGGTCGTGACCAAGGAGAGGAGTGCTGCTACCTGATCCTGCTTTCTCTCGTTTGAGATCGGAGTGATTACTTGTATTTATTTGTATAGCGTTTTGATGTAATCACACTTTTGAAATACTCTGATATATATTATATATGTTGGTGCACCTTCTTCCTTGTGTTTGAGTAATATCCTCTGTTGATTGATGTTTAGAAAATTTTAAATTTTTCTGCTGTGTTGAGGATGTTACATACACCCCTCATACTTCAAAACGTCACAATTAATTAAAATATAACACCACTCAGTTAATTACTCAAAAAACAAAAAACAATCTCGAAAACCTAATGTCGTTGCATATCTTCTCAAAAAACACTCTTGAAACACTAATGTCCTTGCATATCTTCACAAATCACATCACCTGGACTC
Organism: Triglochin maritima; assembly: GCA_963682175.1. NCBI lineage: Eukaryota > Viridiplantae > Streptophyta > Magnoliopsida > Alismatales > Juncaginaceae > Triglochin > Triglochin maritima. Next base: position 51,390,012 of record OY821770.1, read on the forward strand.
TTGACTCCTTGCTTCCAATGTCCTAGTCCTTTTTCCATTGCTACGTAACTATAAGTTTTGTGCAATGCAAGCACATATTGCCCATTTCCCTCCTGCAAGTTTTGTTTTTTAATTTTTGTTTGCATTTAATTCTATAATATTTTGCTTCAATACCTATATCTATTGCCTAACCATTTCATTGACTATACACTTCTTATATGTGTTCTTTAAAATTAATACACTCATTTTTTCATTATGTGAATCTCATTTTGTGAGTGAACTTTTAAAATTTTCACATTCATGTCATTCCACAAGTATAAAGTAACATGCACTTCAATTTATATTTGGACCTAAATATCTCCTAACTTCGAGTCAGTGGTCCATCAAACAAACATACTTGAGTTAAGTAATCAGTCAACGCACTACAAAGGTTACGTTTGGCATCCCTTAACTGTTCACTGATTCTTGTAAAAATCTTTAGCACCCATGTCAAATCATCTATCTCTTCCACCCTCCTCCAACCCCTCGATAATCGGTATAGTTTGGTGTTTTTAGCTATTGTTTTCAGATACCTAAGATTTTTCTCCCCCAAAATGTCTGCAAATGTGGTGAGGAATCCGGGGAATCGAGCGAAATATGGAATCCACAACACTGTCGGCTTGTCAGAGCATAAAACCTGGGCCAGAATCTCAATTCCAATAGAAGTTGGGGGATCCAACATGTCGTTCGGCAACCAACCCAAAAATCCAACTAATCGATGAACCGCAATAGGTGCCAAATATAACCTAAATGACTTGTTTGATATGATTTCCATAACCATCTAATGGGTCTCCACTCTTATCTTTGATATGCTAATGCTCTTGAATGAAGCTTAGCTTATGCTTTGATTAGTGGACCTATTTTATGGGGAATGATAAGGTTAGGATATGGATGAAGTTAATGTTGGAAACACAATTTGTAGTGTATGTGCTCTTGTTGCCTTTACCTTAGCTAATGTCTTGTATGTTTTAATGATGTAGTGAAATCTTAATTCATGTAGAGGCATAGTAGGGTATAGTTTTTATACTTGAGTTCATGTAGCTTCATTCCAATTAATGTCTTGTATGTTTTAATGATGTAGTGAAATCTTAATTCATGTAGAGGCAAAGTTGGATGTAGTTTTATGATTTCATGCACTACATGTTGTGAGGAGCTTAATGAACACACACACACTTCTTTATGTTCACATTATTTCTCTACCCCCTTTGGGGCTTAGTTTATTGCTTATCTCCATTTCCATTTGCATCTTAGTGTAGTTTAGTGTAACCAACCTTTCTTCCCTTTCTTTACCTCTCGCCTTCGCACAAACCAAGTGTCGACACACCTCCCAGTGGACGACCCGTATTTGCCACCGCTTCAATGCGGCCGTGCACTTGCGGTTAAATATAAAACGAGATCAATCAATACTCTCTTGTGGCACTATCGTCTTGGTCACATAAATGAAAAACGCATCAAGAAATTGCAAGAAGCTAACCTTCTTGGTCTACTTGATTTTAAATCATTGGAGACGTGCCAACCATGTCTAATGGGAAAAATGACCAAAAAGCCTTTCAAGAAGAAAGGCCCAAGGGCGAGTGGCTTGTTGGATTTGATACATTCCAATGAATGTGGTCCAATAAGTACTAGTGCACGAGATGGTTTCAGGTACTTCATTATGTTCACGGATGATTATAGTCGTTATGGCTATGTTTATCTAATGAGAAACAAAAGTGAATCTTTTGACAAGTTCAAAGAATTCAAGAATGAAGTAGAGAACCAACTCGACAAGAAAATCAAGTCTCTACGAACGGATCGTGGAGGTGAGTACTTAAGTGCCGAATTTGACTCATACCTAAAAGAGTTTGGTATTGTACCTCAACTCACCCCTCCCGGTACACCTCAGTGGAATGGGGTATCCGAAAGGAGGAATAGGACATTGCTCGACATGGTTCGGTCAATGATGAGTCATGCGGAATTACCTCTTTACTTTTGGAGTTATGCACTACAAATTGCGGCTTACACACTAAATAATGTTCCATCCAAATCCGTGGAGAAAACTCCTTATGAGCTATGGAGTGGTAAAACACCTAAGCTCAATTTTCTCAAGATTTGGGGTTGTGAGGCTTACGTCAAGAAATTGATGTCGACCAAACTTCAACCAAAAGCGGATAAGTGCTTCTTTATTGGTTATCCTCGTGAGACAAGAGGATACTACTTTTGGCATATCACCTCCAATCGAGTGATTGTAGAGAGGGATGCCACATTTCTAGAAAAGGAATTTCTAGAAAGAGTAAAAAGGAGTGGGTGTAGGGTTGTGCTTGAGGAAACTCAAGATACTCTATAAGATCATGACACGAATGATGACGTTCAAGATCATGAAGGCCCAACCGAGATTCCTTTGGTTAGTGGGAGCGTGAGTGAGAGACCATCACAAAAAATTGTGAGAGAATCTCAATCATCCCCACCAAGTGTACGTTCAAGAGTTAAACATGAACCCACTCCTCAAGAAATTGTGGAAGAAGTTCGAGAGACACGAGAACAACCAAAAGAACTAAGAAGGTCAACAAGGGAAAGAAAGAAACCCGACTTGTATTTGGGACTTCATGAAATCATGGTACTAGATACGAATGATCCCTTGACCTTCAAGAAGCAATGGAAAGGGAAGACTCCAAACTATGGGTCAAGGCCATGGAATCCGAAATAGAATCCATGTATGATAATCAAGTGTGGAACTTGGTTGACCTTCCTCAAGGGAAAAAGGTCATTCAAAATAAATGGGTTTTTTAAGAGGAAGATGGATATGGATGGGAACTTGACAACCTACAAAGCAAGACTTGTAGCGAAGGGTTTACTCAAGTTCAAGGAATTGACTATGATGAAACTTTTTCACCGGTTGCCATGTTCAAGTCTATTCGGATTATGCTCGCTATTGCCGCATTTCATGACTATGAAATATGGCAAATGGATGTCAAAACTGCGTTCCTTAATGGGAACTTGGAGGAGGATGTGTACATGGTACAGCCTCAAGGTTTTGAAGATCCAAAGAATAGCGAGAAGGTATGCAAGCTTCAAAGATCCATTTATGGATTGAAGCAAGCATCAAGGAGTTGGAACAAACGCTTTGACGAGGAAGTGAAGAAGCTTCACTTCATTCAAAGTAAGGAAGAACCTTGTATATACAAGAAGGTTAGTGGGAGCCATGTAGTAATCCTAATCTTATATGTCGATGACATATTGCTTATGGGTAATCATATTCCTTTGCTTGAGCAAACGAGTAGTTCATTGAAATCTGCATTTTCAATGAAAGACATGGGTGAGGCTCAATACATCTTGGGAATCAAGATATATCGAGATAGATCCCGTAGACTCATTGGCCTCAGTCAACGTACATACATTGACAAGGTCTTGGAAAGGTTCAAGATGAACAACTCCAAAAAGGGCAGTGTGCCAATGAGTATGGGTGTGCAACTCAAGAAGTCTCAACGTGCGGAATCGCGTAAGGACTTAGAGTACATGAAGGATGTCCCTTATGCTTCGGCAATTGGGTCGATCATGTACGCGATGACTTGCACCAGACCCGATGTCTCGTATACTCTAAGCGTGACAAGTCGTCACCAATCCAACGCAGGTCCCGAGCATTAGACTGCCGTCAAGAATATCCTGAAGTACCTTAACCGGACTAAGGATAAGATTCTTGTTTATGGAGGACAAAGGGAATTGATAGCCGAGGGTTACTCGGATGCGAGTTTCATGAGTGATCCAGACGATAGAAGGTCACAATCAGGATACGTCTTCCTTCTGAATGGTGGAGCTGTGAGTTGGCGTAGTTGGAAGCAAAACACTACCGCCGACTCAACCACTGCTTCTGAAGTAATGGCTGTCATTGAAGCGAGCAAGGAAGGAGTGTGGATTAAGAAGTTCCTTGAAGAGCTTGGAGTAGTTCCCTCGAGCGAGGGACCAGTAGAGCTATTTTGCGATAATAGTGCATCTATCTCGCAAATCAAGGATCCCAAAATCACACCACAAAGTGAAGTACATGGATCGTAAGTACTTCGTGACACGTGACCTCATCGACGAAGGCAAAATAAATCTTTTATGGGTGGACACCAACAATAACACAGCTGATCCATTCACAAAACCCTTATCCCAAGCCAAGGGCGAAATGCATTTCGAGTCCATGGGATTGAGGAACCATGTAGATTGGCTTGATGATTGATATGTAATAGGGTTTACCCTAGTTATTATTGTTTTATGCATTGAGTATGTATGAGAAAGAAAACTTTAATAACAAGTGGGAGATTGAAGGGAATGTGTTCTAAAAGTTTTACTTTTAAATGTCAATTATTATGAATTGAATGAGAAATCGTTTTGTTCCTTGTTTATGTTATTCGTCTTTTGGAAGTGTTAAGGAAGAGGCTCTTGGTCCTTAACCGTAGAGCTCTAAAAGATATTGGTTTACATAAAACAAAAGATATTCGCAATCATGGTAATTAACATGGGACATTAATTACCAAGTTAAGATTGTCGTGTGGTTCATAGATCATTGTAGCTCTACAAGTGAGTGACAACACGGGTACACAAAAGAAGAAAATAGTACTTTTGTATACCGAATTGACCTAACAAGTAAAATATTATAGAAATGTGTTTCTGTGTCATTAATATTTTACTGTGTCCTTGGTCCTTTGATATGAGACTTATATCCGATCGCTTAAGGAGTGCTTAATTAGACTAGTGTCTTAAGCTATCGATGAGTGTAGTGTAAAGGCATTAGTTGGTTAAGTATAACTTTCGTTGGAGAAGAAAGTTAGTCAAAAGATTATCATTGCCCCTCTTAATTGAGTGATAATATTAGTGGGCCCCTTGATAAAGCAAAGTTATAATGTGCACAATGTGATTTGAGTTAAGTCACATATTTATAACTAGCTTAAAGAGATCAAGAAATGAATACTAATACAAAGATGACACAATACTACTTTGTGTGTATTCTTAATATCATGAGGCAAGGGATGGACACTAACTAATTGGGAGCTATAATGTGTAGCTAGTGGATAGGGTTTTGGTTCTAGTCGAATTAAGACATCTAACTAATTGGGAGCTATAATGTGTAGCTAGATACCGCTTATAGCTTGTGATATTAAGCTCTTAATATCACTGCCAACTTAGTTTAGATCTTCCCATAGGTCACACCACAAAACTGGAAAACAAGAAATGAGAATTTTGAGTTCATAAGATGTGTCGGGTTTCATGTAGAAAATATGACACATGGGGTGAATAAGCAAAATCAAAATTATGTTGTGATTAATAACATAATTAGAATCTAAATTAAATTCATATGTAATGTAAATATTATGGGGTGTAATGATTGATCATTACATAGGATAATATGTTACATAAGTTGTGAATTTACTACTAATCCGGAAATGTCAAATTTTGTAGGGGTTAAACCGAAATTTGACGAGTCTGCAGAACAGTGCTCAAACGGTCGACCGGTTAGCGGTAAACAGTCGACCGGACATGTCTCGACCGATAACAAGGAATTTTCATCTGTTCGAACGGTCGACCGAATGTAATCGGTCGGTCGACCGTACATTGCGATGGAATAATTCCTGTTACGAACGGTCGACCGAGTTATTAAAAGGTCGACTGAAACCTGGTTCGAGCGGTCGACCGAACCTCCAAACGGTCGACCGGTCCAGACGGTTTTATGCAGAATTAATTTAAGAATTAATTAAATCATGCATGGAATTGGTCCATAATTGATTTAATTCGTGGGTAAGATTATTTATTATTAAATAATGGATGGTTAGATGGAAGTTTGCATGAAATCATGGGCAAGAGGTTGCACATGAATACGTAATTTGGAGAGAACTTATAAATACAAGTTTATCTCATTACCTCATTAATTAATTCATTGTTTTTCTCATGCAAAAACTCTCTCCATAATTCTCCACGAAATTCCCTTAATTCTTAAGTTTAGTTTTAGTTTTTAAGAGATCATCTTCTCAAGGGAACTAAAGAGGGGTTAGTAGTTAGATTTTAAACCCTATTGGGGATTGAGAGGCTAGCTCTTCTCTCTCCAACCTTGTTTAGAGTTTGGTGAAATCTCGGAGGCATCCGGCGCAGCAACAAGCATCCTCAACGTCTCCGAATCTTCAAGAAGTTTTAGAGAACTTCTAGGGATGAATTTCGGAGTCCCATGTTTGTTTTAATAAAAGTTTTAAAACTAGTTATTGAAACAAACCAATGCATGCATGAAATAAATCATAGAAAATTGTAATAGATCCTTATTACGCATAAAATTCCGAAAATATATATATGTGTAATTAAACATGAAATCCTACACTTGAACCTACGACGGTCCAGAAAAGCAACATAACAACAATGCCTGAGTTTTCACAAATAAAACCCAGTATACCAAGTCCACCTACATGCATACTACGTACAATGAATGATCCTATCATACTAGTATCTCATGACAAAAAATAGACAATAACATAAAAGACATTCGTCCAACAATCCATGTTCCAAAACCAATCGAACAACGACAGCTCACACAAGCTGTAATACCGTTGCTCACACCGCCCCCACACAGGACACACTGTCCACAACTGTTGAACGTTTTATATTAAACCGCAAGTGCACGGACGCGATGAAGCGGTGGCAAGTACGGGTCATCCTCAGGGAGGTGAGCAGCCTCTTGTTTATCAGAAATCAAGTGGCAAAAATTTGGTGAGAAAGATTGATTATGCTACTCTACACTAAACTACGCTAAGAAGTATGAAATGCGAAAGAAAGCAACAAACGATTAACTAAAACTAAACTAAGAATGAAAGAAGAGTGCTGGAATACAGAAGTGGAAAACCCCTAAGGGGTGGAGTGAGTGCACACAAGCAAAGAGGTGGGTGTAGAATACATTCTTTAAGCACATGAAGGTGGTGTTTATCAAGCATAGGAAGTGTCTAAATGTTATGGCAAAACCTATCAATCTATTCACCAACTTGGTTGATTAACATTTACATATGCAAGTTGTTTATTTCAGAACCTAAACAAGCATGAGAGGTGTCTAATCATTTTGGCAAAACTCATCAAGTTATAAATTCCATCCTAAACAAGAAAGCATACATTCATGTTTTATCAACACATCAAAAATAAAGCATTCATCCCATTCTCTAATGCATGTATGTACATCTACTCCACCCCCCAAAGGGGATGGAACTACTCACTAAACATTACACTGATTATTAAACTAAGCAAAGAAAGCATATTAAAACTAACCTAGAAATACAAGACGATTAAACTAAAACATGCACAAACAATAAAACAAGCATAAACAAACAATGAAAGAAACACAAAACTTTATTGATAAAATGACTCACATTTCAAGTAGCATCCTCCTACTTTAGTGTGTGCTTCAAGGTCTCACTTCTAGTAGGAAGAATAGCCACTTAAAATATGGAGTGATTACAATAGAAGGTGAAGAGTTCTATTTATAGCCAAAGAAAAAGCCACTCTGGGACAATCCCCCGATGTGGGACTAAACCAATACCAAAAATGGACTAAATATACACTAATACGTAACCCAGAGAAATCTTAGCGGATTTGGGCCAAAAGTGACCGCCAATTGGCGGTCTAAAAAGTCCGGATCCATCTGGAATTTGTGTTGGGCTTTGCTTAGTGTATTTGGTGGTCTTAGATGCATCTACTTCGTTTATTGGAGCTCCGACCCAAATAGAATTGCCAAAATAATCCCCATGATGGTGTGGAGTATTCTGGTTTCTCTTAGGTCCTTCTGTCTTGCGTTCATGTCCTTCTCCCTTGCATCTTGGTCCCTAGATCTCACAATTCAGTCCTTTTTCCCAGTTTTTGGGTCCTTTTATGCTTCATCTCTTCAAACCTATTTATTCCTGAAAACTAAACATAAAACTCGTGACATAGCATTGTTTTGGTGAAAGATAATGGATATAAGATACAAATATGAGCATGAAATGATGTCAATCAACAACCTCACCGCCGCCTCACAGGTCGCACGGTCCACAAACACCAGCTTAAATCATTGGCTGCTCGCACAAGCTGTAATACTGATATTTAGTCTAGAGGCAATAGCTGCGCACACAAGTTGTAATATCGTTGTGCACTCGCTGCTGAAGATAGGGGTTGCTCACAAAAGCTATAATACCCCCTCCACCGGCCAACGCCAGGCGGGCTTTCCGCTCCACTGAGTCTGGTACCATGCCATGCAATGCAAAACAAAGGGATCTACCATCCCACATTTCCACTACATGGGTCTCAATGCATATGTCCCGCCATGGAACACAATATAAATCCATTTGCCAACACATTCCTAAACAAACACACAACAATACAAATCTTCTACACAAACAGTCGACTGAAACAAGCAAGTTGTCAAGCAAACGACCGTTAATACCGGTAAACGGTTCGAACCACAATCAATCGGTCGAACCCAACAAACATCCAAACGATCGAACAAGAGTCTCCTGGAGGTCGATCGTTTGGAAGGTCTATGCCACAATATTAAATAAATGATCCAATCGGCCAAACCGCAAAGGGGACCCGGTCGACCGAAAAATATCAGGCAAATCCTACGTTTTCTCTAAGTCATCATCGGTCGACCAAAATATGAATCGGTCGAACCACAATCTATTATGTAATCGGTCGAACATAATCAAGGAGCGGTCGACTGTTTAGATGGTTAAAACCCCCAACCGACTTACTAAAGTGCAATCGGTCGAATGGCTAAGGCGAGCCATTCGACTGAAACACCCCAAAGTCTCCCTAATATGCTTAACCAGTTGACCGTCTGAGGGCATCGTTCGACCGGTGCAAGGCAGATTTCTAAATCAACACTACAACCGGTCGACCAAGCACGCGTCGGTCGACCAAAAAATGCAGCAAACTGCTGCACAACAACACCGACGAGGTCCCTGGCGACCATCCCACAGACACTACTACTCACACACCTCGGGTGAGTCTTTAAACTGAACTTGGCATACCTTTAAAGCTTGTAAAAGCTCCTGTAGAACAACGACACTCCAACGACGTCGGCGATCACCACCTCCTTTTTCTTTGAAATCTGGTGAACACAACTTGTCGAAGCTTGAATCTTCTTTCACCTTCTCTTCCTCTTCTATTTCTGATCTCCAATCTTCACTCAATTCTTAAAACTCTTTTCTTCTTCAAGGCTCTCCTTCTGGCTAAACCTCCGAAATCAACACTTCTCACTCCTTCTCATACTTCCACTCTTCTTCCTTTTCTCCCTGAACATAATCTTATGATAATCAAGTAATAATTGCCGATACATTGTGTGAATGGATTAATAGGTTTTACCACATCTGTAGACACTTCCTATGCATGACAACGCACACACGACACACACACATACACGCTTACATGCATCATTCATCACTAATTTCACTTCATATGTGCACACACTCCACCCCTTAGGGGTTTCTCTTCTTGATTTCCAATCTTTCGTTGCTTCCTTTCGCATTTCTTACTTACTAGTTTGGTGTAGTTTAACTTATCATAACCAAATCCCTTCTCCCTTTATTCACCACTTGATTTCTGACAAACTAGAGGCTACTCACCTCCCCGTGGATTGACCCGTACTTGTCACTACTTCATCGCGGTCGTGTACTTGTGGTAATTAATAAAACGTTTAATCAAGTTTTTCGCATCGTTACCGGGGAGGTGCCAGTCCAGACCCTGGTTTGGACGATTCGAGTGGATTTAATTTGTGTTTTGTTGTTTTTCTTTGTTTCAGGAGGTTCAAAATATCAAGGGATGGAACCACAAGAAGTTGGGAGGCCAACAGAGACAAACCAACCGTCAATCAGCGGTGGTTGACCGCCAACTGGAGGCCTGGTGAGCTCTGCTTGCACTCTTCTTTCTTCTGGTTGTTTCGTATTTCAGCATAGAGTTTCGGGGCTCAATTTGGCATGTTTTGACTTGTAGTTTGCCCTTAGATCAATAATCAATCCCCTTTTAACCAACTTGGACCCTAAAATCCAAAGCAAAAGATTAGGTATTCTTGCTTGTTGAAGTCATGCATCATGTACTTGACTTAGGCACGTAGTTTGTCTTTTGTTTTAGCTTTACTTTCAGTTGTTGAGCGCTGGCATGATTTACGCATCTCATACACTCATTCATGCATTTGGTATGACCATGCATTAGTTAGTAGGAATTGCATTGCAACAAGTGTGAGTTGAGCGTTTGTTTGGAGAGTTGATTTCTAGATTTGGACTCCAAAACGCTACTAAGGAGGGGTTGTCCCATATAAGATAAGGTGGGGGATTTCATCACCCTTTCCTGCACCCCAAAAACCACACTAATGAAGAGCCTAACTTTAAAATCAAGTAGACATTGGCCCTAAGGATCTCGGGTGTATTAGGAGAGTGATCCGGTCACTACCATCATTGCCTGATTGGCTTCGCCCACTCTGTCGATAGTAGGAGAGACGAGATCTCCAGATCATGCCTCACTTGCTGAGTGTTGAGAATTAAATTTATACCGCAAGTGCACGGTGTCAATGAAGACGTGGCAAATACGGGTCGAACACAAGGAGGGAGAGATTTTGTTATTAGTGTGATTTCGATTTAGGGGAAGAAGGGAGAAGAAATAAGTTGGGTTTTTGGTATTTTTGATTTAATTATCTAAAGTACGAAACAAAAGCAATTAGAACTAAAACAAGAAATAAGAAGAGAAATCCGTTGGGTGGAGGTTTAGATTTAGGTTTAGATCAGAGAATTACTGAAACTTATTGTAAATCATGTTAGTTATGAAGCATTACAAGATAAATGATTTAACATAAACTCAAGTAATCAAAATATACTAATCATGAACTTAAAATAATAACATGCAATTCATCTTCTCTAACCCTCATTCCATCACCTCCACCCTTTGGAAAGAGTTAGAAACTCATGGAGGGAGGAAGAAGAAGGGATCCTAGAGACATTAAAATAAAATAAAAACAAAACAAAATAAAACAGAATTTTATTACTAATGATCCAAGACCAAAGGTTCAAAGATGTGTTACATTCGTCCTACAGGGCTATTTATAGCCGATACAGGGGATACCAATACATAAAAGGATAGTACACGCGTCGACCCGACACTGGACGAAAATCGGGCACACAGATCACCTCTGGTGCGGCGAAATCGCCCCACAATGCATGGGAGGTGCGGCTAATTCGCCGCCCAGGTTGATGAGATCGGGTCCGGATTTCTGCAGTGCGTTTATGGCATGATTTGATCTTTATTTGCGCGTCTGGATGATTTCTTTCCATTGTCTTGAGCTCCGGATTAATTCCTTCCATTGTTGGGGATTTATTTTTGACTTTTCTTTTTGATTTGTCCAACAAAATAACTTGATCCTTTTCTTTTGCAATCAGGTCCTTGGCATTTTGCAATTAAGCCCTTGACCTTTTTGTGATTAGCTCCTTAAATGCTTTTATGCTTGGATTCATTTCCATTTGGAACCTGATAAACTTGAACTCGGTCTTTATGATAGAAATGAATTTTTTTGCACGCGTTTATGCTCGGAATGTGGGTAATTTGCATTCAGGTCCCTGTATTCTGTAATACGACTAAACACATACCTTAGTAGCATTTATTGATATAAAAGTAATCTAAATGAAAGACATATGATGCAATTTATGCAATGCATCAAATACCCCCACACCTAGATTTTGCTAGTCCCTAGCAAAGCAGAATATAAGAAAATGAAAGCAGGGAAATCCTAACTCACTTTCGTAGGAATCACGGTTGCACTTAGCATGTGCAACAAGCCTTTAAACCTCCAGGTTGCCTTAGAGGACGAGTTTTGTCTCGTGAGGGTTTTCAGTTGACACACCCACAAAGTCTTAATTCAACATTCCATTAATAGCTCTTAATATTTCTGCCTTAACCTTATACATCTCACTTAAAGTTCTCTCATGCTCATTATACAGTTCTAACTTATAAAAAGTTTGACTTGGTCTTTATTCCTCCAACATTCACACCACTAACCCAACTACACATGTTATCACATAAATTATTTTGCACGCCTCCTTTGGTGGTGAAGTATCATTTGGATCAACCATGGCATGGATCATTCCTTTAGCTTTGGGCCTTGAGTATCTTAAAGTATTTATTTATTTTTATCCTTTTTCCGTGATTCAACACATTTGCTTTTCTTTTTGACACTTATACCATTTTTGCATTCGTGTAGCGAGTTTGGTCGATAATCCCGAGCTGGCAGACTCAAGTTACCGGGTTTCAAGATACCCCTACGGACCAGTGACTCGAAGGCTTGGGCTTTTGTAATCATTTTGCAAAATGTGTTTTCCTCACTTTATTTTTATTTTCATCAAGGCTTAATTGCTATTAGAAGTCCACACTTCCCAGTATATTTTCCTCAACCTCTGCTTTTTATCAACCACTTCAAAGATTTGATTCATCCAATTTAAGTGCATACATGTCTTACAAGGGTCATGGGTTATTTCTTTGGAACTTAGATTTATGTCATAATTTCTACAAGCAGAACTATATAATAAGGAACAAAAACTTAATGCAATTTGTACACGGGTTTTGGCAGTTCAATCTTAAGCTATGTCATAGAATATTGAATTTTTTTTTAATTAAAGCAAAACAGAAAATCAAATAGATAGATATGTACATATATAAACACCCCCCCACACCTAAATCATGCATTGTCCTCAATGTATGCACAGATACAATAAATGCACTTATTACCTGCGTCGGCTTGCGGTAGAGGGGTTGAGTTTGCTCAAAGTCAACCATAATCAGAACTTGATTGAATGACACCATGTTGGTGCATGTATCCAGTTGAATTGTTCACCATGTTGGCTTGAGGAAAAGATTCCACTCTTCTCACTTGAATTGGTTCGCTTGTTTGCTCGAGTGATGGTGGTTGGGTAGATGAATTACTCCCTTTTTTCTTACATCCTTTTTGCTTATGTGATGATTTATTTGATTCAGAAATCTGATAAATACGTGCTCTCATCACAACATCACTTGGGTTGCATATTATTTCTGGCTCATTATCAATATGGAAGATATTAAATTCTGCTTTTAAGTTCCCAAAAGATAATTGCATGAGCCCATTTCGACAGTTTATTAATGCTTCTGAAGTGGCTAAAAAGGGTCTACCTAAAATTACAGGGATTTGTCGATTAGGATTTACAACAGGTTCAGTATCAAGTACGACAAAATCCACTAGATAAATGAAGTCACCAACCTTAATCAAAACGTCCTCTACTATACCTCTCGGTTTCTTAACGGAACAATCAGCGAATTGGAGGGTTGTCCTAGAGGGTTTTAGTGGACCAAGGTTGAGTTGCTCGTAGACAGAAAATGGGAGCAAGTTAACGCTTGCACCAAGGTCTAGAAGGGCTTTATTGATAAACGTATCTCCTATTGAACATGAAATTGTGGGACACCCCGGGTCCTTATATTTTATAGGAGATGTGTTGGAAAGAATTGAGCATATGTTTGCAGTTAAGAATGCCTTCTTTGGTACATTCGTTTTTCTCTTCTTAGTGCACAAATCTTTTAAGAATTTAGCATAAGCAGGTATTTGTTGAATCATGTCTAAGAGTGGAATGTTTACCTTAACTTGCTTAAATACTTCCAAGATTTTCTCTATTTGTGCACTAGAGTTCTTTTTGAGTCTATTGGGAAATGGGGCTTTATGCACATAGACTCGCTCAGGTTCAGGTTGAGCTACAGGTTCAGGTTGGGTAGGTGGATTGGGCTTTTCAATTTGGACGTCGGGTTCAATGGTCAAGTCATATGTGGGTGCTTGATGGCTAGATTGATTAGTCATTCTAGGGTTTACCACATTATTGTCAATTTGTCTTCCGGACCGTAATGATACTACAGCATTGATTTGTTGGAACGGTCCTTCCTCATTAACCATTTGAACCGGTCTAGGGTTGTTATTTCCTGAAGGTGGTTGATAAGATTGATATTGATTATTAGTTCTGGGGTTTACCTCAGGTTGACTTGGAAATTGGCCCTTTTCTCTTTCACCTATTATCTGTGCTAATTGGCTGACCTGTGTCTCTATCCTTTGGAATGATTGGTTGGTTGTTTGTATAAAAGTTGTCATTAAATTTTCTAATTTTGTCAACCTAACCTCATGATTTCCATTATTACCCCCAGATGATGTATTATTTTGGTTATATGGGGTTGGTTGTTGTCTAGGAGGTTGTCCTTGTTGGGTCCACGAAAAATTGGGATGATTACGCCAACCTGGGTTATAGGTTGATGCGTAAGGATCATTTCTAGAATTGTTATATGTGGCATTAACATGTTCCAGGTTCACACAGTCCTCCATTAAATGACCAGCCTGACCACATCTAGTGCAGGGGATAGACAAGGGTTGATTCATTCGGGGTTGATTTTGTAGCTCTAGACTTTCCATTCTACGCATTAGGGTAGCTAGTTTTGCCTCAGCCGCTATGTTGGAGTCTATTGCTAAGACACCTGGTCGGGGTTGACTCGCTATTCTAGATCCAATACTCGGGTTGATGGGTGTTCTAGCATTGTCCCATTGCATACTATTTTCAGCTAAATCCTCAAGAAAAGTCCAGGCATCATTTTCATTTTTGGACATAAAGTTCCCTTGGCTCACAGATTCTAGCATAACCCTAGATGTGGGTGTCAATTCCTCATAAATAATTTGGCATAATTGCCACTTCGGAATTCCGTGATGAGGGCATTGGGTCAAGACACTCTTAAATCTCTCAAGATAGGAATAGAACGGCTCGCTCTCAGACTGAACGAATGCAACAATTTTATTCCTAATCTTCATAGTCTTATGGTTGGGGAAATATTTTTTTAGGAAAACTTGAACAAATTCGGCCCAACTTCTAATAGATCTTTCGGCTAGACTATATAGCCATTTCTTAGCGTCGTCCTTCAGTGCTAGAGGCACGAATTTCAGACGCACTGCATCTTCAGGGATATGCTGGTATTGCATAAGAGAGCAGATTTCTTCAAATTCTCTAAGGAAGAGATATGGGTCTTCCCTAGAGGTGAACTTAGGCAGCATACTCATGTATTGTGCCTTAAGTTCGAAGTCGCGACCCGGGATGGTGGGCATAACGATGCACGATGGCTGAGCAGCCATTGTTGGGTAGCACCGATCCCTCAAAGTTATAGGTTGCGCAACAGGCGGGTCCACTACGTTCTCACCCATTAGATCCGGGTGAGGTGGTGCAACAGGTGGATTGGGGTTAAGTTCCAGACTGGAATCTAGATGAACTCGTGAGAGTCGATTACTCAAGTCCCGAATCCAAATCTGAGTGCACCGGGTTGAATCAAGTTTTGAATTCAAATTCGAAATTTAAACTCCAAATTTAATTTCAAGAATTAATTACTCTTTTTTTTTCATTTTTTTTAAATTTATGAAAATGGAAACAAACAATAGAAAGGTAAAGATGAGAAGGGAAAGAAGACTCAGACGAGAAGGAAAACTTAACTCTAAAGGATAAAAATTAGGGTTGGTCAGAAATTTCCTGAACAAGCACGGTCAAAACAATCCTAGACCTAGTGTCACTTAGATCTAGACGACTCCTAACTGGTTGAGTCGAATTGATTTGCTTGATTCACCTCCCTCACCAATCAAACCAAGTTGGCCAGTTAGTGTATAGCTAGTGGGGGCGCTTCCGACAGAGTCGGTGCCAATTAGACAACCACGTCGCTTGGAAGACTTTCGTCGACACAAAAACACTTTCTAGACACCAAATTGAATTCAATTAGCTTCAGGTCATAGCAAGTCAAACCAATCTCCTCCTTAATTGAGTCCAAGTCCTTAGGGGCCAATGTCTAATTGATTTTAAATTTTAGGCTTAGGTGACACTTCAGGATTGTGGTTTGTGGGCTACGGGAGGGTGATGAAATCCCCACCGTATCTTTTCCTACGGAGTTGCCCTTAAGATAGTTTAACTTAAATCTAGCAAAGATAGTCAAACAATGGTCCTTTTAATGGGGGCAATTGCAAGGTTGTATGCAGCTAAATTATATGCTCTAATGCAATCAATAAAAACCTCGATACGTACCTTGCCTCCAGCAATTTTCAACAAGTATTAATTTGCAAGAATTTAGCAAGAATAATGCAAGCAAAACATTATATGATGCATGCACTAAGGTCTTTCTAATTTTGCCAATTTTAGGTCAGAGTTGAATTATTGCCAATTATGGAATTGTAACCCTAACACGTGCAATTCTACGAAAGGAAACTTTTCAACTATTCAGATTTTACGAGAAAGGCAAGAAAAGTTACCTCCGCAATGCTCAGTCGGGTTCGCCGCCCGCTCTCGGAGATTCCAGTAGCTCAATGCGACCACCCAGAAATGTAGACGACCCCAGAGAAAAATGAAGGCCAGAGCCCTAGCCTGTGCGGCGATTCCGCCGCAAGTCCTCTTGAAGATGCGGCGATTCCGCCGCCCAAGTGCCTCAGAACGCTCCCAAATTTCGCCGCGCGCTCTGTTGTCTCCTGCTACACAGATTCAAATACTTAGATCGCGCACAAGGTAGACAGGAAAAATCGAAAACACAAAAACTAACGAAATCTTCGTCGCCTCCCCGGCAACGGCTCCAAAAACTTGTTGAGAATTAAATTTATACCGCAAGTGCACGGTGTCAATGAAGACGTGGCAAATACGGGTCGAACACAAGGAGGGAGAGATTTTGTTATTAGTGTGATTTCGATTTAGGGGAAGAAGGGAGAAGAAATAAGTTGGGTTTTTGGTATTTTTGATTTAATTAACTAAAGTACGAAACAAAAGCAATTAGAACTAAAACAAGAAATAAGAAGAGAAATCCGTTGGGTGGAGGTTTAGATTTAGGTTTAGATCAGAGAATTACTGAAACTTATTGTAAATCATGTTAGTTATGAAGCATTACAAGATAAATGATTTAACATAAACTCAAGTAATCAAAATATACTAATCATGAACTTAAAATAATAACATGCAATTCATCTTCTCTAACCCTCATTCCATCACCTCCACCCTTTGGAAAGAGTTAGAAACTCATGGAGGGAGGAAGAAGAAGGGATCCTAGAGACATTAAAATAAAATAAAAACAAAACAAAATAAAACAGAATTTTATTACTAATGATCCAAGACCAAAGGTTCAAAGATGTGTTACATTCGTCCTACAGGGCTATTTATAGCCGATACAGGGGATACCAATACATAAAAGGATAGTACACGCGTCGACCCGACACTGGACGAAAATCGGGCACACAGATCACCTCTGGTGCGGCGAAATCGCCCCACAATGCATGGGAGGTGCGGCTAATTCGCCGCCCAGGTTGATGAGATCGGGTCCGGATTTCTGCAGTGCGTTTATGGCATGATTTGATCTTTATTTGCGCGTCTGGATGATTTCTTTCCATTGTCTTGAGCTCCGGATTAATTCCTTCCATTGTTGGGGATTTATTTTTGACTTTTCTTTTTGATTTGTCCAACAAAATAACTTGATCCTTTTCTTTTGCAATCAGGTCCTTGGCATTTTGCAATTAAGCCCTTGACCTTTTTGTGATTAGCTCCTTAAATGCTTTTATGCTTGGATTCATTTCCATTTGGAACCCGATAAACTTGAACTCGGTCTTTATGATAGAAATGAATTTTTTTTGCACGCGTTTATGCTCGGAATGTGGGTAATTTGCATTCTGGTCCCTGTATTCTGTAAATACGACTAAACACATACCTTAGTAGCATTTATTGATATAAAAGTAATCTAAATGAAAGACATATCATGCAATGTATGCAATGCATCACTGAGCTTTGTGGTCCTCGTAGTAGGGAGGTGAGGCGTGTTGAGGCCGCGTGACCTCACAGTTAGGCGTCGTCCAGCTGTAAGGACCTATAGCGACCATAGGTTGTTTGAGCCTTGTTTGCTTATGTGCTACTACCAGTACCCACCCGCCGTAGCATAAGGACTTCTTCCCTTCTCTCATTTGTCATTATCTCTTCTGTGTCCTCCCATCTTCTCCTCTACGCACATTCTATTTTAGTTGCTAAAAAATATTTTGGTTCGTATGTGTGCACCTTTGTGCATGCTTGTGTGGGCACGAGATGAGAGTGCCCGTTTGACGAGGCATGTTGTCAATCCTGCCTCAGTAGACGATTTCTCGATGCCTTCATCTTCTCGTGTCGCACATAGTATGGGTTCCATGGCTGCTCATTACCACGAGGAGGAGCAGTTGCTGGACCCACATATCCCACATGTTTCACCTTTTCCACCTCTTCTTGCTCCCTCCCATACCTCTCCGTGATCGATGTTATCCGAGTCGTACTGCCTTACCATCTTGCATCATATTACCAGAGGCGAATGGGAACCACTTTGAGGTTAAGCCTCAATTTATCTCTGTGCTCCCTCACTTCACTAATATGGGTGACCCCTATATCTTTCTCAGGGAATTTGAGGAGGTATGTGCTATGTTCAAGCCGTAACAACTTAACACAGACTCCATCCATCTTAGGCTTGTTACCTTTGCACTAAAGGATGATGCCAAGAAGTGGTTGTACAGAAACCAGGTGAGTGCCTTTAGGACTTGGGACGAGTTTCAATCTGCATTCCTGAAGAAGTACTTTCCAAATCATCAGACTCAAAAACTGAGGAACGAAATCAATTCGTTCTATCAACATGAGACCGAATCATTCCTTGCATACTTAGAGAGGTTCAAAGAGCTACTATCCTCATGCCCTCACCATGGTACCTTTGTCAGATTATTTACGAGGGTCTTCACATCCCGTCCCGAACGCTCCTTGAGTCAATGTGTCAAGGAGAGTTCTTAGGAAATGATGAAAGGGAGGCATGGGCTTTCCTAGAAGACCTCACTGAGAAGACATGCAGTGGGAGAGTGTGAGGGAACCATCACCATCATCTATCATAGGAGCGAGTATCGTAAACGCAAACTCGACTAGATCGGGTGTTGCATCTAATGTCGATACCACTACGGCCACCGAGGCATGCATGCGGCCTTAATGCATCGTATGGATTCGATTGACCTCCAAAACCAGCGAGGTGTGTCACGTGTATCTTCATCTGGTGTAGTTCCTTGTCATCTATGTGGTAGGATAGGTCATATAGGAGGCAAGTGTGCATCCATTCCTCCTGAGATGGATCATGTCAATGTCATCTATGATAGATCCAGGAATGACCCATACTCGTCCTCATACAAACCTGGATGGAGGAACCACCCTAACTTTTCATGGAACCAAAACAATGCCCTGGGTGGTCCTTCAAACTTCTCTTGACCACTTAACCAACCACACCAACCTCCCATGCATGCACAATCTTATCAGCCACCCCAAACTCAAATCACCAAGCAGTCGGGTTTCCCGAATTCCAATAATATGGAAACCCAATTCAATTTGCTTGAAACCTTGACTCGTCGACTCGAGAACTCAATAAAAAAATTATGTCATCCACAAGTCAAGTTATCACTTCAAATCAGCAGACCATCAAATCTCTAGAGTTTCAAAATGCCAATTGGCTGACTCTGTACATGAGAGAGAGAAAGAGAGGGACTCTGCCATGCCATCCTAACACTAACCCCGCATGTACCAGCAACAACACATGCAAAATGAGAGTTTGGTACCTCGGGGCGGCAAATGAACTATATAGAGGAACATTTTCACCATGTTAATGTCATTGTAACCTTAAGGAATGTAAAGCAGATTGATAATCACATTTCCTCACCACCACCACCATCTGTGCACCCCATCGGTGGGAATGATGGTGAGAAATAGTGTGAGAGTGAGGGTAATACACCAACGCCTCATTCTCAAGCACCGCAGAAAATATACCTGCCAAAAGCTCCTTATCATAGTAGGTTAACCAAAAAGCAGAGTGACACAATAGATAAGATATTAGAGGTCTTTAAGAAAGTGGAGGTTAATATCCCCTTGTTGGATGTCATCCAACAAATACCTCAATATGCCAAAGTGTTAAAAGATCTCTTCACAACCAAGAGGAAGACCAATGTTCCTAAGAAAGCATTCTTAGCTGCAAGTGTAAGCTCACTTTTTTCCAATCCCACATACACAAAGTATAAGGACCCTGGTTGTCCTACTATTCAATGTACGATAGGGGACACTAGCATGAGTAATGTATTGCTTCATTTAGGATCAACAGTCAACCTCCTCCCATTTTCTGTTTATCAACAGTTGAACTTGGGAGAATTGAAACAAACTAAGATCACCCTCCAATTGGTGGATAGATCCATTCGTATCCCAAAGGGGATTATTGAGGACGTGCTTATCAAAGTTGAAGATTTTATATTTCCAGTAGATTTTGTCGTCCTCGATACCAACCGTATTGCGAACACCCACTCTCAAATACCTTTGATTTTGGGTAGACCATTTTTGGCAACCTCCAACACCTTAATTAATAATAGAAATGGTCTCATGAAGCTCTTATTCGATAACATGGGTGCTGAGTTTCATGTGTTCAACTCTGGTAGGCAACAAGAGCCCATGGACCTACCTTTAAATCTCAACCTCATCCGCCAATTAGAGAAAGCACCGCAAAATCAATAAACACCCCTAACACCATTGCAACCCGTTGAGAATGTTTGTTTGCCCAACAAAAACTCATTGCCTATATTTGCAATGCAACAGAGTGAGCTGGCATACAAAGGGAGTGTTTGTTAGATGATTCAGTTGAGACTGAAGGGGACACACCTCAGCATATGCTCATCCCAGAAGGTGTCTCTACCCCAATGTCTCATGGCTATTGAGCCCTTTAAGCTTCATATTGACTCCAACAAGGACCCACCTTCGACCGAGCTTATGCTTCATAATATACAAGAGGTTGGGTGGTCCTTGTTGGATGACTTGGGGAGAAGCCCCATTCTAAGTGAAAGTGGTGTGCCACATCCTTCGAATGAGCCTGAGGAACTCATTCTGATGCACTCGCCTACTTGTTGGAGGGTTTTGTTCATTGAGAAACTAAACCCTAGTGAGGCAACACAACTCCACTCATTCATGTTGGCTTCACCCAACCAATATCATGAGGGATTCGAGCCTTTCATCATTGACCTTTCACCCCGCATGATACCTCAAAGTACAAATGAAGCGGGCCCATCTTCGCAAATCTCTGGTCTGCAGGACTCGATGTTCTCATTTGATGTTCCTTGACCAAATGATTATGAGAATGTCTTTGTTGATGTATATATCTTGTTTAGAAAAAGAAAAAAAGAAAAAAAACACAAAAGACTCCACAAGTGAACATTGGTTGTTGTGGCCTCAAATCTTGAGTATTCGGACCACATTTGTTTGACGTATTTGTCTCCCTTCTTAAGTATCTTACATGTTTTTGGGAATTCAAGGTTATGTCCATCAACATGACCATGAAACTTTCCTTGTGCTTCACGTTGGTGAGATCTTTTCTTTCTCATGCATAAATCCATGTAGTTTCATACTCATATTCATTGAGGACAATACGTGAAGTAAGTGTGGGAGGGGCTTTACGTTTGTATATATGTGGAGTCGAGTCTATTTCATTTTGTCTTTGATTTCTTTTGTTTGCATTGTTAGGGTCATGATAGTGTGTTGTATATAACATTGATATATCTGTCTACCATGATCATTGGGTGACTTGTCTTCTTTTGCTTGCCTAATGATTTAAATTTTCACATTTCTTTCAAAACCTTCATGTGTTTGCGAAAGAAAATGTTTTGTGGGTTTTGCGTGTGTTTAGCATGTGTAAAACGTTGAGAGGCAAAGTAAAAAGAAAGCTCCCAAAATTGTCTTTAACATGATGCATTAGGATATCTAGTATACCGGCTTTAGGTCTTATATAAACGTAAGGACGCACCCCGGTTTTCCCTCGGGGGCGAGTAATCATAGGGTTTCAGTACTCAAACAACTAAAGAAGTAAACTTTGAACCTAGAGATTCAAATAATTCGTGTTTCTTAGTATAAGGAAGTTTGTCGTAGTCAGGGACCCTTAAAACCTTGTTGTGAGACCTTAAGTGTAGGGGTTTTGGTTCCCATGTAGATAATAAATAAATAAGTGGTATTCTCTCTTTGTGCACGGCTCCTATCACTCGGGAAATTAGGTCCGAGGGGACTTTGTGCCTGGTGCTTTCGAGTCATCTGATTTGGGATGCACCAACCGAACTCTCGTTACACGAGTGGTAGGGATTGCCATATGTGGAGATTTGGGGGAAGGTGTACGTGATAGTATAAGTCCTCATAGGTAATGATGCATGAAACCCAACCATGGGAGAATCAAACACTAACTAGTGTAAATCATAATGCTTCAAAAAGAAGAAAAAAGAAAGACAAACAAGAACCTTAATGGACTTTACACTTTGTATCACTTGAGGATGTTAAGGTTACCCATGTATGTCACTTAAGTCCTTAACTAACTTGCACGAATGGTTCGTTAGGCTAAGAGTGTGGACTGATTATATACATAGAGTCGACCCGTAGAATTACCGCATCCAATGATCGATAAAAATAAGCCCATCGAGTCGTGTTGCTAGGTTGAATAAGGCATCTTTGTTCCGATTTTGTGGGTATATCTGCCGAAAACCCTCAGGAGACAACACTCTTCCTCCTTGGCGACAGGGAGGTTTAACGTTATTCAAACTAAATTGAGTTAGGATTTCCTTATTTTACGAATGATTTTTCCTTTCTTTCATTTTTCTCTTTCATTGTTTTGCTCGGGAGTAGCAAAATTAGGTGTGGGAGTATTTGGTTGACATCGTATCATGCATATATTTGTCTTATATCCTTTATTTTGTAGCATAAGCAGTGCTACATAATGAGTTTTATGTTTAAGTTTCAGGAATAAACAAGTTTGAGAAGAAGAGACTAAAAAGTGTTGGAGAACGGGAGGAGGAAGGGGAGCTACTGATCAACCCACCACAGGAGAATGCCCGTTTCCTGGGCTACAGGGACCGCTGATTGGCGGTCTGAAAGGCGCGCCTCGTGCGCTGCCTTAGACCGCCCTGATCTTCATGCATTTTGCCTTCAATGGACTCCACTAGATCCATGCTTGATCTATGCAACTGGGGGGGGGGGGGCACGAAAGAAAGAAGGTGGCTCTCTCTTTCTACTCACATCCTCACTCTTTTTCCATACAATTTCGTGGCTCAACTTGTAATGCTTGTAATCTATTGTTGTTGTATTTATGTTCTCTTACAAATGGTGAATTCTAGTGCATTATATAGGCACTTACATGACCCTACAACTTCCAAATATAAAGACTACATAAACATGATCATTCAAGATCATTACACCCTCTACTTAAATTGCATACATAATTAGGACGAAAATTACACAAAAAATGAAAAGACTCTTGTCTCTTCCACTCCCTCAATCTTTTGTCTTCTCATGTGTTGACTCTTCACCCCCTTGATGAGTCATCAAGCAATGATGATGTGGCGGGTGACTAGGACACCACATAAGGTTAAGTTGCCACCTAGGATTAAGTTCAATTCTCAATACTCCTCCTTGAACTTAATCCTCTTCCATCCTCCATCCCAAGTTGATTTCTCAACTTCACATACAAGCGGATTGGCAATGCTTTTGTTTTGTGTAAGAAGACACACCATGTGCAACTCACTCGTCGTCTCGTAGATTTCACGAAGTGTCTTGAACTTCCTTGGTCTCATCTCGTCATGTTTGTTAGATGGAACTGTTTCATGATCAGTGGGGTTGGCTATCTCCTCTTCTTGTTCTTCATTTGGCACTTGTGGAATCTCCTCTTTGGACTCCCATGTTACCTCCTCGTTAACCTGTACATCACGACTAATGACAATTTTGTTGTTAGTCGGATCGAGAAGCCTATAAGTTTTCGATCGTTCATCATAGCCAACAAATACAAGCTTGATGCTCCTATCATCAAGTTTTATCCTTCTTTCTTTTGGTACATGTGCATATGTTGTGCTTCCAAACACCTTCATATGTGCTTCGGTTGGCTTGTAGCCATTCCACACTTCTTGTGGAGTTACTCCCTCCAAGCTTGCAGTTTTGCAACGATTCAACGTGTACACTGCACAGGCCACTACTTCGGCCCATAGCTTTTTGACACGTTCTTGCTTTTCAACATACTTCGAACCATGTCCATGATGGTTCTATTCTTCCTTTCAGCTACACCATTTTGTTGTAGTGAGTATGGAGCCGTCAAATGGCATTTTATGCCATTCTCCTCACAAAAGTTGTTTAACTCGGTTGATGTGAACTCGCCTCCTCGATCAGACCTTAATGTCTTGATGTTGTTGCCACTTTGTTTCTCCACATATGCCTTGAACTTCTTCAACATGCGAAATGCCTCAGATTTCTCCTACAAGAAGTACACCCACGTTTTCCGTGAAAAATCATCAATAAACGTTAAGAAATAACGATTCTTACTAATCGAGTGTGGAGTGATCGGTCCACATATGTCGGTATGCACCAACTCTAGCACCTTCTTTGCTCTATGTTCAGCTTGCTTTCGAAAACTCTTCCTTGTTAATTTTCCAACCATGCAACCTTCACAATTTGGTCCTTTGGTCTTACGTTCAGGTCCTTCTCCCTTGCATCTTAGTCCCCAGATCTCACAATTCAGTCCTTTTTCTCAGCTTTTGGGTCCTTTTATGCTTCATCTCTTCAAACCTATTTATTTCTGAAATTCATACATAAAACTCATAACATAGCATTGTTTAGGTGAAAGAAAATGGATATAAGATACAAATATAAGCATGAAATGATGTCAATCAACAATTCCGAGAGGAGGCCGACTTCACCTTGGCGATCTCACACGTAGCCGCGACCCCTCCACTTGTCATGCAGATTCTTTGGATTGGTTCGGTATGTACTCACATCCATCTCTCGTTTGCGGTACCACCCTGAGACCTGAGAGACCCCTAGATAGGACATGTGGCGATGCGGTAAGTTTTTTAAATTATTTTTTATTCGTAATGTATATTTTGTTTTTATTGTTAATGTACACTAATTTTGATGCTATATATAGTGGATGAGTAGGATGATACAGCTTGCGTAGCCATTCTTGGAGAAGAGGGACCTAATGCCAGACGACGACTCGAGAGTTGCACGTGTAGATTGGGATAAATTCATACAAGCGTGGAACAGTCAGTTGAGCATTTTTTACCATGATTCGGGATAATTGAATTTGTTAAAATAACCGCAAGTGCACGACCACGTTGAAGCGGTGGCAAGCATGGGTCGATCCACAAGGAGTGTGCACGAGTCGAGCTCACAATACTCGAGTGGGAAAAGGAAGGGAGAGAGATGCGGTCGGAATCAAACTAAAAATACGTAGAAAATCAGAAAACAACAATAAAACTAGACCCCTAGGGAGGTAGAGAAAGAACATGGAATTGAAAATATGTAGTGTAGTGTGTGTTCAAATGTGCTCATTAAAACATGTCATACATGAAATCCACAAAACTCAATTCCAAATTTGGCTCCACATGAAATAAGATAAAACATTATCATTAAAACATACAAGACAATAATCGAAATGAAGCAAATATGTTCACATGCATAATGACTCATATCCAACTATGTCTCCACATGAAATAAGATTTATCACAATCATTAAAACATACAAGAAATTATTTTGGATAAAGCCAACATGAGCACATGCCTGCACATGTCTTGTGCCCTTCTTCCACTCCTTCCTTATCCTAACCTCATCATTCCCCATAAAATAGGTCCACTAATCTAAACATGTGCTAAGCTTCACTCAAGAGCATTAGCACATCAAAGATAAGAGTGAGCTCACATAAGATGGTGATGGAAATCGTGTAACGCTCAAAGGATTAAGATTAACACACACACTAATCCATCACATGATCATATCACCTTCTTATCCACCCCCAATGGGGATGGACAACTCTCTACTCATCTCTATACTAAAGAAAACATAAAAATTGCATGAACCGATAAAGAATAGAGAAGACAAGATTAAAGAAACAACAACATCAAAAAAATTGCATCAAAGTAAAAAACATGTATTTAAAGAACAAACTCACTATTGATTGAAGTGAATGGATTACAAAGTATGCTTCTTCTCCTCCAACTACACTTAGCAGTAGGAAAATAAAACCTAAAACTAATGGAGAAGCAAGAAGAAGAAGGATAGGAGGGATTACAATGGTATATATAGAATAATACATGGCTAGGATTAATCTGGGAATAATCAGATGACTCTAAATAACATATGATAGTCGAAGAATGCTCTGACCCGACAACCCGAACAATGAACTTAATTTCAACGGAATTGGAGTATTTTTATCCTCTAGTGGAGGTGTAAGACCCGCTCTCCTGCCACTCTGTTTTAGGTTTTATTTGTCCTTTTATGTGTTTTATTGTCTTTGTTTTGAGTTAAGTTGGTTTTGCAAAAGTTTCCTTTTTGGGCGAATTTAACCGCCGGGCGCGGTTGCATTCCTTAGACTTAACCGGGTTTATCGGGTGCCTAAAACCTGGTGTGCGGATTTATTTGTTGCTTGATGAGGCGTGTTGGTTAGATTGGGAGGTTGGGCTGGCCTTACCATATCCGAAATTAATGAGAGAAAATCTTGCTAGCATGTTCTTTGATTTGGATTTAGGAAAGTGCTGATTTTGCCATCAAAGCAAATTAACTCCCAATTATCTCTTGCCTTTTTCCTAGTTTCTTCTTTCCAACTTGCACCCTTATAAATATAGCACCCTAGCCAACTTTCCCTAGACCTTTTCCCCACCCTCACCACCGAAATTAACATTGGAGCTCCAGCAGCTTGGAAGGAGAAACCCGGCGGTGCTCTTGGTGCGCAGCTAGGAGGAGAAGTTTCTTGTCGGTCTTCAGTGTAGCTCAGCCTCTCCTCTCTTCAGGTATGCCTCTCTCCGTTAGCTTTAGGTTGCATGGTGGGTAGAGAAGGCTGCTGGGGACGGATTTTATGTTGGGGTTGGGACGTGTTGATAGTTGCACGAATGGAAGGTTGCGGTGCAACACTAGTTCCGGCGGGTGGCTGGAATACTCTTCCGGTCGTGGCACCTTTCTTGCGACTTTCCTTGTGGTTTTGCTGGACCAATCAGGGGGGAAGAAGGAGGATTTCGGGAGCATATCATGTAGGTTTTCTGAAATAAGTTCATGCAATTCCCAACCTAACTTATCTAGGGTTTCATGCGGTTGATTTATGTTGTTACCAGATTTCCTAGATGTGATTCTGAATTTGATTTCATATTCTTGGATGGTTCATGTTATTGCATGTTGCGCATCTTTATTGCTAGTTACATAATTAATTCTCCACAAAGATTGATATTAGATGCCATAGGTCATGCATCATTAGGTTGCTGAAATTAGGAAAGTCCCGTGACCCGGTTTGCTTCTAAGTTTTCGCACAATCACAACCATTTAGTTCCGGATAGCTAGACCTCTTAGGTTGCTGGACACATGAGTTATCTCCTAATTTTAGTGTTGGTTATAAGCCGAGAAATTCATACCTTAATGGGTACTGAAATCAATAGACCACATGGCTGGATTGTTACCAAAAAACCTTGCATGATCAATGTTCGGATTATTGCTGGAATTCAACCCTAGTGGATCCGGGTTTGCTGGCTGGATACAAGGTTTACTTCCGGATTTGTTTCTGATTTTAAACCACATATTTCATGCACTAATAGGTTGCTGAATATAGGAAAGTTCATGGCTGGTCGTTATCATGACATTGCATATTCATTCATCATGTCGTTGTTGGTAGTAGGAAACTTCCATGACCAGACTTGTTGCTATATCTTACATCCTCGATGTATTGTAATTGGATCAATTATGTATACATGGATAATCATTTGGTTCAGTTTTATACCCTTATCGCCTATCCATGTATGTCTGTTTCATTTTATCGAGTCGTTGTTGGTCTGTCTTTTGTAACTCCTTCGGTCGTCGCGGAGGTCTCTGATCGCGACACTTGTGTTCCTTTCCCACTGTGCGTACCCGCGAGATTGGGGGCGTTACAACTTGGTATCAGAGCAGGTCGGTCCCTAAAGTGTACAGAATCTGAAGACTCTCCAGTGGGGCATGTTGCCCAAACCCTGTCGGTAATTTCTTATCTTTTAGAATTGCTTTCTGATAGTGATAGATTATATTTGCATTGGTTAAATTGCTTCTTGTGGACTGTCTCGTGTACTTGGAGAATGAACCACCCAACCCTATCTGTCTTTATCAGTTCCCTCACCTCCTCCTACGTTTTGGTGCTGAGATCTCCAACAAGTCCCACTGGTCAAACAAGCAAGAAGTGCGAGTGCAAGAGATGACTAGTTAGCAAGCATGGGAGGCGGCTGTAGCTGAATTCCAGCAAACTTTGGGATCCTTCTCCATCAGTTTCAGGTATGCTTCTACGCCTTTAGTTTAAGAGGAGGTAGAGTGCGTGTTGGACAAAGTTTGGTCCAGCACCATTGTGTTTTCCGATCTGAGGTTTGGTATGCACTAGTGGAGATCCACCGATTGTGTGGACTGTGGTGCACCATCCGAATTTCAGAGGTGGCTAAGCACCTCCATCTCTACTTTGACTTGGGCTTCAGTCTTCCTTGGTGGTTTGCTGGAGAAACCAGAGGAAGTGGGCTCGATCGTGGACAGCTAGTTGGGGAAGGGGTTTTGCTTTCATGTTGAGTGATGTGTTAATAACCTTGTGGTGTAGAATCTTGTGATCTTTTAGATGTTATGTTCATGCATGATATTGTGATCAAGTCCGGATTTTCTCGCATGATATGCTTACTGATGTTAGATGTCATAATCACATGTTATTTTTTGATTTGGATCAGGCGTCATGACATGTTATTAATTTCAAATCTAGTTTCTATGGTGATCTGATTTTATGTTGAAGGAATGCTGCATTCATCGATTGGAATGTTAAGATGAATTAAATGTGTGATTTTATCCCAGTCATGACTAATAAATGAATATGCTATGATTTGTAATCCCTCTGAGATATATTCTTTACAACATCTGAGCATAAGTTATAAATTTTAATTTAAATGTTGATGCCATTGGTATAAATGCATGTATTGGCTCTAATGTTGCTATGAGTTTCTCAAGTCTGATTTTAACCCCACCATGTTCAGTTACGTGTATTATCTGATTTCCATAAATCTTCTCTTCTATGACTTGTTATGCTCTCACATGAATACTATATCAGAATTTATGAGTGATGCTATTCATCCTATGCCGTCTAGTTTTGTGCAAATCCTTATGCATGTAGATTTATATCGATCATGAATATGCTCTGACTTCTGATTTCTAGATATATGCTTTCCATGTTAGATCGCTGATATATTCATATATTAATTCATGTTCATATGATCTCGGGCCATTTTCTGAATCGCTATCTTCTAATGCATGTACGTTCTAAAATTATGATTGGTGCAATCAGTTGGATTATAGGTGTTGTTTGTGGTTACTTGTTATTTGAGTTGATTTCATTCCAGTAGTAAGCATACCACATTCATGATCTGATTTGGTATACCTTCTCTGATGTTATCGTTAGGCTTTCTTTGAGACTAAAATATGTACTCATCCATGACATATGCAACTCATTCCATGACTTAACGTAATGTGTGAATCCGAATGCATGCATGTATATTATTTATGGATATATGTAGACTCCTGATCTCATGTGCATGTTCACCATGTTGTATTACTGATACTTATATTGTTTTATGTCGATATAATCTCTGATCATGGTCTGATTTGCAAGATTGTAACACATATATGTCCTGAAATTTATGACTCATGCTATCGAATGCATGTAGTATTTTACTACGATGCCTTTTACACATTCTATTACTCATTTCATGTTTAGATTGATGTTAGGAAGTTATATTGGGACGCATGACATAGTTGTTGGAAACAAGAAATTGCATTATGTGAAAAGGTTAACCAAATAGTTTTGATTCTACAATGTCCATAATGCTATGCCCGGAAATGTTGAAATCAGAAGTAACTTACCATCCATTCATGCATGCACGCCTATCCCCTCTATTGTGATGATTGCATCGTGGGATCTTATATTATTCATATAGTCTCAATCTTAGTATGTTTAATACATAGTGCAACT
The DNA here is from genome assembly GCA_963682175.1 of Triglochin maritima. Lineage (NCBI taxonomy): Eukaryota > Viridiplantae > Streptophyta > Magnoliopsida > Alismatales > Juncaginaceae > Triglochin > Triglochin maritima. The sequence continues at coordinate 51,420,094 of OY821770.1, forward strand.
AATGCAAATTTCAGGTGTTTTTATGCGAGTAGAGGTTGAGTTTACAACCTCGATGTCTTGCATGATGAGCCCTGAAATCAGTCACGTTATAGTCTCATATTTCTCCTAATTATAATTAGATTCGTGCTTGAATAAATTCAAAACCCATGAATGCGTTACTATAGATTGAAGTAAATGTTGTATAATCATCTCATCATGACCCATATCTCCTACTGGTTGCATATTAGTTTCCATGATCCATGATTACTATAGCATATGCTTTACCAAATTTATTATAATTGTTCATGTTACTGTTATGGGTATGATGGTGTAACTGCATGCAAGTAAGTTCATGTCGTGATGATGTGACTACGATTTCATGATTTAGTTGTTGCCTAGTTACATCATGCACATGTATATTTAACCATCGAAATTTTATTATAATTACGCAGTTAATTTGTTGTCCTCATAACTCATGTACATGTAAATATAGAAATCCATGGAGATCTTGTTATTATGACACGATTTAATGGTTGCCTAGATATATCTCGTGCATGAGTATTGTCTATTAAGATCTTGTAATTATTTCCATGATTTAATTGCTGCCTAAATACATCATGTGCACGTATATTATCTATAGAGAGATTGTTATTCCTTCTTCATTTAATTGCGGTCTTGATACATGACATGTATGATATCTATTATTTAGTTGCTGGAAATTATATGATCCTCATGGATACTTACTGTCAAGATGTCGCATATGTATGTATATATTAGTTGCTATAAATTTTATGATCGTCAATGTATCATAGGTTCATACATTATTACTTGCTGGATTTCATGTGATTGGTTCATGATTTGTTCTCAGAATCTTTGGCTGTTATGGCACATGTATTTCATCATCTTGTAACTTTTGTTACCGTTGTTTGAGTGTGGGTTGATGTGAGGATATTGTATCTCAAGTTTTTGGTTGAGAGTTAGGGATAGCAAATTTCGAGGACGAAATTTTGTTTAAGGGGTGTAGGTTGTAAGACCCGCTCTCCTGCCACTCTGTTTTAGGTTTTATTTGTCCTTTTATGTGTTTTATTGTCTTTGTTTTGAGTTAAGTTGGTTTTGCAAAAGTTTCCTTTTTGGGCGAATTTAACCGCCGGGCGCGGTTGCATTCGTTAGACTTAACCGGGTTTATCGGGTGCCTAAAACCTGGTGTGCGGATTTATTTGTTGCTTGATGAGGCGTGTTGGTTAGATTGGGAGGTTGGGCTGGCCTTACCATATCCGAAATTAATGAGAGAAAATCTTGCTAGCATGTGCTTTGATTTGGATTTAGGAAAGTGCTGATTTTGCCATCAAAGCAAATTAACTCCCAATTATCTCTTGCCTTTTTCCTAGTTTCTTCTTTCCAACTTGCACCCTTATAAATATAGCACCCTAGCCAACTTTCCCTAGACCTTTTCCCCACCCTCACCACCGAAATTAACATTGGAGCTCCAGCAGCTTGGAAGGAGAAACCCGGCGGTGCTCTTGGTGCGCAGCTAGGAGGAGAAGTTTCTTGTCGGTCTTCGGTGTAGCTCAGCCTCTCCTCTCTTCAGGTATGCCTCTCTCCGTTAGCTTTAGGTTGCATGGTGGGTAGAGAAGGCTGATGGGGACGGATTTTATGTTGGGGTTGGGACGTGTTGATAGTTGCACGAATGGAAGGTTGCGGTGCAACACTAGTTCCGGCGGGTGGCTGGAATACTCTTCCGGTCGTGGCACCTTTCTTGCGACTTTCCTTGTGGTTTTGCTGGACCAATCAGGGGGGAAGAAGGAGGATTTCGGGAGCATATCATGTAGGTTTTCTGAAATAAGTTCATGCAATTCCCAACCTAACTTATCTAGGGTTTCATGCGGTTGATTTATGTTGTTACCAGATTTCCTAGATGTGATTCTGAATTTGATTTCATATTCTTGGATGGTTCATGTTATTGCATGTTGCGCATCTTTATTGCTAGTTACATAATTAATTCTCCACAAAGATTGATATTAGATGCCATAGGTCATGCATCATTAGGTTGCTGAAATTAGGAAAGTCCCGTGACCCGGTTTGCTTCTAAGTTTTCGCACAATCACAACCATTTAGTTCCGGATAGCTAGACCTCTTAGGTTGCTGGACACATGAGTTATCTCCTAATTTTAGTGTTGGTTATAAGCCGAGAAATTCATACCTTAATGGGTACTGAAATCAATAGACCACATGGCTGGATTGTTACCAAAAAACCTTGCATGATCAATGTTCGGATTATTGCTGGAATTCAACCCTAGTGGATCCGGGTTTGCTGGCTGGATACAAGGTTTACTTCCGGATTTGTTTCTGATTTTAAACCACATATTTCATGCACTAATAGGTTGCTGAATATAGGAAAGTTCATGGCTGGTCGTTATCATGACATTGCATATTCATTCATCATGTCGTTGTTGGTAGTAGGAAACTTCCATGACCAGACTTGTTGCTATATCTTACATCCTCGTGTATTAGGTAATTGCTGGCTACATTTGTGTTTCCTAAATCTTGTGCTAATGAGTTGACCCATAACCATACATTAGGTAGCTACTGGATTCACAATTATTTCCAAATTCATGTGTTGTTTATTTGACAAATAATCATAGATTGGGTAACTACTTCTTACATGATTTATTTCCTTATTTGTTTCTGTTAGAGGTGGCATGGTTCGCATATCATATAGTTCTGGTTTGTACATCATTAGGTGGCTGGTTTGCATGGTTAGGACGTTGGGTAGATGGTTGGCTACACGTTTGTTTCCTAATTCATGTACTATAAGGTTGACGGATAATATTTGCTTACTTTGTTGCTAATTACATTACTTATTTCCTGATTTGTCTACTTCAAGGATGTGTCATGATATCATGTTAAATATTGCTGGATTCAAACTTGTATGCTTTATTTTGGTGGCTGTATATATTATGGATGCTTATCACACGCCTTATTTCCGGATTTTTGGTGCTTGTTGAATTTAGGAAACAACCATGATTCTTGTTGTGGATCTTGGTGTGATATGGCTGAATTAAAATTCTGTTTTGCTTAGAGCTTGAGGGAGAGATTGCATGTTCTCCTTTGAACTTATTTCTGAATAATTTAGTTGCACTAGACTATAGAGTAGTTGCATTGCATCTAATCTGATGGAGTAATTCTGGGCACGTTCTGTTTTCTGGGCCGACGGCCCACGGGTGGGTCCTCTAGCTTCAGAGGCCACTCGGTTAAGACCCCTGTAGGGGGCCAGGCCTAAGATAAGTCCTGGGCATGCGCGCTGCCATTCTGTCTCAGGGTAGGTGCTCCCCAGTTCGCGATGACACCATGTAGGTTTATTTCCGCGGATTGGGACGCTTATCCGGCGCACCGCTTTGTGCCGAGCGGTGGGTCACTGACGAGTGACCGTCTTTGACCAGCGAGGCTGGTGTTCTGGTTCCTGTGGAGGAACGATTCGGGTGCGCCCGACCGGCATGACTGGTGTAGTCGTAGCCTTCTGTTGCATTTGATGCTTTCTGTTCTGTTCTGTTCTGTTTCTGAAACCTGCCATAATTGCATTTCATGCTACCTTTCATTTATTGCATTGGCGGGGGCATACTGGGTTTTCTTAATTGAAAACTCACGCATTGTTAAATGCGGTGCTTGCAGGTACTTAGGTTCCACAGGGCAGACTGGACGAGTTCTGAAGATTCTGTACACGAGGGACGCGTTGACCATATTCTTCAGTTATCTTTTGCTTCCGCTTATGTCATTGTATTTCCTTTGAAACTCGATATGATGTAATAAGACTCTTATTTGTTATGACCATTCTATTATTCATATTATGTTTATGTCAGTCCATTTGTGGATGATCTTTTTCACTTTTGTCGAGTTGATTTGGTCCGTCTTTTGTAACCCCTTCGGTCGTCGCGGAGGTCTCTGATCGCGACACTAGTTTCCTTTCCCAGTGTGCGTACCCACGAGATCGGGGGCGTTACAGGAGGATTAAATGCGTCCGATCCAATTGAAATTTTGCGTCCCACTTTTTTCTTCATTTGGCACGTGGGGTGAAGTCCTAGTCTTCGGCTCGAATCACGTTGAGTTTAATTGGCGAAATACTAATTTGATTCAAGTCATGTGTTACCATATTTTGCACTTCACAATCAGGTCCCTCCGGGTTTGCCATTGGGTCCTTCCTAGTTTGCGATCCAGTCCTTGTGGATTACAAATTGGTCCAGAACATTCCAAATCCATCCACACTTGTTACATTTAGGTCCTTTTTGACCCCTTCCTCTTCTTTATTACCTAATTCCTGAAACACTACAAACAACAACTCGAGTAGCACATTATTGGGGTAAAATAAAGGATATATAGCATGAATATGATGCATGATATGCTACTAATCATCGGCTTGTACATTTTTTACTTTATTATCTATTGAACTCTTATTTTTTGTATTTGTATTTGCTTATCTATTGTACTCTTATTATTTATTTCTGACGAACATATCATCTCCCTATTACTATACGTAATGCATTTTAAATTTGAAATCTGATAAAAAATCAACACGATATAACGTACAAACAAATTATATATTAAAAATACAGTAATTTAACCAATACATTACAAATTACAATAAAAAAACTACTACATAACTGGTCACAATATGCTCTCCTATTTTCGTACCCCCCGCTCCCATCCAAGAACACTCTGATCTCGCATTTGAAACCACAAAGTCGTTATAGGAGGTACTGGGAATCTCTCAGCTAATTCTAAGCAAATGTAATATCTGTAACTCCCTAAATGAGCAATGATCAACTCTCTACATGGCTTCGTCATGGTAGACAGACTCTCCCAATGTAGTACTATAATACACGGGTACAACGAACCATCCGTTCCCACTGAGAAAACATAACTGCACACTTGTAAAAATTGGCAATCGGGAACCAGCCACACCAAATCTCCATATAGTGATCCTCGCCACAAGGTCCTCCGCCTCAATCAATTCGGTGACGAGCCTGTACCAAGTCGTCATAATAAACGTGCTTATAAATGGGATGTGCCCCTATCTCATTAGAAATCGCACGATGAGCATAAATCCAATTATCTTGACCACTATGGAAAACATTGACAGCACATTGAAATCCATAGTTGCCATCAACACGTACATCATTCCACCGCTCCAGAAATGGTAAGATGATTCCTGGAAGTCTATCCATATATGGGAAGTCATCTACGTCAATCCGTCCAGACACTACAAGATGAACAAAATAGCAAAGTTATATAAAATAATATGAAGAACATGTTTACTGGAAAAAACGACAAAGTTGTAATAATAATAGCAAGCATGTCGTCATACACAATCTTGTACTCTTGTTTACGGATGATCGAGACGAACTAGAAGATCAACCATGACCCCTGCTCCGACTACTAGAAGATCGACCACGACCTCGCTCAGCATACTCAAAGACACTCGGGTCCCATCCTGTCGATTTTCCCTATGGTCGACCTCGTACCTTAGAATTTTCTGTAGACTCTACATAGTTCGACTGATCGGGGTGTAACTACGCGTATAAAATATGAGAGATACTACGAATTACTGCAGGGTTGCTCCCCAAAATCTCATCAACGAGGTTCTGAAAATGCTCGACGTCTTGTGATGACTGGTCCAGAAACTCTGGCATGTCGACTCCTTCTCCAATGACAAGTTGATTAAACTTTTTATTAATTACCGCAAGTGCACGGCCACGTTGAAACGGTGGCAAGTATGGGTCGATCCACGAGGAGGTGAGTAGCCTCTGGTTTGTCAGAAATCAAGTGGTGAATAAAGAGAGAAGGGATTTAGTTATGCTAAGCTAAACTACACTAAACTAGTAAGTAAGAAATGTAAAAGAAAGCAACGAAAGATTGGAAATCAAGAAGAGAAACCCCTAAGTGGTGGAGTGTGTGCACATATGAAGTGAAATTATTGATGAATGATGCATGTAAGCATGTGTGTGTGTCGTGTGTGCATTGTCATGCATAGGAAGTGTCTAAAGATGTGGCAAAACCTATCAATCCATTCACACAATGTATCAGCAATTACTACTCGATTATCATAAGATTAGGCTCAGCATGAGAAGTATCTAAAGATATGGCAAGACTCATCAAAAACCATAAACTCATGTGAAGAACAAAGCTAAGCATGAGAGGTGTCCAAATCTTATGGCAAAACCCATCAAAACAATGTTTCTTCAATCAATCAAACAAACAACCACAAATACAAACACTTAACTAACATGTAGCATGTTTAACATGAAATTTCAGTCAATAAACATGAGGAAACTAAGCATGGAAGCGTCTAAATCTTATGGCAAAACCCATCAAAGTCCCCCAACATATAGATGATTAAAATACCCCCAATGAACATACAAACATGCAAGTCTACACAATCAAAAAATCATCAAACATCCAAACTTTACGACATATATGGACATCATCTCCACCCCCAAGGGGGGATGGAACTACTCACTACTCATTAAAAAAGGCAAAACGAAATTAAGGTAAGAAAGGAAATGGAGACATGGTAATTACTTCAACTAAGATTAAGACAAACAAAACAAGCTAAACAACCAAACATTAAAACAAAGACAACATTAAAACAAACTATGAAGAATTATTTTATTAACATGACTCACATTACAAGTAGCATTCTTCTCCACCTTGAGTTTTCCTCCAAGGCTTACTCCAAGTAGAGAGAATGCCACCAAGCAATGTGTGAATACAAATGAGGAGGAAGAGTTCTATTTATAGGCATGAAAAAAGGTAACCGGGGACAATCCCCCGGTATGTGAATACACGCGTACTATAAATGAACATAAAACAACATAATACACAATCCGACTCAACCATGAAACTTTTGGACCGCCAATTGGTGGTCCGGATATCTTTAATTGAGTCTGGATTTTGGTGGTTCGTGGCTGGCTTGATGTCTTGATGTTTGATGAACCCGATTTTGTTTTTGATGTATGGGACCGGATCTAATTTCCAAAATACTCCTCGTAATGGTGTCGAGCTTCTTGGTTTCCTCATTAGTCATTTTGTTTTTACATCTGAGTCCTTCTCTCTTGCACCTCAGTCCATAAGTCTTGCAACTTAGTCTTTTTTCTTGCTTTTAAGTCCTTTTTATTGAGAATTGAACTTAATCCTAGGGGGCGACTTAACCTTATGTGGCGTCCTAGTCACCTGCCACATCATCATTGCTTGATGACTCATCAAGGGGGTGAAGAGTCAACACATGAGAAGACAAAAGGTTGAGGGAGTGGAAGAGACAAGAGTCTTTTCATTTTTTGTGTAATTTTCGTCCTAATTATGTATGAAATTTAAGTAGAGGGTGTAATGATCTTGAATGATCATGTTTATGTAGTCTTTATATTTGGAAGTAGTAGGGTCATGTAAGTGCCTATATAAAGCACTAGAATTCACCATTTGTAAGAGAACAACAATACAACAACAATAGATTACAAGCATTACAAGTTGAGCCACAAAATTGTATTGAAAAAGAGTGAGGATGTGAGTAGAAAGAGAGAGCCACCTTCTTTCTTTCGTGCCCCCCCAGTTGCATAGATCAGGCATGGATATAGTGGAGTCCATTGAAGGCAAAATGCATGAAGATCAGGGCGGTCTAAGGCAGCACACGAGGCGTGCCTTTTAGACCGCCAATTGGCGGTTGGGGACCGCCAATCAGCGGTCCCTGTAGCCCAGGAGACGGGCATTCTCCTGTGGTGGGTTGATCAGTAGCTCCCCGTCCTCCAACATCTGGTATCAGAGCCTCGTCCGATGGGAAGCTCGGGAATGACCTCGTTTGGTCATGCGTCGTTGCCTCGATTGTCGAAAGGCAACTACGACAATTGGAGTATCCAAATGCGTGTGCTGCTGGGTGCGCATGATGCTTGGGATCTTGTGGAGAGCGGCTTCGAGGAGGAGGCCGAGACAGGAGAAGAAACCGTCGCACAAATCAAAGCACAAAAGTGTAGGATCGTGTGGGTTTATGGGTCCACAATTAATGCTAATCACCTAATTACCTACTTGTATAAGCAATCAAAGAAATGCAGCGGAATTTAAACTAAAACAAGAAAGTGTAGGAATATGCAAACCACAAATCGACTCGGCGTTTTTATAGAGGTTCGGCACCCCACCCGGGTCCTAGTCCTCTCTTGCAAGCTCCGCTCGGATCACCGACCTCCGCTCACGACTTCACTAACCACTCCCCGTTCTGGGCCGGGAGAGAACGCCTTTACAACCGTCAAACTCGCGAACAACCCTCGCCGAGCTTGGAATCTTCTTCTCACAATCCGAGAAGGATGCTTCGGGCTTTCACCGGAGCCTTTACTCTTTTGACAACAAATGAGAACTTGAGTGGAGCAACACTCTCTAAATCTTGAGCACACTTGAGTAGGATTAAGAAATGATCACTAAGTGTGGAAGGTTTGTAGCTTTGAGTGTTTGGGATTCTCTCTAAAGTTTGGGACAAGTTTGTAGTGGGAGAGTTGTGTTAAAATGTGTTTTACAACTCCTTATATAGGCATTAGAGAGAATAGAGCCGTTGGAATTGATTGGGTATGAGTTGAAGTGTGATTACACAAAACAGAAAAGACAGGACCCAATTCTGGCTGTAATCGGTCGACCGAATCGGGACGAACGGTCGACCGTTTGGTAGTTTTGCACAAGATTCGGTTGACCGGTTAAGCAACGGTCGACCGCCCAACTCTACGACTTAAGAAAACGTAAGTCATCGATCGAACACAAGAAAGGGTTCGTTCGACCGATTTCGACCAGGCACTTTGGGGGTGACAAACAAATGTGTGAACGGTCGACCGAAACAAGTTTGGCGGTCGACCGACTATGGACATGCACTTTGGGTTTGTCAAGAGATGGACAAACGGTCGACCGATCGTGGTCCTCGGTCGACCGATACATGAAATACATTTGGGGTATTTTTGGTTTAATACGAATACGACCGTTGGGTATATACGACAAAAGTAACGGTCGGGAAAATATGATCTGACGGTCGACCGAAAGGTAAAACACGGTCGACCGAATAAGGGCAGTGAAAACACAAACAAGAGATTTGATCATTCGGTCGACCGAACGGCATGTTGCGGTCGACCGAATGTGGGCAGACTATTGCAGTTCAGGTTTGGTGTTTTCCGGTCTAAGTTTGGGTGATCTATTGAAGTCCAAATTATGTGAAATTTCGTGTGTGACTTCTATAGGGAACCTAATGTGTGATTAAGTTGATTTTAGCTCACGTATGCTCAATTACACTTTGTTCCTAAGACTCAAAAGAAATCAAGATTACATGTCTTCGATTTAGCTTTAATTACATGTCTTGACTTCATTTCCATCTTTCTTGAGTCTTGATCACCTGTAGAGGTTAGCACAATACAATATATATGCAATGCATAGTGTGTGCTACTCTAATTAAGATTCGGTTGATTAAATCATCAAAACATAAGATTAAGGGCAAAAAGCAACCAAAAAGGAGAGAAAAGCCAAAGATAAGAGTCCTCTCTTCCTTCTCTTCCAAGCGGTGGATGAGAGTGGCTTTGAAAAGATCGCTGAAACGAGGACGTCGAAGGAGGCATGGGACACCCTTGAGAGGAGCTACAAGGGTGATGTTCGAGTGAGGCAAGTGCGCCTCTAAATGCTTCGAGGCGAGTTCGAGGCGTTAAAAATGAAGGAATCGGAAGGTGTTGCCGATTTCTTGACGAGAGTTCGCATGGTGGCGAACAAGTTAGAAAGAAATGGGGAGGCACTGACCGAAGGAAGAGTGGTGGAGAAGGTGTTGCGTTCTCTCACCGAGGACTTCGAGAATGTGGTGTGCGCA